>OW386290.2:77320079-78002784 GCA_936432065.2 Rutpela maculata
CTGCATCAAAGAATTCAAAGATTACAAAGTAAAAACTTTAAAACTAACATGAATTATCGATAGTAAACATACTATCAGTAAACAAATTTAAATTGAAAGACACAGATTAAATAGTAACAATAAATATTGTAAAATGCTTAAATTTTAAAATAAGTAGGTTTAAAAATTTGTAAAATCTCACTTTATCTTCAGAAGCTAGACTTCTTAAATACAAAACCAAAGGTGGAAAAATCATATCAGGAATCCATCGTTAGAGTGTTTCTGACTAATAGACAATCATAGATTGATCCGGAGCTCATCAAACTGGAAAAACTTCCACAAAATAGGAAATGTAAATTTCCACATCTGAAAATTTAAAACTTGAAATTAAAGCAAGAAAATAATTTAAAACTAAAATATTAAACAATATAGGTGACAAAAAACATAAAAGGAAGTGAAAATTCACAAACAAACTGAATAAACATTCTATAGTGTACATAAAGACTCTTTAAAAAGAAAAGGAGCACAAATAAAACTTAAATCTAAGATTTCTCGAAAATTAGTGCTCGGGTTTAAATCATAAACATTTAAAATCAAAGACTATTACCTTAGATTAAACCTGAGAAATACATCCCTGAATTCCATATGTTAATTGTAGTTTAAAGTTTCAGTGTTGACCATCAGTAACCATAATTTGTGTGCTGTCACTGGTTATTTAAATATTAGATTGTTAAAAACATTGTTTTCCTATTTATTATGCAGGCAGTTGAAAGAAAACACTGCAAAGAACATTTCAAAATGATTTTCAGTTCGGTAGGTAAAAGGATACTACTTCAAGGACTGAAGAAACATTGACTACGAGTTCTGAAAATATAAAGCCTAGAGAAATAAAAGGGATACTGAAAGAATCAGAATTAAATAAGGAATCTGTTTCAAACAGTAAAACAGACAGAGAAGGTCTAAAAGAAAAATTTAAATTCATAACCAAATAAAATTTATGAAATTTTGACAGGTCTAGTTATCTAATTTCAGAAAAAAGTCATTAATTAACAAAGTTTTCAAGAAACAAGGAACGTTTCCATGAAAAGTTTGTTATAAGTTGTTGATTTTGTAATAAAAAGAAGAGAATTTTTTTCAAAATTGAGTCCAGAAATTATTACAAATAGTAAAGAAAATTTAAATTCAGATGAAGAAAAGTATGTAAATCAAACATTGATAAGTTGAGAAGTAAGAGGAACCAATGTTACAAGGTTTAAAAAACAAAATAATTATCATCGAAATATAACCTTAATGTCAGCTGTTTGTCAAATTTGACTTACCGGATTTTCAAGTAAGCCATACGGTATTAATCCAATATTTTAGCATCAAAGTCGTCCAAGGCACATCAAATTGAACAAATTTCACAAGGAACAAAATTACCACAAAGGCACGGCACGAGAAATCGAGGGAATTTGCAGGTAACCAGGATCACAACAGTGTAGTGCAACAAATCAGTGATTCGTATCGGGACGTCACGTCGCATACAGGTACCTGTTTTATCGATATTAAATAAAGCAAAGATTTCTTTCATTTTCTTAGAATAAGTATTTGTAATTAAAATAAAAGGGCAGAATTTTGTTTCCTAAATATAAGAAACCCAAGGCCAAGGTTCAACTAAATTAAAATTTTGTAAATTAATCTGATCTACTTTTCTTAAATAAAATTGTTATTATTTGATCTATGATTTTAATTTGCCTTTTATTAATTTGAGCTAAAGAATCTGCACTGAGATAGAGTGACACCTATTGGTAACTCATGCTAATAAATGTGTGTTTGCTGGGAAACTAGGAAGCAGTGGCGCCGAATATAAAAATTTCTGCTTTCTAGATTAATATTTAATTAAAAATTAAATTAACAAATTTCTTTCTCTTTCTTTAGTACCCAGAAAACATATCATTTAAATGTCTAACCCAACGTGGGGCAAATAAAAGAGCAAAATAATCATAGTAATTTATTTAACAAAATTTTAAAATAAAGTTTAAAACAAAAAACTTTGGTAAAAATAATTGAGAATTCTGAAAAGAGTATTGGTGTGGTATTTTCACTGTTATAAAATTATATGAAACTAAGGTCAGGTAAGATGAAAGGTAATAATGAACAAGAGGCATCTACGTCTCAAACAGCAGGCGAAACAGAAACGCAAGAAGAAACAACAACACAGGAGCAGACCGAACAACAGCAGGAACCAACACAAATAGGAGACACAATACAAACAACTGAACAGACAGAAGCAAACATACTCCACCAACTCATGCAAATGATGACAGGTATAGGTGTGAAAATAGACGACACGAATAAGAAAATAGATAGCACAAAAGAAGAAATAAACGAGAAAATGGACAAGAAATTTGAAGAAAACAAGCAAGAGATAAGTGCGAAAATAAACGAGAGAATGGACAAGAAATTTGAAGAATGCAACGGAAAATTTGATCAATACATGACGGAAATGAAACTCAGAGTAGAAAGGGTAGAAGTAAGATTAGAAAATATTAAAGAAGACTTGGCTATGGAAATTCACAATAGAGTAAAAGAGTCAGAAAAGGAAATTCAAACTAATGTGGAAAAATTCATAGTTGAAGGATTTTCAGAGATAGATGGTCGACTGGAAAGACAAAATGAAGCAATCACGGCAACTTTAAAAGAACAGGACGGACGGATAAAATTAATGGATACGAAGTTATCAGAAGGAAAACAAGGAGCGAACGCTAACCTCGGATATACAATCAACCACGCATGCCAGAAATCCCAATTTTATTTCTACGGTGACTCGAGAATACACCCGAAAATATTTACTACTAGGCTTAAACTACATCTAGAAACGGTACACCCTGGGACAAACATAAAACAAGTCATACAGAACATGTTACGTGGTGAAGCTGAAATTTGGTACGCCACTGTTGAGAGTAGGTTCAGTAGTTTCGAGGAATTTGAATCGCTCGTAATGAAACAATATTGGGGGGAGTATAATCAACAAAAGATTAGATTAAATCTCTTTAATGGAAAATACAGTGAGAACATCGGAGTATCCAGGGAAAATTATATACTGCGAAAGGTATATAATATCAAACATCTACAACCATCTTTCACGGAAAGTGAAATGGTTAGGTATTTAGCACGTCATTTCCCAGATGATGTACACAGTGTCATCATTACACAACGAATCACAACTTTGGACAGTCTCATAGAATACATAAGAAGCATAGACGACCATCGCACTGGGTGGAGAAGAAACACTCAACAAAACTACAATAATGAAAACAGGAGATATGATGATAGAAGCAAAAATTATGACACAGGTCAAAACTACGAACAAAGAAGAAACAATAACTATAACAACCAAGGCAATGGAAATCAACCAAGAAACTTTTATAACAATCAAAACAACAACTACAACGGAAATCAACAAAGGTCTTACAACAACAACAATCAGCAAAGGACAAACGACAATGGGTACTACAACAACAATCAGCAAAGAATAAACCAAAACCAACAAAACAGGCCACAAGCAAACGATGAGCAGAAAAAGGATACAAGATCCTACGCACAGGTAGCAAACACCAACGTACAACAGAGAAATGGACAACAAAATCAAATCGAAATGCATAAAATTGAGACACAAGCCCAAGTTAATACTCGACAGCAGGATTTTTAAAAAGAAATGTTTTAACTACCAACTATTCTCAAGCCCGCGAATTTATCACAACGGACAACGAAAACGGAAATTTATATGAAACAAAACAAAGTCACCTACCAATGGTTAATTTAAATATGCAAGGTTTAATGTTAGATGCGCTTATTGATTGCGGTTCAGAAATATCAATGATTAACGAGAGTTTATTTAACAAAAAAAAGGATAAATTTGCCCAAAAATGTATAAGAATTGCAAAAATACGATTAATTAACGCCAATGGCAGAAAATTTTCTGAAAGCACCAGCATATTGCAAACATCTTTTAAAGTAGAAAACTACAATTTTAAATGTGAATTATTTATAGTACCTGAATTAAATTTTGACATTATTCTGGGTGAAGATATTTTATATAAATTGAGGGCTAATATTGATTTGGGAACAAGATTCCTTAGATTAGAAGGTAAGACGTTACCTATATATAGTAAAAATGAGATTATATTGAATAAAAATGCGGTAATTAAAGAATTAAATGACGATAAAGTCAATGCGGGACATGAGGTTGGCACAGTGACCACCCATGTCGAAAAAAATGCGGGATACGAGGGAGGCACAATGACCACCTGTATCAAAAATAAAAATGCGGTAAGAAATGAATTAAACGGCGATCAAGCCAATGCGGAATATATGATGGGGAGCGTACCCACATATGTTATGAATAGTAATTATATTATGCCCAAAAATATTGATATAAAATGTCCACTTAAATATGAAAGAATTATTCATGAACTTTTACAAAAAAATATCTCACTAATAAACTATGAACCAAGAGTTGCAACAGGTTATATTCACAAACTGCAAGTAGATGAAACAAAATCATTTAAAAGCAAAAATTATCCTATTCCTTTTAAGTACAGAGAACAAGTGCAAAATGAATTACAAAACATGTTACAATCTGATATCATTGAATCGGCAAAAGCAAATTACATTGATCCATTGGTAATAGTAAAAAAGAAAAATGACTCAATAAGATTATGTTTAGATGCACGCGTCCTAAATACGTTAACAAAATCGCAATACGATTCGCCAGAGAATATTATTTTTATTCTATTTAGAATATTCAAAACAAAGAAGAAAAAGGAAACAAATGAAACAACAATTTACGCAAGGTGTTACATTTTATTAGGATCGGTTCATTGTAATTAAAACAAAGTTAAAACATTAATGAGCAAAAACATGCACAAAATAAATTTCTTACGTAAGTGAATAAATTGAATACCAAAAACAAAGATTAACAGTGCAAGATATCCCATCAAATTTGTCAAACTAATGAAATTTTCAGAATTTTCAAAATGTTAAAATTTTCAAATTTAATTAGTTGGAGGGAGTAAAATGATATGATATCTTGACTCATGAGAGAGACAATAAGTTTCATTATCAAAATAAATAATCAACGCCACTGTTTGCAGTTCTGCATCAAAGAATTCAAAGATTACAAAGTAAAAACTTTAAAACTAACATGAATTATCGATAGTAAACATACTATCAGTAAACAAATTTAAATTGAAAGACACAGATTAAATAGTAACAATAAATATTGTAAAATGCTTAAATTTTAAAATAAGTAGGTTTAAAAATTTGTAAAATCTCACTTTATCTTCAGAAGCTAGACTTCTTAAATACAAAACCAAAGGTGGAAAAATCATATCAGGAATCCATCGTTAGAGTGTTTCTGACTAATAGACAATCATAGATTGATCCGGAGCTCATCAAACTGGAAAAACTTCCACAAAATAGGAAATGTAAATTTCCACATCTGAAAATTTAAAACTTGAAATTAAAGCAAGAAAATAATTTAAAACTAAAATATTAAACAATATAGGTGACAAAAAACATAAAAGGAAGTGAAAATTCACAAACAAACTGAATAAACATTCTATAGTGTACATAAAGACTCTTTAAAAAGAAAAGGAGCACAAATAAAACTTAAATCTAAGATTTCTCGAAAATTAGTGCTCGGGTTTAAATCATAAACATTTAAAATCAAAGACTATTACCTTAGATTAAACCTGAGAAATACATCCCTGAATTCCATATGTTAATTGTAGTTTAAAGTTTCAGTGTTGACCATCAGTAACCATAATTTGTGTGCTGTCACTGGTTATTTAAATATTAGATTGTTAAAAACATTGTTTTCCTATTTATTATGCAGGCAGTTGAAAGAAAACACTGCAAAGAACATTTCAAAATGATTTTCAGTTCGGTAGGTAAAAGGACACTACTTCAAGGACTGAAGAAACATTGACTACGAGTTCTGAAAATATAAAGCCTAGAGAAATAAAAGGGATACTGAAAGAATCAGAATTAAATAAGGAATCTGTTTCAAACAGTAAAACAGACAGAGAAGGTCTAAAAGAAAAATTTAAATTCATAACCAAATAAAATTTATGAAATTTTGACAGGTCTAGTTATCTAATTTCAGAAAAAAGTCATTAATTAACAAAGTTTTCAAGAAACAAGGAACGTTTCCATGAAAAGTTTGTTATAAGTTGTTGATTTTGTAATAAAAAGAAGAGAATTTTTTTCAAAATTGAGTCCAGAAATTATTACAAATAGTAAAGAAAATTTAAATTCAGATGAAGAAAAGTATGTAAATCAAACATTGATAAGTTGAGAAGTAAGAGGAACCAATGTTACAAGGTTTAAAAAACAAAATAATTATCATCGAAATATAACCTTAATGTCAGCTGTTTGTCAAATTTGACTTACCGGATTTTCAAGTAAGCCATACGGTATTAATCCAATATTTTAGCATCAAAGTCGTCCAAGGCACATCAAATTGAACAAATTTCACAAGGAACAAAATTACCACAAAGGCACGGCACGAGAAATCGAGGGAATTTGCAGGTAACCAGGATCACAACAGTGTAGTGCAACAAATCAGTGATTCGTATCGGGACGTCACGTCGCATACAGGTACCTGTTTTATCGATATTAAATAAAGCAAAGATTTCTTTCATTTTCTTAGAATAAGTATTTGTAATTAAAATAAAAGGGCAGAATTTTGTTTCCTAAATATAAGAAACCCAAGGCCAAGGTTCAACTAAATTAAAATTTTGTAAATTAATCTGATCTACTTTTCTTAAATAAAATTGTTATTATTTGATCTATGATTTTAATTTGCCTTTTATTAATTTGAGCTAAAGAATCTGCACTGAGATAGAGTGACACCTATTGGTAACTCATGCTAATAAATGTGTGTTTGCTGGGAAACTAGGAAGCAGTGGCGCCGAATATAAAAATTTCTGCTTTCTAGATTAATATTTAATTAAAAATTAAATTAACAAATTTCTTTCTCTTTCTTTAGTACCCAGAAAACATATCAGTATATATGTATATATATATATAGAGATATGCATGGTCATATACAGGCCCGTTTCATACACTGAGCGGTTGTAGTGCAGCCCGATTTGACGCTGTGAAGCCCGGGGTCGGGCTCATCAACGTACCACCATGTATACCATCACTAAATGGCCACAAATCATGTTAGCTTCCTTCCTACAAAATTTTGGGGTGGGCTTCAAAAAGTCATATTTTCATGTTCCGAGATACACTTTTAGTTCAGCACTACTGAGTCAGGCGGCGCTGTTCCTGTATATCCAAGCCTCTTATACAGCTGATATTCATCGCTCGTTATATAGCCCGATATTTGGCAACGTTGCAATGGCTCGATAACGTTCGATTCTTATTTTCCCTTAAATACTTTCTTCATGAAGTCACAATCGATGAATGAAAGCTCTTTATTCGAATTAATTTTTAGTCCGAAACCTCACAGGTATTGTATCATATTCGAACAATTTATCTAAATTAAAAAATTTATACCTACTAAGAATTATAATTTAAGTTGCATAGTGCTATGAAAGAAAAATAGTTGTAAGCATCTTAAACATCTTAAAATGTGTTTTGAATTTTCATACAGAATTTCAAATAGAGGGCTTAAAAATATAAGTGTAGCATTCATATCGTAAGAGAGAGAATTTAGAATAAGAGGAAAATATAAAATAAATGCTTTGTTTATTTGTCGTAATAAATTGATATTTCTATGTCCCTAAATTAGGTTTGTGATTTTTGCATTAAGGATTTAATAATATTATACTTAGTTATTTCCACATCCAGTGGAAGTAAAAATCGAAGAATGAAAGCTCTTTATTCGAATTAATTTTTAGTCCGAAACCTCACAGATATTGTATCATATTGGAACAATTTATCTAAATTCAAAAATTTATACCTACTAAGAATTATAATTTAAGTTGCATAGTGCTATGAAAGAAAAATAGTTGTAAGCATCTTAAACATCTTAAAATGTGTTTTGAATTTTTATACAGAATTTCAAATAGAGGGCTTAAAAATATAAGTGTAGCATTCATATCGTAAGAGAGAGAATTTAGAACAAGAGGAAAATATAAAATAAATGCTTTGTTTATTTGTCGTAATAAATTGATATTTCTATGTCCCTAAATTAGGTTTGTGATTTTTGCATTCAGGATTTAATAATATTATACTTAGTTACTTCCACATCCAGTGGAAGTTTAGCAACACAAAAAAAATTGGAAATCTGTATTGTTCAAATAGACTTTGAATGTCAGGAATCGTCGAGATTTTAAGTTTGAACAAAATAAAATATTAATATAAATAAAACATTAAATTAAAAAAAACTGTTAGTCTATCGTTCTGTGTGTAACTTTTTCTCCACACACAATTACTCTGGAATTATTTACGATATTGATTATATTTTTATCTTTTTATCTTATTCCGTTGAATGGTTGGGGGGGGGTGAATTGGGGTAAATGAAAAAATTGATTGGCATTAGCCACCCCATTACCACCCCCACTCTCACACCAATATTAACAGAGGTGAAGAAAATAAAATTGCGATTTAGTGTGTGTAAAAAACCAAAGACCTTTAAATTTCATCTACCCCGCTATCACCACTTCGACTACCGATGTGACACATCGTTTTATGGGTTTTTGCATCGACGATTTCAAATATTATATGATTAAAGTTCCTTAAACAATTTATTTTCACTTAATGAAGTTCAAATATAATATCAAATTTTATTCGTTGTGAGAAATTTGGATAGAAAATCTGGATGTGGAAGTAGTTTGGTATAACATTTATCTCAGAAATACTGTTTGCTTCATTTCATTTGACTCAAAAAAATACCAAACTTACGCGATCGTTCAGTAAAAAAATTTTATGCAAAAAAATACCTACTGCAAAGCTTTAATTTTGTATTTTTTTTCTGTTTCAACGTACACGCCTTGAAAATCGTCGTGTTTAGACAAAAATGTGTTGAAAGTCTACGTTTAAATGCCTATAATGGGAAAGTCATTGCAATTTTCATTTGTTCGGGAAATTCACCACTTTACAATAAGGGATTTTTAATTCTAGTTAAATGATATATAATTATGTGTAAGCTTTATTACTTACCCGATCTATTACGCAACACCTTTGCTTTTCATCCCGTTGATTATACCAGCAATATCTTGAGTAAATATAGGAAGGTGACTTTAGTTTAAGGAACCGACGGACAAAGTACATGGAAGAAAAATAATTTGACCAAAATATTCAGTAATTATAGTACGGTGGTGTGGGTGGATGAGGTAAAAATAATTTGAGAGCTTTGGTTTTTGTACACACACTAAATCACAATTTTTTTTCTCGCCCCTTTAATAAATAATTAAGTTATAGACCGGCAGACAGATTTTTTTTCTCAAATTTAAAATCTCGACATTTCATGACATTATAAGCCTATTTGAACAAAAACAAATGCAGAATTTCTTTTATGCTTCTGTTTTTAACCCTTTTCTACAAATTGCAATTTTATAATAATGAATGTTTTTTATTTAAAATACACTTTAAAATTTATTAATATAATATTATAATATTTTAACTTTATTAATTGAACATTTACAATTACTTATGTTTCAGACAATTTTAAGAGCATTACATGATTTTGGTCTTAAACTTTGTATTTTAATCATTTTAATTATTAAAAATAATAAATGCCTAATAAAAACCTATGCAATGATATTTAAACTTTGATATAAAATATTCGTTCATTTTGCACAATTTTGGTCTTAAAATCGGCCATTTTGGAGTCGTCATTTTTTTTAACACTGTGTTTGTAATTAGCGAAATTTTTTCAATTATAACATTTTCAACATAATTTTTCATAGAAAAAAAAAAGAGTTAGCAAAGAGTAGGCAAAGAAAAGTAGTAGAAAGCTTCATTAATGATTATAGAGCATCAAAATAGTTTTTAGGCAAATCCATTCAGGTTCAATCGATTTCCTAACAACTTGCTTTTTTCGCCTGAGGGTAGTCAACTAAATAATTTAAAATTTTAACATCTTTAAAAACTAAATCAAAAACCGCTGCCCAAGAAATCACCACCTCCATATCCATATTTTCTATCCAAATCTCTCACAACGAAAAAATTTTGATACTATATTATTTGCATTCCATTATGTGGAAATAATTGTTTATGGAACTTTAATAATACAATATTTGAAATCGTCAACCCCAAAAACCCATAAAACGATATGCCACATCGGTAGTGGTGGTGGAGGTGGTGGTATTGGGGGTGGATAAAGTAAAAAAAATGTTGAGGCTTTTGATTCTTGTACACACACTAAATCACAATTTTATATTTTCACCTCTTTTAATAATGAGGGTGGCTAATGCCAAAAAATTTTTTGAGACTTTAGCTTCTCTTATGTGTATATATTAAATAACGATTTTATGGACTCTTACTTCCCAACCCCAACCCTTCAACGAAATAAGAACAAAATATAATCTGTATCCAGAACTCATCATGAATGATAAGATGTGGGAATCGATTATATTTTGATCTTATTCACAAAAGTAGTTACACACAAACAGACCGACCGACAGACTGAAATCTTTTTTGCTCAAATTTAAAATCTCGATGTTTCATGGCATTCTGAGGATATTTGAATAATAAGAATTTTCAATTTTTTTTGCGTAACTATATTTCTCTAATTACCAGTTAAGGGTATCTTATTATTATTTCATGTTGTGGCAGCTATACAGTGTTTCTCCATTTTCACTATAAGGACCGTTAGTCTAATTTTAAATTTAAGTTCATGTAGGTATTCAGGCAAAACGTTCCCGAAGCCCTGTCAAAAACTACTATAAATAGCTTCTTACACAATACATTTCTCTCTTTCATATTTCCACGTATTGCTAGAAAACTACCTGCTTTCTCTTTTGTTTGTTAAATGTGTCTGAGTCTAGCATTATTAGAAATGTTAAAATTCACATTGTTTATTTACTTCGTTTTTTGTTTTGAGTATGTCACTATATTCTTCGAATTTTTTTGATAATAAAGAATACCTTAGAGGGTTCTGAAGAAAAAATTGGCGGAAGTTGGTTTTAGAATTTAGTATATCGATGGTGTTCAACCTATGCTTAGAATAGTACAGTAACTAGATATTTAAATTTACAAAGTTTGTCATATAGATTAAATTTCGTTTTGTTTTTTTATTTAATAGGAAATTCATCAAGTAAATGTTTGGATATTATGCGAATACTTGCATTTGACAGAATATTAATGTCATTCCTTTTCAGGAGTTACACAAATGACAATAACCATTGAAACTGATAGAGGATCGAATTTAGAAAAAAATATACACAATTTTTCATATAAATTGCGACTTGAAAATTGCGATTTTAACTTGAGAAAACAGGTATCGCAACACGATTTTCGTCAAATAACTTGATAAATAATTTAACGAACAAATGCTCTAGACCAAAAAGAAAGCTTAAGGTGGGCGGTTTCGTGAAAGTAATTCGAGGATTTCTCTTGCATCCCTGAACCGATTGAAAAATTTTTTTGATATTCGTTTAGAGACAGCTTTGTAGAATGGTACTAGGCTATTTAAAACTAAAAAAAGAAAAAAAAATTACTTGAGCGAAAATCAAAAAAAAATTTGTTTGACTTTTCAATAGTCTGGGGTGTACCATTCTATAATGTTGTATCTAAAGGCCTATCAAGGGATGTAAGAGAAATCCTCGAACTACGAAATCATTTTCTTAAGCACGGCACCGGCACCCTTAAACTGAGGATGAATTTTGCTTTTGCTTCCACATCTACATATAGACCAGTGTCAATAATTTTTGAAAAAAATAAAATTCTTAGCAGTATATGGGTGGTGGGAAAATTTAAGATTAATAGTATATAAATTGGGAAAAATCGATTGGACTGCAACAGATAACCGGACTGCAACAGATAAAAGTTGTGTTTTTTTGGGATTTGGTGGATTTTGGGATTTTACGATTTCTGACAAAAGTAGACCTCCTATCGAAAAAAGTTTAATGCAAAAGTTGTAGATAATTGAGAGATCTACAACTTTTATTTGAACAATTTTTTTGCATAACCTCAAAAATATTGAGAAAACGACAAAAACCAATTTTTTATTTTTTTTTATTTTATTTTTATCTTCCACAAAAATAATTCGATTTTGATGAAATTCGTTGAAAATATACATTTTATGCCTCAAAAAAGCTGTAATTTTTTTGAGGCATAATTTTTGCGGATTTAATTTGAAAAAAAGGCCCAATTTCCAATCAAAAAAGTTGATTACCAAAGTTTTAATTTTTGAAAATTTCAGAACGGTATTTTTTTCGTTGAAACCTCTACTTTAAGATGTAAAAAAAAAGGTGTAAAAAATCATACTGTTACTGGGGAAAAACATTGTCAAAAATGTAAAAAACAAAAAAAAAACACTTTTATCAAGATCGATTTTTCCGTAAATGTTACTAATTCTTCATTGTAAATGAAGTGTTGAAAGTGATTTCAATGTAATATGTAATAAGGGAACTTTAATTAACCATTTAAGGTTCGGACTGCTGAAAACCGAAATGTTTAAACAATAATTTTACCTAACAAATCACTAGAAATGACCATTTTTAGGCAAGAAGAAAACTTTTTTATGCTTCATGGGCACTCTCACATTAAAAATAATTTTATTACGTATTTTACATTAAATCAATTTATAAAGTAGAAATACAGAATCAAAATTTATAATAATCTCATTTCAAGTTTAAGCAGAAAACTAATTTCTATATGTCGGTCTGTCTGTAACTTTTTTGTGCGCAGTATTACTCTGGAACTGTTTATGATATTGACTTAAAATTTTGTACACTTATGTATTATAGCGAGATCTGGAAGTAAATTATATTTTGATCTTTTTCCATTGAAGGATCGGGCGGTGGTAAATGGACGTAAATGGGGATAAATAAGTAAAGCAAACAAGTAAGAGTCCGTGAAATTGGAAATTACTGTATTTAGGAGAAGTCAGCGTCTCAACAATTTTTGTCATCAGCCATTCCTACCAGCCCTACTACCGACGCGACGTGGCATATATATCATTTTATGGATTTTTAAGGTAGACGATTTTAAATTTATTATATTATTAAACTTATATGAACAATTATTTCCATATAGTGGAGTGCACATATAGCATCAAACTATTTTTCGCCGTAAGAGACATTTTGATAGGACATTTGGATATGGAAGTAGTGATTCCTTAGGCAGCGGTTTTTATTTATGAAGACATATATTTTTATGAAGGCCATTTGGAATTATATTTCTTGTCGGTCTCCCTGCATAGTGCGCTCGACAGCATCATGCGCCTACCTTAATTGCCTGGTATATCACGATCTTTGCAACCTTTAAGTTAATAATGCTTAGTGAATATAGAATTACAAATGTTTTGGTCAAAGATCGTAGAAAAATAAAGTAAGGTAGGTAATATTCTATGTTAAAACAATTTGAAACATTAGGTCATAGCGCTGCCGTTTCCATATGCGCGAACTAACGTTCATAGATGGGAAATTTTTAAATAAATTTAGAAAAAAATTGGTACAAAATAAGACATTAAAGGTAAACGATTACTAACAGAATAACTAATGCGATTAATAGTATAAAATGTTTTATATACTTAAACTTTTTCATTACGTGTATTCTGTTAGTAGAGTGCTCGGCTCTCAAACATGCGCATAAAAATAAGATTTGTAGAGGTTACGGCGTATCACATGTTTATTTTTTTCGACTTTTAACTTGAAACAAAAATATACTATATATTTTTTTACAACATGCAACGAAGCTATGAAAATAGTGAAATGCAAAATGTGTTCTTAGAGTGGGGTCGCCTACTAGACGAGTTCAAACGGATCATAGGAAATTTGCATCGCATTACATTTAGTTGTATCTTATTTATTATTAGTCATAAAATTATAAATCATACACTATTGCGTTCGGAAAAGATAAATAAGATTTTTGTAAAGAGTACAAAGTTTTGATTTGAGTCTAAATTTCGAAGATAATACGATGGAAATGCAAGTTGTCTAAATTGAATTAAATTTTAAAGCATTTCAAACTGAGATATTATTGCGGTTTTAAGTTACGTTCTCCCGTAAGATCCGATGTAAAATGTATTATTTGAAAGCCATAAGCAAATATTTCCTCTACAAAACATTTTATGAAAAATCGCAATTTATTTATTTTTTCCACTATTCGCTTAACTCGTTTTTAACTTTAATGCTCTTTTGCACATGACGCTTTTTGATGGTCTTTTGAAACTTATATAATAATTACTTATTGTTATTATTACTATATTGCATATATAATTATCCATTTTATATAAAATTCAGCTCGTAACAACGAAACCGCCACGGAGGTCACGGAAGCATATTAATCCACACTATGTCTATTTTCAAGTTCAAACTGCGGCTTCTTACGTCTTTACAGTATCACAGTACTTTCTGATGAGCAAATTAAAAGAATTTACTAGAAGTATCCGTCTTTGCACAGAGGGATAAACTGAATCTGAAAACTTATTTCATATAATGAAACTCTCAATTGATGTTAACTTGGGGCAGCTGGTAAGTAGTAGAGGTAATTGTAATAACTTTCTTTAATATTAAGCCTATAAGTATAGTCACAGTGAAATAAAAAACCGCTGCCCAAGGAATCACTACTTCCACATCCAAGTCTCTTACAACAAAAATACTATATTTGCACTCCACTATGTGGAAATAATTGTTTATGAACTTTAATAGTATATTATTTGAAAACCCATAAAATTGTATGCCACATCGGTAACGGGTGGTGGTGGGAGTGAATGAAGTGAAATTTTTTTAAATGACTTTGGCTCTTGTACACACACTAAATCACACTATTTTTTCACCACCTTTAATAATGGGGTGGGGGTGGTAATAGGTGTGACTAATGCCAATTTTTTTTGAGGCCTTAGCTCCTCTTATATTTACTAAATACCAATTTCATGGACTCTTACTTGCTTGATTTACCTATTTACCCCCATTTACTATTCAACTTTGCAACGGAATAAAATCAAAATATAATCTAGTTCCAGATCTCGTTAAAATACATACGTGTGCCATATTGTAAGTCAATATCTTAAACAGTTCCAGAGTAATCGTGAGCACCAAAAAGATAGACAACTAACAGACAGACCGAAGTGACAGACAAATTTATTTTGCTGAAACTTAAAATATTGACGTTTCATGACATTCTAGGCCTATTTAAACAATGAAAATTTTCAAAATTTTTTTTGCGTTAATATACTTCAACTGGATGTGGAAGTAATACCCAGAAAATGTCATGACAAAGATATAAAAAATCGTTGTGTACTGTAAACTACACGATAGGAGTAAAGCCTCTAATTCAGCCTTTTTTTCGAGGAAACCTACTACGCGTCCATACTGTAACCCACTGTGCATCCATTTACTCGAGGAAAGCCACTGTGCATCCATACTACTCGTGGTAAACTACTGCACATCCATTGTGCTCGAGGAAAGCCACTGCGCATCCATACTACTTAAAGTAACCCACTGCGCATCCATACTACTTGAGGTAACCTACTGCGATCTGTAATACTCGAGAAAAGTCACTGCGCATCCAAAATACTCGAGGAAAGCCACTGCACATCCATAATACTCGGGAAAACCTACTGCGCATCCATAGTAGTCGAGCAAAGCCACTGCGCATCCATACTATTCGAAGTAACTTTAACAACATAATATTTGAAATTGTCTACTCCAAAAACCTATAAAACGATATACCACATCGGTAGTGGGGGTGGTGGTAGGGAGTTGGTAGTGGGGGTGAATAAAGTAAAAAAAAATTTTGAGGCCTTAGTTTCTTGTATACACGCTAAATTACAATTTTATTTTTTCACCCCCTTTAATAATGGGGTGGAGGTAGTAATGGGGGTGGCTAATGCCAAGAAAATTTTTGAGACCTTAAGTTCTTTTATATATACTAAATATCAATTTTATGGACTTTTACCTGCTTGATTTACCTATTTACCCCAATTTATCCTCCAACTCTTCAACGGAATAAGATGAAAATATAATCTAGTTCCAGATCTCATTAAAATACATACGTGTACCAAATTTCAAGTCAATATCTTAAACGGTTCCAGAGTAATCGTGCGCACAAAAAAAGTTACAGACAGACAGACAGAAATTTTTTTTCGCTCAAACTTAAAATCTCGACATTTTATGACATTCTAAGTCTATTTGAACAATAAAAATTAAAAAAAAAATTTTTGTCGTTACTATACTTCCACTGGATGTGGAAGTAATTAAATGAAAAAATTATAAATACTTCAAAGAGAACTTCATGCTTTGTTTTTATTTGATGGCAATCAATTTTTGCTAATATTTGACCTGTATACTCGGAAACACAAGGGTCACTTGCTGTCTCAAAAATAAGTACACTTTCAAAAGAAAAATTACTATTATTAATTATTTTGTATATCTCTGTTAGGTAAATAAACGTAATTTAATTTCTAACCCTTTGCATCTTTTTATTTAATGTGAATGAGGGAATACTTTAAAAGTTGAAAACAAAAAATGAGGACAAATTCAAAATATTTAAATATTTATAGGCCTACCACAGAGTAATTAAATTATCAATTATTAGTAATTAATGTTTATTTGCATAAAAAAATAACCTAATATTTTATTAGGTTCTTTTAATATATCTTGAAATTCATAACAATCAAAAATAAAAAACGTAACTGTTATATTATTTTGGCGTTTTCAAAAAAATGAATATATTTCCTTTATTAGCTGGCCCTCCAATAGCATCTCTACTGTAAACAGTAATGAGAGTGGCGCAGTAAAGCAAGTACTCCTAACCATATAATATTGTGCTTCGTGACAATGCATGCATCAAAGAAATATATATTATAAAAATATAACCTACTGAGGCCCGATTATATTGGCAACATCGCTGGGACGGAGAACGAACGCTAACTATATTCTTATATACAGCGGGCTCTGAAACGATCAGTAAATATATCCGGGCTCTGAAATATGCCATGTTTATATAATTAAAAGAAAAATAATAATTAGCTACCTCTAGTGGCTTCCTATTAAAAAGCATGCATGCAAAAGCATGCATAACAGTCGCCATATTTAATAAGTTTGTTAATTTATACACTCGGGAAATGCCGGGCTTATGAGCGATATATATATATATATATATATATATATATATATATATATATATATATATATATATATATATTCAAGCAGAATTTTTTATAAAGAATGACTTTTCGTCGTAAAATCAATAATAGAGATGTTTTTCCTCTTGTCAACTCCATCCGGGGACACACTGTATATACGGTATTACAGTAATTTGTTTATATCTAAATATACTTTATTACGATAATTTGGTATTATAAACTGGGAAAATGGTGGGTATACTATTTTATTTTTTTTTAATTATATGATATAAATAAATAAATTCGCGTAAGTCTTTAATAATTATATTTATACTACTTAAACGTTCGCATGGTAGGCCAAGAAACCCTATTGCTTTTATAAAAATGTTCTTTTTAAATCACACTTCGAGATTACCCAGAATTCGTAGTAGCAATTTATAGATAAATGTTTCATTTAATATTGCCTCTTTTCAAGTACTAACCTATATACATATAAAGAAAAGTGTAGTGATGTTTGTTTTTTAGTTACCTTAACAAACATTTTCCTTGTTAATTAGTAAAGCTAATACTACTTTCTAGTTGTTTCACTGATATAAATATATAAGTACCTTTCAGGATCTTTTGGAAATACAAAAAAGCTTGTTGTTTCACCTGTCCTGGAAGGGCATGGACGATAAGCACACTCCTTTCCTTTAGGACCCATTGAAAACACCAAAAATAAAACACAATAGCCCAGAGATAGATAAGTTTATATACACGAACCGTTTGCAAAAATGCTCAATAACTATATTAACACATTAGACTGATAATCTCAATATATAAAGAAACAATAACAGAATAGTAAATTATCGAAATTAAATGAAAAGATCACAAAGATCACAAAATACCGTGTAAGCGTTGTAAGACCATGAATCGCACAACGTAAACAATAGTCACATGGCTTGTGTTGTGACAGCTGACAGAAGGGGCGGTTATCACATGGTGGATATTGGACATCCGCTCTCAAATTTGGTCCGTCCGTGAAGCCTAGCTTTCGCTTCTTTAAAGTTTACCTTTTCTGTGGTCCAGAGAATAGCTGTTGGTTATGGTCTGGCTTATTATTCCTTATATATTTAAGGAAACATATAGAGGAGTCCGACAAAAATATTTCACTAGTAAATATTCAGCCCTTTAAAAGCATACCTACTTAAAATATTATTTTCCTATACATTTCCTTAAATATATAAGGAATAAAAACCCAGACTGCAATCAACAGCTATTCTCCGGACTAATGCACCGCCAAGCGCTGAATTACGAATTACAAGCCTGGCCACGTTAAGTACAATAAAAGTACTATGTATTGTCACAAAACGCTAAAGTTTCGATTGTAATGGACACCAGCCGAAAGACTTATTCCTACTCAAAGGAGCTCTCGTGCCAGCCACTCCACAGCACTTGCAGACTGCAATTTTGAGCTATTGGCTCTCGTCAGTGCAAGGTAGTCTGAGATGGCTGGAACCAGGCATTTGTTCAATCTTGGTATATGACGAGATCTATAAAACCACGGCATGCAACAAAAATAGCAGGCTCCATCTAGCGGCTGATCTCCATTACAATCAAAACAGAAGTAGCCCTGTCATGGGTACAGTTAGTAGGTACGCTTTTAAAGGGCAGAATATTTACTAGTGAAATATTTCTGGCTGGCACGAGAGCTCCTTTGAATAGGAATAAGTCTTTCGGCTGGTGTCCGTTACAATCGAAACTTTAGTGTTTTGTGACAATACATAGTTATTGTACTTAGCGCGGCCAGGCTTGTAATTCGTAATTCAGCACTCGGCGGGGCATTAGTCCGGAGAATAACTGTTGGTTGCAGTCTGGCTTTTTATTCCTTATATATTTAAGGAAACGTATAAAGGACTTCGACAAAAATATTTCACTAGTAAATATTTTGCTCTTTAAAAGCATACCTACTAAAAATATTATTTTCCTATACAAAAATCTTTAAAAATTATATCTAATAATTGTTCAGTTGTTACAGTACCAACTAATTTTCCTATATGTCTTAATGATTTCCTTAAATATTCGGCCATAAGCACTAGGTCTAGTAAAACATCTACATCACTATCTTCAGAAACTTTTAAAAACATATGTAGATAGTTTAAGCAATCTGTGAGATGCTGGCGATGTCTCAGCTGGTTCATACTTGGATGGTCTTGAGAAGGTTCACCACATCTGCAAAAATATAGATAAACTAAAATTGATAAAACTTTTGTGGTGATGTATTAATGTATAAATGGGTAGCAATATAATAGAATAATTTTAAGTTGACGTGTGTGATGTGATCTCACTATTCTACAAAATTATTTATCAAATATGTGCTGAGCTACAGATAGTAATCTGGTATGTTTACTATAATGTAGTGATGCCACGAATAGTGTTTTTCGTAAATACCGAATACCGAATATTCGGCTAAGCAGAATGACTATTCGGCCGAATATTTACAGAATGGTTTGTATATGAAATATATCAGTTTGCACTATTTCTCGGTAGATGGCTGAAGGAGTATTGAAACTAAATCTCAGAAACATTAATCTGTGGATGTTTTGGTCATTTAGTTTGGTTATGTTATGTTGTTTTATATTCTAAGTCAGACGGTTATAAACGTTACATTGTATGAGTGAATTTAAATTATTTAAAACAAGATAAATGTTTTATGTTGGAATGAGAGGTTTTTATTTTATTTATATAATTTAAAAAAAAATGCAAATTAACATGGAATTAAAAAAAAATAATATCCTACCGAATATTTGGTTGTATTCGGCCCAAACCGAATAGCATAAAAATTGGCCGAATAGGCCGAATACCGAATAGCAACCGAATATTCGTGGCATCACTACTATAATGATAGTGAATATACTGAATGTATTTACTACAAATGATGATTGATTAAAACAAATCATCAGCACCAGCTAGCTCAAGCTCTCAGGTGAACATCTTTTGGTATAGCGTGCACAAATAAAAATTGAATTAGGATACATCATGCATGTCAAAACATATGTCGATCCTTATATTGTAGAATTTAAATTACAATAAAACACTGTAATAAAAAGTGTTCATTGTAGAATTCTCTTTCAGGAATGGAAAAAAGGTTCATGAATAGTGGATTTATTCAACCTTAGCATGTTTGGAAGAGTTTCATATAAAGTTCTCAGATATAATTTTTGCAATTTTTTTAACCACAGTAATTATCAACTATCAGCATGCTTACAGAAGTAACACCGAAAATCGCTATTTGAATTGGCTTCAGTGGAGGGAGACTTAAAGGGTCATTCTGTTTTCGGGCATAATTATGGG
Organism: Rutpela maculata; assembly: GCA_936432065.2. Classification (NCBI taxonomy): domain Eukaryota; kingdom Metazoa; phylum Arthropoda; class Insecta; order Coleoptera; family Cerambycidae; genus Rutpela; species Rutpela maculata. The sequence goes on from OW386290.2 coordinate 77,340,622, forward strand.
TGGGGGCATCATGAAACTGATTGATAAAAAAGGTCACTCTCTTTTCGTCAACCAGTCTCATGATGCCTTATTTTTCCAACGGCAATGCATTTTCATTTGCTTTTGTAAATAAAATCGAATCGGAAATATATATTTATCAAAAAATGAATACCATATACAGCATCAATTGTCGAACTAGTCAAACAAGCTTAATAACTACTAATAAATGGTACGGCAATGCCGAATATACTTTTTCTTTCAACTTAAAAATTTTTGTTCATCAGTAAATTACTTTTATATGAATTTTCCGAGAAAAACATATACTGGTATATTGTTAGGTTCATAATATATATTATTAAAGTAAAAAATGTAATATCATAAGACGTCTTCTAGAAAATTGAGAATTTCGAACTTTTTGCATCAGTAAATCATCATCTGTGGTTTTTTCGTGAAAAACCGCTAAGGGCATATTGTGAGGTTTGTAAAGTATTATTATTGTACAAATTTTTGAGTGAAAACGATAGAGCTCTTTTTGAGAAAATCAAGAATATCGATTATTTCGCATTAGTAAACTACTACCTTTAACTGAATTTTTCCGAGAACACGCACACAAAGTCGAATTTTCGGACCATTACAATGCTTTGTTCACCCCTAGTGTTGCTCGAAAGTAAATAAATAAATAAATATGTTCTTTATTGGAAATATCCAAAGGGCTATCGACCGAAGTCCTTCTGCCCGTAGAGTAATACAATATTAATGAAAATTGATATTCTAGACTGTGTACAACCCAAGCAGCATTCAAAGTGATGGGAACTGGCATCTGAGGCATCGGAACTTTAATACAGTAGGAATGACATAACTATTACTAAATTTGCGGCTTTAAGGTAATATTCACTTTGTGGTATGCCTTTGTAGTAACAATTATGTAGATTCTACCGATTTCAGGCATTGTATAGTTATAGCACTTTCAAGTAACTGCTGCAGAATCTGCAACGTCGCAGATACTACTCTGCATTACTTTGAAGAATCCTCAACTGCAAAGTGAAAATTTTTAGTAATGCCGACTGCACAGCGTTACCGAAAGACCACTTCAAAGTAACGATAACTTCGAGTGTTCAATTTTAAGTCCCTGATACGTTGTTGGGAAATTTTCTGGAACTTCAAAGTCGTCTAACTTATTAGTGACATCTTGAGTAAAAATGAGGTTATTTCTACGAACATAGGGGCTTTGAAGTTATTTTTACTACTCCCCACTAATTGAGAATGACTACAAAGTTACATATACCTTAAAAACCCACTATAAAGTAATATTAACTTTTGAGACAATTTATATCATCATTGGCATTGAATAAAATGGCGGCATCTGAAATGCTCAGTAAAAGCGAAATAAAGTTTATCGGCACTCATCCACGTTTTATAGAAAACTGAAGAAACAGTTGAACAGTAGTAGAAATGGTGATTCCTCAGAATATGATGCAAACATGAAAGATTATTTCACTACAGCAAAACCATCATCTTTGATAACAAGTGCAAGTGTTCCCATCAACACAAGGAGAAAAGTAATCGAAAACTCTAACAGTTGTAGTGATATTAATGATGCTCTGTACTGCTCGAAAGTTACAACTTGTCTTTAACACACAGATTGACCTATAGTCCAGTTAGTGACCCACTGAGCATATTAAATGAATTTGCCGATTAAAAACTCCAAATTTAATAAATATCGTGTCGATGGGGAACGGACAATATCGGTATAATGGCATAAGACATTGTTTGTGTACAATAAATTGAATGGAATGAAATTAAATGTAAACTGATCACTAAAATATGAAAACTCTTATGTATTTTTTCCATTATTACATACCTTACGTTAATAAATATATGTATCCAACACTTTCATATAAAGTGATCTTTATTGATGAGATTTTGAAGGTATAAAGTGGCCCATAAGTCACTAGTAAGATAAAGTAGTGAGCTAAAGTGATTTAGTCACTAAAGATTTTAATAAAAAAAAATCCAACGAATTTATTTATTGTCTTTATTATAGGGAAAATTAACAAAACAAAGAACCCATGCACTAACACTTATTTATTTATATTTATGCTAACATTTATATTGTCATCATATTCGATTTTCCACAAAGAAAACTGCTCTTCTGTACACAATTTTTCTCTATACTAGTAACGACGTCTGTATCGCCTGACTCGTTACGCTGCTCTCCCTGTATTTTTTTAGCAATAACAATCTTGACTGAATCTTCCAAATAACCCTCCGCCAGTGAAGTTTAAGGGTGGTAATGTCACCCCCAGCATTGGCCAAAAGAGTTGCTGAGGAAAGGCGCATGCCATGGCCAGTATACAAATCTGCATCTGGCAATTGCAAATAATCTGCTACAATTCTTGGAATATTTGAGAGCTTATTTAATCCAACCATTGGACAGTGCACTTTCCCCTTTGAAAATTTACGAAAAATCTTTTGTGAGACACATTTTGCGGTCTTAAAGACACATATTTCCTAATCAAATCAAGTGGGTTTACCGAAAATCCTTCATGTGAAACTTCTTGATTTATTCGTCTTGGTATCTGGTATGGATTTATATATACAGATATTGTTCTTTATCTTTTATATCTTCAACGCTAAGTAGGTCAGTTCACCGCAATGGCAGGCACCGCAAACTCCCAATATCAATGCAACCTAAAAAATCCAAACAATTAAATACATGAAAGCAAGAACATCACAATAAACACCTACCTTTGACATAAGATGCTCATTGTCAGGGGCATCCGTCAAATATTGTTCGATATGTGCTCTTTCCACATAATATCTTTCTAATATCAGATAATAAAAAGTACTTGTAAAAGTATAATTGTTATTTTTAATCCACAATTCCACATCATACACAGTGACACTTTAACAGTTATTACCGTGTTGCCAATTCAAAAACAAAAATTATCTATATCGATTCTGCCAATTCTACCAACATGAAAATAAGTTGGTAGCAATAGTTACTAAGATCTTATAGCGTCATTGGTCCCATTTGCTACATCTAGGTAAATATAACTACACAGTGAAATTGTTGTAGTTCCCGTCACCACTTTTAAAGTAGCAACAACTATAACGTTGGTGGCATCTGCTACTTTACAGTAAATGCAACTTGTAGGAAAATAATTTTGGTTTTTGCGACCTCTAATATGTGACCAATACCTTGTTGACATATATACTACAAAGTGACTGCAATTAAAATCGCCATTTTTCTGTTGTTGAATGAAGACGTCATATTGACACAGATAAAAATATAATTGAATAAAAAAAAAAAAAATTTATGATGGTCATTTGCAAATATGTTTTATAAAAAGATTATTACTTTACAATATATAAAATTAAAAAAAAAACGTTTTCCATAAAAAAATTTGCAGTTTTGCTTCTAACATAATTTTTGCAAAAATTTTTTTTCCGAAAAATCAATTTTCTAGAGAGGGAGGGCAGGGCGCGTCTTTTTTATCGAAGTATCATGATAACATTTTACAAAAAACAAGTGGTGGTTTTAATATCCACACCAAAGGTAAATGCAAAACATCATGATTTCTAATATATGCTTATGCTGCTATATTATATATAATCACCTTAACTTGGACCTTGGACATATTATGCGCTCAAACTCAATAAGTCATTAATTTGCTATTCGAATAACAGAGAGCCAAATATATAGTTTGCGCTCTCATTCCTGTCAGCTGAGCTGTTCCAAAAATTAGTCATTTCTACTACTTGGTTACATCCCGTTTACGTAATAACCTAGTCTTCAACACGGTAATGATAGAAGTACCGGAATAGTAATTTGCTACGTAATTATTATTCCCCATTTTGGTGAATACTTGGTAGAAGGATGGTTCCATTACGTAACAGTCCTTAGTTGCGGAAACCTTTAAAGTTCCCCTAATGGTAACTATTACGTAGAAACTACTAAAATTGCTGCTTGGGAATTGTTATGTTCATATATTATATAGGATATAAAAAAAAAATCTATATACTTAATAATAATAATAATAGGATTAAGATTGACTTCTTATTGTAGCTGTTTTATCTTCTCGATTAAGGTATATTCTGGTGTCTTAAATTTAGCTCTAATGTTGGGATTTCGTATTGTGCTGAATTCATCTATTTTCTGTATGCTGTGTTGAGTATTGGCGAATTCTGTTTGTAGCTTAGTGAGGCGTGTTTGGATTGATTCTATTTTTGTTTTTTGGTATAATTCAATATTTGATATATTGTGGAGATGGTTACGTGGGTAACATAATTTGGTAATACTATGAAGGGCTGTTCTTTCTCCCACCTCTAAATTCTTCTTGGCATGAGGTCCGCTGATAATGTAGAGTATGTGTCCATATTCCAAAATGGGTCTGCAGATACTTTTGTAGATTTTTGCTGCTGTTAACCCTTTCACGACGGGAGCCGCAAAAACGCGCAAATCTCTGATTGACATATGTGCGGGAGACGCATATTTTCGAACGCCGTGAATACTACTTAAAATCGGGAGGCGCAAGATTGTGGTCTGATATTCGCTTAAAAGCATCTTCAAGCTGTAGCTTGTTAGTTGCAGAAAAGCTGTGGTCTTAATAACAGTTGTATACTCGCAGTTTATTCTTGAGTGTGTCAGGCAGTCTATTGTGTGTAAACAGCTGCAAATTTGTCTTAAAATAAATTGCATTTTTTACAAAATGAACAGGAAAAATAAATATTTAGTAGATCATGAGCTTGAAAAAATTTTTTTTAGATGTAAAAAGGCTTGGATGTTATTATGGTGTGGGGAATATGTGGCGTTGGAATGTTGATGCAACTTGCATTAGTTCTTCAGTATACAAATTCTGTATATACCAAATAAATATGCACGCGAACAATAATAATTATTAAAAAAAAAAACAACTTTTTTTTAGATTATTAATGAAGTAAAAGCGTTGTATGCTTTTAACAATTATATATTATATGTTTGCATATCTATTAAATAAAACGTTTATCTTCTATCTTCGTTTATTTCAACTTGCGCATATAAGCGCGCGTGTCTTTGTAGTCAGGAACCGCATTAATGCGCGAAACTAATAAACGGGAGACGCACGATTGCGCGAACGCAAAAAATCCCCGTTTGTGAAGCCAGTCGCCTAAAAAAACGTCCGATGCGAAAGGGTTAATGTGGATATTCCGTTATATTTATAGGTCAAGGCTCGGAAGTGTTTAGCTCTTGTATTTATCCGTTTCTTCATCAAGGCGGTGTGCTGGTTGAGATTCAGTTTGTGGTCGATCTGGATTCCGAGGTATTTAGCTGAATTTTTGGGTCTTATTGTTTCGTTACCAATAGTTACTGTGGGCGACCTTAGATTGGGATTGTGATTGAAAAGTACCAGTTGGGATTTCAGAGGGTTTGGTTTGAGTCGCCATAGGTTGAACCAGTTTTCTGTGGTTATTATCAAATGTTGCAGTTGCTGGATTGTACTGGAAAGGTTTGAGTTGTGTGATATTAATGCCGTGTCGTCGGCGAATTGTAATATGTAGGTTCCCCTGCTGAAATATCCTGGGTCCGGCTGGCCTTGGCTGAAGATGTCGTGGCAATAAATGTTATATAAAATAGGTGAAAGAGGTGACCCTGTTCTGGGACAAAATGTTCGGAATAGCTGTTATTGATTTTTATTTGTATTTGACGCAGATCCGGGAAGCTTATTATTAAGTATATTATGTAGTCGGGACAGTCCAGAGATTTTAGCTTATATATTAGTCCCATATGCCATACACTGTCAAACGCTTTATTGATGTCTAAGAATAGGGCTGCTGATTTATTTCCTTCCAATTTGGCCGTTTGAACATTTGATGTTAGTATTGTGAGTGGATGAAGGGTAGAAGACTTTGAGGTAAAATCAAATTGGTAACCTGGTATTTTGTGATTAACATGTTTTTCGAGTAATGTTTTTATGATTTTTTCGAATATTTTCCCCAGTGCAGGCAAAAGTGTGATTGGTCGATAGTTGTGAGCTTTGCAATAATCTGTGTTGGGCTTGTGGATAGTTATTATAACTCCCTCTTTCCTTTCTTTCGGAAAGTTTGCGTTCTGGATACAGAAATTATAGATTTTGATAATGTGCTGGTGGATTTCGTAATTCAGTTGTTTTAAAATGTTGTATGAAATGTTGTCGATACCAGGAGCAGTGTTTTTTGTTTTTGACAATAGGTCAAAATAGGTCTCTTCGTTAATAATTGGGTGGTTGATGATGGGAATGTTGTTACGATAGTTTTGGTACCAGTTGTTTATGGCATTATAGTTTTCTTGGTTGAAATCTGGACTCTGTTCTTCAGAGTAAGCTTTTTTTAAAGTGCTCTACAAATACATTCGTTTTGTCTGAATCCTCTGAGTAATAATTTCCGTTTTCTTCTAGGGTAGGTATGTCGATTTTTTTTATACCTTGATAATTTTTTTACTTCTTGATAAAAATTTCTCCCTTGTTTTTGGTTGATATTGGCACACATGTCTAACCATTTTTGAGTTCTATATTGCTGAATCATTTTATGAATGTTTTTATTGTAATCGTTTATTAGAGTTTTTGTCAGTAGATCTGAGTTATTTCTATATTCCCTATACATTCATCTTTTTGTTATTAGTTTTATTATATAGGGGGGCAGTTCCTGGGAGTAAAATTTATTGTTTGATATAGGTGAGTTTGTTGTAACGGAGCTGGAGAGTTTCTCATTAAATTTTCTTACAATTTCGTGAGTCATTGTTTGTTCTTCTATTTTGTTGAGGAATATCAACATTTCTTGGTTAACTTTTTCTACATTACACTTGTAAAAGTTGTGTTCGTTATTTAAGGTTGGTTTCTGCAAGTCAAAACTGATTTCTATGGCTAAATGGTCTGATCCAATATCTGGTGTAAGTTCTACTTTCAGAAAGTTATTGATTCGATTATTAGTATCTAAAATAACATCGGGGGTCGAATCGACATTGTCTTGCATTAAGAAGGTGGGTGGTGTATCAAATTGGGAAAAATTGGAGTTATTTAGAAAATTGTTAATTTGTTTTTTATTTGTTCTATTGACGTTGAAGTCTCCTATTATGATTACATATTTATATAATGCAGCTTTGGTAAATATGTTCTCTTCTATTCTAGAATTAGGGTGTATATAGACTAGGAAAATGTGTAGTTTCTCATCTTGAAATGGTATTGACATGTGTACTCAAGTAACATTTTCAGTCTTATAAAAAACGTAACGACGTCGTTACGATGTAATATACAACTTACTTTTAGACATGACGACCTTGTTACAACCCTTTTATGACCAGATCTGGACGGTTTGAAAAGGGTTTCATGACTTTTCATACAACTTTTATATGACTTACTTGGATAAGACCGTTATAAGGCTATTAGATCGTGTGAATTCAAAGACTTCTTAATGTCATAAAAAAGTCGTTACAAGCTCATAACGACCTCTATTAGGACTTCATACCACCAAATAGTCATAAGAATGAAACGCAATATTGTCCACGACAAAAGAACGCAACGAGTCAGTATGTACTGTACTTATTTTACCTATACGTATGTCTTGTATTCATTCGTTTACAATACGAAAAATAAAAGATCAACAAATCAAATTGCTAAGTATGAACCAAGTCGTGTTAGGTATTTAAGAAAATGTTAAATGTTTAAATCGATTTCTAGCAATGGTATGATGCTAAAACTGCTGGGGATTAATTTTTACTGTAAAAGTGTTGAAAAACATAACTCGCCCTCAGAATAATGAAAATTAAAGAAAATTTGTGAAATCATAAAAAATAAAGGATTTTTTAATATTAGTTTCAAAGGGTTAGAATGTATACACATTTGTAGAGAATAATAGAATATATCAAAAAAACATATTTTCTAGTCAAGTTTATATGTAAAAAGCCTGCAAACAAAAGTTTTAATATTTTTGATTGTCAAACATGGACGCCAAATCTGGTTGATATTCCAACAGAAAATATGTCTGAGACTGCTTACGACCTAATAGTTATAAATTTGTATGTGAAACTATCAAGCAGACATAAAACTGTTTTTAACTTATTCTGAAGTCGTTTTATATTTTAGATACAAACATAGTCTTATTCACAATAGGTCCATTCCTTTGCATGGGAAGTGTGACACTAATTTTGAGTGACAGAGATGGCATCAATGCGGATATCATAAGTTGAAGAGAGACAATCTTACACCAATGCAGCTCAGTGCTACACTTTTAGTGCAAAGGAATGAACCTAATATAGTAGTAATGATCGACTGCCCATAATACCGTGTTCACACCGTTCACGTGACTCAATTGTCGTTTCATATCACGGAGAGTAAACTATACGTTTATCTCGATCAGCAGCTTTTGGACGAGAGAGACGCGTGGAGCGGGGAATCGAATCAAACAGAGACAGATATATCTGATTTCCGTGCAAAAGACAGAGACAAAGATACCGGCTGTGTCTACAGCTGACGTAGGCTGTAGACCCTACCGGCATCTTTGTCTCTGTCTTTTGCATGAAAATCAGATATATCTATCTCCTTGATTTGATTTCCCGCTCCGCACGTCTCTCTCGTCCAAAAGCTGCTGACTGAGGTAACCATATAGTTTATTGACCGTGGTTTCATATGACCATATTGTCATTTTCCGTGCTTTAAACCAAGATTTGTAACTCAAGATCCCCAGCAAAAAATGTCATTATTAGTCAATGAGCAGCCGGTGTGAAATCACACCAGATGAAAGGGCTGATTCAAAATATTGTAAAAATTTGTGTAATGTTAATAATTATGCAAAGAACTCGTAACTGGAACGAGCTCTCAGTGACCCGCTCGAGGTAGGGGGTAATTTATTTATTTATTTATATATATAATCACTTGGGCTGTTACAATACAGATGTGAACGTCAATAAGATAAAAAAAAAAAACATAATTTAGTTTACAAGGTGAGACAATAAGTAGTAAATATAAAACAATAAACATAACATATGACAAATACAAATTAAAATTCTTTGTATGAATATAAACATTTCTCAAGTAAATATTGTTTGAGACTAGATTTGTATTTATTAAAATTGTTGACATCTTTAATCTCACTAGGTAATTTGTTGTAAAAACTAATACCAGAATAATAAGGTGATTTTAAATTGGTTACTTTTAATGTACTTTAGCAAAGAAAAAAGATATACGGACGGTACTGTTAATATTCCGTGACTTTTAAAAGAGTTTTTACACGATGTGGTGAAATCAAGATTAAAAATTAATCTAATTATGCGCTTTTGGCAGACAAAAACTCGCTGCAAATTATTCGCACGTCCCCACATTATAATATTGTAGGATATATGGCAATAAGCCATCGAATAGTACAGTTGCAATAAAACCTCAGTATCTAGGGAGTTCTTGAGCTTGCATATGCAGTAATACGCTTTGTTAAGTTTTTTACATACTTCTTCGATTTGAATATCTCAGCTTAGTTTTGTGTCTATTGAAATACCTAAAAATCTTGTATTCGAGCTAAATGGCAAATGAGTGTTGGAAGGTAATGATTTTCTTTGTGAGAAATACATGCACACAGTTTTCTTAAGGTTTAATATGAGATTATTTCTGCAGCAATAGTCACCAAATTCTGTCATAACAGCTATAGCATTATCAAGGAGCTCCACAAGGCTCGGTGCAGATATGCCAAAGGAGTTATCATCGGCAAACATGGTGATGTTACCTTTTGATATGAATGATATGAATGATGGTAAGTCGTTTACAAAAATCAAAAAAATCAAAGGGCCCAGCACCAAGCCCTGTGGTACTCCAAGACTAACGCTATGTTCATTTGAAATCGTTTGGTTGATTTTTACCTGAAAAGATCTGTCCGTTAAATATGACATGATCCACTGTAGAAAAACTCCTCGAATGCCTACCTTAAATCATTTTTCTTTAACAAAAGACAGATTGAGGGAGTCAAACGCTCGTGATAGGTCAAAGAATAATCCCATGATGAGGTTACCTTTGTCCATTTCGCTATAAACAAATTGCAAAAGCTGAATTGTTAGCAGTGTCAGTAGAATGATTTTTGCGAAAACCATGTTGGCGATCTGTTAGTATTTTGAAAGAATTAAAAAATGCCATTATTCGATTAAACGCAATTCTTTCCATTATTTTAGAAATAACACTTATGATGGATATTGGTCTGTAATTTTCTGGTTCCAAAGAATCATTTTTTTTAAATATAGGGATAACAGTAGCTATTTTTAATATGGATGGAAAAACACCCGATTGAAAAGATGCGTTGATCAAAATGCACAATGGTTCAATGATGAAATCACATGCATACTTGACAAACTTAGTGGACAATCCATCGGAACCTTGTTTATTTTTTAATTCAAATATAATTTGCCTTATTTCATCGGGTGTAACTGGATAAATAAAGATGGACTGATCATTGAGTTCACTGGAAGTGCAAGTATATGATAAATTAGCGCCAAAGTGATTTTTTATTTTGTACAGTGACTGACGCGAAGTAGTTTGCAAAATGTTCTGCAACATCATTAGGATTGTCTGTGACTTTGCCATTTACGTTTAACTTAGCATCTACTGGAGAAGAATGATTGGTATGTTGTTCAGATTTAATGAGCCGCCAGATTTCCTTTGTGGAATTTGGGGCATTTAAAATTTTCTTTGAGAAATACTCATGGTTGGCGTTTCTTATATTGTTGTTGTATTCACGTTTCTTACACTTATAGAGGTTAACAAGGTCAGGAGAGCTATAACGTTGGATGAGCCAATGCAAATTTTTGAGGTATTCACTTTAACGTTTGATGTGACGTAACCCAGTTTTTTGTGTTTGTAATAGTTTTAATAATAATTGTTAGTGATCTGCTTAGTTTCAAGAGGAAACGAAGCATCTAATTTGTTAATCATAATTTCCAAAAAATTAATAAAGGCTTCATCAACATTTATTGGGTCCATACTGTAAATAAAATCCCAATTTGTAGTAAGAGTTTGCTTAATAAATTGGTTGGAATATGGTAAAAAATCTTTAACACACATAATTTGGGCAGAGTGTTCCGCAATGCAAGGGTAGCTCATATATATGTCAACCATATTACTTGGAAGATCAGTGACCACGTAATCGATGGCAGATTCAGACAACATGCCATATATATTACTTACTACGTGAGTGGGTTCATTGAGATACGTGGAGATATTAAATGATTAAAAAATGTCAGATAGTAGTTGTCTATTATGTGAATTTGAGCAAAAATCTACATTAAGATCCCCACAAGGAATTATGTGGTCATATTTTTTGTTGAGAAGGATTAAACATCCCTGCAATTTAGCCAAAAAAATATTGATGTCTCCAGAAGCCTATAAATGACTAATAACAAAATTTTTCTTTTAAGACACAAAACTAAGCCACAAAGCTCTATATTCATCTCAGAGTTAAAGTTACTCAAAAATGTAGCAGTATTAATTTTTGATTTAACAATATTGTCGACATAAATAGCAACACCACCATGACATCTATTAATTCTACAATAGCCTAGCCATCAGGTTTAAATTGGATAAAGTTAGATTCTCGATTTCATCGGAAGTAGCTCAATGCTCTGATATACATAAAATGTTTATATTCTCAGTGTGATTAAAAACATCAACAATGTTTAATTTATTACTTAAACATTGTACATTGACATCAGCTATTTTAAAACAAGATTTTGAAGTACAGGATTGTTATCCTCGCATCTTGTTTCCGTTTTGCATAGTGGTAATCAAGATAAGTTGTAGAATGTAACACTACAGATCATAGTATACTTCAGACCATAGATTAAAGAGTTATGTAACAGACTAACATTGACATTTGATGGCGCAAAAATTGCGTCATATTTTTATTCATGAATTGTATCGAGGTCGTATGTTACGACTGTCGCTTTTTGGAGTGTATTATTTAGGTTTATGTGTCGTATCGAGATCGTATTAACTATTGATATAACTTCTGTTACTTTTATCAATTTTTGGAAGACATTTTCATTTATGGGTCATATGGAAGCCATATTCAAAATCAATATAACCTACTTTATGACTTCCTTCAATTTCAGGTCCTATCTCGTGTCAAGGTCCTATTAAAGTTATATTATGTTTTTTAATGATATTAGTATAACTATCTTCTTATAAGGTCATCATGAGGTCACATTATTTTTTTAACGACCTTTATACAACTATATTCTTTAAGTCGTGTTAAGTGTTGTATTGTAGATGATATCAACCTCTTTACGACCTCATAACGACCTCTTGACGACCATTCACTTTTAGCGTCTAATTAGTCATCTTATGCATACTATATAACATTCATGCGATATGGAATTTTGATATTAAATATAATTAATGATAACGAGACTCAACTAACAGTAGCAAGAGATGAAAATAGTCAGGATGAGGACGGTTTCAGATTCCAAAAAAGAAAAAACAGAAACAGTTACAACCAAAATCAAGATAACCAAAGAGGTGATAGAGGAAATATGCACCAGAGGAGAAAACAAATTGGACAAGCTACACAGGAAGAAAACCAAGTGTTTCGAGGTGCACAACCCAAAGTGTGGTTATACTTATATAGGGTAATACCTAAAGTTGGAGAGAGTGACATAAAAAAATATATAATGAAAAAAACTAGGAAGTTCAGAAGAAGAAAATATCACGGTTAGGGAACTGAAAAATGGAAATCATCCAAGGCAGTGTTTTATGGTGGCTACAAAATTTGAATTTAAAGATAGACTATATGATCCTGGGTTCTGGCCAAAAGGGGTTGGTTTTAGGAGATTTAATTTTAAAAAGCAGTGGGAATACAAAGACCAAGAAAATTAAACAAACAGAAATCTTTTTTAGCTTAATAAAAAATAAAACAAAAATGCAAGCGAAAGCAAATAATAAATCTTTCAGACTTTTTTACCAAAATCTACAAAGTATCACAAATAAAATAGATGAGCTGGCTATATATCTAAACAACCTAAATTACAATATTGATATAATTGCTATAACAGAAACATGGATTAAGAATAACGAAGAACATTTATTTAAACTTAAGAACTATAAGATGGCCTCATGTTTTACAAGGTTAAATTCCATACACGGGGGTAGCTGTATATTCGTCCATAACAATCTGCAGTTCAAAGAATTGGGATATCTAAAACAAAAAAGCATAGAATCAGTAATAGAATGCAGTGCTGTAGAGATTTTAAATCCTAAAATTATTATTTTAAACATATATCGTCCTCCAGTTCTTTCTAACATGGAAGAGTTTATAAATACCTTTGAAGACATATTATCTGATGTAATAATCAAGAATCAAAATCATACCATAGCTGTATGTGGAGATTTTAACCTAGATTTACAAGCCCCGCTTGAAAAAAATGTAAAATCTTTCATTGATTTAATAGCATCATTTAACTTAACACCTACTATAGACAAACCGACACGAATATCTAGAAAAACGATTGACAATATATTTGTAAACATCTCAGAATATGAAATTATTATTGACGAAAATGGACTTAGTGATCACTTTGGAATACAAATTATCATGCCTCTGAACTACACTCAAAAAGACAAGAAGACGAAACTAATGAGAAGACTTATTACTGATGACAAAAAAGACATATTTAAAAAGCAAATTGGGACAGTTGATTGGCACCAATTAGTGATTGAACAGGACCCAAATACTAGTACAGACATATTTTTTAATATAGTAAAAGAAACTCTGGAAGATATATATCCCAAAAAAATGCATAACTGCCATATTCAAGAAAATGGAACCTGGATAAATGGGGAAATAAAAACAACGAGCAAAATTAAAAGACAACTTTATGATGAAATGCTAAAGGGAAATGTAACAAAAGAATATTATAAACATTATTGTAGAGATTTTAAGAAGTTAATTAATGAAACAAAGAAAACATCACACTTAAACTACATTTTAAATGCAAACAATGAAGTCAAAGCAACCTGGGACCTAGTAAAAGAAATGACTGGTAAGGAGATGGATACAAAATTTGAAATTGGAAACCTAGAAGAGGATGAGAACAAAAGCAAAAAAGAAATTTTGGATGAAATAAATAATTATTTCATTAATATATGCGATAATATCAATATGAATGCTCCAAAAACTTTTGACCATGTCTGTAAAAATGACCATACGCTAACGGAGATCTTTAATATAATACATGCCCTAAAAGACACCGCTGCTGTCGGAGCTGATGAAATACCAACAAAACTTATTAAACATTGTGCTGAAGAACTTTCAAAACCACTCTCCTATATAATTAACTTATGCTTTCAAAAAGGAATATTCCCTGATGAATTAAAAAAAACTATAATTAAACCAATATACCGTGCGTGTAGCGGAGCGCTAGGCATAGGGAGTAAAATTACAACATCGCGCGTGCCAGCTGGCTGAAATGAAATAACAGAGCTGGGATGCTCCTCTCGACGGAGAAATTTACGGCAGCTGTGTTGTCATATCTATCGCGCTACGTGAATGTACATGCCTAATGGCAAATTACACGCACAGTATAAAAAAGGTAGTAAAACAGAAATCTCTAACTATAGACCCATAGCTCTTATATCAATAATAGCAAAAATTTTTGAAAAGGCATTACTAAACAGAATACTGGATTTTACAGAAAAAAATAAAATAATAACAAACATGCAGAGTGCATATATTAAAGGAAGGTCAACTATAAGAGCAGTATATATTGCTATATGAGTGCATATATTAAAGGAAGGTCCTATAAGAGCAGTATATATTGCTATATGTGAAATACTGGAGGCTGTTAGCTTTAAAAAAAAAGTTGTTTCTCTGTTTATGGATCTGTCAAAGGCCTTTGACAGTGTCGACCACGTCATACTATTGGAAAAATTGGAAATAATGGGTTTCAGAGGAAATGTACATGATATTCTCAAATCTAAAAAATAGAAAACAGTGTGTAATGACAATAGATGAAGGAGAGGAGATTATTTTAAATTGGAAAACACCAGAGAAGGGGGTGCCGCAAGGCTCCATCTTAGGCCCAATTTTATTTTTACTGTACACAAATGACTTGCCTGATATCGTAAACCATATAGTAAACCTATTTGCTGATGATAATTCACTTATAATACGAGCAAAATCTGAAGAAGAATTAAAAAGAGAAAGTATCAGCACGATCGACAAAACAGAAAATTTGTATACATGCAACAACTTAAAAAATAATATTGAAAAAACTCACCTTATGAAGTTTAGTTTAAGGAAAGAAGAGCCATTCACAATAGCTTATAATGATCATATCCTTACAACCACCGAACACACAAAATTCCTAGGCATTGAAATAGACTCCCAACTACATTGGAAAGAACATGTCCAGTACCTTGCCAAAAAGATCATTTACATATGCACTACGCATTGTGTCCAGTTCTGTCGATGAAGAAGCAGCACACAGCGCATACTACTCCTACGTAAATTCCAGAATCACATATGGAGTTATTTTCTGGGGCAACTCTGTTGATTCTCCCAGAATTTTCAGGCTACAAAAATCCTGCATCAGAAGTATCTTCCATCTAAAAAAAAGAGAAACGTGTAGAGCAACTTTTAAAGACAAAAACATACCTACCTTACCATCCTTATACATATACCAATGTGCATGCTTTGTGAAACAAAACTATGAAGAATTATTCACTAGATATGAAACCAATCACGCTTTCAACACCAGGGGCTGTGCAACATCAGTGCTACGTCAGCCACAAACCACTTTTACGCAAGTACAAAGAAACGTAGTAACACAGCTAATCAAGATTTGTAACAAAATACCAAATCAATATAAAAATTTGTTAACAAAGGAGTTCAAAGTGAAATTAAAAATATATTTAAGTCGCCAATCCTTTTATTCTATCTCTGAATACTTTAATCACCATTTTGATTGTTCTATCTAAAGTAATATTATTTAATTGTAATATGTGTTATATATTTAATTGTTTATATTTATTTGTCTAATTTATTTATTTTTATCTTGCTATTTTGACCTGTTCTACACTATTTTTATGGTATAACTGAATAAAGTTTATTATTATTATTATGATAATCGTGGGTATAACCTTATAACGACCTTCATACAATCTACAATTGTTAAAATTATTTTAAAAACCATTTTACGACCATTATACAACTAATTGGGCATATAGACTAAATATTATAACTCAAAATGTTACTTGAGTAAAGTTTCGTTAAGAGGGTTATTTAACCGCGGGGGATTTTCTTTGCGCATTGCTAAATTGGGATGGCTCTGGATTTACTTCGTCCTATGCTCGAAAGTAAAAAACGAATTACTGGTAGAATATACATTAAATTTAAAAATGAAGTTTGAGACATACAAGGTAAAAGAAAGAAACATTTTTAAGAAATTCGTTCAGTCATTTACTTACTAGAAAGGCGTGTAATCATTTCTCCTGAAAACCCTGGAGGAACTGGTTGATAGGCATATCAGGGACTGTAACGGTTTGTTGTCGGATAGATGGTTTGGAGATTAATCAGGGTCCAGATTAGTTAATAAGACAGCCCAATAAAAAATATATAAACAATTTATTTTATTCTTCAAACCGGTAATGTGTGGCAGTGTTACATAACATACAGGTACAGGTTATACAGGTCCGCATTTTTTACGGTTCTTAGGATAACATTTTCTATTGTCTGAGAGAGAAAGCGTGTAATGACGCGATGCGACGTTAGTTGCTGCTACTGGAGTAGCGTTGGGCGAATATCGTCGATTCAAGAAGTTTCCCAGCTCAACACGCTGTTGGAGGTCTCCAGGTCAGGCTCATCCGCATTGGTTCTGGAGGCGAAACGGCGTCAAGGAATGACTAACCACAGCTCAACATGCTGTAGGATTCCCAGGGTCAGATTGCATTCGTTCCGTTGTGTTTGCGTCGGGAGATGCACAAAACTGTAATATGTCCAGCTCAGCACGCTGTAGACAAATTGGCAGAATTGTCCACTCTCTCAATTAGTTGATTTGCGGCCGGGCTTTTATATCCGAGAATCCTCGCTTACTGGTGATGTAGAACTGCGTATAGTTTAGCGTCGTGTGTAAATCCGTGCCTCTAGATGGGAGCTGGGTAGATTTGCGTGCCGTGTGCACATTGGTGTCGTGTGTAAATCCGGAAACTTTAGTAATGGAACATGAATTTATGAATGCTTGTGAGTTAGTAATACATGAGCTTACTCAAAAAATAGAAAGGGCCCTAGACAGCAAAGAAACTGCCATAGGAACCTTCTTAGACATAGAGGGTGCTTTTGACAATACCTCATTCGACTCACTAAGTGATGCAGTGAAGAGGCGCGGAGTCGAAAAGTCAATAACAAGATGGATCGACTCAGCACTCAGAACTAGGAAAATTCAGTCCACGTTAGGATCCACAACAGAGGAGGTGTCCGTGACCAGAGGTTGCCCGCAGGTCTTATCTCCTCTCCTGTGGTGCCTGGTTGCGGACGAGCTCCTATCTCGACTGGAACAGCGTAGAATATATGCGCAAGGTTATGCAGATGATATCGCCATCCTGGTAACAGGAAAACACGAGGGCGCTGCATCAGAAAAGATGCAGCGAGCGATGGTGTACCCAGGAAGGTCTTTCCGTGAATGCAAGGAAGATCACTGTGGTCGCCTTCACAAGAAAGAGGAAACTCAATCTGGGAAGATTATATCTCCGGGGAAACGAATTGCAGGTGAGCAATGAAGTGAAATATCTGGGACTGATTCTAGATACCAAATTAAACTTCAATGCACATCTAGACAGCAGAAGAATGCTAGGTAAAAACTGGGGACTACAACCAAGAATGATACACTGGCTGTACCAATAATAACCTATGCCTCCCTGATCTGGTGGCAAAAAGCCGGAAAAGGGGAGGCAATGAGAAAACTACGGAAAGTACAAAGACTGGCATGTCTAGGCATAACGGGAGCAATGTCAACAACGCCTACAGCAGCCATGGAAGCGCTACTTTGCCTGCCCCCACTACAATTAGTAGTAGAGACTGAGGCACTGTGGGTGGCGTACAGGCTGAAAATAAACGGACATGGGACCATTCCAAGAATAGGATACCACACCGAAATATTCCAACAAATAGGAAAAAATCGGCACAAGCCACAACTTCACAAAGACCTTCAGGGTATACATACCCGATAGGGAAGGGGAAGGAACAAGGCAAGTGGGAAGACATCCAAATGATATCATATTGTATACTGATGGATCGAAAATGTCAAGAAGTACTGGAGCAGGTGTTACGGGGGATCAACCAGGAATATCAGTCTGGAGTGGACGCGAGGACACCAGGGCAATCTGTAAATATGAAAAATAAGCCCAAGGTATGGATCACACAAAAACAAAAAGAAAATTATATTCGCAGCTATTGAGAGGAGAAATATCTAAAGGAGAATATAATACATATAAAAATATCTTAAAAAAGGTCATAGCAGAAGCTAAAAAACTATCAAACATCTCCTACATAACTTCCTCAAAAAATAAAAGCAAAGCGATCTGGAATCTGGTCAAACATTACAATGGCTCAAAAACACCAAATAAGAATACCGTATTAAATAATATAGACGCACATAATAAAGAGAAGAAATCTGTCTTAAATAACAAATAACTTTTTTATAAATCAATGTCCAACAGTGCAAACAAATATAGTCAGTGAAAATATCAGTCCAATTTTAGAATCGAGTTTATTCTTAGAACCAACTAATCACCATGAGGTGTACAATACTATTATAAATCTAAAAAATACAAAATCTGTGGGTAGTGATGAAATACCTGTCAAATTATTAAAATATGTAGCAGAGGAAATATCACATCCACTGGCACACATAATCAACTTGGCATTAAACACAGGCGTATTTCCTGACATTCGCAAATCAGCACAAGTCAAAGCAATATATAAAAAAGACGAGAAAGAAATAATTAGTAACTATAGAGCTATAGCATTACTATCAAATGTTAGCAAGATCTTTGAAAAAATAATATACAATTGCTTTATAAACTTTCTTGAAAATCATCAAGTCCTGTCAGATACTCAAAATGGCTTTAGAAAAAGAAAATCCACAACACGTGCGGCATATCAAGCATTATGCAAAATTCTGGATTCTATGAATAATAAGTTACATACAGTTGCAATAAGTATAGATTTGTCAAAAGCTTTTGACAGTGTCGAACATGACATCTTAATGAGAAAAATAGAAAATTATGGAATCAGGGGAATTCCTTTACAACTAATTAGATCATACCTAAGTAATCGAAGCCAATGTGTGATTGAGATGGATGTAAACAATGACATCTTGAAATCAAACCCAGTATTGATTCAAAGAGGAGTACCTCAAGGATCCATACTGGGCCCTCTATTATACATTTTGTATACTAACGATTTACCTCTAATAATTGACAATATAGTTCAATATGCAGACGATACTTCTCTAATTATTAGTGAAGAAAATGAGGGAGACTTAGACAATAAAATATTTAATGCCATAGATACATTAGAACAATATTTTACACCACTCCATCTCAAGCTCAATACGGATAAAACACAGATAATAAATTTTTCTAACAAATCATCAAACAATGATATAATGTTTTCAAATGAAAATACATCTTTGACCACGGTAAAGAACACCTCGTTTTTGGGAATAAAAATAGATTCGAGACTAGATTGGAAATACCACATAGAATGCTTACCAACCAATATGACAAAATACTGCTATGCCCTTAAAATTATATCACAAAACATCAACTGTGAAACTGCATTTGTTGCATATCATGCTTACGTACAATCCCGTATACGATATGGTATTATTTTCTGGGGAAACTCCTCAAATGTAAATAAAGTACTTATTCTTCAAAAGAGATGCCTTAGAAACATCTTAAATATGAAGCAGACAGATGGCTGTAGACTAATATTTATAGAAAAAGAAATTCTGACTATTATTAGTCAGTACATCTTAGAAGCGGTGATTTTTGTTTCAGAAAATAAAACATTATTTAATGATTGCGATAGAAGACATCCCTATAATACCAGAAATAAACATGAACTAATAGAACCAAATATCCCCAACTTCAATTATATCCAAAAAAATGTACAATCCTCCCTAATAAAAATATTTAATAAGCTCCCAAATGAAATTAAAACTCTCCCAGTGAAGAAACTGAAGCTACAATTAAAGAAAATTCTAATAAATAAAGCCTACTACGCAATAGACGAGTATTTTAATGATATTGTTGATATAAAATGTTTAAACTGAGTTCTAAATCAAATGTTTTACATTAGTTTTTAATTATTTATGTTTATATGCAGATATTTCTATCCTAAACTTTGTCCGTTTGTGCAGACTGTATTATGTTCAGTTAAGTGTTTTGTTTTATACATTGTCATTTTTAAAATTTAGTAATTTTATACGTTGACATTTTTAAAATTTAGTAATTTAGTAATAGGTACACATATGACATGTTCAGCACCCACTGGGTATTTTGTAATGTTTTAATATTATACATTGAACTAATAAAGACTAATCTAATCTAATCTAATGAAGGCAACGAAAAAACGCAAAAACAGCCTTGATGGGACCCGAGCCATCCTGCGGGACATCATATAATACTGCAAGAGGAATGGTAAAGGAACTATTGAGTCAGAAACATATCTTGTATTGAACTGGCGCGCCGGGGATGAGACAGTCACGCATGTTCATCACCGGCGGGCCATCCAAGACAAAGACTAATGAATTGCTAAAGCTAAGCAGAAAACAGCTGAGATGTGCAATGGGAATCCCAACAGGACACTGCACACTAAACAGACACCTAAGTAACATAGGTGTGAAGGATAATCCAGAATGCAGTATGAAGAAACTCCTCACCACATACTATGTGAATGAATGAATATATATTTATTTAGCACTTGGCTAGTAAAAGAAAAAATACAATAATACAATACAATACATACATACAATACACACATACATACGTATTCCTATATCTAACAATAATAACAAATTTAACAATAATAAATAAATAAATAAATAAATAAATTGCACTCTTATCTATTGCTTAAGTAACTAAACACTTCGCGTTTAAAGACATTTAGATTAGGTGAAGCCTTAATTTCCTCAGGAAGAACATTAAAGAGACGAACCCTTTCGAAGAATAAGGATTTTTGTAAAAATGTCAATTTAACTGAATCAATATTGTAACTTTGCTTAGAACGTATATCATAGTTGTGAAAATTTAATCTTTTAACAAGAAATTCATTTAATTATGCAGGTAATTGTCTATGCTCTATTTTGTAGATTAGTATTAAGTTCACCTTTTTAATACTCTCCCAAATTGTTAGCCACTCTAATGTTTGCAACATGTCTTCTAGCGGGGTATATTTATTACAATTTAGTATAATACGCATTGTCTTATTTTGCTGTATCTGTAACCGATATATATCATTTTTTGTACAGGATAATAACAAAGAACTACAATAATTGAAGTGAGGTAAAATAATGGTATTATATATTAACATTTTAGACCACTGTGATAAACAACTAGCAATACGACTAAAAATACGATTTTTTTACCCAGTTTTTTACAGAGATAATCTATGTGAGGAGAGAAACTGAGTTGAGGGTCTAAATAGACACCTAAGTATTTAATTTCCGACACATAGTCAATCGCGTCACCATTTATATTGATGCTTAAGTCCAACTCAGCAAATTTTCTACAATTAGCCTTTGAACCTATCACCATACACTTCGTCTTTGATGTATTTAGTTTCAATTTATTTTGGCAAAGCCAGTCAGTCGTACAAAGTTAGAAGTTCGTCATTCAGAGTATCAACAATTTCCCTGAAATCTTTTCCTCCAACATAAATTAGGGTATCGTCCGCAAATAAATTGATAAATGAATTTTTTAAAGCTATATAAATATCATTCACATAAATGACAAACAAAGGGGACCAAGGACACTCCCCTGAGGAACGCCCCAGGTAATTTCAATTTTGCTTGATTGTCTCCTACTCTCGTCATTTGATACCTGTTCGTTAAATAATCCTCAATCCAATCTAAAGCACTACTACTTACACCATATACCTGCAACTTTTTAATAAGAATGTCACGGTCAATTGTTTCAAACGCCCTTTGCAAGTCTACAAATACACTAAGCACCACTTTCCCTTCATTCATATCTCTTCTCCAAGCTGTACACACATACTGCAGTGCTGATTCACAAGAGTGTTTAGCTCTAAACCCAGATTGTCCAGTAAATAATAACTGATTAGTCTGACAATAGTTCCGCAGTTGTTCACAGACGATTATCTCAATGATTTTATCGACAACTGGAAGTAAATTAATTGGCCTGAATTCTGCAGGAATTCTAGGATTGGTAATTTTTGGAATAGGAATTATCACACTAATTTTTAATTCACTTGGTACTTTTCCAATTGCTAGTGATGTATTTATGAGATACAATAAAGCATATCCAATTACACAAAACAGGTCCTCAACCAATTTTATATTTAGCGAATTGTCACTGGTACTTTTATTTTTAAGTTCACAGATAATTTTTTTAAGCTGTCCTATTGTAATGTTTTCAAATCTTAATAAGCAGTGTGATTGTTTTTCTGACTTATTTTTATCAATTTTGAAATCCCAATGCCTTTTTATAATACTGTCTGATATTTCCTGTATGCTATCTGAATAAAACTTGTTAAAATTTTCTTCTGCCGTTCCACTATACTTCCCATAATTAATATCTGTGAAAGTAACTTGTTTTTTGTTTCCTATCATCTCTTTTAATGTCCTCCACATATTTTTGCTGTCTCCTTTGCATCTATCTATATTTTGATCATAATATATAGTTTTTTCACTACATATTATTGAAACCACCTTATTTTGCAACTTTTTATAGTCTTCCCAGTCTCTTTCCGAAGCAGTTAAACAGAATTTCCTATATGCTGCGTCTCTCATGCGTTGCGCCTGTAGTACTGATTCTGTTATCCAAGGGTATTTTTTCTGCTTATGTTTAAGATTTTCTTTCGGAGCTTTTTTGTCTATTGCTGTCTGAATGACATTCATGAAATCTGCATACAAAACGTTTACGTCCGTAGATGTATAATTCCAGTTTGCCCCAGTTAATTCTGTTATTATTGCTACAATGGTCTCATCTCTTAAATATCTTTTACGGATACTCTCTGGTTCTTCGGGAACAGTATTAAACGTGAACTCTGTGCCAACAATTTCATGGTCACTTATCGCAGGAAAATCTCTTGGAACCTCCTTAGCATCGAAGTTGTTTTTAATTATATAGTCGATTAGAGTGGATGACCTGTTGGTTATTCTAGTTTCTTTCATAACTGTTTGTTTAAGGCCTGCTGAATATATTGGTTTGTTAGTCTTCTGGTATCATTGTCATTTTTCAACCAATTAATATTTAGGTCACCCATAAATAATCATAGTTTTTTGCTTATGAATATCGATATTATCCAATTTGTCCTCAAGGTATTCTAAAAATTGCTTACAGTTTGCGTTCGGAGATCTATAAATAGCACCCATCATAAGAGATTCATTTCCAAAGTGCCCAGTATTTGTAGTCCTCTATATCGTTATACAAGATTGAAAAGCCTAAGTAAGATTTAACGTAAATGATGCTCCCCCCCTGTATGCTTGCCATTGGCGTAACATATCACTATATTATATCCAGGTACAGCCACTTCCTTATTGTCCCTTTCGGATGTAATATGAGTTTCGCTTACACACACAATCATCGGGTTTCTATTATTCAACAACTGTCATAAGACAGTTGAAATAATTCTATGATATGGGATAATAGCCCCTGAGCGTTTATGTGTACAATCAATTCTTCAGTCTTGGTTAGACAATTAGTTGATCCTTTTAATTGCCATATATATTGTGTCCTACATTTAATTCTTTCCTGTGCTCTCTGGTAACATATGCAATTTTTGTCAAAAACGTCATGACTATAATCTATGTTTGGAATGTTCAGAACTTCATGGGCGTGTCTACAGTTAGTACATTCTTTTATGGCCGACGTACATTCCTCCCTTTTATGGTTTTTATTGCATAGTGGACAGACAATATTTTGTTGCCTGCAATGTGCCGCTTTATGGCCATATTTCCAACACTTGTAACAGCGTGTGACACCAATATATTCATAAACTGGAAGACCGTCCCAGTCTATAAAGATCCTTTTGTTATTAAGCAAACGCTTAAAAACTTCCGGTGCTACCTTTAACACAATATTGTACAGCCATTTATTCCTTGGGATGTATTTTCTAATAATTTTTACATCTAAGGTTTCCAATGACGGTATTGATGAAAGGCAGCTTTGTTGTTTGACTCTCTTAATAAAATCCTCATCCTTGTCTTTATATTCCTCCCGTACGCCAACAATAACAACTTTCGGGTTTGCAGTTCTTGGAATTTCAATTGTATAATTTTCAGAAAGTTCAACGACTGCCTTATCTTGCAGTTTTTTTAATGATTCTTTGTTATTGCATTCTATTACAACACTGCCTTGACCAACCGACTTAACTTTTTTTACTTCCGCCAATAAATCTGAAGGTTTAATTTTTTGCGCGACGACGTTTTTTGTAGTGAGGACGTCTTAGCTACCATTTTTTGGTTTTATTGTCAATGGCGGGCATATATTCTTCTTTACAACGCTTGCATACTGTTCCTGATTAACTAAGGGTGGAGTTGAACATTCCATTCTATTCATTATTTCGGTTGTTTTAATTTTGTTTTCCTCTATTGAAAAGCTTGACGTCTTAAGTTTTTCAATTTTTTCAAATAATGACCCTCTAATTTCAGTTTCTTCTCCTTTTCTCAATTTGTCTTTTAATTCACTAATATCCTGTTCAAGTAGTTCTATTACTTTGTTTTTGCTTTCCAGTTCTTTATTTTTTTCTTCGATTATACTTTGAAATAATGGAAATGTGTCAAAAGATAAACATTTTTTACAACAGAATTTTAAAATTCTTTCTTTTAATTGCAAACATTTTATTTCAGATGATGTTAAATTTCCACACACTTTGCATACTGATTCTTTACATCCTTCACAATTAAATAAGCCTTTATCCTGTTTGCATACATCACAGTGCATGTTTATAAATTATTCCAACAACCAAATATCATTAGACACAAACTTTTATCAGAATGTTACTATTAGGACTTAATTGAACCTCTGTGCGAAAATTTTCTAATTATTACTGTTTATTTTCACTTTAATATTAATTTATAAGATCAACAACATAACCTGCCCAGCCTTGGTGGCTGGGAGGTTTTCATATTTCGGGGGACTAACTGTAACCCCGGAAGAAATAGCCAGAGCTCTCATTGACAGTATACTCTCTTTTTGGAGAGGAACAGGATTAACGAGACTATGGAGTACAATAAGCTTAAGTTTCAGTACAGCAGGGCTTCGGAACCGCAACCCATGAGGAAAAAAAAAGGCGTGTAATTCTTTTTTAAATAAATTTATATTATCAAAGTTTAAGATACTTTTTATTCTGTTGTAACCATGTAACCTATAATCCTGCCTATATAAGTTAGACTGCATTGGCTTATTGAGAGTCTAGAATATGACTGATGTATATTTTCCATGTTTCGTGTGTAATGTGACTTTTCTCCAAGAATCACATTTCATTCTTCTTCACATACATTATCAACTGATAGAGTGATAATGATGTAATAATGTAATGTCTAATTACTACTTAATTTTGAGCAGATTGTACTTACGTGATCATCTCAGGTGAGTTTCTAGTTTAAAAATTTTATACTCTGAGTAGATATTCAATTGCTTTTATTGCCACCATAATAATAGACTGGTGGTACATGACCAGTCAGGTGCAACGTTTTTAAAATGCATGCCAATCATTTATATGAATGTAATTACCATGAATATGCCAGAAACGCGAATTTTAGGCAGTCATCACGTGCAGAAGGATGTGCAAGTAGATTTTCCATCGATGTCTGTGAACGATTTTAAAATGGATGCCAATAGTGCCAAACAAAAAGCTGTGAAAAAAATCCAAAGGAAACTTATTGGCACGCAGTTTCCGCGCGCACAACAAATTTTGGTGCGCACATTAAATCATAAAATTTTTTGGTATCTCCGAACGAAGTTAAAATGCATGCCAATATGTTTTATGATCAATTTGCACTGTCAAACAACGATTTAACGATTGGCATGTAGTTTTATAATGCAGAACGTTATTAAAACTTATTCCTAAAAATGCAAAAAATTCAGGTCTCTCCGAACGACTTTAAAACGTACGTTAATCAGTATTATGAATAATTTGCACTACCAAATGACGATTTACAGAATGGCATGCAGTTTTCTAGTGCAGAACGTTATTAAAAGTTATTCCTAAAAATGCAAAAAATTCAGGTATCTCCGAATAATTTTAAAATGCATGCCAATAAATTTTATGATAAATTTGCACTACCAATCGATGATTTACCGATTGGCATGCAGTTTTCTAGTGCAGAACGTTATTAAAAGTTATTCCTAAAAATGGAAAAAATTTCAGTTATCCCTGAACGCTTTTAAAATGCATGCCAATATATTTTGTGATAAATTTACATTACCAAATGACGATTTACTGATTGGCATGCAGTTTTGTAGTGCAGAACGTTATCAAAAGTTATTGCAAACCGTGCAAAAAAATTCAGGTATCTCTGAACGTTTTTAAAATGCATGCCATTGCAGTATATTGTAGGTAATGAAAACAAGATAATATAAAAAATTGGCATTCAGTTTCAGCCTGTACTAAACTGTTTTGGATCCTAAAAGATTACTGCAAATTTTGAAATACAGCTTTTCAAATGTGCCTTACATTTTCTATACTTATATCAAAGATTAGAGAATTAACAAGATATGACAGCCGGCGGAATTCCTTTGATCTTTTAGTAATGGTGCGATTGACCTCGCGTCATTATTTCGGAGTTATCCCATTGTTGCCGCATTTAACTGAATTTCACAGATCAAATGTTTTGCAAGGTTGCCATAATCTGATATGTGGTAAATTTTATTAGGTAATAGAAGCCTGTACACTATAACTACTAAAAGCATAAAATTTCATTAAAATACAATTTATTTTATTAGTAGAATAATTATTAAGCCAAAATCAACAGAGCTGCCAAACCCTTTCAAATTAAATGTCTACAACGCAGTGCGCAAGCTCACGTGTGATATGTTTTGTTTTGTTTACATTATTTCTGTACTTTGGAATGAAAAGGGCGGTTGTCACAAAATCATATTTTTTAGAAACGACCATTTTTGTAAGACATGTGGAGCAAGTATTGGACAAACGTCTATTTATAGTTGAAATATATATTAAAACATTACATATATGAACTTCTGGCCTTTAATTATAGAAATATAAGGGTTTTCTTTATTAGGAACAGTTCTTACATAAAATTCACAAAAAATGGACACCCGCCCTTTTCATTCCGAAGTACAGATTTGAAGGTGAAGGTAATCAGCTGGTAACATTTTCTTGGTTTTAATTTACAAATTTGCTTTTAATATTTTGTGTTCAAATTAATGAAAGTTCGTATTTAAGTGTCAATGCCACCATCAAGTGTAACTTGCTGCATATACAAAAACTTGTAACGTGGTTTGAGCCTGCCCTCTATGAGGTCAGGAAATTAAGCGCACGGCACTGACCAGTGCGGTAGGAAAAAGAAAAAGGAGGCAGTCAAGAGATAGATGGTCGAACGCTTGTTCCTCTGTCGAGGGAGCCAAGTGTTAGTTTGTTACTAATTAATATAAAACAATATACGTGGTATATTATACGCCTATCGGCGGAGTCTATATTTGCAGTACAAGTGTATTTATTGAGATTGTGTGGAGAGTACCTATTCGTACTAGAAAGCGTTCGACATATAATCAAAGGCCATACTCCTGTTTGTAATAAACGTGTTTGAGTGAAATTTCGGGTCTTTCTTTGTTTTCCCTTATAAATGAAGTGGTGCCCAACACTCCCAAGGCTAGCGTTACTGCCAATATAAGAAGCCCGACCATCTCCCTGCAGCAGCCGAGCCACCCACATGGTGCATGGTTGTAAAGCACCACAAGTTTTTGTAACCTTTCCCGGTTATAAAATTTGGCGCCGCAACTTTAGGGGCTATTAAAGTGTATCATCAGATTGAGGTGCAGCAGTGACGAACGCCAATGGTAATTATGTCATCGACAGCATCTTAACATCCCTGCTGGAATATTCAAGAAGACGTCAAAGGTCAGAAATTTTATTTATCCTTTATTTACATTTTATTAACCTACTGCGAACTACAGTGAAGTGAAGTTACAAAAAGTCTCTTTTGATAAGTGAGCGTTTTTGTCCGCATTCTATTCAGGTCGCCCACTCGCGACCGGGTAAACATTGGAAATGTCAGAAAAGCACAACAAATATGTTTATTTACCAGAAAAACTATGTATATTGTTATAATTATTTTTACTGTCACTTTGGTTTAAAATAGTTTGAAAGGAACTTTAAATTAATTACGAAATATTCTATTTAATCTGCTACCTGGTGAACACATAGATTATTTTGATTAGCAAAGAAAATAAGAGTAAGATAGTAATAGTAAAAATATTACAGCCTATGTAAACAAATCAAAAACATCTTCTACTACTAATAGGCGCGTAAAATCGATAATATTTGTTGTTGTTCTTTTGTCCTCTCTCACTGGCATGGTGATATACCAGGACATAAATATTTTTAAGAAGTAGGTATATGTAATATGAATAAAATAGTTTCAATTCTGCATGTCTCGATGGCAAATGATTTCTTTTAATTATTTTTGTTTGTTTGTAATGTAATTTATTGATCATTTAGATTTAGATTAATGAATAGTGAACGAAGGAGTATTAGCAATGATCAGTTGTTTACATGTTTATTTACTTTAGTTTAAAAATTTTGTACAGTTTCCTCGATAGCGGAGTTTAAGCTAGACTATTTAATGGTTATATTTATATATTAGAAATTTAAATTCACGTATAATTTCACCCATAATTAATTCTATTATTGTTTTTACGTATATAAGGAATGATGGACCCCCACTATCTATCTCGCGACGAACTTCAGTATGAATTATTAATTAGAAATTTTGGTGTCACTGACGCAATTACAATGAGTGCCATGCAGCATAAATTAAATTCTCTGTTACAAAAAGAAAAGTTTGGTGTATCTTTACCTTACCCAAATGAAGAGATAAATTTTTCTGAAGAACTAGAAATTTGTAGATTAAAAATCGATAGTTTGACGTCCTTATTAGAATCTTTCGATGGTTTAAGAGATAGTGTTGATTATATAATTATTGTTACAAAACTAACTCATTTATTAGGTAGACTAACTATATTAAAAGAATTAATCGACTGCATAATAACCCCACTAACAAACTTAGTAAACAAATGTCTGCAAGAAGGAATATTCCCTGACAATTTAAAACTAGGAAAGGTTATACCCATCTACAAAAAAGGAGATAGACACATAATTAATAACTACAGACCAATATCGATACTGCCAGTTCTTTCTAAAGTCTTTGAGAGTAATATATAATAGAATTCTGTTCTTCGCAACATCAAATAACATACTGTGCAAAAATCAATTTGGGTTCAGGAAAAATCTAACAACAAACCATGCAATTTGCAACTACCTTAATTATGTTCTAGACCATCTAGATCAAAATAAGAACGTATTCTCTGTTTTTCTAGACCTCACTAAAGCTTTCGATTGCGTACCCCATGAATTACTTATAAAGAAACTAGAAAATTATGGATTAAGAGGTAACTGCTGTTCACTCGTGAAATCCTACCTACAAAATAGAACGCAAGTCACTAGAACACACGTACAAGGAAGCGAGCAGACATCCTCAATAGCTAACCTAACAGTTGGAGTACCGCAGGGGAGCATCCTGGGTCCGTTGCTGTTCCTTCTATTCGTAAACGATCTGCCAGTTCACATAAACTGCGACAACATAACAATGTTCGCAGATGATACCACTGTCTCTAATGAAGATAATGACATTAGTACTCTTAATAATCACATGAACTTATTAATGATTAACATAGAAGAATGGTGCGAAACGAACAATCTCTTAATAAATGCGACGAAAACGTACGCAATGAACTTCAGGTCAGTCTCTGAGTATACAAGAGTGCAATATAATGACGAATGCATAACAGAAGCCAACCACGTTAAATTTCTAGGAATAATCTTGCAAAGTAATATCAAATGGGACCAACAAGTTACCGCTGTATGCTCAAAGTTAGCAAAATATGTTTACCTTCTAAACGCCACAAGGAAAGACATAAGTCAAGAAGCTGCTAGAACCGTATATATGGCATATTGCCAATCACAACTAATGAACGGAATAATATTTTGTGCATGTACTACAGCAGCTAATATAGATAGGGTATTCAAAACCCAAAAACGATTGATACGAGCATTATGCAATGTCCCAACCACCACTAGTTGTCGGCAGCTATTCAAATCGCTAAGAATACTGCCAATAATGGGTCTGTATGTCTTAGAAGCAGTAAAATTCGTACACAATAACACTAACCTATTTAACAATCATCAAGTTGACCATCCCTATGGCACTCGTACAATGGACGTAAGACTTCCACAACATACCCACGCTTTCTTCCATAACTCCTTCAAAGTGCAGTGTGTGAAACTATATAATATGCTTCCGAATAAGTATAAGTCTCTAAGCAAGTCAAACTTTAATAAAACAGTGAAAAAATTCATCTTGCAACACTGTTTCTACACTGTTCAAGAATTTATAAACTGCTGTGATGCCATGTGATTATTCATATTATTTTTTTATGTGATTATTCATATTTTTACATATTATTTTATTTTTAGACCAAGCACTTATATTTTATATTTTACAATAAGTATTTTATTCGTCTGTATTATTTTGCATGTTTTATATTGTAATTTTTATGAGTTGCACGCTATGTATAGTATGTATTTTAATGTTTAACGTTATAACTTAATGATCAAGATGAATAATCATCCTTCTGTTTGACCCACCCACAACATTCACTTGTAATGTATTTTGGAAATAAAACTATCTATCTATCTAACTCGAGTGGTAAGTGACG
The DNA here is from genome assembly GCA_936432065.2 of Rutpela maculata. NCBI lineage: Eukaryota > Metazoa > Arthropoda > Insecta > Coleoptera > Cerambycidae > Rutpela > Rutpela maculata. The sequence continues at coordinate 77,371,788 of OW386290.2, forward strand.
ACGTTGGTTTAAATCGAATAAAAGATAGGTATATTTCCGAATTAACTGGGATAGAAGACAGTGTTGAGGAATTATGCCATTTATGTCAGGGAAAGAATTCTGTAAAAGATAAAAGCAGGAGGTAACTACACAGGATAGCTCCGAGAGTTCTATAAAAATTACACGTAAGCAAATACCGGTTTGTCAGTGGAAATTAACTTTTTCTGGGGATGGCAAAGGGTTAAATGTATTAGACTTTTTAGAAACGGTAGATAAGCTAAAATTAGCGCGTAATGTGTCCGACGAGGAATTATTTGATTCTTGCTGCGATCTTTTTTCGAGTGATGCTTTGGTATGGTATCATTCGGTCAAAAATAAAGTGAAAAATTGGCACGATTTAGTACGGGAGCTACGAGCAGATTTTCTCTCTGATGATTATGATTATGATTATTACGTCATACAAAAACCAAGAGAACCGGTCACGATTTATATCGCTTCGATGCAGAATCTTTTTAATAGAAAACCCCTACAACCCCTAAAGGGTTGCCTGAATCAGAAAAATTATATATATTAAAATGTAATTTACTGCCGGACTTCATTCATGATTTGGGTGTATCTGATAGTGATAATAAAATAGCGACAGTTGATGATTTGTTGCAAAGGTGCAAAAGTTTAGAACGCACGTATATGTTAGCTAACGAAATCGTCCTTACGGCAATACCCCTCCAACTTTCTCTGGCTTTAAGTCAAACCAGTCCTCACCTAGTAACCAAACAAATGCAACTTCGGTGGGAATATACGAGGTGCATCAAAATAGTTCCGATAATAAATTAGCCTGTTGGAATTGTTCTAAGAGAAATCATACGTATAAGAACTGTCATTTTCCCTTGAGGAAATTTTGTTTTAGCTGTGGTGTTCCGAATAAGACTAAGTTAACTTGCCCTAAGTGTAATCCGGTAAACTCCAGAACGAGTCATACGCGGATCGGACAGTGACTCGTCATTTAGATTATCCGGTCACAAGTAAGGGGGAGTGGGAAAAATGGTTATCGTTCGTTGCGCAAGAATATAATAAAACAAGGATTGAATATTTATTATCATCAGTTAAGGATGACAAAAGACCTTATTTAAACGTGACTATTTTGCAAAGAAATTTTCATGGGTTAGTTGATACAGGGGCGTCCAAAACTATTATTAATTTTGAATTATATGAAACTTTATGTAATATGGGTTTTAAATTAAATAGTTCTAGTACAAAATTTGTAGGCACTGCTAATGGTGGAAATTGCAAAGTTTTAGGGAGTATAGATATTCCTTTCTGTTTAGAAAATAAAGTAATTTTAGTCAATACTCTAGTTGTTAGGGACTTAAAGTCTAAGTTAATTTTAGGAATAGATTTTTTAAATAAGATGGGAATTATTTCGAATTTTAGAGATAATACTTGGCAATTTTCAGATACCGGTTCGGAATCATGTTTTGTAGTGGAAAGTAATGGCTTATCAGACTCGCAATTAGAGGATTTACACTCTTTAACTTCTTTTTATTTAAATAAATTAGGATCAGGTTTAGGTAAAGCTAGTTGTGTCGAACATGTCATAGATATCGGGGAGGCGAAACCAATCAAGCAGAGATATTATCCTGTTAGTCCTGCGATGCAAGCCATCATTAATAAAGAATTAGATAAAATGTTGAGTTTGGGGGTGATAGAACGTTCGTTCGCAGAGTCCGTGGTCATCACCAGTGGTCCTTGTAAAAAAGTCAAATGGGGTAGATTATCGTTTTTGCATAGATTTTAGGAAGGTGAATGCCGTAACGAAACGAAATGCATACCCGTTACCATATATCTCATCTATTTTAGATCGTTTATGTAACGCGAGGTATCTTTCTAGTTTGGATTTAAAGAACGCGTACTGGCAAATTCCATTAGAAAAACCCAGTCGTGAAATAACTGCTTTTACTGTTCCGGGGCGCGGTCTCTTTCAGTTTGTGAGAATGCCGTTTGGGTTGCATAACTCAGCTGCCACGTGGCAGAGACTCTTAGATAAAGTTTTGGGTCCTGAATTAGAACCGCACGCCTTCGTTTATTTAGACGACGTGATTATTTCGACACCAGACTTTCCAACACACTTAAAAATATTAAAAGAAGTTTTTGAAAGACTTTTGGCTGTGGGTCTTGTAGTTAATCGTGACAAATGCGAGTTTGTAAAAAAAGAGCTAAAGTATCTGGGATATATAGTAAATGCATCCGGTTTAAATGTAGATCTCGACAAAGTATCGGCAATTTTAAATTTTCCAGCACCTAAAACCATAACCGAGGTTAGGCGTTTTATAGGACTAGTGTCGTGGTACCGAAGGTTCGTGCCGAATTTCGCGCAAAAGACAGCCCTTACTAATCTTTTGAAAAAGTCTGTTACTTGGCGTTGGTCCGAGGTGGAAGAACGCACGTTTCTTGAGTTAAAAGAATACTTGGTGTCTGCTCCTATACTGACGTGTCCTGACTTCACTAAGCCTTTTTGCGTTCAGACTGACAGGTCTATGATAGGTCTTGAGGCCGTTCTAACGCAAGAGGATTGCGACGGGGAAAAAGTTATCGCATACGCCAGTAGGTCTTTGACACCCGCGGAAAAGAAATATACCACAACCGAAATCGAATGTGTCGCGGTTTTGTTCGCATTGGATAAATTGAGGCCGTATATTGAAGGTTTTCCAGTTAGAGTGATTATTGACCACTACAGTTTGAAATGGCTTAACAATTTAAAGAATCCATCTGGTAGGTTAAGTAGGTGGGCATTGAAAATGCAGCAATATGATGTTGTAATTGAGCATCGTAAAGGGCGCGATCACGTCGTGCCGGACGCACTTTCGAGAGCCCCACCTGTAGTCGCCTTGATAGATCATAAAAGATCATGATTCATGGTATTACGCTATGGTCAATAGAGTTAAACAGAATCCCGATAAATATTCAAATTTTCGTGTACATGATAATGAATTATATAAGTTAACTAGAGACAATAGGTTTTCTCTCGACGACGGTGATAAGTGGAAGTTGGTTATTCCAAAATCACGTAGGAAAGAAATTTTAGAATTATGTCATAACGTACCGACGGCCGGACATATGGGTATTTTTAAAACCATAGAAAGAATACGAAAAAAATATTTTTGGCCAAAAATGGCATGTGATGTGGCAAAATATGTCAACAGATGTAAAACTTGCTTGGCGAGTAAATCTGTACAGCGAAAAATTCCAGAGTTGATGACTTCGCGAGTAATTTCTAAACCTTTCCAAGTTATTAGTACAGATCTTATGGGGCCATTTCCTTTATCTCGTTCAAGGAATAGGTTTTTGTTATAACCGATTATTTTACGAAGTATACACTCATGTTTCCCTTACATAACGCTACGGGCGATAAAATAGCGGAGATTTTGGAAAATCATGTTTTGTTGGTATTTGGAACACCGGAATATGTTATCGCTGATAACGGGAGACAATATATCGGTAAAAAAGTTACCGATTTGCTAATATCTTATAAAAGTAGAGTGTCCTATACACCGTTATACCATGCTCAATCGAATCCAACCGAACGGGTCAACAAAGTCATAGGTACGATGATTCGTTCATATGTAAAGGATAATCATCGTGACTGGGACAAGTTATTGCCTAAATTCAATTTCGCTATCAACACAGCAACTCATGAAGTTACGGGTTTTTCCCCAGTTTTATTAAATTTCGGTAGAGAACCTGTACTTTTTGGAAATCAATATGTGCCGTGTCTGGGAAATAGACCTTTCGATGTTGCTGATAGAGAAGCATTAGCTAATAACCTGACGAAACTTCCGGATTTGTACGCTAAAGTTAAACTTAACATACAGAAAGCTTATGAAAAAAATAAGAAACATTATGATTTACGCCGACGTCACCTTACGCTCGAGCCTGGTCAAGTTGTTTGGAAAAAGAACCCAGTTTTATCGGATGCTGCGAGTTACGTTAGTGCTAAATTAGCTCCTAAATATGTTGAATGTAAAGTTAAGGAGAAAATCGGTTCTAATGTATATCATCTAGAGGATCTAAACGGACGTTCGGTAGGAAATTGGCATATAAAAGACATAAAAGTTACTCACTGTTCAGACGAAAATATTTCTCTTCTAAGTTAAGTAATTGTACAGCTATAGTTTATAGTAAGTTAGGTTTAATGTGGATTAAAAAAAAAAAGTTTTTTTTTTAATTTTACGAAAGGGAGGTGTAACGTGGTTTGAGCCTGCCCTCTATGAGGTCAGGAAATTAAGCGCATGGCACTGACCAGTGCGGTAGGAAAAAGAAAAAGGAGGCAGTCAAGAGATAGATGGTCGAACGCGTGTTCCTCTGTCGAGGGAGCCAAGTGTTAGTTTGTTACTAATTAATATAAAACAATATACGTGGTATATTATACGCCTATCGGCGCAGTCTATATTTGCAGTACAAGTATATTTATTGAGATTGTGTGGAGAGTACCTATTCGTACTAGAAAGCGTTCGACATGTAATCAAAGGCCATACTCCTGTTTGTAATAAACGTGTTTGAGTGAAATTTCGGGTCTTATTTTGTTTTCCCTTATAAATGAAGTGGTGCCCAACACTCCCAAGGCTAGCGTTACTGCCAATATAAGAAGCCCGACCATCTCCCTGCAGCAGCCGAGCCACCCACATGGTGCATGGGTGTAAAGCACAGGGGCGGACTAACCGGATGCGGGGCCCTGGGCTATCAATGCTTTGGGGCCCTCCCCATCTCATAAGATAAAATTTTTTTGAGATCAGGTCAGATCACGCACCACCAAGACACGTTTCACTTTGTTTTGGCTAAATACTAAACTATAATAATAATAGCGAGTAGCCGCATTACATTGGGCCTTGGTTGCGACTGGTCAAATCCAAATGCATACAGTGGCGCAGAGACTGTGGATTGCAATGCGAAAGCAGAGGAGCAAAAAACGTTATATATAATTTTATATTTATTATTTATATCACCAATGAGATCATCAGTACAGAGCAGAGTCATAATCATATCATATTTGGTTTTAAGTCTTTTTCAGTGTTCGGGGGCCCCTTCAGTATCCGGGGCCCTGGGCTTAAGCCCCTAAAGCCCCCCCCTTTAGTCCGCCCCTGGTAAAGCACCACAAGTTTTTGTAACCTTTCCCGGTTATAAACTGTAAAAATACTTTATATAAATGCCGTGAAGTTTTTTATAAAGACGAATGAAACCATGTAAGTATTTTATTTATTCATGATAATAATAAAACAGTTATTACATTATTATAGTAACTCTTCTGAAAATAGTGGAATAAATGCAACTACCTACAGAACTGTCATAAATTATTTTTGAAATCTTTAATAATAATAATAATAATAATAATAATAATAATCACTTTATTCCTTAATACCAAACCGGTGTGTGTATAGAGAGACAAATATGAATACATATTATTCTGATGGGCACTTTTTGGTGAACACTGCAGCTGTTGTAAAATTTTGAAAAAATGTTACTCTGATACCCACGTTTTTTTTACAATATATTTGAGATAACAATAATTATTTTCTCTTGTTCAGGCACAGAAGACCTATACCAGAAGCGTCACTATCGGCGGAACGTTTGATGTTTCATTGGTAAATTGGGGTGACCTTTGGCCATCTTGTCGGTGGTATTACCATCAACCTATAATTCCGCACTTTTCTAAATTCACCGCTGGGCGCACCGGTAGATAAAATTCGTTGATTGGCTATGTTTTTCAAAATATCCAATCATATAATGTTATTGCTTACCAGTGCGCTCCTCCGGTGAATTTAGAAATCTGCAGAATTATAGGTTGACAATAACACCACCAACAAGATGGCTGTTTTCAATATTGGAGGGAAGGCAGAGAGTCGTTTCTAGTATAGGTCTTCCGTGGTTTAGGTGTCGTAAATGGATTCAGGCTATTGGAAGACAGAACTCACGAGGTCAGAGCAGTTTTAGGTTCTCATCTCAAGAAAACTTTCTATTTTTACAATTTCTATATATGCAATACATTCCACCCTTCCGGTTTTTAGCATTAGTTTCCATTTTATTATTACAATACAAAACAAAAACAATATTTAGCACAATGTGTACACTTTTAACGGCACGACACCTATTTAAACAAAACAAACGTCATCTGATGTGTCAAGGTCGGGCATCAGCTGGCCATTGTTGGCCATTGAGTCGGAGTTACTCAACTACCTTTCTCTTAAAAGGTTGTTTTCTTCCTAACTGTCCGATCTTGTTAATTCTCTAATCTTTGCTTATAAAGGGTGTTTTTTTTTAGAGGAATAGAACTTTAAAATGAAATAAAACACATAAAAATCTTGGTAACGCCCATGGTATTGAATTCATTGGAAATATAATTTTATGCCATTAGTGATTAAATATTATTTCTGGCATGTGGGTGCCGCGGCTGACTCGAATGTAGCACAATCTGGAAATCCAATTTTCGATCACTTTTTCGAGCAGTTGGGGCCGTATGTCGGCAATAACTCGTATAATGTTGGCTTCCAAATGGTCCAATATCTCTGGTTTATCGGTGTAGACTAGCGACTTCATATATCCCCACAGAAAATAATCCAAGATGTGATATCACGACTGTGGAGGCCAATTCACAGGTCCACAACGCAACATTTTTTGGTGAAAATGAGGATCAAGAACAATCTTGTTTTCGGCCCATTCACCAAACGTCCGACGCAAATGATGGTCACGCGGCTTTACTTCGTGCACGAGCTGAATCTTGTAAGCTCGTAACCCAAGATTTTTCCTCAAAATCTTCCATAAGGTGAATGGACACAGCTCCAATTGCTGTGCACGACGGCGAATTGACTCATTCGGATCCTCCTCAACACTACACTCCACAACAGCAACAACTTCTTGCGTGCACACTGTACGACATCTCTGCGGATGTACATTATCAATCAGAGTATGCGTGGTGCGAAAACGATTCATGGTTTTTCGAATGAGTTGCTCGGATGGACGATTATGTCGACCGTATAATGGACATAGCGCACGGTAAGCTTCTCGACCTGAACCATGATTTTAGAAATAAATTTGCACAATTTCCAAGTGTTGTTCTGCTGTAAGTCTATTCATGGTGAAATGGCAAAACATACTGAGCACGAATCAGCTGTCAGTTGTTAAATTAACTGCCTCTAGAACCAGTGTCACCAATTCAAAAAACAAACTTCTAAAACAAACATCCTTTATTATATGGAAGAGTTGTAATATAAAAGAAAAAACCGCTGCCCAAGGAATCACTACTTCCACATCCAGATTTTCTATCCAAGTCACTCACAACGAAAAAATTTTGTATGTGAAAATAATTGCTTATGGAACTTTAGTAATGTAATATTTGAAATCCTCTACCCTAAAAACCCATAAAACGATACCCCACATCGGTAGTGGGCTGGGGGTGGCGATAGGGGGTGGTAGTGAGGGTGGATGAAGTAAAAAAATATTTTGAGGTTTCTGGTTCTTGTACACACACTAAATCACAATTTTTTTTTCATCCCCTTTAATAATGGGGTGGGGGTGGTAATGGGGGTGGCTAATGCCAAATTTTTTTTTGAGACCTTAGCTTCTCTTGTATATAGTAAATATCAATTTTATGAACTCTTACCTGCTTGATTTACCTATTTACCCCAAATTTACCCCAATTTACCCCCAACCCTTCGACGGAACAAGATGAAAATATAATCTAGTTCTAGATCTCGTTAAAGTACATGTGTGTACCAAATTTCAAGTCAATATCTCAAACGGTTCCAGAGTAAACGTGCGCACAAAAAAAAGTTACAGACAGACAGACAGACCGACAGACAGACAGAAATTTTTTTTTCGCTCAAACTTAAAATCTCGACGTTTCATGACGTTTTAAGCCTATTTGGACAATAAAAATTTTTAAAATTTTTTTTGTCGTTACTATACTTCCACTGGACGTGGAAGTAAAATGAAGTGACTTCTATAAAAACTTGTTGATGGAAGCTTGTAGAAACAACAACAACAATCATATTAATAATAATAATAATAATGAGGAGGTGGTTTTAGATGTTCCACCCATACCTGAGGGCATCAGAACCAGAAGGGGGCTGCACCATCAAAAGCCCCTTCGGCCACAAGATCTGGTCAGAGTGGACGCAGAACTCAGTGAAGCTATTTCAGAAGAGCCTGATATCTGGCACATTAATTGTGCCATCTACGACGCCGGCTCTCTCCGGTAGTGAGGCGGGAAAATACTACTTCCCAGCAGGAGAGAGCTGACCGGCGTATAAGAAAGATGGAAGCCAAGATCCGGTCGGCGAGACAATATGCTTCCCATATTCAGTGTGTGGTAGATTACATGGCAGAGAACGGGCCTTTCACGCCAAAAGTGCGGCGAATCGCCGCCAACTTAACGCGAGTCCATCACACGCTTAACGTGGCAGTGCTGCTTACCACCAAGCCACATTGTCTCAATAGAATACGGATGTTAGTGGCTTGCAAAAAGTCGCTAGCAAGGCGGGCGAGGGCAGTAGCGGAAAAAATAACCTTTTCCACAAGAAGCCATCTCGCCTGTTCCAACCGCCGTATTGTTGAGAATCCGCCGACTGTAGATCAGATGGAAGACTTCTGGAAGACGCTTTACGAACAAAAGCGTCCACTAAACCGAGATACTCCAGCCCTGGCACATTTTCAAGCTTTTTGCCAAGGGCTCCAGCAGCTTCAAGCAGTGTGCCAACTGATAACAACGGAAGAGGTTCGAAGAGCCCTTGAAGGCTCCAAGAACTTTGCTGCTCCTGGACCCGATGGGATTAACAACTTTTGGTGGAAAAAACTTCCGAGCACTCACCGCCATTTAGCCAGAATTTTCACCTCATGGCTAAATGGAGAGCAGCAAATCCCTTTCTGGATTACTGAGGGGCGAACCGTGCTACACCCTAAGAATGGAGATCTGGCAGATTCAGCGAACTACAGACCGATAACCTGTTTATAGATAGATAGATAGATAGATTTATTCATGTTAAAAATTATGAAATTGTACACACATCAAACAGAGTTACACTTACAAATAGGTATAAAACAATGATTGTATAATAGACAAATATTAAGTACATTTTTGCGACATACCGGGTAAGTTGTGGTATGTGTTATTAGCTTACCGCTTCATTTTCGCGAGAAGTGGTTTAATAGGGGAGTACGGTTTCACATATGTCAAAATACTAACCGCAGCTTACCCAGCTCTCGACCTAGGTTAGAAGCGGTATGTATCGCTGTCCTTGTTTACTGTCAAGCCTGTAAACTAACATCTTTTTGAATTTGTAAGAAATAATTTAAAGTAACTATCTATATTTTCGCGACACCGGTTTGCAAATATAGAATAATATGGTGGGGGTTTAACCACTACATACCACTCTTATTTAACCCGGTATGTCGCAAAAATGTACTTATTGTGGGACAAACATTTGAAATAAATAAAATTTTTGAAGTAATAAATAATGCTGCTTAGTAACTACCCATGGATTTGGTTAAAATACAATTGATGTATAACTTTTTTTTTAAGAAACTGCAGATAAACATACCCTTTCTTATTTTTGTTATTACTCCTCTTAATGAATTTAAATTAAAGCTAAGTCGCTTGATAAAAATTCTTCGACACTGTAAAAGGCATTTGTAAGTAGATACATTTTTATTCTGGTTTTAAATATTGTGTCATTTCGGGAGGCTGCGTTGAATAACTGGATCCCATAGTATCCTGTACCATCCCTAGTTTTAGTGAGGCATAGAAAATTTTGATGAATATTGTACTTATTTCTGACAATATGTTTTATACAAATATGTTTTATAAGATTTTTTCTTATCTGCTAATTTTCCTTTTTCATACACTATTTTTGACTTGTGTAAACACTTCTGTGTATTCGACATTAATAAATTATTCTATTCTATTCTATTCATTATAAGAATGTAATTCATTGGGTGATGTCACTGAACTCTACTATATAAATGGAAGGTCAATATCCGTACCAATTTTTACGCCAAATTGAACCTCGCGCAAGTATGGCGACCTACAGGAGGAGCGCAATCGCACTACAAAATATGTCAGAGCCGGTCTTATTGTTACTGCAACTGTTTAAAACCCGGGACTTTGCCCCGATTCTTGCAACACAGTACCATACAAGATTGCACCATAGTCTCAATTAACTTTGTTTATAACAGTCACAAAATATTACACAAAATAATCAATTTTTAACAACTTTACACAAACGTGTCACCATTTTATTCTTTGTTGACAGAATAAACAAAGAATAAAATGGTGACACCGACTCTGGAGATTGCATTTAATCCAAGACTTACGCCACAGAATCTATGGAAAAGAAATAAAACACAGAATTGCTTCAGAAGATTATTTGGAGGGTTATGTAGGGCATTTCTTGGATGACGGATTTTAGTTATTGAGCGTATGGTGGATGTTTCTGCTACTTTAAGGTTATTTATTGCTGGTTTTCTGCAATTTATATATTATGGGTGTGCATATTCAAGAATTGGTCTGCATATGGATTTATATATGTGTGCCGCTGTTTTCTTGTTTATTCCCATATCTTTGTATGTCAAGTTTCTGAAATGTTTTCCTCTGGTTATGCATTTTTTCTTTATGAGGTTTGTGTGGTGGTTAAAATTAAGCTGTATATCCAAGTAATTGGCAACAGGTTTATTTTTTAATGTTTGTCCACTTAATGAACTGTGACTTAATTGGATTTGCTTTTAATCTCCATACATTAAACCAGGTTGTTGTTCTGTCCATAAGTTGTTGCAATTTAGTTACCGTACAGGTAATCTAGCTGTTATGAGATACCAGCGCGGTATCATCAGCATATTGGAGGGTATAGAGATCCTTGTTAAATGTGTTTTGGTTTGCCCTGTTATTGTTATATATATCGTAGCAGTATATATTGTATAGGAGGGGTGAAAGTGGCGAGCCCTGGGGGACTCCTTGTTGTGGTGAGAAATTATTAGAGTATTTGCCGTTAATTTTAACTTGTAGGCTGCGATTATTCAGATAGTCTTTTATAAATAAATCAGATGTTTTGGACAGTTTAATAAATGTAGTTTGTATAATATACCTTCATGCCACACACTGTCGAATGCCTTATTAATGTCTAAAAAGATTGCAGCACTGTGTTGACCTGAGAGTTTCGCTGTTTGTACATTAGAAACTAAAATTGTGAGAGGATGCACTGTTGAACGTTTTTCTTGAAACCCGAATTGGTAGTTTGGTATTTTATTTTGTACATGTTTATTGAGAATGTTTTTTATTATTTTTTCGAAGTTTTTGGCCAACACCGACAGCAAGGTTATTGGCCTATAATTACTTGCTTTGCTATGGTCTGTGTTAGGTTTTGCAATGGCTATTATAATTCCTCGTTTCCATTTATCTAGGAAATAATGTGTGTTTAGGCAGTATTTGTAGCATTTTATTATAAACAGGTGAATTTCTTGATCTAGTTTTCTTATACAATTTTTGGTTATGTGGTCTTCTCCTGGAGTCCTGCTTTTTCCTTCGTTTATGATTTCATAATAGGTGTCTTCATCTATTTTGTGGTTTTCAGTTCCCCTCTCATTTTCAAAAAAATTTGTGTACCAGTTTGTTACTTGTTCGTATTGGTTTTGATCGAAATGTATGTCATTACCTTTTTGAAACGCTTTTTCAAAGTGTTTTGCGAAATGCTCAGCCTTTTCCGAATCAGTTGTAAAGATTTGCCCATTGTCTTCTAGTTGTGGCATAAGGGATTTTGTTTTATATCTGCTGAGCTTTTGACTTGGTGCCAATAATTCTTCCCCTGTTGTCTATTTATATCGTTGCACGTTTCTATCCATTTATTTTCTTTATACTGTTGGATCAATTTTTGTGTTTTTATTGTACGAGTTTAAATTACTTTTAAAGCTGGCATTTTGGTTTTGTTTGTACTCTCTGTACATTTTCCTTTTATTTTTTAAGAGCCTTATTATAAATGGTGGTAATTCATCAGTGTGAGCTTATCATTGAATTCATTAATTATTTCTTCATTGATGGGATCATGTTGGTTATTAATATAGTTTTTCATTTCAACATTTACTTTTTCCATATCACATTTATTATAATTTATTTTGAACTCTGCATCCAGTTGTATGTTTGGCAGATTCAAATCCAATGTTATCTGAATGGCTAGATGGTCAGAGCCTATATCGGGGTGGGTTTCGATTTGTTTTATGTTTTTTTCCAAATTGTGTGTATATAGGATTAAATCGGGAGTACTGTCTGGGTTGTTTTCCATAATGAATGTAGGTGGTGTTAGTGCCTTTTTGAATGTTGAGTTATCTGTGAAGGTTTTTATTTGCTTTTCTCTCCTTTTCTTGATGTTAAAATCCCCTATTATCAGTGCATATTTACATAATGCCGCTTTGTTGAATATTGTGTCCTCAATATTATTAGATAAGTGGTGTATGTACACCAAGAATACATGTATCTTGTCATCCTGGAATGGTATAGACAAGTGTGTCACTTCATTTAAGGGATTATTGATTCTAGGTGCGCTTTCTTTCGTCATTCTTAGAGTAGGACATAACTGCACCAGACTTCCCCCACCGGCATTGTTTATTATGTTTCCATCTCTTTGAATTATATCCCAATTTCGATAGCCTGTATTACTGTCCTTTTTGGTTTTTATTTCGATAAATAGAGTACAGTTGATATTATTCTGTTCGACAAAGTTGTTAATTATATGTTTTTTTGGTATGTAGCTGTTAACGTTTGCATATAATATATTAAATAGGCCGGTGAATTTGAACTAAGGCAGTGTCGCCTTGTTTGGGTTCAGTGGGTGAAGTTGAATTTGGGTCGTCCAGGTCAAACATGAATATCAATGCACGGTTTCCTGTGAACACTATGCTTGTGTCGATGTTGAATTTGCTTATAAATCTTTTTTTGAGTTTCTGCACTAATTCCTCTCTGTTTGTATTTTTGGGTTTGTTTAATTTTCTCATGTAAGTATTAATAATATGGTCGTGGATGGTAATTTTTGAATGGATTTTGGTGTTTTTTTTCGAGTCGTCTTTAATTTCCTGTGTTTTTTTATTCAAAGATTTAATCGTGGCGTTGGGTATTCCTTCAATGGGCTTAGTTGGACGCTTTGGGCATTTAAAAGTCCATGCTTGGTGGTCCTCTGCTCCACAAGCGTTACATTTAGGAGGCAAGTTTGTTGAGCATTTGTTGGTGGCATGGTTTTCACCACATTTATTACATAGGTGTGTTGCAGTCTTCTGTTTTGTGTGTGAATTGTAGGCACTTGTTACATGGTATGGGGGTTGGTTCTGGCGGTGCACTGGCATATATTGGGTAGTGTTTATTTTTAAAAAATAATCCTTCATTTAAGAGTTTTTTGTAGCTTTTAAAACAGCCCGTTATAATTCTGATGAATGAGGTTGGTTTTCCTGTAGCTCTAGAGATGATTCGTTTGCAAAAACGCTGTTCAATTCTGTGATTTCTTAGGTGTTCGCTAATCATCATCGGTTTCACTTTCACTCATTTTCAATTAGTTTACTTCACTTAATTCAAGACAACTCACTCACACTGTTTACTCTGTGAGTGCTTTCTTTGAACTGATGCTGTTAATATATTTAATATTTTAAACTGTTTTCTGCAGTCGTCTCTAAACTTAAGTCCTGTAATAATACGTATGGCCTTCCTCTGTACGGAAAACATGTTGGCAGATGAAGTCGCATGACTCCATACGAGAATCGCATATGATAATACCGAATGGATTAAGCCATGGTATGCGGTTACCAATGCATTTAGGGAAATTTTGCCTTGAATATTTCTAAGCAAATAGATTTTTTTTTTTTTTAAATGCATGTTACAAGATATTCACACGTATCTTGTACATACGGGTACTCCAAGCAAGCGGCCCGATTTATGAACGGATATACGAGCAACATGTGTCTAAGAAGGGTGTTGCTGGCTGCAATACAATTTCGGTACCCCCAGAGATAGGAGGCATAAGGCCACCCTACTATTTTACATGGATGACCTTAAACTTTATGCCTCTAGCGAGAAAGATTTACGCCAATCTCTCAGGGTGGTATATAAGTACACTCAGGCTGTCGGTATGGAGTTCGGCTTGGACAAATGTGCACTGGTTCGTTGTGATGAGGATGCGATGCGATGAGGACGATGCAGTGACTACGGAGAGGACGCGCAGCTTGTAGATGGAAGCAATTTGCACCACCTAGATGGCGGAGATACGTACACATACTTGGGTGTTGAGCAACGCTCCACCCAAGAAGTGTCAACAGTAAAAAACGCTCTCCACGGCAAGTACTAGCACCTCCTCCGGCAGATCTGGTCTTCTGAACTGTCCGGGAAGAATAAGGTGTCTGCAACTAACAAGCTTGCTGTTCCGATCCTTCTACACTCCTTTGGGGTAGTGAAATGAACACAAGGCGAGCTGCGCCTTGTGTCCAACTCGATGGAGGAACCCGAAAGATTATGCATCTCAACAGAAGCTTGCATCCAAAATCGTCCGTTCCACGGTTATATCTCTCACGACAGCAGGGAGGCCATGGACTCTTGAGTTTGGAGTATCTACATAGCAGGTCGGCTCTGAATAGACCTTGCAAGGTCATCAAGAGTTCGGATCCCCTTCTTTGCATGGTTCGCGACCATGAAAACACAGGGATAGAAGGTTCTTATTTGAGGTAACACAAAGAGCACCCGATGAACTTGGTCTCGACTTCGACACTGAATGGGTAAACCAGAGTTCTGTCACCGAGTTGGAACCCGCTCAGCTAAAAGCCCATACAAAAGCAGCAGAGCAAAGCAAATTTCTGCAGCTGCATAAAGATAAGCCCTTGCATGGAGTCTTCTACAAGGACATTGAAGACAGGGGCTTATCTGAGAAGCTGACCTTTGCTTTCCTAAGGTCAGCTGGGCTGAAGTCTGAGACCGAAGGGTTCATTATGGCTTGCCAGGATAGTGTCTTTAACACACTCGTCTATTGAAGTCATGTCTTGGGTATAGAAGTCCCTGATGTAAACTGCAGGGCCTGCCGAAGGGCGCTGGAGACACTTATGCACCTGTTGTCGGCTTGTCCAACATACGCTGTCGCGGCCTATATCCATAGAAATGATGGAGCATTACGTGTGCTGTACTATCATCTGCTCCACACGTATGGGATAGACAAGACACCAGTGCTGCCTTACGCTCCGGGGGATATTGAGTCCGTAGTAGGGAATGAGCGGTGCCTAATTTATTGGAACTACTCGTTTCCCGCCCTCAGGCAAATACAGGCCAATAAACCTGATGTAGTCCTCCTCGACCACCAACTCAGGAAAATGTTTGTCATTGAATTCTCCGCCCCAGGGGAAACAAACATTGTTCTGGAATAGAGGATATCAGAGGAAGAGAGAAGCGTGACTGGTTTCGAGTAAAAAATAATAATAAGAATAATAATAATAATAATAATAATAATAAGTCCCTTCGTGGGCTTGCTGGGCTAACCACCCACAAGCCCAAACCTCCGGTTCCTATTGGCCGAGGACAGGGCCCCCACGATCGACCCCGTTCGGATAGGGGTCAAGGGCAAGGTGGTGGGGCCCAACAAGATCGACAGCCCATTGTTGACGACCGCGACGAACAAGGACGCTTTGAGTGGACAGATGAACTGAGGGACGACCTTATGCAGTGCTACGAAAGCAGTGAGCCCGCAAGAAGGGGATGCATGGGGCGAATGCACGTTCTGTGGTGTGCAAGGCACCCAGAACACAATGCCTTCACGCCACAAAACCTGCGTGATTATGTGTCCCACCTTCGTCGCAGGGGCTACGTGAGAACTACGTAAACTAACACCAGGGGCGTAGTTACAAAGGCATAGAACAAATATCAAATAATGTAAAAATAAATGTTTCATATAAAATGGATAATAAATGTTTTAAATGTAAAACAGTAATACCGGCAGATACTAAAAAACTAATTATTTGCGACATATGCAAAGTACTTCTCTGCAAAGGATGTTCACAACTATCATCTAGTGAAGTGAAGGTAATGGAATTAACCTAGAGAAAGATGATCTTTTCCTGTCCAGAATGTGTTATAAAACCAAATGAAAACGTAATTAGTAATGAAATGAAAACACTTATGGAAACATTGTATGAAAAAATGAATAAAATGGAGGAGGAATATATACAGAAAACTGTAGATCTCTGGAATGTTATTGATCAGAATAATACAAATATGAAAAAGTTTGTAAAAGAACAGTTACAAGATTTAAAAAATAGTATTGAAACTCATATTAGTAATCTGAATCATTGTTCAAACAAAAATAAAATGGACAAAAACAAAGATATGCAGAAAAACTTTATAAATAAACAAACTACTCAATTAACAGAAGCATCGCCAAAAATGATGGCTGCAAAGACAAATATTCACACAACAAATTCATCATCTATGACAAATAGAACTGATAAAGTAAGTTCCTCTAAAAGTTGCCATGAAATTGAACAAGCGCAAAGGGAAATAGCAAACAGAATAATAAGTTTAGGACAAATCGATAATTTTACTAATACAAATTCATATAATACTAGTGAATCTTCAACTCTATTATCAAACGAGCAACAAAAAGATGATAATTTTGTACAAGTTAATAACAGAAAAAAGTGGAGAAGAAGAGGAAACATTGGAACAGGGGATGATAATCAAGATGATGAAAATAATTTCGAAGGAAGTGCAGTGTGGAAAAACAAAAGACACTGGTTAATCATTAAAAAAGTTAAGGACACCGCAGATACTACAAAAATAAAGAAATATCTAAAAAATAAGTTGCAAGCCAAGGAAGAAGAAGATATCAGTGTTAAGTGGTTAGAAACATACTATAAAGTGAAGAATAACAATTGTTATTTAATACGGTTTGATCAAAAATTTACAAAGAATATATATGATCCAAAACTGTCGCCAAAAGGGGTGATTTTTGAAAGATTTGATTTTCAAAAAGGAGAACGGTTTCTGGATAAACCTAAGTACCACAAAGGTGGAGTAGGGAATAATGAAAATGAACATAAAGTTATGGAGGAGGATTTTCACATAGATCAGATGAAAAAAAAGTATAGAAAAATTTAATAATAAAATTAAAAATCGAGCTAGGAATAAAATTAAATATGATTTATTTTATGCGAATTGTCAAAGCCTCTTAAAAAATTTGGATAATATTAAATACTGCATTTCCTACATTAAGCCACTTGTCATGTGTTTAGCTGAGACGCACATAACTGATGAAATAAGTGATCATGAAATTGAAATAGCTGGTTATAAATTGCTGACTTGTAAGTCTCACAGCAGACATACAGGGGGGGGTTGCAATATACGTTAATATAAATTGTTCCTTTTCAGTCATTCAAAGAAATGTGTTGCCGCTAAACACTTGGGATTTGACCATTAAACTTAATAACCATTCTACGGTTATTGTTTGTGTAGTGTATCATTCTCCAAATGGTTCTCATGCTGATTTTATTAACTATTTTGAAGAATTAATGGAACATATTGTTGCCAGCAATGCAAAAATAATCATTGTGGGTGACTTTAATATAGACTTAATAGTAGAGTCTACATATAGTAATAAAATAAATAGACTTATTAGTTCGATAGGCCTGAGTCAATTAATTAATGTTCATACGAGAGTTACAGCAGATTCCGCAACACTCATTGATTATTTGATTACGAATGAAAACAATATAAAATATAGTGTTTGTGATGATCACAAAGTTGCCGATCACCATAACATACTAGTTTCACTTAATCAGCAGAGTAAACGAAATATAAATATTCGTGATGAAATTAAAATTTGTAAAAGAAATTTCAAAAATTTTGATAACTTGCAACTTCAACTTGCGCTCATTGACACCAACTGGGATAATCGCTCAGTAGATGTTGAAATATTAGCATCATGTTTAAATGCTACAATCATTGAGGTGCTAAATGAGTTTGCTCCATTTAAGGAATATAAAATATTTAACAATTTTAAACTTAATGTTTGGTTTTCTAATGAGGTCATTGCAAAAATAATAGAAAGAGATATGTTATATAAAGAAGCAAAAAGTAACAATGATACAGAATTATGGAACACGTATAAATTAAAAAGAAATGAAGTGACATCGTTAATTAGACAAGAAACAAAAAAATATTATGAGACACAAATTGATCAAAACAAACATGACGGTAAAGCTATGTGGAAAGTTTTAAAGGAATTGGTGAATGGTAAGAAAAAATATAGTACTAAAAGTATTATATTTGAAAATACAGTTTAATCATCAGAGATTGAAATAGCAAATGCATTCAATACATATTTTATAAACAGCATTGATAATATTATAAATAGTATTGTTCCTTTTCACGATAATAAATATGTGTTAAATTGTATGACAGAAATAAAAACAAAATTTCATACATTTGAGAAAATTGATTTACAAGGGTTATCGAAAATCATTAAATCTATAAAGAAGGATACATGTGATAGAGATGGTATCACTCTTAAAACAATTAGGGATGCATTTGAAGTCATTGGAAATAGATTTGTTGATGTCATTAATGTCTCACTTGAAACGGGGGTTTTCCCAAATGTATGGAAGCTAGCAACAGTTATACCAACTGAAAAAATTTATAATACAAACATCTGCTCAGAGTTTAGACCAGTTAATTCTTTACCAATTCCTGAGAAATTATTAGAATTAGTTGTCAAGCAGCAATTATTAGAATTTATTCAGGAGAACGACATAATTATAAGTCAGCAATCCGGTTTTAGGAAAAATCATTCTTGTGAAACAGCACTTCAATTTGTTTTACATCAATGGAAGGTAGATATCTCTGATAACTTGGTGATGGGGGTAATATTCCTGGATTTCAAAAGGGCTTTTGAAATGGTAAATAAAGATCTACTTTTATTGAAACTAAAAAAATATGGAATTGATAGGATAGTATTACAGTGGTTTACATCATACCTCGTAAATAGAAAACAAATTGTTAAATTTAATGACAGTTATTCAGACGAATTAGCTATAAATCATGGAATACCTCAAGGATCGGTACTTGCTCCTATACTCTTTGTATTATACATTAACGATATTTGTAACTGTTGTAAGAAAAGTAACCTTAAATTGTTTGCAGATGATACAATGTTATACGTGAAAGGTAAAGTAGAAGATATTGAAATTAAATTAAATGAAGATTTAAAAAACATATATAAATGGACATGTGACAATGGTCTAAAGCTGAACTTGGATAAAACTAAATTTATGATTGTAGCATCTAAAAATAACTTGAAGAAAATAAAACAAAACAAAATAAAGCTTAGTATAAGAATAAATGACTGCTTGATAGAGGAAGTTAGCAAATTTAAATATCTAGGAGTAAATATTGACTCTGAGTTGAATTTCAATGCACATTGTGACTATATAAAAAATAAAATGGCAAAAAAGGTTGGCTTCTTATTTCGATTATCTAATAAAGTGTCAATGTTCGCTAAATTAACTATTTATAAGTCTATGATAGCCCCACATATTGATTACTGCGGTACTTCATTTATCTTCCTTAAATAAACAACAAATTCAAACATTACAAAAAGTTCAGAATAGAGGTATGAGAGCTATTTTGAACTGTAGTAAATATACATCAATCAATGCAATGTTAAGTGTGCTGAATTTCATGAACATTGAACAACGAATTGTTTATAATACATTAATGTTTGTATTTAAGATGAAAAATGGAATGATGCCATCCTACTTAACTAATCAGTTAAACTATGTAATTGATTTACACTCTCATAAAACACGGGCCACAGTAAATAATGATTTTTATATAAAAATTGAAAATGTAAAATCCAATACTATATTGGGAAGAGGGCTAATTTGGTATAATGACTTACCAGGTGAGCTAAAAGAGTGTAGGAATAAGCATATTTTTAAGAGGCTTTGTAGAGAGCACATAAAGAAAAATTTTAATTAAGTAATTGTTTTGTGTAATTTTATGCTGTTTGTAAATTTTATTGTACGTTTGTTGTATTTTTTAAGAGCTCTGCTAAGTTTATATATATATATATATATATATATATATATATATATATATATATATATATATATATATATATATATATATATATATATATATATATATATATATATATATATATATATATATATACGTACGGTACGCATGAAACGAAGCCCACCACACACTACAGGGTACCAGAAGCCCAGACTTATTTGTAATTTAAATAGTGTGTACAACTGTTAATAATGTTTTAAGTGGGAATAATAACGCGAGCAACATGAGAGGGGGGAACTTTTTTGGACATACAGATTATAATTATGGTATATTACGAAGCCCGTTGTATAAAATGTATACATGTTTCAGATTACACGAAGCCATACATAGTTGCCACTTCTCTTCTAATTCTTTAACTAAATGATATAACTGTGTGCGACAATATAATTGCGTAGTCGATGTGTTAATAATATAATTGCATTGTTGTAGGTCACGGCCGCATGGCACCAAAGGGGCCGCCCTAATATAAATAATTATGTTTAGGGTATGCATGTTAAAAGTATTTTCATTGATATAATTTATAATATAAATAATTATGTTTAGGGTATGCATGTTAAAAGTATTTCCATTGATATAATTTATATTTATTCTAATGCAAAATAGGTAACAGATATAAGGTATTCATTCCATTATTGACGTTTGACTAAAATAGGTTTTTTTGTAGAAACATGAAGCCTCAAAATAAAGCCCAAAATAGCATATTCCTCGCTTACTTGAAGCCAACACCCTGCCTATGCTTGTTACTACATTTTGAAAAAAAATGTAGTATAGGTTTTGCATTTTTCCGGTGGACCATCGAAACCCGAAAAAAACGTCGGATCGAAATGAAAGTCATATCTATCGACTCGAGAGCGAATTTAGAAAATTCCGTCCGTCGATCAGTCGTCGGTCTGCACCCTCAGCCCCCGTAATCCGTTTTCGGATTTCGATGAAACTTGGTTGATAGGAGGCCTTCAGAAGACCTTAACGCTGGAAGCTCGGCTTAATTCGGAAACCGGATGTACCCGATATAGACGTTTCAAGTTTTTCGGGAAAAATTGAATAACTCTGTAACGGGCAGTCAGATCGAGATATTTCAAAATGGTGCCGCTGGCAACGGTCTACAGATAAGTATACCGGAGACTATATCGAAAAATAAATGGAAATTGATTTTTTTTTGCAAAAACTGGTTTTCTCGAAATCGGGCTAGGAAGCACGATAACTGTCCAGGATATTGATTGATTTCGATGAGACTTGGTGGGATCGAAGGTACACAGCCACAAATGAAGTCTATTGCTTGAGGCCCGAATCCGTTGACCGTAAGTATTTTTTCCAAGGCCGAGTATGATTTTCCAAAGAAATTAATAACTCCCGAACCGAAGGTCCGATTTTGATTTTCAAAAATGGCGATTGTAGGGCTCGATTAAGTCTATTAGGTGATGTTTGTGAGAAATTTGACAAAACAAAAGCGAATCTACAAATCCTGAAAAACTTTATTTTTTTGATAAATTCTACAAATACCGAACAGTTTCCTAATAAAAATCGAAAATTAAATATTCCGTCGATCAATCTCTATAACCAGTATAAGGCATGGATCTTTTTGGACAAAAAAATCTGAAATGGAGTTTTTTCGAAAAATTAAAAATAAACTAGTTATTTACAAAGCCCGGTATATCAGAGTGGCAGTCCGCCCGAAAATAAAATTGTAAGTCTGAAATCACTCCCTTCTCGAAAAAGTCTCTATTTTGATAATGCACGAAATTATCTATAGGTATCCAAACCAAAAAAAAAGGAAGATCATAACGGGGAAAATTCTATCCTTATAAATATTTGACCGATTGTCATTTACTAAATAACAATATAAACGACGCTCTTTCTGTATTTCAAAATGTAGTTAGCCTTTACTTTAGTCAATACAAAAAGAAAAATGAAACATGTCATCCTACGACCCTCTGCTAAAAAGGTACTGAATCATCCCAACAGGGATAAAAAGCATATCAAAATGTAGTTTTTAGCTTGTTTATAAACATTTTTCATTTTATGAGGATTATTAAATTAATTATTTTATGTACTTGTTCTTTTAGACAAGTTCACACGTTCAAACACATGTTAATTCTTGATAAAGCTCTTAAAAATATGAGTGAGGTCTCATTGGATTTAGAATGACGTCTAGAAAAATGTGCAAAAGTTTCAAACCCGCACATAAACCATTGCAAAATTTATAAACAAATTCAAATTGAAAAAATAGTTTTGTTTTTTGCAAATAACTCGAATACTATTAATACAAAGAAATAAAACAAGGATTCTTAAAGAGGAAGAAATTTCCAATAGAGAACTCCTGACTCCCGGAACTCTATCTCTATTATTAAATAGTTCTCCGCGCGGAGAACGCAAAGCCGTTGTGATGCTCTGAAACCGACCTTAGCAAGTAAAAACATTTTTTTATGTTATTAAATATTAATTTAAAAATTTATTTTTAAAATTATGGTATTATTTAGATACTTAAAGGAACAATATCTCGTTGGATCCCCGTTTTTCATAAAATGAGCCTATTGTGAATTAACAAGTTTTTTTAGAGTTTGCGTTTATATTTCAAGTCGGATAATTGTTAAACAAAAGCCACTAAATTTATTATTATTTCGCTTCGTGGACACCTTATGTCAACTATACTTTATGAGATTATGACATTGCGATATTTTTAATTGTTATAGTCTATTAGTTATCAATTATTCCAGCCAACAAAAAACTAAAAAATGGAAAAGAGAGGTTGAAAGTTTTTTTTATTAATTTTAATTATTAATACTGTTTTTATACTCAAAAATACTATAAAATTACATAAATTTTAAATTTTTAGTGCTATTTGTTTAAACAAATTTTATGAACAAATAGATAATTTGCGGTAGGCTTGAAACATTTTTTTGCCATTTTGTTATAAAATATTATTATTTAAAAAAAATTCCTAAACAATTTTTTAACTGTTTATAATCAATTATTTCCTTTTTTCATTATTTAAACAAATTATTCTTAAAATTTATTATTTGCAATTCTCTCCAAGGTGGTAAATTTTTATTTATTGTTAATTCATTTGTTTATTTAATAAACAATTTGTTATTAACAATCGCCGAATGTGTTTTGGAAAAAATAACATATACAACCGTATAAATAAAAATTTTTTATATTTTTTTTATAGAATTTTAAAGTTTAAATATTAATTTTTTTTTACATGTTTATGTATAAGGTTGTTTTCGTTTTTTTTTCTATCAAAAAAAACCGCTGCCCAAGGAATCATTACTTCCACATCCGGATTTTAAGTCACACAATGAAAAAATTTTGCATCTGGAAATAATTGTTTATGGAACTTTAATAAGATAATATTTGAAATCCTCTAACCCAAAAACCCATAAAACGATACCCCACATCGGTAGTGGGGTGGGGGTGGTGACAGGGGGTGGGAGTGGGGGGTGGATAAAATAAAAAAATATTTTGAGGTTTCTGGTTCTTGTACACACACTAAATCACATTTTTTTTCATCCCCTTTAATAATGAGGTGGGGGTGGTAATGGGGGTGGCTAATGCCAAATTTTTTTTTGAGACTTTAGCTTCTCTTGTCTATACTAAATATCAATTTTATCGACTCTTACCTGCTTGATTTACCTATTTACTCCAAATTTACCCCCCAACCCTTCTACTGAACAAGATGAAAATATAATCTAGTTCTAGATCTCGTTAAAGTACATATATGTACCAAATTTCAAGTCAATATCTCAGACGGTTCCAGAGTAAACGTGCCCACAAAAAAAGTTACAGACTGACAGAGACAGACAGAAATTTTTTTTTCGCTCAAACTTAAAATCTCGACGTTTCATGACATTTTAAGCCCATTTGAACAATAAAAATTTTAAAAAATTTTTTTGTCGTTACTATACTTCCACTGGATGTGGAAGTAAAATATATATAGTAAAATATTATAAACAGTTAAAAAAAATTTTAAATCACCTAATATTTTATAACAAATAAAATGGCAAAAAATGTTTTTCAAAAATACGTGATTTATATATTTGTCTATAAAATTTGTTTAAGCAAATAGCACTAAAAATTTAAAGTTTATGTAATCTTATAGTATTTTTGAATTTAATAACAGTAATAATAATTAAAATTAATAAAAACTCCTCTTTTTCATTTTTTAGATTTTTGTTACCTTAAATAATTAATAACTAATAGACCATAACAATTAAAATCATCTCAATGTCATAATCTCATAAAGTGTAGTTGACATAAGGTCTCCACGAAGCGAAACAGTTTTAGTGGCTTTTGTTTAACAATTATCCGACTTGAAATATAAACGCAAACTCTAAAAAAAATTTATTAATTAACAATAAGCTCATTTTATGAAAAATCGGCGAAACATTTTTTTCCAACGAGATATTGTTCCTTTAAGTGTCTAAATAATACCATAATTTTTTTTAATTTCTAAATTAATACTTAATAATATAAAAAAATGTTTCTACTTGCTACGGTCGGTTTCAGAGCATTAGAGCCCTATTTTCAACATTAAATTAAAATTATTAATAATAAAGATAGAGTTCCAGGTGTCAGGAGTTTTTTATTGGAAATTTCTTCCTCTTTAAGAATCTTTTTTTTTTTAATTTCTTAAATATTAATAGTTTTCGAGTTATTTGCAAAAAACGAATCTCGTTATTTTTTCAATCTTAATTTGTTTAAAACTTTTGCAATTGTTTATGTGCGGGTTTGAAACTTTTGCACATTTTTCTAGACATCATTCCGAATTCAATGAACCCTCACTCATATTTTTACGAGCTTTATCAAGAATTAACACGGGTTTGAACTTGTGAACTAGACTGTTTGAGAAGTTTGAAAATAGAACAATGTTATATAAAACGTTGAAGAATTAATGTAACTGTTCTTTTTTCTATTTGAACTACCCACATGATAAAAGTCAAAGTCAATAGAAAGCAAAAATAAATAACTGAATGTAAATATTGTTCGCCAGTTTACTGAAGTTTTTATATAACTGTTAAACATTATATATGACCTTCTGCAGTTTGTTGAAAATAAGTTGATTTTTCTAGATATAATTGCTATATTTGTAATTCTAATCGTATCCTGATGATGCCAGCTTGGTTGGCAAAGAGCTTCTAGCTAAATTCTGCAGAATTTTTGTTATTGTCAAATCTTATCAAGAGTTACAACAGTTTATATTTGCATTTTTTGCTTAAGATGTCTTAACTGTTGTATTTGCAGATTGGAATTTTTTTAATAACAACGTGGCTCTTCCTCTAGCTAGTTAGCTTCCAGGTCCAGTGGAAGTATAGTAACGACAAACATTTTTTTTTTAATTTTTAGTGCCCAAATAGGCTTAAAATGTCATAAAACGTCGAGATTTTAAGTTTGAACGAAAAAAAATTTCCTGTCTGTCTGTCGGTCTATCTGTAACTTTTTTTTGTGCGCACGTTTACTCTGGAACCGTTTAAGATATTGACTTGAAATTTGGTACACATATGTACTTTAACGAGAATTAGAACTAGATTATATTTTCATCTTGTTCCGTCGAAGGGTTGGGGGGTAAATTAGGTAAATGGGTAAATCAAGCAGGTAAGAGTCCATGAAATTTGTATTTAGTATATACAAGAGAAGCTAAGGTCTCAAAAAAATTTTTGGCATTAGCCACCCCCATTACCACCCCCACCTCCTTATTAAAGGGGATGAAAAAAAAATGTGATTTAGTTTATGTACAGGAACCAGAAACCTCAAAATATTTTTTTACTTCATCCACCCCCCACTACCACCCCCCTATCACCACCCCCACCCCACTACCGATGTGGGGTATCGTTTTATGGGTTTTTGGGGTGGAGGATTTCAAATATTATATTATTAAAGTTCCATAAACAATTATTTTCACATACAAAGTTTTTTCGTTGTGAGTGACTTGGATAGAGAATCTGGATGTGGAAGTAGTGATTCCTTGGGCAGCGGTTTTTTAACTTATTGTCCAAATTTAAATACGATCGGACTCTTGGTCCTTCAGTTATCGTGCTTACAAAGCACATGGTGTTTTCATAATTAGTCCAGTAAATGTCAAAAGAACTGTTGGCAATGGTAAAGCTACACCTCTTTGAAGCAAGGCAGTACTTAGTCATAAATCTATCTAAAAAATTAATTGTCCTATTATTATGACGAAAAAAATGTATAAATAGAGCAAAAAAATTATTTTATAATTCGTTAAAATGAATAACCAAAACATTAGAGAAATACATAATTCTGCGTATTACAACAAATTACCTGATCAGTTGGAAACTTAAAATAACATGAAAGTCATTGTTTATAAGAATGTTTTAGAGCAGAAAAAGTAATTTTCAATTACATAAAAATACATACTTTACGAAAAAAATTGTTTGTAGATGATACAATTATCTTCAATTTTTATTTTCTTTATTATTTGAATAGACGCACGATGTTTTTAACTTTATTATTTTATCAAAAAAAGTAAGTAAACATAACTTGAAAAATAAATCAATAATTGGCATAATTTTACCCCAATTATACAAAGAGGGCAATTTTTAATGTCTATTTTTATTCAAAATTAGTTTTTTATTATTTGCGATATGAAAACTAAGACCATAATAAGAAATATAGCAGAAATTTAATATTGCTACATAAATTGTTTAAATTTTTATGAAGCAACCAAAACTGCAGTCGTGTGTTGATGGCTCATCGATTTTGTGCGTCGGCCTTGTCTATAGGTGGTGTTGACAGAAGACGCTGTAATTAGGGTAAATGAAATCGGTTGGTCCCAGTTGAAAGGTAATTGAATAAACTTTATTTTCCAATAAAAATTTCTAACATTAGCTAAAAATAGTATCTACTTTGGATCCGACATAACCGATGATATAAGTTTGAATGATTGCTTTAATGTTTTTAAGACAAATATGAAAAAAAAATGGGCTCACCTCTGGCGACAGTTTTGCTTTACATCTCCTACAAGATATTCATTTATTCATCCGGAAATACCGATAAAGTTTTGGCACGACGATCTAAATATTCCCCGTAAGTACATAACCATTATAAATAGATTAAAATTTGGACATGGATGTTATCCAGCACACCTTGCCAGACTCAATTTAATTCCATCCAGTTTATGTGAATATTGTAATACCGAGGGTAACTTAGATCATTTAATGTTTAACTGCCAAAAATATATGAATGAATGCAACACCCTGTATACAAATTTAATCATAAGCGGAGTCATGGCTCCATTCAACTTACTACATGTTTTGTGTCTAAACAAAGTAGAAATACTGAAATATATAATTACTTTTCTCAGTAGAACTGGAGTTAAAATATAGAAATATTTAGGCTGTGTAATACATCCTATCGTCTAACCTCATGTTGTTCTCCTTTCTTACCGAGGCCTTACCCTGTTTGTATAAGAACATTAAAAATGCCTTGATCGGCCCCTAGGCGAGAAACGTGTGTCCCTGTCTACTTTCCTTCAATTGTCTCAAGTTCCATTTAAATGTATTTTTCCACATCTGATGAAATCCATTTAACTACACCGCTTTGGTGTTTATACGGTCTATAATATTCATAGAACTAGTAAGCATATACAAATTAAATATCCATTCTAAATCTGTATTTAAGTATTGGTCTTACCTTCAATATTTTGTTTCTGGCTGATTGGACTAGCTCCACAGTGCCACAAAAAAAAAAAAAAATTTCTAATATTTTGTTTCATTATAAATGGATAAAATGTTTTTTTACAATAAGGTTGGATTTTTTAGATTATAAATTATTTTTAAGGAAAATAATGTAGACATCTATACTATTTAATTTATCATTTAAAAAGCTAAAAAAAAAACTTTAAATGAACTTTTTTATTAGAACGCAATTTAAAGGAAAACCGACAGGAAAACATTTTCGCAAAATTCGATTTTCATGTAAACAAATTTTTGGACAAAGAATAGATATAACTTGTAGAAATTGTAGAGAATTAAAATATCTTTCAACATTGTGGTCAACGTTCTTCTCCTCAAGCGTTAATTACTTCCACATAAGTATAGTAACGACAAAAAAAAAATTTGAAAATTTTTATTGTTCAAATAGGCTTAGAATGTCATGAAACGTCGAGATTTTAAGTTTGAGCGAAAAAAATTTCTGTCTGTCGGTCCGTCTGTAACTTTTTTTGTGCGCACGATTACTCTGGAACTGTTTAAGATATTGACTTAGAATTTGGTACACGTATGTATTTTAACGAGATCTGGAAATAAATTATATTTTTATCCTCTTCCGTCGAAGGGTTGGGTGGTAAATTGGGGTAAATGGAGGATAAATAGGTAAATCGAACAGGTAAGAGTCCATAAAATTTGTATTTAGTATATGTAAGAGAAGCTAAGGTCTCTAAAAGCTTTTTGGCATTAGTCACCCCCATTAGCACCCCCACCCCACCATTATTAAAGAGGATAAAAAATTTGTGATTTAGTGTGTGTACAAGAACCAAAAATCTCAAAATATTTTTTACTTCATCTATTATCATTCCCCTATCACCACCCTCATCCCACTACCGATGTGGGATATCGTTTTATGGGTTTTTGGGGTAGACGATTTCAAATATTATATTATTAAAGTTCCATAAACAATTATTCCCACATACAAAATTTTTTCGTTGTGAGAGACTTGGTTAGAAAATCTGGATGTGGAAGTATTGACTCCTTAGGCAACGGTTTTTTTGAGTTAATCGCGAAAAACGAGCGTCGAATTTTGACTTTTGGAGGGCAGGAAAAAACACTAAACCTTAAAAGAAATCAGTTCTCGGTCAAATTTTTACCATTTGGAACGGACTAAAATTTTCTTCCCCCTTCGATTGACATCCTTTATTTATGAATTATTTTTTCTGTTGGATGATGACCCTGCATATTTTTCTTATAAAAACTATATCAGATTTTTTCCTGGCAATAGCGACTGATAACTACATTTCAAATATCATTTTACTGTGTCGTTTCTTATTTTTAAAGTGGCTACCCTGTAAATTTTTCATATTTTTCTTCTTTGACAGTTATGTTACCTACATGCGAAATCTCCGCCACATCTTCTTTCATTATTTTTTTTGGTGACAACCCTGTATATTTTCATATTTTTCTTACTTGGCAGTTGTGTTGTGATATCTGCATGCGAAATAATATCGTCCTTCATCTCATTTTTTATTATTATTTTTGGGGCGACCACCCTGTATATTTTTTCATATTTTTCTTTGACAGTTGTGTTAACTATATGAGAAACATTATTGTCCGCAATCCATTTTTTCATTATTTTCTTAGAGTGAACATTTTTCATATTTTTCCCCTGACAGTTGTGTTAACTACACGCAAAATATAACTGTCTTTCGTCACATTTGTTCCTCTTTATTTTTTCAGGTGTCCACTGTTCTTCTTTGACAGTAGCGTCAACTAACGACCAAATATTTTTGTGTCAAATGGTTTTGTAATATTTTCCCCACAATATATATCTTATAAACTACAATAATTGTTATGTGTACACATGTATTGTTAGAAATAGATACATACTTCTGGCCCTTGTAGATATAGCTGTAGATATAGCGCCAACAGACAGACACCAGACCGACAGACAGAGAGATTGATGGAATTAAATGGCTTTAATTTTCGTAATCTGCATAGTCTGAAACGCGAAAATCCGAAGAAATCTCGGAGGGTAATTTTTTTACGATTACAATACCCTACTTCCCTTCGGTTAGCAAGGGAAGTAAAAAACGAAATTTAGTCCATATGACAATATTTCTAAATGCTTTAATAGTGGATTTTAACATTCCGTAAACAAGTGGCACTGACCATTTACAGGTACCTAAAACAAATTTAGCGGGAATTTGATAGAAAGTGTCGACTTACCCCAACATCTGGTCGGTCACACTACAATGGGCTGTTATAGTTAGTAATTTTAAATATGTGACTAATACTTTCTCAATTTGCTGTAATGTACAGTATTATAAATTTTTCACGTTCTGACTTTTTAGTTATTTAATTTAGTTTTTAAATATGTTAACATTTTAAATCACATAAAGTGAAGTCAAATTAAGTAAGAAAATAGGTGAATAAGGAATTCTCTGGCTGCAGCAATTTTATTATTTTAATTTGTCGTAGATATAATAAGTGCCATCGAGAAGTTTTTAATTAAATCGGTCCAGCGTAAAAAATTTTTAACAATTTATTTTTCAACGCTGAAATTTTCTGCTCTTTTCCTATTATCTTCGGTCCTAATAATCGTATCGCAAAAATAAAAACCACCAAAAATTGTCTTTTTTGACAATTTAAGAAATATAATGTAATAATGCATCCATTTTAACGAAAGTTGGAGAAACTGTGCACTTTATTGAACTAAACCTTCGTGCCAAATTTTAGCATAAAATATTTATTCAAACGGCTAAAAATAAAAAAAGATTTCGAAATTTTAATCGCTTATTGTTTAAGTGCATCGATTCGTAGAACATTTTTTTTTCAAAATGTAGGTTTTTTACATGTATTTTACAATGAAATTATCTTCATTTACACCATTTTTTAAATCTGTTTATAATTTTCAAAATTATAGGTATAAACATATTCAGATAACTGGATTTTTTATCAAACCAAGAACAGGTAACGAATTATGAAAATAGATGAAATATTTCTTAAAGAAATAATGATCTATTTGCATTTGGGGCCGAGATACGTCAGTGTTTGCGCCTCAGTCGCTTATAAATAAGCAAATTGATATATGTTCTTAAAATTTGGACTGGTTATTATTCAGTAATATTAGTCTCACCTAGTTGAGAACAATCCAGAAGCACAATTGTTAAAAAAGATAGAGGCCCGATAGTCGGGCTTTTAGCGATTATGTTAGAGATCCCAAAATCGCCAAATAGCTCTAAATGTGATATTATGGTTTTACAGATCATACTTCACTCGTAAGATAATTCAGTGTGTAAGACGACCAGCACTTTTTTTCCAGGATGCAACGTCTCTGGTTCAAATTCTAACTGCAATTTTTTTTATTGTATCAGTAAAATTAAAAGTTAAAAAGCTGTGTACATAGACATAAGAATAATTGTTCAGGTTAGGTTTGTTTTCCCTTCCGCGACAAAACTGAATAAGAAAGTAAAAAAAAAAAATTGACTATGTGTGTTATAATCTCAAAGCCGCTTTATTCGATGTAATTTTAAAAATTGTAGTTTTGACTCATTTTCAAACAGCGGAGACAAAAACATAAGCATCGAAAAACAATCAGTCCAAATTTCTAGAAAAAATATCGACTTGTTTATTTATAAGTGACCTAAACACAAAAACTGACGTTTCACGGCCCCAAATGCAAGTAGATCATTAATTTCTTTAGAAAAATGTTAGATATTTCATCTATTTTCATAATTCGTTTCCCGCTTTTGGTTTCAAAAAAACCCAGAGTTATTTGAATTTGTTTACAACTGTAACTTTGAAAATAATAAATAAATTTCAAGCAAAAATGGTTCAAGTGAGTATTCTTTTTTCTTAACACTGTTGGAAAATACATGTAAAAACCTACATTTTCAACAAAAATTTACCGCACCCGAGTCACTGCACTTAAACACTTAAACAACAAGCGATAAAAATTTCGAAATTATTATTGGTTTTTAGCCGTTTGAGTTTTGTTCAAATCAAATCAAATCAAATCAAATCAAATATGCTTTATTGTCTAAAAAATGCAAAAGATTTTTATTGACAAAGCCAGTCCTTAATCTCTGTATAAAAACAAAACATCCTAGTATAAAATACAAACATAATGACACAAAAACCTTTATTTTTGTATAAAACAGGGACTTAGTCTAAAGAAACAAACAATAAAATCAAATATATAAAGTCAATCAAATGTGTCCTGAAAGAATTCATCGACTGAATAGTAAGCTTTACAAGTAACAATTTCTTTCATTCTTTTCTAAATTTAATTTCGTTGATAATTCGCCTCAAATTTATAGGAAGATGATTGAATATTTTTTTGCTGTTATATAAGATAGAATTCTTTGTCTGAGCTGATGATGGAATGGGGAGAAGGATGTTATGAGTTCGACGTGTGTAGTGAACTGGGTTAGCGTTTATCTCATGTCTAAATTTTTTATGCATGAGGCATGCAGTCTCAAAAATAAAAATACATGTAAGTGTCATAATTCCATGTTTCAAAAACAGAGGTTTACACCGGTCCCTTACATTAGCCTTACTCATATATTTTATAGCCCTTTTTTGCAGAACAAAGATTTTATTAAATAAATATTGTGAACAACAACCCCAGAAACAAATGCCATAACGCAAATGAGAATCTATAAGTGCAAAATATGCATTTCTGGCTGAGTCTAATTTTAATTCATTTGATACTACTCTAATTGCATAACAATTCGCAGCTAATTTTTTACTTAATATTGAGACATGGTTTTCGAATTTTAATTTGTTATCAATATGCAAGCCCAGAAATCTACTTTCAGTTTGATTTTTAACAATTTGGTCTTCCAAGTATACCTCATTTAGGTTACACTTAAATGTAATAATGTTAGTTTTAGGCACATTAAAGGATAACAAATTAGCATCGCACCATTCTTTAATCATTTCTAAATCAGTGCTTACAATCTCATGGAGTTCATCAATGAATTTGTCATGCCAGAGTATCGTGGTGTCGTCAGCAAAAAAAGTGAAATTTCCTTTAATTTTAACAGATACCAGATCATTGAAATATATTAGAAATAGTAGTGGCCCAAGGACGGAACCTTGTGGCACACCAGTATTCACTTCCATTTGTTTTGAAACATTACCATTAAAAATAACTTTCTGATTACGCCCAGATAAATATGACTGGAACCAATCCAGCGTTTTACCTCTAAACCCGTATGTTTCTAGTTTCCTCAACAGTATTCCGTGGTTCACGCAATCAAATGCCTTAGTCAAATCACAGAACACTGCTGCGGCCACCTCTCCATCATTAAGCTGAAGATATAGTTTCTCTAAAAAAGCAAATATAGCATCATTTGTGATTCTTGCAGCATGAAAACCAAACTGTTCTGCACAAAGTATCTTATTTCGATGCAAGAAATCTAAAATTCGTTTCTTGACCAATTTTTCTACTATTTTTGCTAACGTAGGGAGCAATGATACTGGCCTATAATTAGAGGGCGATTCACGATCTCCACTTTTAAATAAAGGAACAACATTTGCAATTTTTAAAGAAAATGGAAAAGTTCCTGTTTCAAAAGATGTATTAATAGCCTCCACTAAGATCTGCAAAACATTTTCTGGAAGTTTTAGGAAAATTTTTAATGAGATACAATCCCAACCACTAGTATTCTTGTTCTTAATATCATTGAGTATTTCTCTAATTTCTTGAGTATCGCTAGGTGACAGAAAAAAAGATTCAAGTACAGAAACATTTTTTAAGTACTTTAGGAGATCATGCTTTAGGGTAATTTTATTGCATAATTCTTTTGCTACAGAACAATAAAAATTGTTCATTTCATCAGCGCTCAGAGTACTATTCACAGTATTCAAAAATATTTATTTTGCACTAAAATTTAGCACAGGTTTAGTTCAATAAAAGGCTTAGTTCCACGGACTTTCGTTAAAATTGATGCATTATTATGTTATAATATTTATTAAATTATTATCAAAAAAGGCAATTTTTGGTGGTTTTTATTTTTTTCACTAATTAACAAACTATCATCTAGTTTTTGCATAGGCCTAGTCTTATTCAAGATTTTATTGCGAATAATTCGCTATTTTTATTTTTACGATACGATTACTAGGACCGGAGATGCTAATGAAAATAACAGCAAATTTCAGTGTTTAAAAATAGGTAAATTGTTAAAATATTACAAGAAGCAATGGACCGATAGGGGGTGGATGAAGTAAAAAAATATTTTGTGGTTTCTGGTTCTTGTACACACACTAAATCACAATTTTTTTTCAACCTCTAATAATGGGGTGGTAATGGGGGTGGCTAATGTCAAAATTTTTTTTGAGACCTTAGCTTCTCTTATATATACTAAATACCAATTTTATGGACTCTTGCCTGCTTGATTTACCTATTTACCCCAAATTTACCCCAATTTACCCCCCAACAAGATGAAAATATAATCTAGTTCTAGATCTCATTAAAGTACATATGTGTACCAAATTTCAAGTCAATATCTCAAACGGTCCCTGAGTAAACGTGCGCACAAAAAAAAAGTTACAGACAGACAGACGGACAGACCGACAGACAGAAAGACAAACAAACCGACAGACAGA
Source organism: Rutpela maculata (assembly GCA_936432065.2). Classification (NCBI taxonomy): domain Eukaryota; kingdom Metazoa; phylum Arthropoda; class Insecta; order Coleoptera; family Cerambycidae; genus Rutpela; species Rutpela maculata. The sequence goes on from OW386290.2 coordinate 77,406,177, forward strand.
CAGAAATTTTTTTTTCGCTCAAATTTAAAATCTCGACGTTTCTTGACATTCTAAGCCTATTTGAACAATAAAAATTTTTAAAATTTTTTTTGTCGTTACTATACTTCCAATGGATGTGGAAGTAATAGGAAAAAAATCTAATTTTATTTTATGACACAAAATTGAATTCTAAGTATTACTTTATTTATTTCATTATGGTAACACATATGGAATTTAAAAAATATCAAAAATACAATTACAAATTCATTAGGCCTCTTTTTGTAACATGAAGAAATATGCCAATAGCACCGATTCCGAATAGCGCGATACCTGCTTCTCTTTTATTAATTATAAAAGTTTCATACTCGTTTCATACGTTTGACAATTAGAGTTTTGACATTAATTGTCATATTAATTGTGTTCAATTATGTCCTTAGTTACCTAAACTAAAATCGTATATTAATAGAAAATCATTTATTAATAGGGGTTATTAATGAACGATTTTTTATATATTTATCAAAGCTACAAATACACGATGAACGGAAAAAGTAATAAATAAAATAGGTAGGTATAATTTATTAATTATTTGGGAACACGCGATAATAATTGTTTATGTAACTAAGCACTAAAGTTAAACCTTTTATCACGATGTAGAATTTAGTTAAATAAACCACATAAATGATAAAAAGAAACTTTAGTGCCAAGTATATAACTAAGTTTTTCTTGAAATTGTGAAATTAAGGTTAATCAACTCTAATGAATAATTTTAAGTGACATTAAGAAATGTCAATTATTTAAATTTCAAATCTCAATAATTTTTTGTAATGTAATTATGTCACAAGCAATGGACAATTTATGTTGACGTTTACCTGTCACCTCCTCCAACTACAAGAAATCGTACAATGTTTGATTACTTTAGTGACTATCTCTAACTCTTCAATGACAATTTTGAGGTTTTTTCCGATTTCAAAAAATCTATTTTTTGTACGATCGAGCTTATTTGTTTATTTACAATATCTGTTGCCAAGACGTCAGGTTATATTTACTGATTGCTAAGTCGGTAAGTAATTTGCTTACCGGTAAGTAAAATTAATATAATATATATATTACCGATATTTCACAAAAATAAGTACAAAAAATAAGGTCATTTCTATGTATTTAAAAAAAAAAATAACATTATTTTCTGCACGATTGTTTTTAATTACACTTCAATTAAAATAATTTAATTTCTAGTAAATAAACGAAATGTCAAAATACAAATATCTTATTTGACAAGTTGTACTTGCCACGAAATATAAACGTAACTTTTGACTTTTCGTTTATTTAGTTGAAACTAAATTATTTTAATTGAAGTGCAATTTAATATGATTGTACAAAAACAGTATAAGCATCGCGGCGGTAATTGTCCGTTATCGTTCTGATGATACTTAATATACTATTATTTCCACACTACGGAATAATATATATCTACCATATATTAGGTAAGTAACTAGATTACTTGACCAAAAAAAAAATGAAGTCGGATCTTTCATATGAAGTTCTTTAAAATTAGCTTTTCCTGGATAATTACGCCCTTCTGTAAAGCGTGCATTAAAATAATGTTTGAAATTATTTTTTTTAGACTCATTATAATGCAAGCTTTAAAAACTATTGATAAGTTTTTAGTCAATATATTTATGCAAAAGTCTTTTCATCCTCCGTGGCATCCCTTAAATATATCAAATAAACCACCCTATATGACTTTTCAACAGTTCTTAACGGTTGAAACTTAGCTTATAACTTCATCAGAAAATTTTAAAACTTTTTGCATCTTGCTTAAAAAAAAATAAAATGCACTGACATGCATAAAAATAAGCCGTTTTCTTCCATATGTATTTAATACCCTTCTCTCAAAATTATTCAGATTAAAAGTAATATAAACTAAATGAACAGAAATAACAAAGAAGGTGGGAAATATTTAACAAATATAAAGTAGAGGAGATTTGGACTCGCCCCTTTAAAAGGGGGAAGCTTTCCAGGGAGGGCTAATTTTGGAAAAGTTAATACTAGAAACTTTCCTTAATTTTTGCGAAGGAATCTACTTAGAAATATCCTCAACATTTTAGTTAATATCCTGTATAGGTGTACTTAAAATCACAAATTAATTATATTTATAATTACGATTTTTGCTGCTGAACGCACGGAAAAGAAAGACAGTCTATATTATCTTAGTGAAGTAAAAAAGTAAAATGTATCAATAGATTTTTTGTTAAATAACAACAGTTTTTTTGTCATCTTATAGCAGATATAAATATTATTTAGTTACGAGTCCCGTTCTAAGCCAGCCGTTAGATAAACACAATTAACATAAAATATTTAATTATCATAGCCAAAAATTATCATTGCCACAGCAAAAATATTACAGATACAAACATATTAGTTGGCTGCATAATATTTACCAAGCAGATGTACAGTGTTGCCAAGACTCAGGGATTCGTATAATGCATCGAATAAAACAGGGCATTGCAAAATGCGTCAAATATATTCACTGTATATATCGTTTATACACCGACAACTGTAGCGCCATCTGAACATCAATTCGTTGAACTACATCGCGTATGTTTTGAGAGAAAGGAGGTGCAATTTGATGCCCGGGCGAAATTTTGCCAATTGGCGGGATTTGTTGAGAATAACATGGTCTAGGTTTTATACACGCATATTTTTACGAAGTCCGAATGCGGGCTTCGTATGTGTGTTGTGGGCTTCGAGTAAGCGGCAGAATATACTGTTTTGGGCTGCGTATTGAGGCTTCATATGTATATACATATATATATATATATATATATATATATAATAATAATAATAATAATAATAATGATCTTTATTGACTAATAATCAAAGGGCAATTGACCGAGGTCCTTCAGCCCGTTACATAAACCATACATATTTATTTTTACAATGTATTGTTGTGTATATAATTATACATACGTAAAAAAAAACATTACATAAATAGAGAAAAAAAAAAAATTCAGTTAACTGTAAAAGTGTTTCAGTATGTTTGGATTTTTTCCCAGATGGTGTATTCTGGATGTTTATATCTATTTCTTGCTTTAGGGTCTCTTCTAATACAAAAAGGTGCAATCAACTCCTTGTTCTCTGGTCGTTGGCAAAACTTTTGCGAAAGATATGCTATTCTATCTTCAATAGGTTGTATACGTGAGGTTTGATATAATAAGGTATTTGGAGGGTGATGAATTGGGTTATTAGGGTGGCGGATTTTGGTGATTGAACGTATGGAACTAGTTTCAGCTACTTTTAAATTTCGTAAGGCAGGATTTTTGAGGTTAAGGAATATTATATGTCCATACTCTATTATGGGTCGACAAATTAACTTGTAGATCTTACATTTTGTTTCTAGATTTATTCCAATGCTTTTCCATGATAGACATCTAAAATGTTTTGCTCTTGATATTATGCTCTTTTTAGTATTTTTGGTGTGATAATTGAAGTTGATTTTGTAGTCTATGTTTATTCCTAGATATTTAGCTCAGGCCTAATAATATGGTTATACATTCTTAACGTTGGAGAAGTTTGGGATGGTGTATGAAAAAATATAATTAGATGTGATTTTTCAGGGTTAGGTTTGAGTCTCCATTTACTGAACCACGTGATTGTTTTGTTTGCAAGGTCTTGGAGGTTCTCCATAGTACTAGTTAAAGTTTTTCCATGGGATACCAGTGCGGTGTCATCTGCATATTGTAATATATATTTTTCATGTGAGAAGTACTGAACATCATTGTTGTAGATATCAGAGCAATATATGTTATATAGAATTGGTGACAATGGAGACCCCTGTGGTAATCCTTGCTCTGGCGTAAATTCTTGAGAATATGCGGTTTGAATCTTAACTTTCAACTTGCGATTTTGCAACAGGTTATTGACAAGTAGCACTAGGTATTTAGGACATCCTTGTTGATGTAGTTTGAAAATTAGCCCCCTATGCCACACGCTGTCGAATGCCTTGCTAATATCCATGAAGAGTGCTGCTGTTTTATTGTTGGTGAGTTTGGAGGTTTCTACATTGTTCGTAAGTATGGCCAGTGGGTGTATTGTTGAACATTTGGATTTGAAGCCAAACTGATAGCTGGGTATAGTGTGACCTATACTTTCTTGAATTCTGTGTTTAATAATTTTTTCTAGATTTTTCCCTAGGACAGGCAGTAACGTAATAGGTCTATAATTATTGGGATTAGCGTGATTTAAATTAGGTTTTGAGATGGTTACGATTGTGCCTACTTTCCACTCTTCAGGAAAGTAGCAATGTTGTATGCAATACTCGTATATTTTCTTTATATATAAATGAATTTGATAGTCTAGTTGTTTTACTATATTTTTTGTTATATAATCATGTCCCGGAGCAGTGTTCTTTCCTTCATTAACTATTTCGAAATATTCCGTTTCTTCTATTGTATGATTTGTTAGTCTTGGATTTTCGGCCATATATGTATCATACCAGTTATTGACGAAGGTATAATGATGATTATCGAAACTGGCGTCCTGTGATTCCCTATATGTCTTTTCAAACTGTTTAGCAAATAAGCCTACTTTTTCCTCATTGGTTTCATAAACTTGCCCATTTTCTTTTAAAGGTGTATAATTTTTACTTTTGTTTTTATATTTCGATAATTTTTTTATATCGTTCCAGTAAGTTTTACCTTTTTTGTGATTGATCTCTTCGCATGTGCTGATCCATTGATGTTGTCTATATTCCTGAATAAGTAGCTGAATGTTTTTATTATATTTATTCAATTGAGCTTTAATTTCTTGATTACCATCCTTTCTGTAGTCTCTATACATTTTTCGTTTTGTTTTGATTAGGCGAATTATGAATGGGGGTAGTTCTTACGTGTAGTGGTTGACTTCTGTTTTAGGTGTGTTTTCTAATACTGCTTGAGATAACTTTACATTAAAATTGGAAATTTGTTCTTGATCTAGTGCTTTTCCTTCAATTTCGTGAACATATTTGACTATGGTTTTGTTGATTTCATTGATATTCGTTTTGTTAAGGTTGTATCTGATTATTTTCCTGTAGCAGATTGGTTTCTGCATATCAATGGTAATTTTGAAACTTAGATGGTCAGAGCAAAGATCAGGTGTAACTTCGACATTTAACAGGTTATTTTTTAAAATGGTTGAGTAGAGAAGTATATCTGGTGTAGAATCGTTATTTAGTGGCATTAAAAAGGTGGGTGGGGTGTCATATTTGCTGAAGTTGATATTCTTAATGAAGTCATTGAGTTGTTTCTTTTTTATTCTGCTGTTAATGTTAAAATCTCCTACAATTAAGGAATATTTATATAAGGTACTTTTAATAAATATATTTTCTTCGATTCTCGAGTGAGGGTGTATATAGACAAGAAAAATATGTAGTTTATCATCTAAGAAAGGAATGGTAAAATGTATACACTCATTCAGTGGGTTATTAATTATTGGCGCGTTGGCTTTCCCCATTTTTAATTCTGGTTGCATTTGAACCAAACTACCGCCTCTGGTATGGTTGTGTAATTGATGCCCATTACATTGTATGATGTTCCAATCTCTGTAAGCTGTATTGCTGTTCTCTTTAGTTTTGGATTCTACAAACATTACACCATTAATGTTGTTATTTTCGATATAGTTATGAATTAGTTGTTTCTTTCGAGTGTAACTATTAATGTTTGAGTAAACTAGGTTAATGTGCGACATGTTCATATTGAAAGCTGCTTGACTGGTTTATTAATTCTGTGGGAGATGTGTGATCCTGTAATTCCATATCAAAAATAAGTATGTATACCCTGTTTCCAGAGAAAACCGCTGTTGTATCTACTCTAAAGTTGTACATAAATCTTTTTCTTAATTGTGTCAGTAATACTTCTCTATTGATATTTGTTGGTTCGTTTAGTTCATTGATGTAAGTATTGACGATAGTATCGTGTATGGTGATGGGTTGGTGTATTCTGCTTTTTTTATTTTCGTTTGAAATTTCATGTGATTTTTTGTTAAGTGATTTAATTTGAATATTTGGTACACCATGTATTGGACCTTTTGGTCTATTAGGGCATTTATATGACCAGGCTTGGTGATCGTCGGAATGGCAACTATTACATTTGGGTGGTAACGTAGATGTACACTTGTTTGACGAGTGGTTCCCAAAACATTTTGTGCATTTAACAGGTGTATTACAAATATCTGTAGCATGTTCGAATGAAAGGCATTTGCCACACGGTTTAGGGGATGGTGGCGGTGGTTTACTGGGGTAAACAGGGTAATGTCGATATTTAAAAAACAGTCCTTCTGTGAGGAGAGTTGTAGAGGTTTCTTGAGAACTGGTGATTATCCTGATGAGAGAAGTAGGTTTGTTTGTCGTTTTCGAGAGAATTCTCTTACAATACCGATGTTCCAGTTTAGATTTGTTTAAATAATCGCTTATTGTTTGGTCTTCAATTTCCTGTTCTACTGCGCCTATAACTACCGAGTAGCTTGTAGATGTAGGTTCAGATCGAATTGGTTTAGTATTTGGAGATGGTTCTGTATATCTGATTATTTTACCTAATTCTATCATTTTATTTAATGTATTTGTAATCGACTCCTTGGTAGTATCTGTTTTCAATAGTAGTCCAAGTTTGGTTTTTAGGATTATATCTTTTGAATTGGGATATATTTTTCCCCAGTAATCTGTAAAATTAAATCTCGTGTAGTTTGTATCAATTGTTATGTAAAAAAGATGTTGGTATCTTTTTTGGTTAATCTCTTTCATTAAAGGAGAGAAGTTTGTGTTTTTTGTATGTGTGTTTTTAGTCTGATTGTTTTTACTTGTGGTAGCTTTTTGTGTAGTATTTATCTGTGTTGTTTTTGTACCAGAGGTTAAAGATTGTCCTAGAATAATACTGTTAATATCTTCTTGTGTAAATTCATTTGTCCTTTTCCTTTTAGGTTTTCTGTTTTTTTTCTTTGCTTCTGTCCAGTTTTCTTCCTCCACCACTTCCATTTCACTATTTCCATCACTTTCTGATGACATTATTAGAATTTATGCGCAAGAGACTTAAATAAACTCAGAAGAGCAGCCAATAGATGTTCACACCACGACTGCTAGTAATGAACTGATATATATATATTTATATATAGAACTGGTCTTCAGCCGATGATTGAGGTGGCCAAAGGTCCGCCGAATGAACCGGTTGAGGTTGCAGTCCCAGTTGTTCCACCAGTAAGGACAATGCGGGAACTACGGAGAGGACGCGCAGCTCGTGGACGGAAGCATCTTACATCATCAAGATGCCGGAGAGTCGTAAACTTACTTGGGTGTCGAGCAACGCTCCACCCAAGAAGTGAGTGTAGCGAAAAACACTCTCCACGGCAAGCATCAGCACCGACTCCGACAGATCTGGTCTTCAGAGCTGTCGGGGAAGAACAAGGTGCTTGCGTTTCGATTCTTCTCTACTCCTTTGGAGTAGTGAAATGGACTCAAGAAGAGTTGCGTCAAATCGACGTAGGAACCCGCAAGAAGATGCATCTCAATAGAAGTTTGCATCCCAAATCGTCCGTTCCACGGCTATACCCCCACGACATTGGGGAGGCCGTGGACTCCATAATAGGATGGTTCTGGATGGAGCCTATAAGGTTATCAGGAGTTCGGATCCCCTCCTCTGCATGGTCCGAGACCATGAAAATGCAGGGGTAGGAGCCTTTCTGTTTAAGGCAACACAGAGAGCAGCCGATGAACTTGGTCTCTCCTTCGACGTCGAGCGGGTAAATTGCGACTCTGTCACCGAGTTGGAACCTGCTCGGCGCAAAACCCAAATTAAAGCTGCAGAACACAACAACTTTCTGCAGCTGCACACGGATAAGCCAATGCATGGAGTTTTCTATAAAAATATAGAAAACCTTGGCTTATCCGAAAGGCTGACCTTTGCCTTCTTAAGGTCAGCCGGGCTGAAGTCTGAGACCGAGGGATTCATAATGGCTTGCCAGGATGGTGTATTTAACACCCTCGTCTATCGTAGTCGTGTTATGGGTATAGAGGTCCCTGATGCCAGCTGCAGGGCGAACAACATTGTCTTGAAGGAGGAGGAAAAACGGACAAAATATCGAGATCTGCGCTTCGGACTCCGCAGACTGTATCCAGACCATACTGTTAAGATTGTGGTACTGATTATAGGAGTCCTCGGTGGAACGAGACACACACTGCTTTCGGAACTTAAGATCATACCGGCATGCCGAAATTCGGCAGAGGTCTTAACCGGCAGAATGCAGAAGGCCGTCATTCTCGGTTCATTACGTCTGCTCAGGGCACACGATTCCCGGATCCAGTAGTCACTCACCCCGCGGGCGTGGGGAGTGGCTACCGGTACTACCAGCTCCCTCTGTGAGGGTCGGAGCCACAGAGAAGGGTGACTGGTTTTTAGCTAGCTAAAAAAATAATAATAATAATAATAATAAGCTATATCCAGACTACTCGGTCAAGATGGTCGTCCTGATAATCGGTGTACTTGGTGGAATGAGGCCTACGCTGCTCTCGGAATTAAAGGCCATACCAGCCTGCCAAAAGTCAGCCGAGTGGTTGGCAGGCCAAATGCAGAAGGCAGTTATCCTGGGGTCCCTTCGTCTTCTTAGGGCACACAAATCTGGCATCTACAGTCACTAACCCTGCGGGACGCGAAGAGTGGCTGTGGAAAATTCGCAGGCGCTTCTCCCGTGAGAATGTCGGAGACACGGGAGAACTGTCCAGCATCGTGCACACGAAAAAAAAAAATAATGATAATAATAATAATAAGAGACTAAGGGAATTAATTGACTCAAACAATTAGTTAGTAGGTTTTAATAAGCCATTTAAAAAAATATTTTAAACCAAAATATAATGTGTTTAAAATGTGTTTTAACCGCCTTCCATGTCACCTCAATGACCCTCTTAAGTCTAGAAGATCTAGATTTGTCTGAGTAAAGGAGACGGGGCCCTACAGTTTATGGTGGAATCCGAACCACTTCTTGGGGAAAATTTCCCATGAAAAATTTTTTCCCAGTGTGGGGCTCGAACCCACTTCGCTAGGTACGCTCAGAGTGCAAGCTAGACGCGCTAACTCACTGAGCCACCGACCCCCTAATAATAATAATTTATTTTTATTCAGCGTCCAATTCCATAAGCATGTCCTTATTAGCATCATCTTCAATGTCAAAACCGTCATCCTCCGAAATATTTCCATCATCATACCATCATTATCGTAATCGAATAGTTGATCTGCTTCGTCGGCTTCGTTGTCATCATCTTTCTCATCATCATCATCTACGTTGCTCTCTTCCGAAGTCTCGATAGAATCTATAATAGGGTCATTTAGTGATATGGCAGTTTCCTACTTTTTCTTCCTCATTTTAATTTATAACAAACCAATAGCCTCAGAAAAAAATTTCAGCTCAATTAAATCAATAGCCACAGAGATATTCGCATAGAAACACGCTCGGCCGGCCAACAGTCCGTAGATTGACGTCACTTGGCGTGCGCCGATACCTATATTAGAGCAGCGATTTCGTAAGTCTATCGTGTCGTTTTTTTTGTGGCGCAAAACGAGGTCAAACATGTTAGGTTCCTTTGAGTATGTCACCGGGCATATGAAATCATTTTGTGGTCTCGAACTTTTTAAATCAATAAAAAGTGAAAACTTTTTAAATCAATAAAAAGTGAAAAAAAACGTATTTTTAAATAAAATTGTTTTTTTTTTGTTTCCACCGCCATATTTTTAAAACTATTAAAGGTACCGAAATTTGTTTTGTGTCAAATTAAAGCACACACTGTAGCGCTTTTACCAATATAAACGGTTTGGGCACAATTCGCACTTTCATTTCTCTAAAAATCAGATAAACTAAAAATATATATTTTATGTATTGAAATCTTCACCAATCGATAAACTTTTTTATTTTTGAAAATATTTACATACATGCAACGAAGAAAATAAAGCCTAATAATCACCAAAGTTTTTGAAACAATATATTTTTTCCTAAAATGTACCGTGTGGCAACAGCGATTTTTTTTATCAGCGCTAAATGCGACATTGGGACGAAATTAATACACCTCACATGAAGGGTTGGTCAGATTAGTCGCGTAGAAGTGGCGGTTGTCAAAAATCATTAAGTATTCATTGTTCGGATAAAAATTGTGACAATCGAAAATGTGCTTGTTTTAAGGAAGGCCTAAAATGTTGCAACGAGTGCAAATGTCGTTCCTGTAACAACATTATTAAAGATTTCGAGGCAGATATGAACGAATTAGAATGCTATTAATGTGGGGTCTACATAAACTACATACTACATATTTATCTATTCAAATAGAAAATTTATTTCAACAATAAAACTCATTTTATGCGTACGTTTTTACTTTCATTCATTTAAAAATGTCTAATAAAATTACTAATTAGGTGGGTAGTTAGTAACACTGATTGATATTTATAGATTAGGTATTTATATCTACCTACCTGTCTTTTTATTATTAAAAGGAGACTATTTTATATTTATTGTACAATTTCCTAATATTATCAACATATGATCAATACTACTGTACAATATATGAAATATTGAACAATAATATTGATCCCTTAGATGCTTTTGATCACTACTGGTTTTGTATCTATTGATATAAGTTAAACTGCTACATACACCCCGACCGGGATCGTCAGATCGTTGCAGTCGGCAGGCCTGCTACAGCCGAGCGCGCAAGAATATGACTTTGGCCCGTTAAAAAAAATCGCTGACTCAATACTATGAACGGGACATGAAAAATTTTTATCCTCAAAACTTTTTTCAACTATTGGCTTCAATTTGTACGCAGCATGTACATACAAATTTTCATAAATAATTTTTTTTTCGATTGTCTAAAATTACGCTACTGAAAATAACAAGTCTGAGTTTCCTATTATTTTTCCAACTTAAAAAAAAATAAATTGGGTTCACGTGGGACGTTACTGTTTAAATAACAAGTAAATCCGTTGAGGATTCTATAAGTTCATTTAAAATATGTTACTTGTTAGTCCACGCAAATTAGATGAAAAAATAGGGAATAGAAGAAAAAATCATATACAAATATTTGGGCCATGCATAGTTCATAAGTATAAGTATAAATATAAGTATAAGTATAAGTATAAGTATAAGTACTTTATTGGTGCTTTCATACCATTTGGCATTTACACAAGTCACATACAGAAAATTGTCATTTTATAATAATAATGAATAGTACAAACATTGATTGAGTATTTAACAATAAAACTTACAAATTAAATAAAATAAAAATATTACAAGTAAAACTTAAAGTAATAATAATTAAAATTTAAGACAGATCAAAAATATCACAGTCCAAGAATTCATTGTAGTTATAAAAGGCTTTAGAAATTAAAAAGTTTTTGATCCTCTGCTTAAAATGTTGACATAGGCGTAGAAGTAAGGAGCCGAAAAGTTCCCACCTTACCCGTTGATGGAAACACCCTTTTGGGGCGAAAAACCACCCCTAGACAGGTGTTAGTTACGATTATTCTCTTTTCCTTCGAATCCGTCATTCCCACGAAAAACAGATATAGGAACAAAAATATTCGTCATTAAATTCTACACAAAAAAAGTTCTATGGTCAATTTGCGTACTCCCCGCCGTTCTCTCGCTATCGACGTTCACAGTAGGGGGTAATTTGGAGCGCTCGGCGAAAAATCGGTGGTACGCGATTTTTCACAGCGAATATCTCCGAACGGCTACTTTGACGTCTAAAATGATTATAATGAAACTTGTAGAGCGGATTCTCCTCTACAAGATTCATCTTGCACTTTTCTTTTTTTTTATTATTTGTGTTGAATTTTTTCGCTTTTATCATAATTTTAATATTTATTATTTCTTTTCGCCCAAATTCTTTGAAAACGTCACGATACTGTTATGATTGACCTTCAATGTGAGGAAGGGGGGCAGGTATGAATTGTCTATTCTCGACGCTCGAATATTTAGTTGTGAAATACCGTTGTTAGACTCGGTGCGTATTTCGTGTTAGTTCTGATGTCTTGAGAAACTGTAAGGAACATCAATAAAGCGTCTGACAGTGTATGGCATATGGGACTAATATACGAGCTAAAATCTCTGGACTGTCCCGACTACATAATACACTTAATAATAAGCTTCCTGGATCTGCGTCAAATACAAATAAAAATCAATAACAGCTATTCCGATCATTTTGTCCCAGAACAGGGGGTTCCACAAGGGTCACCTCTTTTATATAACATTTATTGCTACGACATCTACAGCCACAGCCAGCCAGACCCAGGATATTTCAACAGGGGAACCTACATATTACAATTCGCTGATGACACGGCATTAATATCACACAACTCAAACCTTTCCAGTACAATCCAGCAACTGCAACATTCGATAATAACCACAGAAAACTGGTTCAACCTAAGGCGACTCAAACCAAACCCTCAGAAATCCCAACTGGTACTTTTCAATCACAATCCCAATCTAAGGTCGCCTACAGTAACTATTGGTAATGAAATAATAAGACCCAAAAATTCAGCCAAATACCTCGGAATCCAGATCGACCACAAACTGAATCTCAACCAGCACAGCTCCCTGATGAAAAAACGGATAAATACAAGAGCTAAACACTTCCGAGCCTCGACCTATAAATATAACGGAATATCGACATTAACAGCAGCAAAAATCTACAAAAGTATCTGCAGACCCATATTGGAATATGGACACATACTCTACCTTCACAGCGGACCTCAAGCCAAGAAGAATTTAGAGGTAGGAGAAAGAACAGACCTTCGTAGTATTACCAAATTACGACACCCACGTAACTATTTCCACAATATATCAAATATTGAATTATACTAAAAAACAAAAATAGAACCAATCTAAACATGCCTCACTAAGCAACTAACAAAATTCGCCAATACTCAACACAACATACAAAAAATAGATGAATTCTGCACAATACGAAATCCCAACATTAGAGCTAAATTTAAGACACCAGAATATACCTTAATCGAGAAGCTAAAACAACTACAATAAGAAGTCAATCTTAATCTTATTATTATTATTATCATTACTAAGTATACAGATTTTTTTTTATATCCTATATAATATATGAATATAACAATAGGATGTTTTCCATATAACAATTCACTTCAAATGATGCATTAATATGAAGTAATACATAAATATGAAAGCCTAAATGCATTCATATTAATTATATCATCAGATTAAAATAAATATTTAATAAACAAATCGACTTAAAATTCAAATATTTGAACAATTTCGAGAACGTCACCTTATTGGGTAATGATACTGGTGACGTCGCTTCATATATCTGTCAGAAGACAAAATAGCTTTGTTTGTTTTTTGTTCAAAAATTCTCCACTCTCTGCACCAGTGCAAATTTATCTCTCTTCAACTTATGTAGAGTCTCAATCTATCTCCTTCTAATATTTGAAGTAGTGCAGCTAAGGTCGAGTCCGCACGGACCTATTATTGCTTACATGTTTACCATATTTGGATACTTGAAACCTGTTTCTAGTGTTTCTACAAATTAAAGAAAGTGAACAATGGTTACTGACAATTTTGTGAAAGCTTTTACAAACAATTTACCCAGTTTAAAAATTTTTATGGTGATCGAGTTTATTAAAAATGGTCGATTTCATTCAACCGAGTTGAAGGGCGTAAAAGCAGCAGCGTAAGTATTTAAAATAAATTAATGAATTAGTTGTTTGCAGTTTGAGCCTAATAAAGTTATTAAATTTATGATTTAGTTTTCGTATTATTACACATTATTATGTTATATTTTTAGCTTGGTTTATTTGCGACTATTTATATTAACAACATAACCTTAAAAGAAAGTAGAATTTTTTTTTTTTTTTGATTGATTGATTTATTTAAATACTATTTCAGTGCTACAATTTGATGTACATGCCACATAAACAAATGTTCGTGTGTGGCAGTTTACAATTTGTTAGCTCATATAATATATATACATATACTTATATCTATGTACATACACATATACGCTTATAAACACATATATACATATAAATTCTTATTAAAAACGGTTAAAAGAAACAAGTGGTTATATCTATTCAACAAGCAAAGAAGGGGAAGTTAATATATAAATGTATATCTAATAAAGTACCTATATATAAGAAGAATAAGCAAGTGGATAATAACAAAATTAAGTTGAAGATGACTGGGTACCCTGATAGCATACATTATAAATAAACTGAGACAATAGCTCGGTGTGTGCATTTTAATTCATTTTAAAATTTGTAGATATGATGTGTTATGTAAAATCCATTTGTTAACCAAGGTTGTAAAATTAATTTTTGTTTGTGCACTTCGTATGTTAATTGGCAAGAGATTGTAAAGTTTTGGACCCTGGTATACGATAGAGTGTTGTGTTAATTTAGTATTCATAAATGGAATTTCTATGTTTTGGTTATTTATTGCTCGTGTACTAATATTATCGTAGTTGATTTTAGGGAACATATGTATTTTTTTTCGTACATATAATAAAACCTTTTTTACATATAACTGTTTGACTGTGAAAACTTTGAACTCTGAAAAAATTAAATGTGTTGGATATTGGTAGTGCTTTGTTAAACAAATTTTTATTAGCATTTTTTGGGCAACCTCCACTTTATTTAGAGTAGTTAGATATGCTGATCCCCAAGCTATTATCCCATATTGTAAAATACTTTGCGCAAAAGCGTAATATAACATTTTTATGGTACTGTCGTGCAAAAAAACTCTAACTTGCCTAAAAATATAGAAAAGTTTACGTATATTTTTACTTAAAATATTAATATGGGCCTTCCAATTTAGGAGCGAATCTAATGTAATGCCAAGGTATTTTATTGTACTGGTAAATTTGATGACGTTTTTGTTAATAGTTATTTTAGGTAATGTTTCAAATGATTGTTCCGGTATGGTAAATGGTATTGCGTAAGTTTTATCAATATTAAGTGTTAGATAGTTTTCATTAAGCCAAAGGCCGACTTCCTCTAAACCCGTGTTTGCTATGTTTATTGTTCTTTCCCAGCTGTCTTCAGCAAATATAAGAACGGTGTCGTCTGCATATGAGGTAATAAAGCCATTTTTTATTTTTATTTTCAATAGACTATCTAAGTAAATTATAAACATAACTGGTCCTAATACTGTCCCTTGAGGGATTCCGAAAGTTATTTTGTTTCCGTTACTTATTTCATTATGTATTTTAGTATATTGGACCCTGTTTTGTAAATACGAGAAAAAAAGATCATACGCTTTACCTTTTAATTAATACCTAGTCTGTGCTAGAGATATAATTAAATGTTTATTTGCAGCTCATCACTAGAACAATATGGTAATAGTGCTATTGGGTATATGGAGTTGAAACCAGAAGGCTCATTATGCACTGTAAAAGGAAGAATTTGCCCAGAGCACGGTTGGACAAGAATTATTAAATATAAAGTTACAAAATCTTCTCGGTGGACAAATAAAGAAATATAATTCAGATGTATGGTTCAAGAAAAATTTGCAAATTTGTCAGTTTATAAACTTTTGTTGAAATTTGCTTCTGCAGTAGTAAAAAGTGCAGTGATTTTTATAATTTGTTAAAAATAAAATGTCAGAGAAATTGTGTGAGGAAGCTGAGAAGTTAATCTACGAGCAAAGTATGTGGTAGAAGTGAAAAGTGAAGTGTCCAAGCACTGAAAAAACTTTGGAGAACTATATAAAAAATGATCAAATTACAGACAAATTTAAAGCGCAAGTATATTTACAAATGTTATGTGCAAATTAACAAAAAGGACTTTTCTGTGTTACTAACTCAAATTTTGAAAAAAACAAAATTGTGAACAATTTAAACATTGATGATGATGATGATAACTATATAATATGAAAAAAATTATTACAGACAGTTTGACAATTGTTGTTGACAATTAAAATTATATATATTGAAAATATGTCTATCTGAATAATAAAAACCAAAATTTGTATTAATAGTATATTGATTTTTTTCTTTACAGATGAAAACTACAGTTTCATATTTACTACACAAACTACTTTATTTAATGATGGAAGGTTGTAAATTAATAACAGCACATGCAATAACAATAACACTGTCTGTGTGGGCAATCAAATTATGATCTATTACAGAGTGAGATTTTAAATATTTAAGAGATCGTTTTGGTGCAGACGCATTTTTTTTTCTGTCTGGTTGGCAGTTAAATATGTGTGGAACTACATCTTCCTTCAGAATCATTTTTCCTCCCATAAGTTTGTATCGGATGTAATTTTCCATGACTTCCTCAAGCTGAAAATAATAAACAAGTATTTTTATATCTTTGTGACGTCGAATATCACTAGTCATGACATGCACCTCTTGATAGGAGCTATAATATATTACTTTCAATTCAAAATAAATCTCATACCACTACAAGCATGATTTTATGGTAAGTATATATGATCTATTTATAATACTGAAGGTAATAATCCATCTAGCTATCATCGGTTAACTTTTACCATGATGAGAAAATATAAATTATACTTACATTAAAATAATCTTCACAACAATAATATGTCGATTTCGATTTGGGAAAATCGTGCCTTGCTGTTTTAAAACCATTTCACTTTCCGTGAATAATTTGCTATAGTAACACTTGGGAACTTTTTATTTGGAGCATTTACTGAACTATTTCTGCATCTTGGCACAAAACACCACTTATTTGGTGCACCACTTATGTTTCTGACTTACAATTTACAATAACAACAAAAGTCATTAAGTAAGGTTAGATTTTATAATCATGGGGCTCGTGCACCGTTTGACAGCTTGGAGGTCACACAACACTTAACCTCAATCATTCTTCTTCTTCTAGTACTGTCCCCTTAGAGGTTAGCGATCATTAATAAATGCAAAATTCCCAGCTGCATTTTTTTTAACTTTTGCGTGCTATCAATTAGTAAAGTATGGGGCTCGTGCACCATTTGACACCCGACATTCTTGGAGGTCACACAATCTCGTTAACCTCAATCATTCTTCTTCTTCTAATGCTGTCCCCTTAAAGGGCTCATGGACTGTTTGACAGCCGACATTTTTGGAGGGAGGAGAAAGAGACACAACCTCAAATTTTCCGATTTCTCCATGTGCAGTTCGTAGTTTTCTTGTGATTGTGACGTGTCTCGTTCTCCTCCCTCCAAAAATGTCGGCTGTCAAACGGTGCACGAGCCCTTTAAGGGAACAGCACTAGAAGAAGAGGAATGATTGAGGTTAACGAGGTTGTGTGACCTCCAAGCTGTCAAATGGTGCACGAGCCCCATTGACATTTATATAGAGTGTGACGTCACATATGACCAGTAATACTAGATTTGTCTTTTTTGGCGGTAAATATTTCATTTGAATTTATTTTTCCTTTAAAATTATATATAAAAAAATTTTTGCCGAAAAATTGTTTCATATTTACCATAAGTATTTTGTATTTTTCGACTTAAAAAAAAAAAGTGAAAACACCCTATGGTACACAGTCTAGAATATCAATTTTCATTAATATTGTATTACTCTACTGGCAGAAGGACTTCGGTCCAATAAAGAACATATTTATTTATTTATTTATATTGTAAAACTATGTTTGGCTAAGAACCGAAATTAACTTGACTATATAGTAGTAAAGAGGATATAATTTACTAAGAAATTTTTGAGATTAAGTCAGAGTTAATTAGTAAGTTTGTAACAACAAGTTTTGCAGCCGCCCTATACAAATGACAAGTTTGAAAATTGCCGGCTAGAATAAATTAGATAAATGTAATGAGTGTTGAAACTTAATATTTTATTTCAGGTACTAAGGGTGGCGGTAATTTTGGAGACCGGTAGGTGGCACGAAAGTCATAGGTGTGGGGATCGTTGTAGGCACAGATGCTATTGAAAAACCGTCAGTAGAATTCAATCATAATAAAAAAACATATCTTTATGCTTTGGGAAGAAAGCGGGGTGAGATTCACTTTGATCGTGGTGTTTAAGTCAATTACATGTCAAATATTCCTGCTCGAGTTTCTAAAAATAATTGTTGGTACTTAGTGTTGGCCATTCTCTCGTGTGAATTTTTTTTTGGAATTTTGTAAATTTTATCAGGAGCTAAGGTGTATTTCTATTTGTAGATCCGTCGTCCTTAAAAAAGGAGTAACAAAAAAAAATTATAATTGAAAGAAAGCAAAAAAGGAAATTTTGGTACACCACGGTCATAAAAATTATTCAGTCAACTTTCTAAGATCGAGTTATGAATTATTGGAAGAATGGAATGCAGTAACGTGTTTGGGGCATATCTTCATTGGGCTGTTTAAGCAGTCAACCAATTTTGCAAAAGGGGGAGATAAACTTTACGCCAGCCGCCATCCGTTTCAAACCAGAATTATCGCCCATCATTGCTGTCTTGACATTTTTTACTACTGCAGAAGCAAATTTCAACAAAAGTTTATAAACTGACAAATTTGCAAATTTTTCTTGAACCATACATCTGAATTATATTTCTTTATTTGTCCACCGAGAAGATTTTGTATCTTTATATTTAATAATTCTTGTCCAACCGTGCTCTGGGCAAATTCTTCCTTTTACAGTGCATAATGAGCCTTCTGGTTTCAACTCCACATACCCAATAGCACTATTACCATATTGTTCTAGTGATGAGCTGCAAATAAACATTTAATTATATCTCTAGCA
Source organism: Rutpela maculata (assembly GCA_936432065.2). Lineage (NCBI taxonomy): Eukaryota > Metazoa > Arthropoda > Insecta > Coleoptera > Cerambycidae > Rutpela > Rutpela maculata. The sequence continues at coordinate 77,424,877 of OW386290.2, forward strand.
CAGACTAGGTATTAATTCTACTTTCTTTTAAGGTTATGTTGTTAATATAAATAGTCGCAAATAAACCAAGCTAAAAATATAACATAATAATGTGTAATAATACGAAAACTAAATCATAAATTTAATAACTTTATTAGACTCAAACTGCAAACAACTAATTCATTAATTTATTTTAAATACTTACGCTGCTGCTTTTACGCCCTTCAACTCGGTTGAATGAAATCGATCATTTTTAATAAACTCGATCACCATAAAAATATTTAAACTGGGTAAATTGTTTGTAGAAGCTTTCACAAAATTGTCAGTAACCATTGTTCACTTTCTTTAATTTGTAGAAACACTAGAAACAGGTTTCAAATATCCAAATATGGTAAACATGTAAACAATAATAGGTCCGTTCGGACTCGACCTTAGCTGCACTAGTTCAAATATTAGAAGGAGATAGATTGAGACTCTACATAAGTTGAAGAGAGATAAATTTGCACTGGTGCAGAGAGTGGAGAATTTTTGAACAAAAAACAAACAAAGCTATTTTGTCTTCTGACAGATATATGAAGCGACGTCACCAGTATCATTACCCAATAAGATGACGTTCTCGAAATTGTTCAAATATTTGAATTTTAAGTCGATTTGTTTATTAAATATTTATTTTAATCTGATGATATAATTAATATGAATGCGTTTAGGCTTTCATATTTATGTATTACTTCATATTAATGCATCATTTGAAGTGAATTGTTATATATGGAAAACACCCTATTGTTATATTCACATATTATATAGGATATAAAAAAAAAATTTGTATACTTAGTAATGATAATAATAATAATAAGATTAAGATTGACTTCTTATTGTAGTTGTTTTAGCTTCTCGATTAAGGTATATTCTGGTGTCTTAAATTTAGCTCTAATGTTGGGATTTCGTATTGTGCAGAATTCATCTATTTTTTGTATGTTGTGTTGAGTATTGGCGAATTTTGTTAGTCGCCTAGTGAGGCATGTTTAGATTGGTTCTATTTTTGTTTTTTAGTATAATTCAATATTTGATATATTGTGGAGATAGTTACGTGGGTGTCGTAATTTGGTAATACTACGAAGGGCTGTTCTTTCTCCCACCTCTAAATTCTTCTTGGCTTGAGGTCCGCTGTGAAGGTAGAGTATGTGTCCATATTCCAATATGGGTCTGCAGATACTTTTGTAGATTTTTGCTGCTGTTAATGTGGATATTCCGTTATATTTATAGGTTGAGGCTCGGAAGTGTTTAGCTCTTGTATTTATCCGTTTCTTCATCAGGGAGGTGTGCTGGTTGAGATTCAGTTTGTGGTCGATCTGGATTCCGAGGTATTTGGCTGAATTTTTGGGTCTTATTGTTTCGTTACCAATAGTTACTGTAGGCGACCTTAGATTGGGATTGTGATTGGAAAGTACCAGTTGGGATTTCTGAGGGTTTGGTTTGAGTCGCCATAGGTTGAACCAGTTTTCTGTGGTTATTATCGAATGTTGCAGTTGCTGGATTGTACTGGAAAGGTTTGAGTTGTGTGATATTAATGCCGTGTCGTCAGCGAATTGTAACATGTAGGTTCCCCTGTTGAAATATCCTGGGTCTGGCTGGCTGCGGCTGTAGATGTCGTAGCAATAAATGTTATATAAAATAGGTGAAAGAGGTGACCCTTGTGGAACCCCCTGTTCTGGGACAAAATGTTTGGAATAGCTGTTATTGATTTTTATTCGTATTTGATGCAGATCCAGGAAGCTTATTATTAAGTGTATTATGTAGTCGGGACAGTCCAGAGATTTTAGCTCGTATATTAGTCCCATATGCCATACACTGTCAAATGCTTTATTGATGTTCCTTACAGTTTCTCAAGACATCAGAACTAACACGAAATACGCACCGAGTCTAACAACGGTATTTCACAACTAAATATTCGAGCGTCGAGAATAGACAATTCATACCTGCCCCCCTTCCTCACATTCCCCAAACCGGAATCTGTCGAGCAGCTTTGACAGAATCCGAAGGTCAAACATAACAGTGCCGTGACGTTTTCAAAGAATTTGGGCGAAAAGAAATAATAAATATTAAAATTATGATAAAAGCGAGAAAATTCAACACAAATAATAATAAAAAAGAAAAGTACAAGATGAATCTTGTAGAGGAGAATCCGCTCTACAAGTTTCATTATAACCATTTTAGACGTCAAAGTAGCCGTTCGGAGATATTCGCTGTGAAAAATCGCGTACCACCGATTTTTCGCCGAGCGCTCCAAACTACCCCCTAAATGAACGTCGATAGCGAGAGAACGGCGGGGAGTACGCAAATTGACCATAGAACTTTTCTTGTGTATAATTTAATGACGAATATTTTTGTTCCTATATCTGTTTTTCGTGGGAATGACGGATTCAAAGGAAAATGAGAATAATCGTAACTAACACCTGTCTAGGGGTGGTTTTTCGCCCCAAAAGGGTGTTTCCATCAACGGGTAAGGTGGGAACTTTTCGGATCCTTACTTCTACGCCTATGACAACATTTTAAGCAGAGGATCAAAAACTTTTTCATTTCTAAAGCCTTTTATAACTACAATGAATTCTTGGACTGTGATATTTCTGATCTGTCTTAAATTTTAATTATTATTACTTTAAGTTTTACTTGTAATATTTTTATTTTATTTAATTTGTAAGTTTTATTGTTAAATTCTCAATCAATGTTTGTACTATTCATTATTATTATAAAATGACAATTTTCTGTATGTGACTTGTGTAAATGCCAAATGGCATGAAAGCACCAATAAAGTACTTATACTTATACTTATACTTATATTTATACTTATACTTATGAACTATGCATGGCCCAAATATTTGTATATGATTTTTTCTTCTATTCCCTATTTTTTCGTCTAATTTGCGTGGACTAACAAGTAACATATTTTAAATGAACTTATAGAATCCTCAATGGATTTACTTGTTATTTCAACAGTCATAAGAATGAGTAGACATACCCTTCTTAACATAATAAACACGAAATGGAAGGTCTGGCACCCCGAAATGACCGGGTTTATTAAACAATTCAAATTCAAAATTTTTTTCCATTTCCAACCTAAAAATTACTAAGGGCCAGTTTTATAGGTACAGATTAAACCAAAGTTTAAACTGAAGTTTTACTGGAGGTTTAAACTTTAGATTTCAATGTTCGCTAAAATGCCGTTTTATAGGTGCTTGTCAAGATCGTCAGTTCTATCGCCATTTTGTTAGTTGGTAGCATAGTGACAAACTGGCGATTGATGTCATTTTCATTACTGTTACTTTGACTTTTCGCGACGAGTGACAAAAGATCTTTAACACGTTCAGCGCCAAGCATTTATGTGAAAACTTTCATCCAACCTACACCCCAATTTCAGAGGAAATTTTAGTAGGCCAGAGCTTATAATTCCTCATATAAAATATACAGTGTCATATATAGTGTGTGCGTTAGCGATACACACGGCCAAAACAGAATATTAGTCAGTGTATCTTTTTAGATACACAATGTTTTAACAATGTGTATCGAAAAAGATACACTGGCGCTGAACGTGTTAAATTTCAACGATAGTGAAATCAAACTATTGATTAGATTAATTAAATATCGTAAAGATGTACTTAATCGAATATGATTCGATTACTTGGAAGGATAAAGCAAATGCCTGGATTGCACTTGGGAAAGATTTTAATAAATGTGGACTAATATGTCCTAATACTATATGCACACATTCTTTAGATATTCGAAAGCGATCTATAAATTCTTTGTTATTTCATATCTGCAAATGATCAGGTCTGTCTCGGAATTTTCGTGCACGACAAGGTGCTTCTATTATATTTATAACACCATCTTCATCGCTGTTATCAAAAATATCGAAAATGTTAATTTTCTATAACTTTTTCTTTACAAAATATATAATAGGTAATTATTTGTAGGTTAAGTTGAAATTTGACTCAATGCATTGAGTGCAACATCCTTCAAAATATTGCTAATTAATCAACGTAAGTGTGCATAAACCTAAGTTTGGCATTTAAACTTAAGATTGGGAGTTACAGGTGGATATAAAACGTACTTTTTGACAAAACTTAGAGTTAACTATCAGATCTAAGTTAAACGGAACCTATAAAACCGGCCCTTAGTGGCGCAGTCTGTCAAATTTAAACTTATTCTCAATTCACACGAGCCATTCATGCGTAAAATTATTAAAAATACACTTACATAGTAATTCGTGAAAAAATAAGTTTAAAACAATATACAAGTACAATGCAATTATAACAATACATAATTATCACATCTTTAACAATATTCAATAACCAGTAACTGAAATTAAACAATTTTCAAGTCAAACACCAAATACAAATACGCTCCTACATAAGTTGCATACTTACAACTGAAGTCGAAATATTCTTTTTGTAAAATGGGTACGTTGAATGCTTTGACATCGCCTAGAGTATATAGAATACTCTAACATTATAAATTGTCAGACAAACTACTTAAACTATAAGTTGTGACGTCAAAATTAGTATAATATTACACCTAAAATTTGGAAAATATTATAAAAATGGTAAAAAATATTCTACAACTATTTACATTTCATATTGGTATTGTTCCATTACACTCTGTTATATTTTAATAGTCTTTAATAAAAATTTGGGAAAAATTTGAGGTCTCGACTGGTTTCAACCAAACCGGTCAGGGAAAAGGTCTTTGAAACGAAAAGGTTTAAATTTAGTTGTTGCCTTCCGGCAACACGCTTCTCATAAACATTGCTACCAATGGTCTTACCCAAAATGTTAACTATCCATGAGGACATGAATCTATGTAAACTAAATAATGCTCAACGTAATTTTATATGATCTTATCTCAATAAATTAATAAGTTCATCTTAATCAATCTTATTGAATTAAAACGACATTGCATATAATTGAAAACTGTAATGTTACGGGTTTCTACATTGCTTAAAAGGAATTTTGAAGTATCTAACAAGTGAAGCAACAGATGGCGCTAGGCTCATGATTCGTCAAAGTTAATACGACGTTGTATGTTTTAAGAACTCGAGTAAAACAGAATGGTAGCGGCCCAGGAATGAATCTGCGAAACATTAACAAATATTAAAGGTTTGTACCTCACACTGAGTTTACAACACATCAAATATGCTGCATCTGACAATTAATCTGCAACCGTAAAAATGGAGAACCTTAACATTATAAATATTGTGTCTACAGGTAGGGTGAGACACCCTATAGAAATAATGTAAAAAAAATACATACTTACAATATTTTTAATGTTTGTGAAATGGTTTTCACTAAATTTGTAACCCCATCTTCAGTTTTGCAGGAAATTCTAACTACGTTCTCTTCAAATATTTCGCACATTCCGATATCTCCTAAATCAGTCTTATTTAAAACAATTATGCAATTTTTATTAAATAAATTCGAAAAGTGCTCCCTATCATAATTTAACAAGTCATTTAAATTTAATTTTCTAACGTAGTATTTTACATAATCACTGAAATTCTTATCGAGGCTATTGTTTTTCCATTCTATAAATTTTTGTGAGTCTATAACGAGAAGAACAAGATCCGATTTTTCATAAAGCTGTAAGGCTCTACTTATGCCTTCTTTCTCAACAATATCATAAGTCATTAATCTCAATCCAGCAGTGTCTGCTAATACTAAAGGATATCCATCTATATTTAATGTCACTTCTAATATATCTCTCGTTGTGCCCTCAATGGGTGTGACAATAGCAGCTGGACGTTGACCTAAAAAAAAGTACTTTAATGCGTAAATTTAACACGGGGCGACCAAGAGTAAAATTCATATTTCTTTAAAACATAACTAATATGCATGAAATATTTGAATTGATTTATTGAGCAAATATTGAAGTACACAAATGCAGATTTATGTTTTAAAAAGAATGTTGTCCATATGCCTCAATGTTGTTCACAACACTCCTGAAAAAATGACGCTTAATTTTTGGAAAACATGCTGACGCATCTCAATGGAAATATTGTTGATTTCATTTCGAATAAGCTCCTTTAGTTTAGCTGCATTTCAAGAAAGTTACAATTTGGTGTGTCATCTTGACAACTGGAATAATCCTTAGTTTTTCGAGGATGCCAGAGGTCACGTGGTGATGGCAAACAGTATATGTTATTGTGCAATGATATGCAATTCTTTTTTACCGAAACTTACGAAACTTTTTTGGTTATGATGATATGACATGGTATCAACAGAATGGTGCCACGGCAGTTAAAGGAGCGCATTCGAAATGAAATCAACAATATTCCCATCAAGATATGTCAGCATGTTTTCCCAAAATTAAGAGTCATTTTGCAGGAGTGTTATAAACAAGATGACAAGCATATGGACAATATTCTTTTTAATACATAAATCCCCATTTGTGTACTTTAACATTTATTAATATTTGGTCAATAAATCAATTCAAATATTTCATACATACAGTGTTTTTAAAATACATCCATATATTTTAATCTGTGAATATTTATGTAATTTAAGACCAATGCCACTTTTTAAATTTAAAAATTCAAAACAACAAAAATAATTTCAGATTCACCTTTATCCCTCCAATTTCGACGCCCACAACGTAAGTTGGTCACTTTTATTACAGCGTTGCCAAGACTGCGCAAAATGATCAAATTAAACTGAAACATAACATACACACAGTTCATATTTTATTTAGTTAAAGTAAGTGATATCACTCGATTGAAAATGTCTATAGTCCTTTTAATGTTACACAGTCGACACAAAAGTTCATTCTTCAGGAATATGTATTATTAGGAAACCGTCGCTGGTAAAGTACCTGCACGAGCCTGACGCATTTTGCCCAGCAGCGTCATAAGCACAATGTTTCTCTACTCAATGTTTGTAAAATTAGTCATTATTAAAAATGTAAAATACAATAATTCATTATCACCATGTACGCATATCGATCAGTACGTATTTTGACAGCGGTAAACACTAGACTATTGTCACTTGCTGGCTGCTGCTATTGTAGAATAGAATAGAATAGAATAGTTTATTGGCCCAAACTAACATAATTGTACAAAGGGCAAGTCACAAAATTTAATATTACTAGTACATAGATAAAAATTTGGTTTATAAAATAACAATTACAAAAAAATTAAAATATTGGTAAGATAAAAATGACAGTAGCTGCTATAAAACAATTATAAAATAGATAAGATTATATATGGGACAAAACAGACATATACATACATACAATTTTTCCCTTTCTTATATTAGCTCATTTTTACTTATTTAACAATTAAACTTGTTTACAAACTCATCTAATGTGTAGAAACAATCATCAACCAAAAAGGTATTTATTTCTGATTTAAATTTTGTAAAAGATGTGATTAATTTTAGGTGTTCAGGGAGATTGTTATACAGAAATATACTACTATAATGTGGCGATTTTCTGAATGTAGTTATTTTGTATTTATTAAGCAGTAATGTATTATTGGAATATCATGTCTCATAATTATGTATATCTTTTTCGCTCTTATAATCAGAATAGTAATTTTTTGCATAAGTAACACATTTCAGAATGAAAATTCATGGGAACGTTAATACTCACTTTTCTCTAAATGTACTTCTGCAGCTTTCTCGAGAACTTAGATTAAACAATAGTCTGATTATTCTTTTTTGACAAATAAATATTCTTTCCCATCCTGTAGTCGGTCCCCAGGAAAAAACATTAAATGATAGATGACTATACGTAAAGGCATAATTTAAATTCATAAGACCTTTTTGATCCAAACACGGTTTCATTTGTAGGATGGCATAATAGGCTTTATTTAATTTAGCAGACGAAATCCAAATGTGTGGTAAATGAAAGACTAGAATCGAGTTAAGTTCCAAGAAATTTAGCATTGTCAGAGAAATTTAATTTAAATTTTATTTCATTTCTGCGGAAAGCTGTTTTCTAATAAAGAAATTAATGTAACTTGTTTTGATTTCATTGAGAATTAGCCTGTTTCTTTTACACCATGTATCCATTTCTTCATACACCGGTTTTATGTTTGTTTGTAGTTCTTCAGGAGTTTTGGCCGTCACAGTGACTGTAGTGTCATCCGCATCTTCCCTTTAGTGACAAATCTAGGGAGATCGTTAACATAAAGTAAGAAAATTAATGGGCCTAAAACTGACCTCCAATTGGGACATCATACTGCGCTGAAAATTGTTCTTGAATTTTAATTATAATAGATCTGTTTTGAAAATATGAATTGATCCAGGATAACAGAGGACCTCTTATGCCTAAATAATACAGTTTGATACAAATGATATATTAATACTATCGAAGGCCTTACTTAAGTCAAACATAATTGAGACTACAAATTTACCTTTGTCTAGCTCAGTATAAAGTATAGTATAAACATAATTTAAAAAATTTAAGAAGTTGTAGCTTGCTGTTTCTACAGATATTTTTGCTCTAAACCCGTGTTGATTGGTTGTTAATAAGTTATTTTGCTCGACAAATTTTATAATAATGTTATAAACACACCGTTCTAAGAGCTTAGAACATTCAGGTAATAAAGATATTTATCTATTTGTAAGGTGTCTCCTTTCTTGAATAGTGGGAAAGCTAGTGCAACTTTTATTTGCTTTGGAAATTCACCGTTCTGCACCGTTCTAGTTAAGGGACATATAATTCTGTATAATCTTTATCAATTTGGGAGATATATAATCTATTCCATAACAGCCTTTGTTTTACATCCCATTGATTATTCCAGCAATATCATCTTCAGTAAAAGTAGGAATGTGAATTGAGTTTAAAGAGCTGTCGGATAAAGTACATGGAAGGGAAAGGTTTTGACCAAAATGTTCAGTAATCTTTTTACTACATGTATGAGAAAAATAACTTGCAAAAACTTCAGACAATTGTTTATTATCAGTGACGATGTGATTATCATTTATAATCGAGATGTTTGAATTACTTCTTTGCTTACCTAACTTCTCGTTTATAATTTCCCATGATTCTTTTATTTTGTTGGAGGCCGAATTGATTCTGCAATTGTAGTGTTCTCATTTAGCTACCGTAATTTGCCTTTTATACTCCCTTTTACAACTTACATATGCTGCTGCTGCTGTAGATGTTGGATTTCTTTTTGCGGTTTAACATATGCATGGTGAGATATAGTTCAAGGTTAGGCGAGTGACAGAAAGATCACCATATCATGAGCATACTCGATATTTCTTTGCAATTTCTGATTATTCTTGGGAATATTTTTGCGTATATCAAGAAGATGTGAGTATTCATAGATGTGAATATATGGATGTATCTCAAAAACACTCTGTATTAATTATGATTTAAAGAAAAATTAATTTTACTGTTGGTCACCGTGTGCAAATTTTTATTGTTTACATATTATAATAATTATTTAATGGAGTTATGAATTGCTTTTGATGCTTTGTTCCCAAATGTGAATGTAAATTTAGCTTTTGATATTATTATTATTATGTTAATAACTTAGCACTACAAAATTGTCATAACATTAAAAAATAATGTATATAAACAAATTAATAAAAATATAATAACTGATTTCGGGGGGGGCTAAAGAATAAAAAATTCCGCACAACTTAAACATTTTTTGCGTGCTATTATATCTAAATATGGAGTTAAAGCATATAACACTACATGGGTTTTGAAAATTTTAAAAAAATATAAACCAATACATGTGGTTAAAAGTTTTTTAAAATGTTTTTTTTTGCTCTATAACTTTCACTTTTTGTATATGAATATTCGTGAATTTTCAGGTCGACTTGCTTTGTGTGCTGTCCATGTACTGACAAAGACATATAGAACAGAATATAATAGTATATCTCCCATGTTAGATATACATAGTATATATATATATATATTTATATAAGTTGGCATCCCACAATGTAAAATTTTAGGTTCAGTTGGCATCCATGAGTCAGATGGCATCCGGTATTCGGATGCCATTTGACCTGCTAGAGATATTAACACAGGTGCTTCGTAGATGTTGTACTATGTCATTAAAACTTATTTTACGTTGGAGGTCAAATGACCCAATTTGACACCCTGGTGAATATTTTAGTTCAGCGGTTTGCTACTAACTGCCGTGCCTGTCGTTCGAAAAATATTCATTTTGAATACATGCTGACCACAGAAGCGGTTCAGATGGCATCTAGTCGGCTGGCAACACCGTGGAAGTAGGTTATTATATACCACATGTTGATCCAGATGTTTGAATATTATTACTACTAGGAAAAGTAAACTTAGTGGAGACAATAGGGTGTTTTCACTTTTTTTTTAAGTCGAAAAATACAAAATACTTATGGTAAATATTACAGCTGAAACAATTTTTCGGCAAAAAAATTTTTTTTTATAATTTTAAAAGAAATATAAATACAAATTAAATATTTCCCGCCAAAAAAGACAAATCTAGTATTACTGGTCATCTGTGACGTCACTGCCTATATATGTCAATGATTATAAAATCTAACCTTACTTAATGACTTTTGTTGTTATTGTAAATTGTAAGTCAGAAACACGAATAGTGCACCAAATAAGTGGTGTTTTGTGCCAAGGTGCAGAAATACTTCAGTAAATGCCTCAAATAAAAAGTTCCCAAGTGTTCCTATAGCGAATTATTCACGGAAAGTGAAATGGTTTAAAACAGCGAGGCACGATTTTCCCAAATCGAAATCGACATATTATTGTTGTGAAGATTATTTTAATGTAAAGTATAATTTACCTTTTCACATCATGGAAAAGTTAACCGATGATAGCTAGATGGATTATTACCTTCAATATTATAAATACATCATATATACTACCATAAAATTATGCTTGTAATGGTATGAGATTTATTTTGAATTGAAAGTAATATATTATAGCTTCTAGTATTATTGAACATTTATAATGAAATTTTGCTAGGTTATGATTATTAATTGAAATGACCAATATATCAAGCGCTGCATGTCATGGCTAGTGATATTCGACGTCACAAAGATATAAAAATACTTGTTTATTATTTTCAGCTTGAGGAAGTCATGGAAAATTAAATCCGATACAAACTTATGGGAGGAAAAGTGATTCTGAAGGAGTAGTTCCACACATATTTAACTGCCAACCAGACAGAAAAGGACCAGCGTCTGCACCAAAACGATCTCTTAAATATTTAGAATCTCACTCTGTAAAAGATCATAATTTGGTTGCCCACACAGGCAGTGTTATTGTTATTGCATGTGCTGTTATTAATTTACAACCTTCCATCATTAAATAAAGTAGTTTGTGTAGTAAATATGAAACTGTAATTTTCCCCTATAAAGAAAAAAATCAATATACTATTAATACAAATTTTGGTTTTTATTATTCAGATAGACATATTTTCAATATATATAATTTTAATTGTCAACAACAGTTATTTAATAGTGAGTAAACAAAATTTTCCCAATTTCGTAAACTGTCTGTAATAATTTTTTTCGCATTATATAGTTATCATAATCCATGTTTAAAATGTTCACAATTTTGGTTTTTTCAAAATTTGAGTTCGCAACGCAGAAAAGTCCTTTTTGTTGATTTGCACATAACATTTGTAAATATACTTGCGCTTTAAATTTGTCTGTAATTTGATCATTTTTTATATAGTTCTCCAAATTTTTGTCAGTGCATGGACACTTCACTTCTACCACATACTCTGAAATAATAGGTACCGTCAGGTGAAACTGCAAAAACGAGATATAATGGTGACAAGAAAAGTCCACAATCTTTCACTTTTAAGTTTCAATTTTTCCTCCACAACGGTCACCACCTTCTCTAAATTGCTGCCCCTTTTCATATATTTATTATCCTTTATTTTGTATGCACCTACTGTAGACTCGACAGCTAGCGAGCGATTAACTTCTCAGCTTCCTCACACAATTTCTGACATTTTATTTTCAACAAATTATAAAAATCACTGCACTTTTTACTACTATCAGAAGCAAATTTCAACAAAAGTTTATAAACCTGACAAATTTGCAAATTTGTCTTGAACCATACCAATTATATTTCATTATTTGTCCACCGAGAAGATTTTGTACCCCAATATCTAATAATTCTTGTCTGATGGTGCTCTGGGCAAATTCTTCCTTTTACAGTGCATAATGAGTCTTCTGGTTTCAACTCCACATACCCAATAGCACTATTCACGTTGTTCTCGAGATGAGCTGCAAATAAACATTTAATTATATCTTTAGCACAGACTATTAACTCTACTTTCTTTTAAGGTTATGTTGTTAATATAAATAATCGTAAATAAACCAAATTAAATATAACATAATAATGTGTAATAATACGAAAACTAAATCATAAATTTAATAACTCTATTAGGCTCAAGCTGCAAACAACTAATTCATTAATTTATTTTAAATACTTACCCTGCTGCTTTTAAGCCCTTCAACTCGGTTGAATGAAATCGATCATCATTTTTAATACATAAAAATATTTAAACTGAGTAAATTGTTTGTAGAAGCTTTCACAAAATTGTCAGTAACCATTGTTCACTTTCTTTAATTTGTAGCAACGCGTTTCAAATATCCAAGCCAAATATGGTAAACATGCATGATACAAAGAATACAATAATAGGTCCGTTCGGACTCTACATTAGCTGCACTAGTGCACTATTAGAAGGAGACATTGTGACTCTACATAAGTTGATGAGAGACAGATTTGCACTGGTGCAGAGAGTGGAGAATTTTTGAACAAAAAACAAACAAAGCTATTTTGTCTTCTGACAGATATATGAAGCGACGTCACCAGGATCATTACCCAATAAGGTGACGTTCTCGAAATTATTCAAATATTTGAATTTTGAGTCGATTTGTTTATTAAATATTTATTTTAATCTGATGATATAATTAATATGAATGCGTTTAGGCTTTCATATTTATGTATTACTTCGTATTAATGCATCATTTGAAGTGAATTGTTATATATGGAAAACACCCTATTCGTGTAACTATCAAAATGAGGACGGAATTTGTACTTCTTGATTGTAAACGTTTTTTGTTGGATGGTTCAGCGAGGCTGTAGTTTAATTAAACTACAGAAGTAAGAGAAAAGTTATTAGCAAAAATGTTTTCGATACGTAATAAACTACAAAATTATGTTAATGTTAAAGAATTCTATTTAATCTAATTCTCAAGTTCAAATACGTGTTAATTCTTGATAAAGCTCGTAAAAATATGAGAGGGCTCATTGGATTCGGAATGACATCTAGAAAAATGTGCAAAAGTTTCAAACCCTCACATAAACAATTGCAAAAGTTATAAATGAATTAAGATTGAAAAAATAACGAGTTTCGTTTTTTGTAAATAACTCGAAATATTAATATTTAAGGAATTAAAAAAAAAAGGTTCTTAAAAAGGAAGAAAATTCCAATAAAAAATTCTGGACTTCCGGAACTCTCTATTATTAATAACTTTCATTTAATGTTGAAAATGGGGCTCCGGGCGGCGAATGCTAAACCGTTACGATACTCTGAAACCGGCCGTAAGAAGTGAAACAATTTTTTTATGTTATTAAATATTGATTTAAATTTTTTTTTAAAAAATATGGTATTATTTAGACACTTAAAGGAACAATATCCCTTTGGAAAAAACATTTTTCACCGATTTTTCATAAATGAGCCTGTTGTTAATTAACAATTTTTTTTTAGAGTTTCCGTTTATATTTCAAGTCGGATAATTGTTAAACAAAAGCCACTAAAATTATTTCGCTTCGTGGGGACCTTATGTCAACTATACTTTTATGAGATTATGACATTGCGATGTTTTTAATTGTTGCAGTCTATTAGTTATTAATTATTTAAGCTAACAAAAAACTAAAAAATGAAATAGAGAGGTTGAAAATTTTTGTTTATTAATTCTAAAATTACTATTAGTGTTTTTATATTCAAAAATACTATAAGATTATATGAACTATAAAATTTTAGTGCTATTTGTTTAAACAAATTTTATAAAGAATTAGATAAATTACGTATTTTTCTTAAAAAAATTTTTAAATTGTTTATAATATTTTTTCCCCTTTTTTCATTATTTGAACAAATTATTAAGAAAAAAATTTATTCTTAAAATTTTTCATTTTCAATGGGCCTTTCCCACGTTTTTTTTTTAATTGAATATTTGAGAAGTTCTCTTTAAAAAAACTCACCCGTATTTTTTCTTTTTTGCGAAATTTGCTTTTTTACTACAGAAAAAATTATTATGTTATATGAATTTAAAATTGGCGGCAATATTTCTACACGGATGACACATTGAGAGGAATGACCAATCCAAGGTTTGTAGAGGACAGGTTGCCTGGTAACTAGGGAGCGCCATATTGCGCGTCATCCAGAGGACCCGCTTCTACAACTCACTTCACGGAGGTAAAAGATGCAAAAGTCGAGCAGTGTATCCCTAACCTCGTTGATCTCGTCCTACTTTGTTTAATATATTTTATTTCTGCTTACACAATTATTGAAAATATTATTTTGGATATTCATATTTTAAGTAGATCATTTGTTGTACATGTTAATTTTAAATGGTCCTCTGGATACGTCACTCCCGCGCAAGAATTTTATTGGCTCCTGAGTTACCAGGCAACCTCTCTCTTTTACAAATCTTGTGACCAATCAGTTTATTCTAGCACCCTTGGTAGAGGCTACATATGACCAGATTGTCTAGGCATTTTTTCGCGAGCTTACCACAACTAACTGTGGTAAGGTGTAAAAGAGATGGCTATGTATGTATAGCCATCTCTTTTACACCTTACTATAGTTAGTTGTGGTAAGCTCGCGAAAAAATGCTTGATGTATAAGTGTTTGTCTCTTTTTACCTTTACCGAATTGACAAACATGTCATCAAGTTACACACACACACGCACGCAAGCACGCACGCACGCACGCACGCACGCACGCACGCACACACACACACAGCATAACCTATCTATTTATTTTATTTCCATCAATGTTGCCAAGTGTTATTTATTTGTTAGGAGCCGACATGTAAGTGTCTTTCGTCTGTTAATTATTATTATTTTTATTATAGTAGGTGGTATTATTCAGTGAAAATTCATTATTTTCAAAAGCGGAGATAAAAAGTAGGCATTCTTTAATGAAATAATTAAAGCATTTCTGCCCTACTAAGACAAGAAGTCGTAACTGCAAAAAATTAATTTTTGAGATTTTAATTGCATTTGCACCGTATTAGTGATCCTCACCACTGTACAAAATGTAGAAGTCGCATCTAAAACAAAACTAGTGTGAATATACATAACGAATATGTGTCGTATCTACAAAATAGACCTATTCACTAAGCTCAAAAGTCATATCCGATCATTACCAGATTTATTTGTCGTAACTTAACATATATACAATGTTTTGTTATATGGTTACACTGATAAAAGGGACACATATTTATTTGCCAAAAATGAAAATCATGAATTATGAAATGTAGATAGCATAACATAATTCAGAAAATAGTTCATTTCTCTAAAATTACATTTTCTCAGATACGACTTCTTGTCATAGCAGGGCAACATGGAAATAGTCTCATCGGCAGGTTTCCAGACGAGATGTACAATTCAGAAACGTCAACAGGTTAGTATAGGACATCTGCATCATGTAACCAACATAACCCTAAATTTAAAGTTTTTCAAGTTTATTCTCACGTTTAATGTTTGTATACGCATTTTTAGCTTGGAGCCGTACCGGCTAAAAGGAAATATTTAAAAATTCACGTAAATAATTTTTCAATATTGTTGATTAATAAAAATAGACTGCTAATTACAGGTTAGATTTCCAACCTACAAAAAGAGTCCTATTTTATTAGGACAAGGTATTTAGAACTTCATAAACATTACACTGAACTAGATTTTAGTTGAAAATACGAGAACCAGGCAGAAATTTTAATAATAGCTGGGGTAATACTCTTAAATCTTAAGAAATACATATTTTTGAGGTTAGCTGTGACGCCACGTGCAGATGCCCTATGAAGCCAGAAATTGTTTAATTTTGATTGGAGAATCCCTTCATGACATAATTTGAGCGCGTTTACTTGTTTGAAATATGGAGTAAATAATATAAAATATTATTTTGGGTATTCAGCAGATAACTTTCAAAGAAATCATTCGTTCCTTTCATATATTATTGATCTAAATCTGATCAAGCTAGAATATCAACGAGTAGTCCTCTTACAAACAAACTTGTCAATTTCTTTATACATTTACTATGTCTAACATTCAATATGAAAAACAAGAAAATAACCATTCTTTCTATATATTGAAGATCTAAGTCTGATCATGCCAATATATTGTCAGAAATCCACCCTTAAGAGGAAATCTTTCAAGCATCTCTAGCCCTACCTAGAGGATACTCCATTCAATACGATAAACAAGAAAATAACCATTCTCTCTATATATTGAAGATCTAAGTCTGATCATGCCAATATATTATCAGAAATCCACCCTTATATATAGAGAGAATGGTTATTTTCTTGTTTATCGTATTGAATGGAGTATCCTCTAGGTAGGACTAGAGATGCTTGAAAGATTTCCTCTTAAGGGTGGATTTCTGACAATATATTGGCATGATCAGACTTAGATCTTCAATATATAGAAAGAATGGTTATTTTCTTGTTTTTCATATTGAATGTTAGACATAGTAAATATATAAAGAAATTGACAAGTTTGTTTGTAAGAGGACTACTCGTTGATATTCTAGCTTGATCAGATTTAGATCAATAATATATGAAAGGAACGAATGATTTCTTTGAAAGTTATCTGCTGAATACCCAAAATAATATTTTATATCAATGATGTAAGCAGAAATACAAGATATTTATTTTTTAAATGGAGTAAATAAGACAATATTTTTATTTTTAAAATATCCATTTAAAATTAAAATATTATACGATATGACGTGTATGTACAATATTTATTAGGTGTTAATAAATGATTTATGAAAAAATAACCATCAAGTTCCATTACGTCGGAAAGGCCCATTCTCTACAAGGTGGAATTTTTTTTGTTGTTAATTAATTTGTTTATTTAATAAACAATTTCTTATTAACAATCGCCGAAAGTGTTTATATTTTTTTGGATAGAAAAAAAAATAACCAAAACAACCGTATACATAAACATGTCAACAAAATTTTTTTAATATTTAAAATATTTAAAAAAATGTTTTTCAAAAATACGTAATTCATCTATTTGCAATTTCCAGGCGTTGCCGAATCGATATTAGGATGCTGCCGAATCCATTTTCGGGCGCTGCCGAATTCCAAAGTAACTTCCGGGCGCTGCCAAATTCAAATTAGGACGCCACCGAAACTATATTCGAGCGCTGCATAATCCATATTCGGGCGCTGCTAAACACCAAGGTGACTTCCAGACACTGTCGAATACCAAGGCAATTTTCAGCCGCTTCCGAATCTACATTTGGGCGCTGCCGAACAGCAAAGGTAAATTCCAGGCGCTGCCGATTCTGTATTCGGGCACTTCCGAATCTCTCCGGGCGCCGCCGAATCCTTGTTTTTCCCTATTTACCTCAATTTCAACATTTCAACAAAAAAAATTTGAATTTTTGGAAGTAATAAATCAAATGGCATATATTTTCATTAAAAATAATTTATGTTTTTATCCGAATTTGTTATAAATAAGAAATAAAATGTTTTATATTTCTATTGTGAAATATAGTTCATTTAATTATCCTTAAAATGAAATTATGGAAAAAAACATTTTATAATTATTAATTATTGTAAAAAATGTTTTATAAGACATACAAGAAAAATGTTAGTGTAGTTTCTTTAAGTATACTACAGCTAAACAATCACGAGTGAATTTTCTTTTTTACTGTTTAGTTTTACATCCACATCCACGTAGTGGAGTGGAAGTATAGTAATCGTTAAACAAATTCAAAAATTTTTGTTGTTGAAATAGGCTTAGAATGTCATAAAACGTCGAGATTTTAAATTCGAGGGAAAAAAAATTTCTGCCTGTAACTTTTTTTTGTACGCACGTTTTCTCAGAAACGGTTTAAGATATTGACTTGAAATCCGGTACACATCGAGATCTGGAACTAGATTATATTTTGCACTAATTCCGGCGAGGGGGGGGGGGGGTGTTAAATGGGAATAAATAGGAGAAAATGAGTAAAGCAAGCTGGTACGAATACAGAAATTTGGAATTTGGTGTATATTCTATATATACCTATAGACTGGCGATACATGACCAGTCAGGTGC
This sequence comes from Rutpela maculata, assembly GCA_936432065.2. Lineage (NCBI taxonomy): Eukaryota > Metazoa > Arthropoda > Insecta > Coleoptera > Cerambycidae > Rutpela > Rutpela maculata. Next base: position 77,443,144 of record OW386290.2, read on the forward strand.
AACGTTTTTAAAATGCATGCCAATCATATATATGAATGAAATTACCATGAATATGCCAGAAACGCAAATTTTAGGCAGTCATCGCGTGCAGAAGGGTGTGCAAATTGATTTTTTTTGTTTTTTTTTAATTTTAAAATGGATGCTAATAGTGCCAAACGAAAAGCCGTGAAAAAGAATCCAGCGGAAATTCATTGGCATGCAGTTTCCGCGAGCAAAACAAATGTTGATGCGCACATTAAATTGTAAAATTTTTTGGTATTCTTGATTTTGGGTGATTTTGGATTTTTTTCATGGCTTTCCGCTTGGCACTATTGGCATCCATTTTAAAATAAAAAAAAACAATAAAAAAAAAACAAACGCGACGACTGCCTAAAATTTGCGTTTCTGGCATATTCATGGTAATTTCATTCATTGGATTGGATTGGATTGGAATGCATTTTAAAAACGTTGCATCTGACTGGTCACGTACCGCCAGTCTACTACTAGAAGCCAAGGCCTCAGATTTTTTAAAAATATTTTACACCACTATAAAGAAAAATACCTGTTGCATTTAACATTTAACATTACAAATTGTGTTTTTATAATAAGAAATGTTTCTTTTTATTTAAAATGCACTTTCAGATGTATCAATAAACCCCCATGTCATAATATTTTAGATTTATTAAATCAGTACTTATAATTGCTTAATAAATTTCGCATAATTTGTATCTCAATTTGGGACATTAGATGATTTGAGTAGTAAATTTTACTTCCACATCCACATAGTCGATTGGAACTATATTAATCGTAAAAAAACTTTTTTTTTTGTTGAAATAGGTTTAAAATGTCATGAAATATTTTAAATTTGAGTGAAAAAAATGGTATCTATCGGTATGTCTGTATTTTTTGTGCGCACGTTTCCTGTGGGATGGTTTAAGATATTGACTTGATAGTTGTTACATGTATGTATTATAACGAGATCTGAAACACATCGTTATAAGAATTCTAGCATTTCTATTAATCGCCAGAATGTATTACAATAACGGTGCAAAAGCCGCTCGAAAAGTGGCTTATATTTGGTAATTTGCGATACAAAATTATATATGTCATTAGGCAGGCATACAGAATAAGTGACTTTCAATATTGAAAAAAAAAATGACGGACGGACTTACAAAAATTGCATTTTCGTATGCGATTCTCAACCATTTAATTCGATAATTAACAGACTTACCGACCTGAACTATTTTGTTCAATATTGTCCATTAATTATCGTTTATTTTGGTATCTAATTAATAAGGCAACTGGTATGTTGTCGTGCATGTTGCAGGAGTATAGAAAACCATATTTTGTATAATAATTAAACAGATATTGTCCGTAGGTAAAATCGTAATATAACAGTTATATTCAGGAGATGTGATAATTTTTCTAATTTATTAGTATACAATAGCAGTTACTCGATATTGAAATAAACGTAAATCGACATAAACTTCAATATATTACAAAATAAAATAAATGCTTAATAATTTGACTACTAAATATAAAGTGACAAAAATTAAAAATAACATTCTTGTATATTTAAACTATAGTATATTTTATATGTTATATAATTGCACTAAGTTAAAATTTGAGGAGAATCTATGTTAAACAATAACAATTATTCATAAAAAATCATTAGAAACATGTAGAAGTTGAAAAGAAAGTCTCATAATATTATAATATTAATTACAAAAATACATGCATTTAAAACGGAGATGACATAATAACGGCAGTCTGTAGAGAAGTTAGTTATAAAACGACGAGAAGCGGGTACTAATTTAGAAACTCGCTGATAGCGACAGAGAAAAAAGGCAATCACGACAGTTTAATGTGACATTATATTTAACGTCAAATTCAACTGACGTTCATAGGTTACAATTCGGTATAGTTTAACAGCATCTAGTTATGGATAAATATAAGTACAGATAGTGTTTTCTGCCGTACTGTGTAAATAATACCACCAATTCACCAGAAAAACTGTTGTGTTCCAATAATAAACGCTGAACGTAATAATTAATGATTCAAAGCCACCAGAGAAGGACCAAGTCTTCTTATGGTGGAGACCATTTCAATGTCAAGTAAAGTAACAAATTACAATGTATTCTAAGCGTTTTATTTGTGGTAAGTTGTATCTTAATGTAGGAATTTGATTTTTAATATGGGTTTATATTGTAGGAAAAACGGCCGCATTACAAGACTTGTGTGGCGTTCTAGCTGTTACAAATTTAAATTACCCGCCAAACTGGTGGATAAAACGGGGTGTATTACTGTGTTCTTAACGGCTCTAGATTAGAATGTTATTCATGCTTTGACTTCCTAAAAGAAGGGAAATGGCTTTAATCTGCTTTTATGTATTTTATCTAGTTTATGTTGGAATAAAGTGCAGTTGTTTTTGTTAGCTATTGATTATTTATGAAGCTCCCTAGACGCCCCATAATACTAGGATGATCAATAAATTAAGAAAGGAAATTTAAAAACTCGCCGTTGAAAAACTATATGAAACAAACTGTGAAAGTCGTCTAAAGTCGGTGAACACCAAGGATTATACTCACTGAACGTATGTATAATCCTTGGGTGAACACAAACAGTTGGAAATGGCTACAAATGCGTTAGATTGTAGTTATAAATGCCCTTTGAATTATGTGTGTTATAAATATAACATAAACATAACATAACACACCACAGATAGTAGACAAACCCCAAATCCATAGCCAAGGCTGTGCGGAATTGAAAAAACGCAGACATACATCTACACCCACCGGTGTTGTCATACCGGGGCTGGGGGTACATATCATTGTTTATTGCTTAGATAGATACTAGCATAAAGTACTTACCTATTTATTATATTTTGTTATAATACAGACCTTTCTTGATATCTTCGTAAGTCTCATTCTGGCTCTTCTTAGAAGTGAGTATCAATGGATAATAAATAATTTCTTTAGTAGATAAACTTATTTTGTTGTTTTCAGTTAGATACGCATGTATATAGTTAATAGGAAATAAAACAATGAAAAGGAAATATTTAATAAAATACAAAGTATAATTAACAAATTCATCTAAATTAAATAAAATACATATTAGACATATTATGTAATATTAATAAGATAAGATAAAGGAAGTTCTTGCAGAAATTACAATAGTTTGTACTGTCTATAGCAGCTGTAACGTAAGTACCTTGCAGCTTTTGCACTTCCAACCATTGCAATGTCAAAACGATCGTCTCTTTTAAAAATGTATCTACCGCAAGTAGAATGTCAGAATTTGCTTTTACAGATATACTGCCTTGGTCGTTTTGTAAAAAAATATTAACAATAACTGCAAACATCAATCACTGCTAGCTAAACGTCAAATTTACTTTTGACATATGAGGTTATTTTCTTTCTTGTCAGCAATGTCAACTTATTCGTCTTCATCTGTTCTGCTTATAAGTTCACATCTAACTGCCGTTATGATGTCACTACCGTTTTCGCGGCACATTCAAATAGTTGAAGTTTAACAATTTTTTAAAATATGTTGCGCTAAGAATTTTTCTTCCAAATTAAATATATAACTAAATTAAGTCCTCCACTACCATATTTCACCATTTTTGAAAATTCGTCAACAACCCAATTATAGATGAATGTAATGTTTCCAATTAAACTACTTTCTATTGTGTTGATCATATAAATTATCACATATGTAGAAAGACCCACTCAGGATGAAGGTGGTGCAGATCAACCTGCATCATAGCAAGGCGGCCACAGCGGTCCTTGCTAAGGTGATGCAGGGGTGTGATGTGGCACTGGTCCAGGAACCTTGGGTTCACAAGGGACAGGTAAGTGGCTAGAAGGGTGTCGGTGGAGAACTGATTTACAGTAGAACCACCGAGACCCCTAGAGCGTGTATAATTGTTAATAATAACTATAAGGCAATGTCATTAACTAATTTCTGTTCTAGGGATCTAGTGGCAGTTAAGATCAGGGCTTCGTGTGGGGGTATGCCGAGAGAGTTAATACTGGGCTCGGCGTACCTTCCATACGACGACCCTGAACCACCACCAGCCAGGGCCGTGGAAGAACTGGTGATGAGCTGCAGAGGAAGTGGATCTCAGGTCATCATAGGATGTGATGCAAACGCGCATCACACGGTCTGGGGAAGCACCAACACCAATCATAGAGGTGAGTCACTTTTTGAATTCATTATGGAATATAATTTAGACATAGTAAATGTAGGGAATACTCCGACCTTTGTAAATAGACAAAGGCAAGAAGTGTTAGATTTAACGATAGGAACAACATATGCGTGTAACCTAATTAGTAATTGGCATGTGTCTGAGGAAGAAAGTTGTTCGGACCACAGACACATATAAGATTCAACATAACGGTCTATGAAATTGGGAGGTCTAGTTATATAGCAGGCACTATGGGCGTATGAGTTTCGAATACATTTCGGACGGAGTTTATTTGTTGGAATCAGTTCTGGAGACACTACTGATTATGAATGTCCATGTCACCAGATATTGTTTAAAATAATTGTTTATAACAAAAGGAAATATTACATTTTTTCAATGAAACAATGTTTTTAAATATTTTTTGATTGATTTCCAACAAGAAATGTTCGATAACTTTTTTTCGTAAAGTTGATATTTTCAATGTTATTTTTTTTAAATTAAAAAATCTCCAATTTCTCATTTTTGACGCTCTAAACGTATAATAAAAAAACGTTTTTTTAAAATACATAATTTTTTGTAATATATTTAGACCTTGTATATGAACTTCCAAAAAATGAAATTGACGATTTTTAATTTTGTATCTTATTGCGACCACTTTTCTTCGACTGTTTTTAAAAAATTCATATTGAAGAAAAGTTGTCATATGGATTTCAGCATAATTTTTTAATTTAATTAAAAAGTTCTTTATCTGGAAATCGTTTTTTTTTTTCAACAAGAGCCTTACATTTCCTAAGAAAGCATATACAGTGTGCCAGGAAGCGACACATGATTAAATGAGCAATTCATTATTTGGGTTCAACCTGTGGTAGAAATTAATTGACAGAATTCTAATTTCGAGAAATCTTATGTCTTGGAAATTTACCAAAAAAAGTTATTTCTCTCATTTATAAAATACTTTTTCCGTAGGAGATAGGGCAAAATCTTAAAATGAATTGTTCAGAATGAGTATTGTTTATTTGAAATTTTTTTATAGAAATTGTTTGTAATTAGTCACATTTCAGTTTGTCTTAATATTTTAAGGTTTTTCAAATTGTTTAAACAATTTTAATTTACTTAAATAATTATAATTTATTTAAGCAATTACGTTTTGTTACAAATTTGTAGCATTTCCATCTTTTTTTAGTTTCACAATTTAGTTATTTAATTTTGTTTATTAAGAGTTTGCTAATGAAACCTGAAATTATTTAAACAACTTATTATTGTCTATTGCCAACTTTCTTCAGAATAGAACTAGAGTGCTGCAATTTTTAAGAAATTTTGAACTTTTTATCGACTTTCTGCTCATATTTAAAAAAATAATTTCTGTAAAAAGAGTCACAAATAAATAACAATAAATGCCAAAAATACATGATACTCTACTTTTGTCCTTATGGGGTCATTTTGAGGTCCAGTAGTTCTCATGAGGGTGTAATTGAAAAAATAATTATTAATTGGTACTCTTTGAACTATTGTGAAATTTTCACAAAAAGGTGGAAATGTTATAAATTTATAACAAAATACAATTTTTTGAATAAATTATTGTCTAAACAATTTGAAAAGCAATAAAATATTAACACACTCTAGATTGTGACTAATTAATAATAATTTGTGTAAAAGAGATCTCAAATAAATAATAATAATAAACATTAAAAGTATGTGATACTCCAACTTTGCACATTACTAGAGGGAAAAATTACCTTTTTGTAAATTTCCAAGACGAACTTCATAGAATTTGACAAACAGCAGAAAAAACTATATGTGAGAACTAAAAAGAAAAACTATCTATACTTAATATTAATTTCCAATCTTTACAGATAGTCTTTCTTTTTAGTTCACACAGATTGCTTTTTCTGCTGTTTGCCAAATCCTATAAAGAATATGTTTTATAACAATTATAAGAAAATAAAAAGTAATTCACTTTTACGCGAACTTTATGTTTCGAAACTTAAATTGTGACATAAATTAGTATTCTCACAGGATGGAATATTAATTAAAAAATGTTCAGATTTCCTTATTTACTTATACTTCGACAGACTGCAGATTGTAATAATATTCTTCTAGGCAAATACGATAAAGCAGCATAGCATACATCTGACAACGCCATCGGAAGTCAATTAAACCTGTATTTTTTATATTCGGGTGTCATTTTACGCATCGATTAAAATATTCATAAGGACGCCAATTAAACCGTAAAACAGGTAGGATGCTAACTTAGCCTTTAAATAAATTTTGTGCATATCAGTGTGTATATTGGTGGATGGCAAGTGAGAACGTTATTAGGTTGGATGCCAACTGATATATATATACATATATATATACATATATATATATATATATATATATACATATATATATATATATATATATATATATATATATATATATATATATATATATATATATATACCGGGTGACACAGGAGATATGTAACACCACGTAGCATGTTTATTTAAAAAGATATTAGTATGAAATTTGGTAGACTTATATAATGCGTGATTGTCCTTTTTTTGGTATAAACAAGAAATGTTTTCCACTTCCGGTTTCACCGGAAGTGACATCTACTTCGTTATTTTAAATAGCACCCTGTATATATTTTTTTCCTATCTGATTCTACTTAAATTTCTCTTTTCAACTATGTACACCAAGATGACATTCGTTTTTAAAATGGCTGCTGAGAACTATTTTATTGCACTAAGTCAAGTTGGCTATTTAATGAAATGTAGCGGTAATTAATGCTTAATGTGCTGCGTTATCAAAAGAACCCTGGTACACAATTTTGTGTTTCATATTTGTTTGGTTCTAATCAGTAGCCGAAGAGACTTTGTAGAATTTTTATATTAAATAAAAATCTCTAGACTAAATCCCCGAAATCATAAAAACTAAGATAGAAACACTAATTTTAAATTTAACCCATTTGTAAAATATTTATTCATCTTTCACTTTTACCCAATACAATTCATTGTTATGTCTGATTTTGCTTGCTTTTGAATAAAATTGTTTTCGAAGAATCTCAAAATGCTGGCCATTATTTTCCCTGCAGCGTCGAATTCTTCTAACCAGTACCTCTAAGCACATTTTCTAACTGCAATTCAGTAAACTAATTTATTGCTAACCTAACTCTCGTTTTTAAGTCTTCCCTATTTTGCAGTGGAATTTTATAAACCATTTCCTTGAGATGGCCCCATATGAAAAAATCAAGTGGCGTAAAATCCGGACACCTCAGGGGTAAAAATTGGTAAAAGTGAAATATGAATAAATATTTTACAAATGGATAAAAAATTTAAAATTAGTGTTTCTATCTTAGTTTTTGTGATTTCGTGGAATTAGTCTAGGGATTTTTCTTTAATATAAAAATTGTACAAAGTCTCTTCGGCTACTGGTTAGAACAAAACAAATATGAAACACAAAATTGTGTACCATGGTTCTTTTGATATTGCAGCACACTAAGCATTAATTACCGCTACATTTCATACCATAGCCAACTTGACTTAATGCAATAAAATGGTTTTCAGTAGCCATTTTAAAAATGAATGTCACCTTGCTATACATAGTTGAAAAGAGGAATTTATGGAGAATCAGATAGGAAAAAAATATATACAGGGTGCCATTTAAAATAACAAAGTAGATGTCACTTTCGGTGAAACCGGAAGTGGAAAAAATTTCTTGTTTGTACTAAAAAAAGGACAATCACACGTTATTTAGGTCTACCAAATTTAAAAATAATATCATTTTAAATAAACATGCTACGGGGTGTTACATATCTCCTGTGTCACCCGGTATATATATATATATATATATATATATATATATATATATATATATATATATATATATATATATATATATATATATATATATATATATATATATATATATATATATATATATATATATATATATATATATATATATATATATATATATATATATATATATATATATATATATATATATATATATACCGCTACATTTCATACCATAGCCAACTTGACTTAATGCAATAAAATGGTTTTCAGTAGCCATTTTAAAAATGAATGTCACCTTGCTATACATAGTTGAAAAGAGGAATTTATGGAGAATCAGATAGGAAAAAAATATATACAGGGTGCCATTTAAAATAACAAAGTAGATGTCACTTTCGGTGAAACCGGAAGTGGAAAAAATTTCTTGTTTGTACTAAAAAAAGGACAATCACACGTTATTTAGGTCTACCAAATTTAAAAATAATATCATTTTAAATAAACATGCTACGGGGTGTTACATATCTCCTGTGTCACCCGGTATATATATATATATATATATATATATATATATATATATATATATATATATATATATATATATATATATATATATATATATATATATATATATATATATATATATATATATATATATATATATATATATAACCTCAAAACCACACACAACATTTCTCCCAGAAACATTGTTTGTCAAACACCCATTTTCTCTTCCAAAATAAATTCTATAAACAAATAAGTGGAGCCCCTATGGGATCACCTCTATCCCCCATCATAGCCAATATCTTCATTGACAACTTCGAAACTGAAGCCCTCAACACTTCCGACCTGAAACCTACGTGTTGGTTAAGATACGTTGATGATACCTTCGTTATCTGGCCGCACGGTAGGGATTCCCTAAATGCTTTCTTGTCCCACTTAAACAACATCCATCCCAAAATACAGTTCACCAGACTTCTATAGTGTAAAATGCTCTAGCGTTTGTGCAATTAGTTGCGCTATGCAACCGTGTGCGTTTGTTATTATGATGATTAATATTGCGTAAGCAGTACTCTATCAGATTACGTTGGTGTTTTACCCGATAATGTGTGATTATCTGTTTTAAAATGAGCCGTTCACGCTAAATATCTATTGTAGAATAATGTATGTAATTCAAAATATGTTCTTAAGGGAATTATTATTACTATTTAATATGCTTTTTAAAAGACATCACTGAATCAGTTCAATTTTGTAATACAATTGTTACATATTAGTCCACGTAAATTAGATATTTTAGAAGAAATAATTTATAAAGTAATAATATTTGGGATGCGTAATCTAGATAGGGTTAGAAATAGATACCCGAAAAGTTCCCCCCAATTTAGGGTGGAACGTCCGTAATGATTATGAATAGAGCTGCTTCGGCCATATTACGGGGACTTAACACTGGTTTTTCACTTTTTTGTAAACCGTTCGTCGAAAGAGAAAAAGTACAGGAAATAAAAAATTTGTCGCATTAAATTCCGCATAAAAAATGTACTATTAACCTTGTAGCTTATCCTCAGCTATTTCGCGCTAACGGCGTCCGAACAGGGGGGTAGTTTGGGGCGCAGAGGTAAAAATCCATCCTATTCCAAGTTTGACTCCGAATATTTTAAAACCGGTTACTTTAACGAGAAAAATGCTCAGGAATGAATTTATTGAGCAGAATTTTCTCTATTAGATGCAAGTAGTTTATGTATTTTCCCCATCTTTGCAATTATATTAGAGGATAATCTGTACTTTTTACTTAAAAGAAGATTTGGAGTCATATTTCAACTTTGAGCTTGCTTCAATTCCACTTCTTCTCTTCAATGAAAAAGGGTTAATGAGGAAAATTATGAAATCGTTTGTATGATATTTTCAATGCTGTACGAGAGAGGCCAATAGATTTTTCCGATTGCCAGTTCATTGTTGATGGCGGCAATTTGATTCATCGTGTAGTATGGCCGAAGCAGCTTTATTGGTAAACGTTATGGCCAAAAAGTGACTGTAGTGTTTGACGGATATGCAGACAATGCCTGCAGTATGAAGAGCATCGAAAGACAGCAGCGACTTTTGAAACGTATTTCTCCGGAAATTATTTTTCATGAGAACACGCCACTGACTGAAACGCAGAATAAAATGATAAACAATCTCACAAAAAGGAATGGTTTATTTCGCAATTGGTGAAGAGATTTAAAAACGAGGGAATCAAAACAATTACTGCTGTAGACGACGCTGACATACTCATAGTTCAAACCGCCTTAAACGAATCTCATGAAAATGATACAGTGGTCATCTCGGACAAGATACTGATCTTCTCGCATTGATTATCGCTCTCGAACCAGAAGATAAAGATATCCGTTTCTTTAGAGAGAAAAATAAAAAATAAGATTACAGTTCTCGTGACTTGCAGTCCTCGGAAGTTTTAAAAAGCTGTATGGCCACACGTTCAGTGGATGCGATAACACTTCAGCTTTCTTTGGTAAAGGAAAAGTGCAAACGGTGGAATGCGTCAATAAAAGAAAAGATCTCGAAGAGGTTGTCCGTATATTCAACAACCGTAGCTCAACGAAAAAAGAAATTACAAATGCTGGAGAGAAATTCACGCTAGCAGTATACAAAGCCCCCAAAAAAGAGACATCTTTGAATCATCAAAGATTCATTATCTTCAATAAGTTAGTCGGCCAATCTAGTACTACCGGGATTCTACCAGGACTGCCACCAACATCCGAGGCATTACGTCAACATTCTTACAGAGTATTTCTCCAAATTCATGTTTGGCGAGGAGAAAACTTGGAACCAACGGAATGCAGAAAAGCAGAAAATAATATAAAATATTTCAGAGATGATATACTTAAAGAAGTAAAATGTTCAAAACTTAATCATTTTGGAGCAAAAATGTAAATATTTCCCTCCAGCAAGAGAAAAATTTTTGAAATGTTTTAAAAAATTTTGAAAAGCATTCGACGCGACTCCAACAAACTATCATTAATTAGTAGCAATATCTATGATTAACCAACAAATATATTCTAGAGTTTTGGTCTCGAATGCTTTTTAAAACATTTTTATTTCTTGCTAGAGGGAAATATTTACATTTTTGCTTCAGAATAATAAGTTTTTAAAATATCTTTGGAAGATTACACAGGTCAACATTTAGTTTGAAAAAATACACCGGACTCTACCTAAGTACCCAGGGGTTTTTGGGATCGCTGATTCCGATGCCGAGGTCGGTTAAGCTCTATCACGTCAGGTTCAAGGTCATTTGAAGGTCAAACTAAGAAAAGGTTTTTGAAAAAATCTAAAAAAATTCACACATAGGTTTTTGGGGTCACTGAATCGAATCCGATGTCGGTTGACCTTTATCACCTCATGGTCAAGGTCGTTTGAAGGTTAAAGTAAGAATAGGAGGTGAAAAGAATTAGAAAAAATTTATACGAATGCTCACCTGCCTACTTATTGTCTGTTTATCTGTCTGCCTTTATACCTGCACACCTGATTGTTTGCTTGTTAGTCTGTATTATCATCCGCCTGCATTTTCTCTCTGTCCATCTAATTTACATCCTGCCTTTCTGTCGGTAATTCTGTCTATCTTCCTGTCTGACTGAATGACTAAATGTTTCTGTCTGACAGTCTGTCTGCCTCCTTGTCAGTTTGTCTGACTCAAAAAACCATTAAATTACTTTGATCCTGACAGGATTGAGCGACCCGAAAAACCTGTGTGAATTTTTTCAGATTCTTTCAACCACCTTTTCTTACTTTGACCTTCAAATGACCTTGAAACTGACGTGGTAGAGGTCAAACCGACATCGATTGCAGACTCAGCGACCCAAAAAACTATATAAATTTTTTCAGATTTTTTAACAGCTTCTCCTCTTTTTTTCTCAAATTAACCTTGAAATGACCTCCGGATGCCGTTTAAGGGTAAGCGGACACCGGATTCGGACTCAGCGACCCCAAAAACCTATGCGTGAATTTTTTCAGATTTTTTTCAACCACCCTTTCTTAGTTTGACCTTCAAGTGTCCTTAAAACTGACGTGATAGAGGTCAACCGGCATCGGATACAGACTCAGCGACCCAAAAAACCTATATGTAAATTTTTTCAGATTTTTTAACAGTTTCCTCTCCGTTTTTCTCAAATTAACCTTGAAATACCTCCGGACGCCTTTTAAGGGTAAGCGAACACCGAATTCGGACTCAGCGACCCCAAAAACCTATGTGTGAATTTTCTCAGATTTTTTCAACCACCTTTTCTTAGTTTGACCTTCAGATGTCCTTGAACCTGACGTGATAGAGCTTAACCGACCTCGGCATCGGAATCAGCGACCCCAAAAACCCCTGGGTACCTAGATAGAGTCCGGTGTATTTTTTTAAACTAAATGTTGACTTGTGTTATTATTATTCTTTTATTTTCTGCTTTTTAGACCCTCCCCCCCCACCAATAAAAATCGTCTTCTATTTTTTTTTTACTTTTATTATATAAGGCCAGCGGCAGTGACAAATAGTGGATTAAGGGCAACTAGTTACGTTAAGGAATGTTCGTATTGTTCGTGTCCTGTTAAATAAATACATTTTTAATAAGGGAAAAACCTTTTTTAATTTGCTCTAAACTAAAAATATTTCTTTCTGAACAAAATAAACGTTTTTTTATTCCCAAATTGAAAAAATTTAAAAAACCCATTGATCTCTAGATAGTATTATTTCTGTGTATAAAAGTTATTTATATTTTTAGTAAGATAATTTTAGTTACCATATCTACAGAAGGAATAGTATGCCTCTTTACTTTGTTGCCAAGTTTATGAGGCGATATCGCTACTTTACTGTAAGGAGGCATTTAATACCTATATACATCAAATGTTTAAAACAGCAGCGCCACCTGGTAAAAACTGTAGTGGACTATGGTGTATGTTTACATATGTTTATAGGTATTTTTCGCCTCCAAAAAAAGTGTCGTTAAATGGTTCTATCTCTCTATCTCTTCCTTTTTTGTCATAATCTTATATGCGCACCAATAAAGCTGATCATTATTGATAATAATGAGTCATGAATTTACTAATTATCAAGACTTTTGCGATCAAAACAACACAAAAAGTCTCCGCCTCCGAAATCGGAGGCGAACTCGTAAAATCGGAGGCAAACACCACCTAACCGTATAACATTCGTGTGTGTGTGTGTGCGTGCGTGCGTGTGTGTGTGTGGGTGCGCGCGCGCGTCGGCGCTCCTATTTTAATGGCACCTTGTGTGTGAATAATCCTGTACTTTGGCGCTTTCTCGAATTATGGCAACTTACACGCGTTGCCATAACTTTAAATGGCTATTAAAAATGACGTATCCAATCCATCGCGATTATTTTCATATATGTACCAAATTTACTTGCTTACCATCATGACGTGTGTCTTTGTTATGAATTAATACGTTTAGTAAAAAATATGTGAACCATTTTCAAATATGTGTGTAAGTAGCCATAAATCAGCTTTAAGTCTACGGTAGGTGTGTGTACCACACCACCATATTTTGGCAACTGGGGGGCGTGGTCATCAGGTGGCGCCCCCCTGCAACTAAATTGCGATGTTGCATTTCCATATATTCAGTTATATTCTAACAGAAATTAGTTGACCGAAATAGGGAAATCGGCTAAACTTTTATTTCAAGCATTTTTCACGGAAATATTTTGTTGTATCAACTTAAATGGGACATCCTGTTTATTGTAAATCTAAAGCCACATATTTAAATATATATTTAATATTTGTTTTTATATTAGTTACTCTAATAATTTGAAATAAAAAATATTTAATAACTTTTATATTTACTGCTTGACTTTTTCAAAAAATAGGGCGCTTATTATAGCTAACAGCAATTTATTAGGTTCTACATTTCAATAGTATTAGGTCATTGTGCTTATAAGAAACATAATAGACGGACAGATAAACATTTTGGAAAATAAGAAATCGATGACTAATACTGATATGAAATTTCTTTCTCTATAAGCTATATTTAAAATTTTAGAAAAGTGCCTAGCAAATAAAATATACCTATATACTCTTCTTTTCTGTGAAGAATATAATAATTCAGGTATTAATAAATAGGCTGAAATGATGTTTCATTTTATTTATCTATACCCTTCACAAAAACGAAGAGTATATTGTATTTGCCAAGCACATTTCTAAAACCGCAAACCAAAAATACTATTTAGTATACGGATTGGTACTTCGATAACAAAGCGGAGATCATCGGGAGATGTTATGATTAAAAATAGAGGAGCAATTAAAAAATTAACTTAATTTCCAAAATCTGCGTAAGATGTACTATATAATGTTCAAAAATTATATAAAAATTTCAATAAACAAGCAAAGAGTTTAAAGTTTACATTTAGCTTTCTACCATTCTTAATATTATTTATTTCTGTATAAGTGTTACCACAATATCCCTGATGCCTAGAATATCGTGTTATTAACATATACCTATACAGGGTGATTTATAAGTAATGGTACAACACTTAACTGTAAATAGTAGGAGTCAAAATATTAAGTTTTAGTTAATAATGCCTTAATGAAGAGTTTATAGGTAAAAAGACACAGAGTGTTAGAGTTACAATTAAATTTTTTATTTTTCTTTGTAATTTAATGATTCTTAAACATTTTATCATAAAAATTAGAGGGTGGGGGTTATTTGTGGTGGGAAATCCCAACACACCTTCAACTTTCGTCTAGCTCTTAGAGGACACTACGTACGCTATGTTTATTGTCTTAAAATGGCCGTAACTTTTTCAACCTCACATTTATCGCAAATTTCGCATAAAGTTTGTATTCCTCCACCATTTCTTAATAAAAAAGGTATACTTAAAACTGTATCCAAACAGAAGGCAACCTGACCATAGGTTATTTAAAAACATTTTTAATCGTTTGGGAGAAACAGGTGCATTCCGCCCAAAACGTGATATTGCTGGTCCTCCAAAAAGAATATCTGTGGATCAAGAAGAAGACGTTTTAATTCCTGTGGCAGAAAATCCGCAAATATGTACGCGGGGTTATAGGCAGCAACTGGTTTAAGTCAATCATCAATTCATAGATTATTAAAGAAAGAAAAACTTAAACCATATCATTTTACTCCAGTGCAAAATTTTTTACCTCGTGATCTTCCATAAAGGTCGCAGTTTTCATTATTTTTACGTAACAAACAACATAATAACCATATGTTTATGAAACGAATATTGTTTACGGATGAGACCACTTTTAATAGGCATGGGATATTTAATTGGAGAAATAGTCATTCGTGGGAACCTGAGAATCCCTATTTATACAAGGAAAAACACTTCTAGCACGAATTTAAAATAAATGTGTGGTGTGCTATCATTGGAGACTGCATACTAGGACCGATTGAGTTATCACCAAATTTAAACGGTGCATCTCATCTGGATTTTTTAGAAAACATTCTTCCTGAAATTTTATATGATGTTCCGGTAAATTTAAGAAACAATATATGGTACATGCAGGATGGGGCCGCAGCACATTATTAGATAGAAGTACATAATCATTTAAATATACACTATCCACATCACTGGATCAGTCGAGGAAGTGAATTTCCTTGGCCACCTCGTAGTCCTGACCTCAATCTTTTAGATTTTTACTTTTGGGGCTACTGTAAGTATTTAGTATACAATGATAACATAAATACCCGGGAAGAATTATGGGAAAAAATTTGCAAAGCTGTGGAAACTATTAGGAATAACAGAGAATCGTTATTTAAAGTTAGATATTCTCTAAATAAACGTTTTAAAAAATGTATTAAGGTTAATGGTAGTCATGTTGGAACATTTATTGCAGTAGGTATTTTAAAGTTGTTCTTATTATTGTTCTTATTATTTGTGATACATTGTTTACCATTTTGAATTCAATTATTTATATCTACTAGTTAAAAGTGTATCATTATTTGATTTGTTTTAATGCCTGAAATTTTGAAGTTGTTAAACGTCATACAAACAATCACCACACAAGTGGAATTAGCTACACAGAAAAGAATATTTACAACTAAAGAGTGTCAAAACCTGTTATACTTAGAGACTTGAAACAAGTATACCTTTTTTTTTTATTAAGAAATTATAGAGGAATACAAACTAAAAAGTTATTTTTAACACATTAAACATAGCGTACGTAGCGCCCTCTAGGAGCTAGACGAAAGTTGAAGGTGTGTTATAATTTCCCACCACAAAAAACTCCCACCCACCAATTTTCATGATAAAATGTTAAAAAACCATTAAATTACAAAGGAAAATAAAAAATTTAATTTTAACTCTAACACCCTGTACCTTTTTTCCTTCATTTCATTAAGGCATTATTGGCTAAATCTTAATATTTTGACTCCTGCTATCTACAGTTAAGTGTTGTACCATTACTTATGATTCACCCTGTATACAAGAATGCTATAAGAGATGGCTTAGGGTACCTAACTCGTTACCCCCTTATCCACTTAACATAAATCTGACAAGTATGTTATGATAGGTTGTATACAATTATGCAGAACTCTAAAAGATTTTAATTTAAGTAATGTCAAATATTATCTGTTACTCACTAATAAGCTCACTAATTTCGCAAATGAGTCCTTTATCTTTAGCGTTTTATTTATTTTGACTGAAATATTTGTATAAACGTAAGTATGTCATTTTTGAGAGTGTAAGTCTGAGAGTAACAATGATTGTATCTAAGGAATATATTTACCAAATAAATATAACAGGAGGTGCAAAGCCCAACACTAAGTAATTAAATTAATTCTCATGTACTGGTAGCGAACTGGCAACGTTGCATTTTACACATATTTTATGTGTGTGTGTGTGTGTGTGTGTGTGTGTGTGTGTGTGTGTGTGTGTGTGTGTGTGTGTGTGTGTGTGTGTGTGTGTGTGTGTGTGTGTGTGTGTGTGTGTGTGTGTGTGTGTGTGTGTGTGTGTGTGTGTGTGTGTGTGTGTGTGTGTGTGTGTGCGCGTAGGTCTTGCAATAATTGTGTGTGTGCGCGTAGGTCTTGCAATAATTGTGTGGACACACACCACTCTATAACCATACTTGTGTGGCCTTTGCTAATTGTGTGGCCATACACATGGCCACACAATTTAAAACCTATTTCTACAGCATCTATGTGGCCTCCCCACCCTATATCTGTCGATTTCTGGAAATGGCCACACAATTATAGTAAAAATTTGGTGTGTATAATCTCAGAAATTTCACCAAATTGTGTGGCCTTGTACAGTGCTGCCCCCAGCGGAAATATATATTATACTGCTATTATTTCCATTTCTTCGTGTGTATTCAAGATGTGTGTTAAATATGTCTTTTATGTGGCCCTAACAGTTTTATTGAATTGGTGGGTGAGTATTTAGTAGGTCGTACTACTATTAATACAACATTATTTTAAATGAAATAAGATCATGTTTTATTTGTATAAACGGACTTTTTTTAATCAAATATTATTGATATTATTTATTTATTCTTTTATTAACTGCATTTCATCTAGGTAAGCTTTTTCTTTTTTTATAATAATTTGAAGAAAAAAAAGGAATATATCAATATAAATGTGAATACACAGTATGTTCATGATTTGTGTAACGGAGAGGGAAAATTGTCATATTACGTTTTAGAAATTAACTTTATTAGCTAGAGGATTAGAAATTTGCTTATGGAAAAAATAATATTCACATAATAAAAAGCAAAATTTAAACTAAATGATTCCAAAAAGATAAGAAATGTTACATAAACTCAACTTTGTAGATAAGTCAAATACCAAGTTTTGGAAAGATGATCAAAATTTTAAAAAGTCGAAATTTTTATTTAAATATATTTTAATACAATAAAAGGTCTTTGAAAAATGAAAAATGAAAGGATTCGGGAGAATACGATGCTGGAATGTCGCTTTTGAGAACGTATATCTTAGAGAATCGAGCTCTCTAAACCCACATCCCGAAAGCATCAGTACGCCATATGTCTACATCCATGACTCAGATGGAGAAAATTAGGGCGTTAAGGTAACCTGATCTTAGTATGTTAGATTTTTTGACAAAAATTTGATGGGCTTCTTATATACATATTTTCTTTTTCCATTAGCCTATCCTGGACACCACTTATAAAATTGTGCATCAAAATCCCGTTTTTTTCTACGACTGTCACTGAAAATAGGCTTTTCATCCTCTGAGAACAAAAGTTGCCCACTCAGCCCAAAGAATTTCTCTTTAGAAACGATGTGCTTGAGGTTTAATAATAAAATAACAATAAAAATTAGTAGTAGTAGTAGTAGTAGTAGTAGTAGTATTTATTCATCTTTGAAAGTTGTTACAATTTACAAGTATCAACTTATCAGACTAGTCATAGAGAAATCTTCTCTCAAAAAATTCCATTAAAAGTCCAGGACATGACATAAAAACATATTTAAAAAGATGTATATAAACAAATAAAAGAACATATTTTATAAAATTAAATGTTTAAAATTGTTTCATTATTTTCACAATATTGAAAGAATTCGTTCACAGTGTAGAAGGTGTTACTCAACAAAATATCATAAGCCTTAGTCCTGATATCTCTGGCATTGTTCACTTTTATCACAGAATTTATTTTATTGAGGCATTTTATACCCATATATTCTGGAGAGTGTTGACCAATTGAGAGTCTTGAGTAAGGTTGATATATATCCTCGCTTCTACGAGTGTAGTATGGGTGCACTTCTTTATTTTTGATGAGCATATTTTTGTTTTCAATTGTATGTAGTAGCAATAGGTAGATGTATAAACTAGGTAGTGTTAAGATGCCGTACATTCTAAATAATGGTTTACAACTTGAAAGAGGGCGAGATTTACTCATACATCGTAAAATCTTTTTTTGTATCATAAATGCTTTATTCAAGTGGGATGAGGAGCCCCAAAATATCAAGCCATATTGTAGTACTGATTGTACCAATCCATAATAAAGAAGTTTTAGTATGTCATAAGTCACAGTGTCTCTTAGTTGTTTTATAATGTAGCAAGTTGTGCTTATCTTTGAGCATATTTCATTTATGTGTGGTTCCCACGTTAACTTTTGGTCTATATTTAACCCTAAAAATTTTATAATATTTGTACTCTTTATAGATTTATTTTGAACTTTCAAAAGTAGATCGTAATCAAGAGTGATATTTTTTGGCAGGAATTGCGTGTAAGAGGTTTTGCTTGCGTTTAAGATAAGACCGTTGTTTGTGAAATAATTTATAATTTCATATGTTGCCTCGTTAGTTCTATGTACAAGTTCTTTTACACTTTTGCCTTTCATTAATATATTTGTGTCATCCGCATAGAGTATGACACGATCCGATGCACCACATGTTTCAGTTATATCATTTAGGAAAATAATAAAAAATAATGGACCTAAAATGGAGCCTTGTGGTACTCCCAAACCATTTTTTATGGTGTCAGATTTATTACCATCCAATACTACTGTCTGGGTTCTGTCTTGTAAATATGATACAGCCCATTCATGCGCGACTCCTCGAACACCGATATTGAATAACTTTTGAGTTAATAAATTGTGGTCAATAGTATCGAAAGCACGGCTAAGGTCATAAAAAAGACCCAGAATGTTTTCATGATCGTTGAGAGCATCATAAATAAATTCAAGGCATTGTAGAATTGCCGTATTTGTAGACTTTTTCTCTCTAAATCCATTTTGATTGTTGTTTAACAAATTAAATGTTTCTAGAAAGTTTATTAGGCGTACACTGTAAGATGACTCGAAAACTTTTGCTAGTTGACTTTGAACACAAATTGATCGATAATTTGTAATGTCGGTTTTTAAGCCTTTGTTTTTGTAGACTGGAATACATTTTGACTCCTTTAGTGGTTCTGGAAATTTTCCAGAGATAAATGATTGATTTACTAAATATGAGAGTGGATGGGCAATTTGGCTACTAATAGACTTAAGAACTTTGCCATGGATTCCGTCCATACCTGCAGCAGCTTTGCTTGTTGTTTTGTTTAATATATGTTCAATCTCAGTAGCAGTTGTTGGATTAAGGTATAAACTTGCAGGTGAATTATGCATGTTTGTGTTTTTTAAATTTGGTTTCGGGCAATTTTGAGAAAGACTGATAAAATAGTCGTTAAACACGTTACATTTTTTTACTGTGTTAGTTATTAAGTTTCCATCATCATCGAATACATCTATAGAGGGATCTTTTTTAGCATTTTTAGCTCATTTATAATTTTCCAGCTTTCACGCGTCACATTTTGTGCATTACCAAGCCTATGATCGTTTTTATGTTTTCTAAAATTCTTAACAGTATTTTTATATAATTTTTGAAATTCTTTGTATTTAGCCGTATATTGTGGATTTTTTAATTGTTTTTGAATTTTTTCCATTTCGCAAAGTTGATCATGCATTTCTTTTATATGGGGACTATACCATGTTTTATTTGTATTGATTGTTTTTATTCTAGTTATTGGAAATACACAGTTATAATGGTACATAAATGTGTTATAGAAAGCATGGAATTTGTTATCAAAAGAGTCTGCATTATACATTTCCGACCAATTTTCTCTAGATATAATGTTCTGAAATATTTCTATATTGTTATTGTTTAGATTCCTTGTATAAGTGTATTCGACTCTGTTTTGTTCCTTGTATGGAATTTCAAATGAGCATATTTGGGATGTATGGTCAGAATAGAATGTGGTGCATATTAATGTGTCACACTCTATGAGATTTGAAAATACATTATCAATACAGGTGGCTGACGTTCTTGTTATTCTTGTGGCTTCATTAATATGATGTTTTATATTATATTCTAACAGAAGGTTGATTAACGCATTTTTGTGATTGTTATCATCCAGAAAGTTTATGTTCACATCACCACAGATTATGTAATAATCATTTTTATTATAGATTCTGTGAAGTAACAAAGACAAACTATGAACAAATTCTTTTACATCACTATCGGGGGTTCTATATATAGAGATAATACATATTTTGTTTTTTGTACTTGAATTTTTCATTTCAGCCATGCATATTTCAAATTTTTTTTCTATACTGTCTTTACAAGTTATTTCCGTCTCTTCTGTGGTTTGTACGACTAAAACTTGTTACTAGTTTAAAATTTTCTATCACAGTGTTTTTTATTTCATCTTGCTTGAGCCAGTGCTCTGAGAGACACAGTATATTAACTTGATGTGTTGAAAGGAGGATACTTAGATTAGCACACTTACTCGCAAGTCCTTCAATATTGAATTGCATTACCGTAATTATATTATTTTGATTTTTGTTGCTGCTATTGGACCTTTCTGTGGGGTGTATATTTTTTTCTAACCGATTGGTACCAGTACTCTGTACATTTTGATATAAATTTTTTGTTGTTGATTCTATACTTTTTAAATTAGTTATCTGTAGTAGTGCTCTTTTGTCAATTTTGCTGCAGTCGTAAAAAATGGTGTGTATATTTCGAACGGAAAGTACGCATGCCAACTTTTCATAATTGCAATATGCAGCAATATCCATGCCTAAGCTGCAATAGACCGCTCTTAATATGCAAATAGTCATTATTTGAATAACTTAGAGTAATAAAATTTAGAATACAGTTCTTATAAAGCTTCTAAACTAGTCATTTTATAAAGAAATTGTGATAATCAAATACTTGTTTCTATACATTTCTTTCGCTTGGGAATCAGCCGTTATACAGGGTGAGGAACTGTGCTTCGGGCTTCGATATTTCGGGTTCTACGATAGCTAGAAATTAAAAAAAATGCAAGTGAACTAGATAAAAAAAGTCTAAAACCAGAAATTATTTTCGAATATACAGGGCTAGCCAAGAAAAAATTACAGGATCAAGTGCCTTTTTTTAAATGGAATGCTATGTACCTATATCAGTACATTTTTTGAAGCCTCGTTCTATACTCTATTCATTCCTATATTATTATTGACTATCTGCCAACCACTTGAATTTAATGAATTTTTATGTTGAAATAATGCCATCTGCAGATGCATATTGAAAAAATCACTAGTCACAATTATGGGTTTTAAGAGAAACTAATGTGAATGCTAGTTGTGAGACATCTGATTAGTGTTTTTGAATCATTGTTACTTCGTAAAAATGTACAGGGTGGCCAAAAATTATTTTTCAATTAGGAACTTTTTAAATTGAATTTTATCAATTTTTCGACGATGTGATGAAGAAATGAAAAATGAACATTTTTTGTGAATACTTCCCTATGGCTAATTGCAGCCATTTTTGTTTTATTGAGCAATAAGTATAAAATCCGAGAAAAACTTTAAGAATAGAGTTTTATTCAAATAATTCATTAGAAAAAATTATAAAATGTGCTCAGTTTGCTCATTTTGATCGACACACAATGCGCTTTTGAAATGAGGTTTCTACTGCTCCTAAAATTGTCGGTGTGATAGATCTAAAAGGAGTTATTATCGTTTCCTTCATATTTTATACTGTTGTTGGTTTGTCTTTATAAACAATTTCCTTCACATATCCCCATAAAAAGAAATCCATTTTTGTAAGATCTGAGGATCCAGCAGGCCATTTAGCGGGTTCATTTTTTCCAATCCATTGAAATGGGTAGGTATTATTTAAGTGATCTCTAACTGAATTTTAATAATGTGGTGGAGCACCATCTTGCTGAGACCACATCACATTTCAAATCCTTTCAGGAAGATTTACCAATAATTGTGGCAGATAGTTTTCAAGAAGATGAAGATAAATAGCTCCAGTCAATGTTCCATCAAAAAAATGTAGCCCTATTACATGTAATAATTCCTCTCCAAACGTTTATAGACCATTTGTGCTGGTTATCAACTTGCCTAAAAAAGTGAGGATTTTCCGAAGCATAATAATGGAAATTGTGCCTATTAACAAATCCATTTTTATGAAAAGTTGCCTCATCAGTGAATAAAACATTATGAAAAAAGGTGACATCTTGCATTTTTTTTCTGGCCCCATTACCAAACTGTAGACGCCTTTGAAAATCATCATCAGATAATTCCTGGTGCATTTGAATATGATATTCCTACTAACGAGCACACTTCTCTCTGACTAATATGAGGATTCTCAACCGTTGCCAGTACCACAAAAAACGCATTTTCTTCATTCACAACACGTTTTATTCTTTCACTTTTTTTATATTCGACATTTTCAGTTTCCAGAAATCTATCGAGAAGGTTTTGGAAGCTGCTAACATCAGGAATCCTTTTTCAGAATACCTTTGCTTATAAATTCTACTAACAAGCAAACAATTTCTGTCCGACTACCCCAAAACAAAAGTCATGTCTACCAGTTCCGCTTTATTAAAATTCATTTTGTAAAACTCGAAATATTTTAAATTTAATACAAATGATAACTGACGACTGATAAGTGAGATAAATGTTCATTTGTACAAGACAATTCATACCAAACTGAGCAAAAAAAATTACAAAAAACTATTACAGTAAGGGACCAGTGAAATACTATTTACCCACTTCAATGGATTAGAAGAAATGGTCCCACTAAATGGTCTTATTTCAAAATTGCATAAAGACGTGTGTCAATCAAAATGGACAACATATAGCAAAATATACAGGGTGTTCTATTTGAAAAAATTGAGAAAATTCAATTTAAAAAGTTCTTAATTGAAAAATATTTTTGGCCACCCTGTACATTTTTAGAAAGTAAAAATGATTCAAAAACAGTAATTAGATGTCTCATAACTGGCATTCACATAAGTTTCTCCTAAACCCCACAAATGTGACTTTGGTGATTTTTTCAATATATATTTCCAGATGGCATTATTTCAACAAAAAAGTTCATTACATCCAAGTGGTTTGGAGATAGTCAATAATAATATAGGAATGTGTAACGGTTTCTTGTCGGGTAGCTGGTTCGGAGATTAATCAGGGTCCAGATTAGTTAATAAGACAGCCCAATAAAAATATAAACAATTTATTTACTTCATCAAACAGGCAGTGTTACATAACATACAGGTACAGGTTATATGTCCGTATCTTTTACGGTTCTTAGGACAACATTTTCTATTATCCGAGAGAGAGAGAGAGAGAGAGAGAGAGTGTAACGATTGCCATGCGACGTTTGTTGTTGCTACGGAAGTGGCATCGGGCGTCGGGTGAATATCGTCGACTCAAGAAGTTTCCCAGTTCAATACGCTGTAGGAGGTCTCCAGGTCAGGCTCATTCGCTCTGGTTTTGGCGGCGAAACAGCGCCGGGGAATGACTAACGACTCGAGGGGTCCCAGTTCAACACGCTGTAGGATACCCAGGGTCAGATTGCATTCGCTCCGTCGTGTTTGCGTCGGGAGATGCACCAAACTGCAATATGTCCAGCTCAGCACGCTGTAGACAGATTGGCAGAATTATCCACTCTCAATTATGTTGATTTGCGGCCGGGCTTTTATATCCGAGAATCCTCGCTTACTGGTGACGTAGAACTGCGTATAGTTTAGTGTCGTGTGCACATCCATGCTTCTAGACGGGAGATGGGCAGGTTTGCGGGCCGTGTGCACATTGGTGTCGTGTGTAAATCCGGAATCTTAGTAATGGAGCAGGAATTTAAAGAATGCTTCATTACAAATGAATAGTCTAGAAAGTGGCTTAAAAAATTTTACTGATATACATAGCATTCCATTTAAAAAAAGGCACTTGATCCTGTAATTTCGTCTTGGCTCGCCCTGTATATTCGAAAATAATTTCCGGTTTTAGACTTTTTTATCTAGTTTACTTGTATTTTCTTTTTAATTTCTAGCTATCGTAGAACCCGAGATATCGAAGTCCAACGCACTCTTGCCCCACCCTGTATAACAAAAGCCTTATAGCAATGGGAATAAATCTTTAAACATAATTTGCCTGAATACTGTAAAATTGAAAGAAATATCGAACATTAGTGTGACAATTGTTTTAAAGAGTATGAATTGTCAAAAACCACAGCATTTAAATTTTTTTTTTTATAAACAATCTATCAATACCCGAAGTTTTACAATTTAAATACAGGCATCCTACTACACACTAATCATAGAATAATGCAATATCTAATATGATATATAATCTATGTGACATTCATTTTAAAATAAAAAAATTTCCTTCTAGCATAACGTAAGTAGTGTAATCCTAAAGTAGTAAAGGGCAGGCGACGGAAAGTGCATAAATAAACATTTACAGATTTTTTAATATGAAAAACATGTACATGAATTACAGGGTGTGTATTATTGTCCACACAATATACACAGAATTGTGGGGCTTGGCCACACAATTATATTTTTGCAAAAAGTAACATTAATTTTGAGTGTAAGAAAATTTTGAAAATAGAGTTAGAAAGCTCTCGAAATGGTGAGTATTGATTACGTAATAACTTGAAAGACCCCATTATTTGGCGAAATGTCCAGTGTCCACACTGTAGTAGTAGGCTAAGCATTTGTTAATAGATAGTGGTAGGGATAGAGTAGACACATGTAAAAGTAAGTATTGATAGGGGATTCTAATTGTAACCATCGATATGTACGCATCGAAATAAAATATATAAAGCAAGCTTATACTTAGTGTGTCAATCATATTATTACATGGCGATCCTGCCAAAGGCAAATAATGGTATGGTTTAATGGAAAAACTGTTTAAATCAAATTTTAAAATATGGGAGGATCAGAATCAAAAGAAGAAGTAATTATTGCGCAGACGGCAAGTGGCAATGCTAAAGTAGACAAGATTTCCAGAACTGAATGGCTGCTGTTTTGTGTTATTGGAATTTTATTAATAATAGTCGCATATAGCATATGGAAATACTGCAAGAAAAATCTGAGAAAAACTATCAGGCAGGAAATTCATAGGAACGACCTGAGAAATTCCCGAGAAAATTGCACAGATGAACATATAAAAATATTAATGGTTAAATGGTGAATGGAATGGGAAAAGAAATAAAGCAACCAAGGAAAAATACCTAAAAGACATTTAAAAAAAGAAACAAAAGTTTTTAAAATTGAGTGACGAAACAAAACAATTAAAAGTGGGACATTTAATTATTGTTATAATATTAAGAAATCATGAGTAAGACGTTTCACAATAAGGTAATGTACTAGATATATTCAATTGTTAATGCATATTTTATATTTTTACGTAGCCTATTTTATAGTAGTTCTGCTGATAAAGTAATAATTAGTTAGAAATTATACAAATTTGTAAATGGGAAAAAATAAATTAGAGGTAATTTTTAACTCATTAAAAGATGTAAAAACATATTTAATTAAGATAGGTCCAGATAGGCGAAAGGGTGAAAAATTAGACAAAAAACAAAACGAAGCAAAAATTATTTAAAGCCAACTAGACAATATTATAGAGGAAATAAATAATCAAATTAAAAATTCAGAAATAGGTGAAGCTGAAATAATTATAATTAAACAAATTATTAAAGATATAAAACAGGTCTATTCAGACATTACAGCCTTTGGAAACAAGAAGAACTCTGATACAAAAATGAGTTCATTTGATTTGAAAGTAGCTGTAATTCTTTTACCAGTTATGAACGGAAACGAAGATGTAACAAATCAACTAATAGACGCGATCGAATTGTATGATTCAATGCTTGATCATGGTAGTAAACCTCAATTGATTAAATTTGTTTTAAAAACACGGTTATCAACAGGTGCTAAATTACGGTTGTCATCAAATTACACCACAGTTGATCAGTTAATCGCGGACATGAAAAAATATTTACTGACACAAAAATCGGATACCGCACTACAAGCAAAATTAATACGCGCAAAGCAAGGTAATAAATCAATAGAAGAGTTTGGTAAAGATTTAGAGGAGTTATTTGTTGACCTTACAATTTCTCAAGCAAACGGCGATAACGCCGCCTATGCTATCTTGCGTCCTATTAACGAGAAAAACGCTATTAAACGATTTGCCGACGGTCTAAATAATCAAAAACTTAGTACTATAATATCATCGCGAAACTACCCAGCGCTGAAAGATGCTATTAGAGCAGCGCAGGATGAAGAAATTCCTCGTAGCGACAATTCACAAATTATGTCTATATATAGGCGCGGAAGAGGTACTAATAGCGGTAATAGAGGTAATTTTTATCAAAATAATTCCAATAGGATGAATTATAACGCAAATAGATATTCTTACATACAAACAAATCGAGGTAGGCAAAATTCAACATCAACTAATCAGCGGTTTTATAATAATAGAAATATGAGAGGACAAGGACGTACTAGAGCAAGGTCGAATGTTATTAATTTCGCTGAGACAAACGTTAGCCAAGGTCAGGAACAAAACAATGTATCGAATAGTGTAAATTCAAACCAAAACGAACTAAATTATTTTTTTCGAGAGAATGGTGAGTAATCAAATTTATATGTGTGAAAATGTATGTATGAGTTGGGTTAAATTTGGCGTGAATGATAAAAAATTAGACTTCCTTGTAGACACAGGGGCTTCCCTTTGTGCAATAAAATCCGAATGTTTGAAATGGGAAACCCCCATACAAAAAGACAGACTAGAAATAAAAGGAATTGGTGGAAGTCTAGTGTCAGAAGGATATGTGTATTTAAAATTAAATGTAGGAAATATAATATTTAAACAAAAATTTTATGTATTTGAATCCTTATCTTGCAAATGTGATGGAATCATAGGCGAAAATTTTCTTAGAAAATACAACGGAGTAATTAATTTCGAGCAAAATAATTTATGTTTAGTGAATAATAATAAACAGATAACATTAGAATTCAATTCCGATACCGATAACATTCTGTCAATACCACCAAGATGTGAAATTATTCGGTATTTACCTTCAAGTAAGACAGAGGAATGTGTGGTTGTACCAAGAGAATTATGCGAGGGTGTGTTTATGGCTGGTGTTGTGGCACGGCCGAAAGATGGAAAAATCCCTGTTAAGATTCTTAACACTCGAGAAAATCAAGTGTGTTTAAAGAATTGTGTTCCAAAAACAGAAAAGTTGAGTGAGTATGACTCTTGTAAATTTGTTGGTGATGATATATCAGCGGAGCGTGTGATGAAGTTATTTAGTCTATTAAATCTGAAACAATTGAATAAAGAAGAGCAAATCTCAATAGAAAATATTTGTGCAAAATATGCAGATATTTTTCATTTACCAGGAGACAAGTTATCAGTTACAAATTTATACAAACAATCTATTCAATTAAAAGACAATGCCACATCTGTTTACGCGAAACCATATCGACTTCCACATTCACAAAAAGACGAAATCAGTAAGCAAATTTCTAAAATGTGTAGAGACGGTATAATTGAGGAAGCGCAGAGTGAATGGTCATCCCCATTACTCCTTGTTCCAAAAAAGATGGACAATAGTGGTGAGAAAAAATGGAGAGTAGTAATAGATTATAGGTTGCTCAATCAAAAAATTCACGACGATAAATTTCCCTTACCCAATATAACCGAAATTCTTGATTCTTTATCAGGTGCAATATATTTTTCACATTTAGATCCTAGCCAAGGATATTATCAGGTTGAATTAGATGAACAAAGTAGGAAATGCACAGCGTTTACAACAAATCGCGGACAGTGGCAGATGACTCGTTTACCAATGGGTTTAAAAACAAGTCCTAATGCTTTTTCCCGTATAATGACTGTTGCTATGTCAGGCTTAAATTACGAGAAATGTTTCGTATATTTAGACGATTTGATCGTATTTGGTAAAAATCTACAAGAACATAATAAAAATTTAATTAGTGTATGTAATAGACTTAGAAAAGTGAATCTAAAGCTGAACCCTTCAAAATGCGATTTTCTAAAAAAAGAGATACTATATTTAGGACATCTAATTACCTCGGACGGCATTCAGCCAGATCCTGAAAAAACTAGAGTGTTGAAAGAGTATCCGGTACCAAAAAATGCCGATGAAGTAAAACGATTCGTAGCTTTCGCGAATTATTACAGAAAATTTATCCCAAATTTTGCTGCTAAAGCTGCATGTTTAAATAAGTTGTGTAGGAAAAACACGAAATTTGAGTGGACAAATGAATGTCAAAATGCTTTTAATAATTTAAAAAATGCTCTTATTGAACCGCCAGTACTAGAGTACCCGGATTTTTCAGATGATAACGAATTTATAGTGCAGACTGATGCTTCAAAATTGGCAGTCGGCGCAACATTGCTTAATAAGAATAATAAACCTATTGCCTATGCTAGTCGAAGTTTAAATAAAGCCGAATTAAACTACCCGATTATCCAAAAAGAATTATTAGCGATTTATTGGGCAGTGGTTAAGCAATTTAGGCCATTTTTATATGGAAGACATTTTAAAATATTGACCGATCATAGACCTTTAGTATACCTATTTAATCTCACCGACCCTTCAAGTCGTCTAACAAAATTTCGTCTAGGATTAGAGGAATACGATTTTCATGTAGAATATGTAAAAGGGAGTGATAATGTGGTAGCAGATGCTTTATCTAGAGTGATTGTGACGTCTAAAGAATTAAAAGATATGAATGAGAAATTCATTGCAGTTATGACGCGAGCACAAACAAAATCAGTAACACAGAAAGGTAACAACATACATGAAAACAACTCACAAATTGAGAATCCTACAAATATTTGGCCTGATCAACCAGATATTGTGGAAATTCTTAAGCAACCAAAAGATAGTACAGAACTGGTAATAATGTCAAAAAAAGACATCGAGGAAGTGAATAAAGTTGACCACGTTTCTACTAAAACAGGAAGTTTTTATTTTATTCCATCTCGCTCAGTACTTTTCCTAAATCCAAATACTCGATCAGCATTGACGCCAGACGCATTGTTGAGAGATTTGGCCTCGATAAGTAAGGAGATGAAGATTAATGAATTAATTTTCCTAAAAAAGGAGAATAATGCGCAATTTATAAAAAGATTAGCTAATCAAATAGGAAAATGCTCCAATTGGACCGGTCCCCGTATATGTATTGTAAAAGGAGCTAAACGAATAACAGATGAGCAAACGAAAAAAGTAATTTTAAATGATTTTCATTTACTTCCTACTAGTGGACACGCAGGTATAAATCGAATGGCAAATAATATCAAAAAATATTATTTCTGGCCAGGTATGATGAGAGATGTCACTAATTTTGTTAGAAAATGTGATAGTTGTCAAAGACAAAAACATCTCAAATATGTAAAAGAACCAATGGTCATAACGACTACGGCAACCTCCTCATTTCAGAAAGTTTATTTAGATATAGTAGGTCCTATAGAAAAAGACGCAGACGATTTTTGCTACATATTAACACTTCAGTGTGAACTTACGAAATTTGTGGAAGCGTACCCTCTTAAGTCAAAAGATGCAATAACGGTTGCAAGAAGCTTTGTCGACAATTTTATATTACGGTATGGAATTCCAAAAGAAATTGCCACCGATCGAGGTTCAGAGTTTATATCATCAACAATGAACGAAGTGTGTAAACTATTACAAATCAATCATACACAGGCAACCGCCTATCATCATGAAAGTATTGGATCATTAGAAAATACACATAAAATTTTAGGTGCATATTTAAGAGCACAAACGAAAAATCAGAGTTTTTCATGGAGTACATGGCTGCCATATTGGTGTTTTACATACAATTCAACTGTCCATACAGAAACCAAATATAGTCCTTTTGAATTAGTATTTGGAAAACAATGTAATATTCCTAGTAATTTAGAAAATGGAGTTGAACCACTATACAATTTCGATAGCTACCCGTTAGAATTAAAATTTATATTGCAAAAAGCACACCAAGAGGCTCGTAATAATTTAATTTCTAGTAAGTTAAAGAGAAAAAATATATATGATAAATATACTAACCCAGTAAAGTATAAAAAAGACGATTTAATTTTAGTTAAAAGTGAAATAGGTAATAAGTTAGATCCATTGTACAATGGACCCTATGTAGTTATAGAGGATTTAAGCCCAAATGTTAGAATAACTAAAAATGGGAAAGAGATAATTGTGCATAAAAATAGAACTAAACCATATTTTTCTTAGAGATGTAGTAGTAGAGTAGAGTAGTATATTACATTTATTGTGCGTGCGTGCGTGCGCGTGTTGGTTGGTTGGTTGGTGTGTGTGTTGGTGTGTGTGTGTGTTGGTGTGTGTTGGTGTGTGTGTGTGTGTGTGTTGGTGTGTGTGTTGGTGTGTGTGTTGGTGTGTGTGTTGGTGTGTGTGTTGGTGTGTGTGTGTTGGTGTGTGTGTTGGTGTGTGTTGGTGTGTGTTGTGTGTGTTGTGTGTGTTGTGTATTGTGCGTGCATAATGCTGTACTCTTACCTCCGTTCTACCTGTGGCATCTTACACTCCGATGTCACAGCAAAATATCCTCTAAACTGGTAATTTCACTGCGACATTTCTCCCAATTGAAATTGCCGCGCTTTGACTTGGCAACAGAAAATCATGCAGTAGTTGCTTCCCTTCCAACACTCACCATATTGGATATTGAAAATGTGTAAAAAGTGTGACAATTCATGATGTGTCACATGGGCATGAAAACCACTTCTGACATCACTGATTTGGACTGAGCTTGAGCGCCCCCTAACGGATACACACTTAATCTCGTGTGTATAAATCTAATGACTACTCAAGTAAGTTGGAAAGAGAACCTCGTTCTCTGTGAGAGAGAAAGGAAACGGCCAGACATTCAAGGTTCCGCGTTTATTTGCGAATACGTTTAATGTTAGTTTTGACTATTCGGACTGGATGATGAGCGGGCATGCGCACATGTGGATATATTTAATTCTGTAAATGATAAATGTCGCATTATATCAAATGAAACGAATTCGGTTGTTCTATTTGTTTCCCGGCGCATCAACAGGTCCCAGGACCGGACCCGTTTTCGAACGCCGCCGGCAGAAGCGGATGCACTGTTTGCCAATCCATCCATCAGCGTTAGCGGGAATTGGTAGTTGCAGCAGAAAGAACACTGGTGTACGCGTGGGAGTCACAGGAGTTAACTCAGCCAACTTGTCACTTTCCTTACGAAAGCTAAAGTAGCAGTTTTGAATATATAAATATTAAAATATCGTTCTAGTGCATTAAAATCTGGTAGTGGAAATACTTTTTTGTTTATATAAAGGGTGTAAAATTAGTTATTAAAAAAACATCAGACATTAATTCGACGAAAGAGGGTGAAAAGGGTGTTGAAATTTTTCGGAAACGATTAGATCTAGATGCGTAAAATTTGGCAAAAATATTTTTTGTTGAAATCTATTGGATACGTATAAGACGAAATTTCGATTTTCACTTTTTGAAGGGGCGAAAACGGGGTGGCAGAGGGTTTAAAGCGCACCCGTATTTTTTAAATCGCGTAAGTCAGAAACGTGATTATTCGAGCGATGGACTGTTCTGAGGAAATAAGAAGACACGTGTTCGACGGTTTTCAAAAAGAGACCCCAAGGGTGAACGGGGTGGGGGAGGTTTTAAGCTTTTCGGAAACGGTTAGACCTAGAAGCGTAAAATTTGGCAGAAATACTCTTTATTATAATCTATTAGACAAGAGTAAGACGAAATTTCAATTTTCACTTTTTGAAAGGGTGAAAGCGGGGGTGATATTTGGTCTAAAGGTCGCCCGCATCTCTGAAATCACGTAAATCAGAAACGTGATATTCTAGCGACGGGCTCTTTTGAGGAAATAAGGAGACACGTATTCTACGGTTTTCAAAAAGAGACCCCCCAAACGGGTGAGCGGGGAGGGGGAGGTTTTTAACCTTGTTAGACCTAGAAGCATGAAATTTGGCAGAAATACTCTTTATTTTAATCTATTAGACACGAGTATGATGAAATTTCAATTTTCACTTTTTGAAGGGGTGAAAATGGGGGTGGTAGATGGCCGTATTTCTGAAATGGCGTAAGTCAGAAACGTGATATTCCAGCGACGGGCTCTTCTGATGAAATAAGGACACACGTATTCAACGGTTTTCAACACCCCCCCCCCCCCCCGGACGAGCGGACAGGGAGAAGGATGCTTTTAAGCATGAAATTGGATACATACCCGCCCATGTGCTCTATTGTCGATTAAAATAATAATTTTTTTCGTTTAACTCGCTCTAACACATAAATAGACAAATTGTGATGCGCAGTGGGTTTCCTCGAGTACTAAGGATGCGCAGTGGGTGTCCTCGAGTACTATGGATGCGCAGTGGGTTTCCCCAAGTACTAAAGATGCGCAGTTGACTTCCTCGAGTACTGTGGATGCGCAGAGGGTTTTCTCTGGTACTAAAGATGCGCAGTTGACTTCCTCGAGTACTGTGGATGTGCAGTGGGTTTTCTCTGGTACTGTGGATGCGCAGTGGGTTTCCTCGAGTACTATGGATGCGCGGTGGATTTTTCCGAGCTCTATGGGTATCCTCGAGTACTTTGAATGCGCAGTAGGTTTCCTTAAATGCAATGAATGTGCAGTGGGTTAGTATGTCAATGTCCTAATTCCACGCGGACGAAGTCGCGGGCATCAGCTAGTTATGTAACAAATAATTATTTATTTAAATTAAGTACCATATTTTAGTACCATTATTTAATATTAATGATAATTAATCTTCACGTGCATTTCATTTATTTAACTTTTATAAGTTAAATCTGGTTATAGTGGAATTAAACTAGAAATTTAATGTCCATATTTGTCTGATCAGGACAGTTTCTTATTTTAACGTGCTCAGGGGATCAAGTTGACACTTCAGTTTCGGAGAGTCCGGCGTATTGTTTATTTATAGTACAGTAACTAGAAGTTTTAACTTCGGAATAATGTCATATTGAACGGATTTCGTTTATTTTTGGCGGTATAATAGTAAACGCTTCACAGAAAAGTTTCTATTTGAAGGTGAAAAAAAATCAAATTTTAAGAAGAAAAGGTTTTTCACATAAATTGATAGTTTTTAAGTTATAACGACTTCAAAATTGCGGTTTTTAGCTTATAAAAAAAAAGTATTTCCAAACGGCTTTCGTCAAGTATCCCGAAAAGTATTACTTTATCGAAAAAATGTTACAGACCAAGTACAGAAAGTATTAACTGAGAATTAATTATATTTTTTGTTTACTGTTGTAGGATTAATAACTTCGGAGATATTTAAGTTTATATTTGGCATCCAAGTGTTTCCGCATTACCTTTAAAGTTTAAAATGCATTTATTTTCTAAAGTAAGTGCTTTAAATGAGCAAACAAATTTGAGCATCTAGGTAATGCAACATTTTAACGAAAAACTGTACTTGAGATCATTTTTTTAAAATTACTGGCTAATTAGAGTAACAAAATGGCGACCCTTTTATATAAAAAAAACATAAATACACATATTTTTCCGTCATAACTTGTTTATTTCTTATACTACAGAAACGAGTAAAAAATAATTTGAAAGCACAATTAATTGTCTTTAATTATATTTCTTAGCATGCGTCACGTAGGTGTCACAATTTCTGAGATATTTAACATTTAAACTGCATTTTTGGTCTCATAAACGTTCGGACGCAATTTTTAAACTTCCATATCTCCGAAACTATTAAATTTATGTATATAAATAAAAAAGGCGAAATTCACTCTCAGTTTATGAGCTTTATTTTTTGTCTCTACCCATTTTTCAATAAAACTAGTATTTATTCAGATATTTGGAAAAGAAAGGAAACATTTCATGACACTCTTGGCCTATTTGAACAATAAAAATTTTTAAAAATTTGTTCGTCGTTACTATACTTCCATTGGATGTGGAAGTAAAATACGTTTTTTCGAAAATACCTAGTTTAAACTGTAATTTTTTCTAAAGCAAGTGCTGTATACAAATAAAAAAATTGGAGCATCTACGTCATGCTATATATTAATGAGAAACAGTGTTTGAAATTCCTTTTTTTTTAATTACTGGCTAATTACAGTAACAAAATGGCAACGTTGCTATTAAAAAAATGTGAAGACGCACATTGTTTAGGTCATAACTTCTTTGTTTTTTATGCTACAGAAACAGATAAAAAACAGTTGAAAGCTTAATTAATAACCTATTATTCTACCTATTAGCATTCTTGATGTAGGTGTCACAGTTTCTGAGATATTTAACTCTCACTGTAAATAATTATCTTATGAACACTTGGATGCCAAATATAAACTTGAATATCTCCGAAATTATTAATTCTACATCAATAAACAAAAATTATAATTAATTCCCAGTTTCTACTTTCTGTAATTGGTCTGTAACATTTTTTTG
Source organism: Rutpela maculata (assembly GCA_936432065.2). Taxonomy (NCBI): domain Eukaryota; kingdom Metazoa; phylum Arthropoda; class Insecta; order Coleoptera; family Cerambycidae; genus Rutpela; species Rutpela maculata. Next base: position 77,478,270 of record OW386290.2, read on the forward strand.
ATAAAGTAATAATTTATTTTCGAGATACTTGACGAAAGCCGTTTGGAAATACCTTTTTTTAAGCTAAAATCACAATTTGGAAGTCGTTATAACTTAAAAACTATCAATTTATGTGAAAAGTTGCGTAGAACCTTTTTTTCTTAAAATTTGATTCTTTTTCAGCTCCAATAAATATATATATATTTTTTAAGTGCCACCCCAGACAAAGGGTGGCATCCACCCCCTATAAATTAGCAAGCCCCCGCACAATATAGAAACTTTTCTGTGAAGCATCTACTATTATACTGCCAAAAATGAACGAAATCCGGTCAATATGACATTAATCCGAAATTTTGCATATTTCTTACCTCTAGAGGTGCTGTATTATTAAGCAATTTAAGTTTTTAGAGCGCGTTTTTCATCGATTTCTGTTTCAATATCTCAAGATCTGTAAGTCCTATCATGGCGAACAAAAATAGGAAATTATTGTTTATGAATTGTACAACAAAACATATATAAACTAAAATTCGTTTTGACTTATTATTATTTAAAAAAAAATAAAATATTGCAAATTTAGGCATTTTTAAAGAAATTATTATTCTTTTGAAGAGGACTGATAAATTTCAATGAAAATTAGGGAAAATGTAGTAGCTCTTATAGAGTACAATCGTCGCTTAAAATTTGAAATCAAAATATAAATATTAAAACAACTGAAAAACGTAATTGTTCGTAAAAACGTGAATCTCGGCTCTAAAGCATCGGAGCACAATTTTTTTTTTAAATTCGTGTTTTTTTAATGGCAATTGAAATGCCGTTGGTTGCAATAAATTTTAAGTAAAATCCACTGAGATATTTACGTTTGTTTAAACTGCAAAATCGATTTTTTGCGTAAAAATGTCGCAAATTAAAATTTTTTGCAATATTCTTTTTTATGACGTAAATGTACGTTAAATACAATGTATTTACCGAAACAGAACTGTAAAATATTAATTTGATCTTTTATTATAATGGGAATTGACGGGTCGAACGTTTTTATGCGACCTTTAGACGCGGAGATATAAGCAAAAAACTAAGTTGCAAAATTCATTTTGTTTGAATAAAGTTAAACTAGAGGAAGCATTATACTCTTCGCCGATTTACTGAGCTTTTTATATAATTGTTACACATTCTATAGGATACTCTTCGCATTTTTCTTGTAAATAATGTTAGTTTTCGGACATTCTAAATTTTGTGATACCAACTTTGTTGTAAAAAAAAATATATGAAAAAAAAAAATCACGATGTGAGGGATCGAACCCGGGACTCCTGGATTGCAAGCAAGCAAGCAAATAAAATTTATTAATGTTCATATATACATATGCGCCTCCCCGAAACCTGCCTCGGAGCCAGCCAGACAACCACTGTGCGCAGCGCCGTGGTGATTGTAGGGCTGAGCGGGGTAGGTTCGGCTCGGCTTGGCGACAATGACAAAAAAAGGAACAATTAAAATTCCTACCCACCTAGCGTGGATTTAAAATTAATAATACGTGACGAACGGACAGACGGACATTTTGAAAGTTGTTCAGAATTCGTTCACTAACATAACGATATAAAAAAATTTTCTCTACGAGCGATATTTACTGATTTAGAAATGTGCCGATCAAATACAATATACTCTTCGTTTTTGCGAAGAGTATAATAACCGCCGTCTTGAGTGACATCAGTAACACGCATGCATTGTTTACACTTTGGCTGTAACATCCATGCATTTTGGTTTTTATTGAAACATCTTCATACACACATACTAATAATTATTTGTTGTGGCATGTTAATGCACACACGTAAATAATAATTTGTCGTGACATCATTAACACCCATACATAGTAGGGTGGCCCATCTTTTTCGAAATCGAAATTTTTTATTTCTCACCCCTGCAAATGGTTCCATTTGAAGAAAAAACAGTCCCCTCAAAATATTATTGAAGCAAATTGAAGGCAAGGGGTGCCGCAGAATGCATTATTATGCAATAATAAAAGTAAATGGAATTATTTACATTCTTTGGTTGATGCATTGTTTTTTTTTTAATCAGCAACATTTATCTTTAGAATGACTAATCAAGTCATACAAATATCAAAGACATTATCTGTTGTGACTATGGCATATGTCATACTACTGTAAATTCGTAGTCTAAGAAAACTAGACTAGAAGTTTTTGAAATAAAACTCTCGTTTTATCTTTGTGTATTTTATTATGAAACTTTTTTTTCATACATAGTACCAAATATTATCCTAAATCTACAAGACATATAGTAATAAAAACAATATTTTTTGCACTAGGCCAAAGCATGCGACAGGGTTTCTTTTTTTACATTTGGAAACTGTGATTTATAATCATTTACAACTTGGAGTAAAAACTGTTTTTGGTCTTCATTTTTTGTTAAAATGTCATTATAGTCAGTAATAAGTTTGATTCCTCTCTCAGCGGCATCATTTACAACTTTAATTTTGTTTACAATATTGAAACATCGGGTATAACTTTCATTTTCCCTCCATGTTGTTGGATCATTTTCCAAAAATTCCATAGACAAACCTAATTTTTGAAAAAACTGTTTAGTGTTCTCGCATATGAAGTCCTGAATTTCCTTGTTTTCAACGTCAGTAATGTTACTAATCATAAGTCGTTTAATACCCTCTTGATTTGGTGCTTTCCTATGCAAAGCTTTAACCATTTCTCTTTTAGTGGTAACTGAAATATCGTCATCAAAGAAAGATAAGCCAACATTTACTGAATTAAGGTACCACAAATGGTTCACTATTTTCCTACTTGCGGCTTGAGATATTTCTTTGTCAATATTTTGATAATTAATGAGTTCTTTACAAAAGTCTAAGTCATGAAGCGGTGCTTTACTAGCAAATGACGCTGTAAAACAGGCCTTTACATAAACCTTTACAATAAAGAGACATATATCTTCAATACCTATTTTTTTCTTTTTTAGTTAGTTGGAACTGATCTTGGAAAAAAAATATTTTTAGACAGTAAATGGATTTGACCATCCAACGTGCATGATGAAATGCCCCTGGTTGATAGAATGTCGTGTGAGCGGGCTCTTCTTCAACAAAAAGTTTAGAAAGCATTAAAAATTCTTTATAATCATCACGAGGCTGTTGCAAAGTTAAAACTGCATTTAGAAACTTTACAATTTCGGCTTTAACTGGTTGTAAAATGTGTTTAATTTTTGATACCTTAAATCCAGTTTTTAGTTTATTTTGATCTATTTTAGGCCAAAATTCCCTAAAACGTTTAAATAGTGGCACATTTGGACCAGATGAGGAAGGCATTTTTGTGTCAAACACACTTCTCAAAACCACTTCAAAAATATGATGTCTACAAGGAAAATATAGAATATCTCTTTCTAATTTTTGTTGCAATAGTGTGGCTGCCTCATTTATATAACCCATATATGATGCTGTTGTATCACAACACAAAGCTATTACCTTTTCGTCCAAATTCCATTCACAAAGCACATCATAAACTGCTTCAGTCTGTTCTCTTCCAGTTGAATTGGGCAAAGCTGGTACTCCAAGTAGTTGTTCAATATCTCCACTAGTAACTAAGATAGCAAGTCTATCGATATTTCCCATTCCAGTGAGAGAAGGTAAAAGTTTTCCATCCCAATGGATGACTGGGGCCGGCAATTCAGAATTACCGAAGGCAGTTTTTAATATTTCAGCTCTTTCTTCGCGGATGCGTTGTCTAGAGCGCTGAAGTGTGGTTCTGCTGATGGACAAAGATGTGGTGTCATGTCCTAGTGCTTCTGCTACTGCCGTCAAAATATGGACTCCATACCTGTCGCTTATTTTGCAAGCATCAAATGCAGCGGCTATTTTTGGTGTGATGATGTTACATGTTCCATACAATCTCCTCTTTTTTGGCTGTGACGGGCCAGGCTGGTCTTGTAACAACTCTTCTTGGGCTTCGATTATTTCATCTTCATTTTCGTTGGAGTCGGCTGAATTACTACTTGATGATGGACAGGTGACTGTTTCCTCTAATCTAGCTTTTCCTTGTTGACTTCGTTGCATTCGTTCGGATAATTTCTGTAATTTCTCCTCAGCTGATTTTTCTTGAGAAGCAAGTTGGTAATCAATACCATGCATAAATCCAGGACGTCCCTTTTTTCTTTGGTTAATTAAAAACTGCTTATCTTCATCTATTTTCATCAACTCCAATGCATTTGCATGAGAAATGTCAAAAAGATCGTCCAATTTTTCAACGAAATTTTTTTCTTTGCCTCCCGCACTGGCCCTTTTAGCCGATTTTTGTAAGTTCCTCCACTCTGCATAAAGTTTATCTAGTTGTTTAACACAATAAAAATCCTGACGTGTCGGAATGCGAGCTTTATCCCAAAAAACTGACACCTCTTTTATTGTTAATTTAGCACTTTCATGTACACTTAGCTTCACTTCACGAATGTTATAAAAGAGCTCTTGTAATACTTGTCTATTAGACGGCAATTTATTGCCAATGATTTGTGACGAATAGTGTCCAACTAAGTAAATGAAAGTATCCTTTCGTAAGGATCTAACATCAGCCATCGTTAAATGTTTTTTCAAAAAGGAACGTATGCTAGAACTTATAATGTCACCACTGTAAAACACAATTGCAAACTGACATAAAAACCTACCGTAGGTGCATTATATTTCCAAACATCCAAAACAAATAATTTCTAGGAAATAATTACACCAATAAAACATTATGAGAAAAGAGGTAGATATTTGTATTTTAAGTAAAATTTAAGTGTATTACCGTAATAAAATCTTATCTACAAATTTCTACCTGAATGCACGGGTTACCGTTCACCGAATTATCTGAAACTTTGACATAAATTATTCCTAGTATAATAGTATATTTTCGTGGGGTGAGACTTAAAAAATACGCAAAAAAAATTCACCCTCTATAGAGATGGGCCACCCCAATGCATAGTTTACATACTTTAGCTTAACATCCATGTATTTTGGTATTTATTGAAACATCTTCATACACACATACTAAAAATTATTTATTGTGGCATTTTGATGCACACACGTAGATAATACTTTACTGTAACATCATTAGCACACACACGTATATAATAATTTGCTGCGACATCATTAACACATGCATATTGTACACTTTGGCTGTAATATCTAAGCATTTTGGTATTTATTGAAACATCTTCATACACATATACTAATATTATTTGTTGTGACATGTTGATGCACACACGTAAATAATAATTTGTCGTGACATCATTACACCCAATCATGGTTTACATTTTGGCTGTATCTTCCATATGTATTTTGGTATTTATTCAAATTCAAATTCTTTATTTGCCTTTTCAGTGTAATTACACAATCAGACACGTCAGCATAATATACAATGTTTAAAAAGACAATAATGTAGTAAAAATTGGTACATAAGCCACAATTTTTTTAAAAATATTTTAAAATTTTAATTTTTCGATTTTTTTTTATTTTGATTAAATTTTGGACATAAGGTTTTTGGACAATTCTGAACAAGTTTTATTAACAAAATTTTCCGATAAAAAAATGCCTAATATGATTTCTTGATTTTCACCGCATATTTTGGTAGAGCAGGTGGCTTTGCATTTGTAGGAGGTGTGAATGTTTTTCTGGTCACAAGTGGATCCTTATTTGTTCTATACTTAAGTAAAATTTGATTCAAATCGAAAAAAAAAATAAAAAAGTTACCATTTCAAGTGAAACACACTGTATATCTCAATATTTAATTTCAAAAAGTTTTCATAGTACAGTTTTCTAAACAAAAAAAAACAACATAAAAATGATATTTTCGGACTTGGACATTATTTTAATCAAAATATAAATATTTTTTCATTTTGATTAAATTTTGGACTTATAGTGCAGGCAAATCCAGTTTTGAGTATGAACTATCTGGGGACAGCTATTTCTTTATGGAAATGGATAGCTCTATTCATGTAGAATGGGGATATATATGTCACAAAAAATCCCAATTTGAGCTAAAGCCACCATTTAGAAAAAATGGCCGCCAGAACCGTTTCTTTTAGAAGGACATATCTCAGTAACCATTGCTCCGATTTTAGATCTTTTTTTTGTTCTCTTCCTCTTTTCATGTACAATCGAAAGTGTTATTACATCTTTGGGCATAAAATAGAAGATAACTGAAGAAAATAAGACTTGAGTTCTTGGACATATACAAGGTGTCCAGTTAGTGCTTCCTAGGAAGACTGTGTATAAAAAAACTTTTTTAACAAAACTTCTAATGTTTCATCTCTACTATAACGTGAAATTATTTTCAATTATACAAGGTGTCACAAAAAGGAGTTACACGATATGTTAATGGAATATCCTCTAATTTTTTAGCGTCAGTTAAGCCTCTAAGGGTCCTGAATTACACTCTAAAATTTTTTGCCAATCAGATGCAGCGTTGCCAAGTTATAATTTTTTTCCTGTTTTTCTGGCAAATTACAAACATTTTTTTGACTACCATATCTCCGCGATTTATTAATTGTTTTTTCTAAAAATGTAAGGTGTTATTCAATAATGATGCATTTACTGAAAAACATTTTTGAAATAAATTATTATTATACCGGGTGTCCAAAATATTTGGTTACATTTCTTGTTATTTAATTATTATTTTTCTCGAATTTTTTAAATGGAATGCCTATATTTTTTTACATAGATGAATAAAGCATAAAATTCCCCACATTCTAATATTATACACTTAATTTTTATTTCAAATCGTTTTTGAGATATGATTATTTCAAATAAGTTTTGCGTAAATTGAGGTGATTTTTATTTTAACATTAAAATCTAGTATGGCTTTGGCCTTTTGTTTTGCGTTTGTTTTTCACTCTATGGCATTTCTCTAATGTGTTTAAGATTATCGTGATTAAGTTGAATTAATATTGTTAATATTTAAAAATACGAATTATAATTATTGTCAATAGGATTTAATACCTATGGTAAATGTTATGTTATTGGTGAATGTAATGGAAATTGTTTATTAGCATCAAGAATGTATGGTAAAAAATATCCCTATAGAAGATATCCTAATGTGAGGTCTCTAGAAAATTTGAAAGAACGTTTTGAACGTACTGGAAATTTTGCATATGAAAAGAAGGCGAGACGACGAAATGTATTGTAATGAAGAAAATGAGTTGGCTATAACTTTAGCCGTAATCGAAAATCCTACGGCAAGTGTTTGGGAGTTAAGTAGGGATTTAGAGGTCAGTGAATCTAGTGTTTCCCTATGTCTTCGTAAAAATAAGTTTCACCCCTATCGAGCTCAGCTGCATCAAGACTTTTGGGATGTGGATTTAAATCGTAGATAAAATTTTTGCCAGTGGGCTCAAAACCAAATTGGAGAAAATGAAGTATTTTTAAAATTTGTATTGTTCACGGATGAATCAACGTTTCATCGCAACGGATTTGTGAATAGGCCCAATTTCCATTATTATGCCAGAGAAAATCCTCATGTTGCACAGAAAAATCAGAAACAGAGTTTAAATGTAAGGGGAGGAATTGTACATGATTATGTTATTCATCCTCGCTTTTTTGAGGGAAATGTGAATGGAGCAGTCTTCTTAGATTTTACGCAAAATAAGTTTCCACAAATAATCGAGCATATTCCTGATTACATTACAAATAATGTGTGATTACAACTTGAAGGTGTACCACCACATTTTAGTAGAAATGTTCGTCAGGCCATTAGTAATCAATTTCCTGAAAGGTGGATAGGAAGAGGAGGTCCAATATTTTAATAAACTGTTAAATAATATCTAATTTATCATTCTATTAAATTATGTTAGGTCTCATTACATGGCCGCCTAAGTCACCCGACCTGACTTCAGTGGGTTTTTTTCTTTAGAGATTTGTGAAGTCAGACGTTTATAAAGTGGAACCAACGACTCGAGAAGATATGATGGAAAGGAATTCGTCGGTGTTTCAATCGTATAAATGTTGATATGTTACACTGTGTAAGACGCTCATTTATCAAGAGACCTCAGTGTTACCTGAATCAAAATGGTGGACATTTTGAGCAGTTGTTAGGTTAGTTTCAATATCGTGAAAAAAAAAAATTATTGTTCAAGAACCGTCCATAAAAGAAAGTGTACGATATCAAAATGTGAGAAATTGTAAGCGTTACTCATCCGTTTAAAAATTATAGGCATTCCATTTAAAAAAAATTGAAAAAAATGTAAAGCAAAATAAAGATTTTAATGCTAAAATAAAGAGCACCTTAATTTACGAAAAATTATTTGATATAATCAAGTCTTAAAAACGTTTGAAATAGAAATAAAGAGATATTAAAATGTGAGGAAATGTATGTTTTATTCATTCATGTAAAAAAGTATACCTAGGCTTTCCATTTAAAAAAATGAGAAAAATAATAATTAAATATCAAGAAATGTACGCAAATATTTCGGACACCCGATATACTGAAGATTTATTTCAAAAATGTTTTTCAGTAAATACATCATTATCAAACAACATCCCACATTTGTAGAAATAACGATTAATAAATCGCGGAGATATGCCAGTCAAAAATGTTTGTAAACTGCCCAAAAAAAAAAACACGAAAAAATAACTTGGCGAAATATTTTTGGGTGTAATACAGGGCTCTTGGAGGCTTAACTGGCGTTAAGGAAATATAGGCTGTTCTATTTAAAAAAATTATACTTTCTTGTGTGACTCGTTTTTGTGACACCTTGTATAATTGAAAATAATTTTAAGTTGTAGTAGAGACGAAACATTGAAAGTTTTGGTAAGAAAGTTTTTTTATAAAGTTAGCCGTTTTGCACAATCTTCCGAGAGAACACTGACTGGACACCCTTTATACCTTATTATACATTATTAAAAATGAATACAATTTTATATATAAATAACTATTACTCCGTTATTATTTGAGTTAGTAACATCGGCCAAAAAACAAATGAAAGCTAATTGTGTGCTCCAGAACTTTTATTAAAATTATTTTTTCAAAAATTGACTAGAAATTTCAGTACAAACGTCTCGAGTTTATAAAAGTTTAAATTTCTGTAATATTTAAATTATTTTTTAATTTCCTAAGTTTATCGTTTAATTTATCGTAAAATATGTAATCATACTTTCTGTAAAATGTGAAGTGAGGAATGGAACAAAAAAAAGAAATCTAAAATCGGAGCAACGGTTACTAAGATATATGATTTTAAAGAAAATGTCTCTGGCAGTCATTTTTTCTAAATGGCGGCTTTAGCTCACGTCGGGATTTTTTGCGACTTTATATACTTATCCTACATTAATAGAGCTATCCATTGAGATAAACAAATAATTGTCCCCAAATAGTTCACGCCAAACCCATTTTACACTGAGATTTGCCTGGTCTATTAAGGTTTTTGGACAATTCTGAACAAGTTTCATTAACAAAATTTTCCGATGAAAAAGTGCCTAATATTTTTTTATTTTCACCGCTTATATTTTGGTACCGCAGGTGGCAAAAACGAAGAGTATATTGTATTTGATCGGCACATTTCTAAAATCGTAAATATCGCTCGTAGAGAAAAAATTTTCATATCATTGTGTTAGTGAACGAATTCTGAACAACTTTCAAAATGTCTGTCTGTCCGTCCGTCACGTTTGTTGTAAGGACGATAACTTGAGAAAGAAAAATCCGATTGTATTGAAATTTAGAAAGTAAGTTAGTGTTAGTTAGAGGAAGAACCCTATTGTTTTTGAAGAAAATCGATCGGTAAATAAAAAAGTTATTAATCATTTAATTAAAAAAATATATATTCTCTTAATTTTTGTCGCTTGTACTAAAATGGAAATCTTGCGAAATATTATTTCCATAATATATTTTTTTGTTTATGAATTTTACTAATATATATTTCATAGAAGTACGAATTGAAATACCTATGTATGATTGTCGAACGATATATATCACAGACAATCAGTTTTTCTAGCAATAGTTGGTGGCGTAGCGGCTAAAGCTTTGCGTTGCAATCAAAGGTCCCGTGTTCGAATCTCACACAGGTTGGATTTTTTTTTTCATATAATTTTTTTCACAACAAAGATGATATCACAAAATTTAGGATGTCCAAAAACTAACATTATTTACAAGAAAACTGCGAAGAGTATCCTATAGAATGTGTAACAATTATATATAAGAAGCTCAGTAAATTGGCGAAGAGTACGTTTTTAGCTTGTTTGCATTTGTAGGAGGCGAATGTTTTTCTGGTCATAAGTAGATTCATTTGTTCTATACTAAAGTAAAATTTGATTCAAATCGAAAAAAAAAAGTTATTGGAGTGTTACCATTTCAAGTGAAACACACTGTATATAAAATATTAAAAGAAAAAGAAAACAGGTACATAATTACAAACAAAAATATACGTACGTATTACATATACAAAAATACATTTTCATAGCAAACTAAAATTAATAATTTATATCAGCATACCCGACCAGTATATGCCAAATTTATTGAAACATCTTTATACACACATACTAAACATCAATTATTGTGGCATTTTGATGCACACGCGTAGATAATACTTTGCTGTAACATCATTAGCACACACACTTAGATAGTAATTTGCTGCGACATCATTAACACACGTGCATATATTAGTATTTATTGAGACATCTTCATACACACGTACTAAGAATTATTTGTTGTGGCATGAGGCCACATGTGAGGTTGATGTATGGAGTTGTAACTTTTTAAATAGACCTAGTGCGCCGTGTTGCCCCTTTTTTTCCTAGTTACGCAGTAGGCTTACTCTGACTGAGGCCACAATCGATAGTAATTCATGGATGCGATAATTATGTATGAACCAGTATAGGTGTGTGTGTGCGTGGGCGTGCGCGTGTGTGTGGGGGCGCGCGTGTGGGGGCGCGCGCGCGGGCGTGGGCGCGCGCGTGCGCGTGTATTTATGGTAACTTGTGTATACTTAAACCACTATGGCAGCTGCCGGAATTATGGCAACTTACCCTCGTTGCCATAATTTTCTGTTGGTGTGGTTCCTTAGGTTATAGCTACATATATTTCATAATTGCCACAGGTCTTCTGTTATTCATTTTATTAACCGATGGGAATTTAATTGGTGTTATTTCCTTATTCAATTTCTTCAAATTTAACAATTTGTAATAATCTGTGTAAGTTTCCACAATAATGGCTAAAGCAAGTTTTTTACCCTCACCCATTTGTGGAAACGGGGGCGTGGTAAGACAGTGGTGCCCTCTTTAAGGAATGTGCATTGTTGCCATTTCTTTATGCTCTTAATATAGTTGATAGTGAAGATATTCCTTTGTTGTACATTGAGGTTGCCAGAAGTGATATTAGAGAGTGGAAGATGAGCCCCTGAACATAAAAATGTTAGAACTTGTAGAATAGCAGAGACCTTCAAAAAACATATCAGTACATAACTTATTATAACAAATTTTACATGTTTTACCGTACATTTTTAAATGGCATTAACGAATTTTAGAAACGATTAAAATTTACAACAGGAAAACGCAAAAATATTGCAACTGTATATGATCATTGGTCGGATCAAGAAATAATAAATGTGGTACATTTGCTAGGTTTTCCTGCAAATCATTGTTTTTATTCATTTCCTCTGTCATAATATATTATTTCTCGAGATCCATTTCTAGCAATAAATGTGTGTTTTGTTTTATTTTCGATATTTGCGGCTTTCTTTAAAATTTTCCATATTTTGTTATTATCTTTATTTCAATCTTTTACTTCCCTCCCTTACCCAAAAAAATTGTTGTAATAGTGAAAAAAACAACTTCCGAGATTTCCTCGGATATTCACATTTCATGCAGATTACGAAAATTAAAATCTTTTAATGCTTTTAATGCCGTCAGCCTGTCTGTCTGCCTATCGGTTTGGCGTGTTTGTCTGCTGGCTCTATATTTACAAAACTACTTGAGGGGAAGAATATTTGGTGGTAGTTGTCACTATTGTCGAGGAGGAAACATGATGCTTTTAGGGAAAAATATACACAGAGTAGACCCTGGACACCCTTAAAAACATAATGAATTAAAAAAAGTGTAATAGTTTTTAAACAATATATTCAATTTTGGATTGGGAGATTTTTTCTACATATTAATAATTTAGCCTACTAGCCTTCTTCTCGAGTTTGTGACAGATATAACTTTGCACTATGAGAGAAAATTGTGTTTACTAATAAGGTAATATATCTCAAGATTAAGCTCTACATGGCCAAATTATAATTAATTTATAGGTAGGAAAAATCGCGTGCAACCGTAAAATGGAAAATATATTACTTAAAACCCATTTTAAAAATTCTATCATTTTTAAAATTATACGTATACTTAGCATCAAATTTAAAGGAATTTTATAATAGTAAACTTTGACTGTGAAAAAAATCTTGAAGAAGAAGGTTTTTTTTGTATTTAGAACACCCTCTGTCTTAAAAAATTATAAAACTACTTAGAAAATTTCAAGAACTTTTTATTCGTTGAAATGTCATTGTCCCAAATTTACTGGTCTTTACGCAATACTTCCCCCTCTATTTAGCATCTTTCATTTATTCATTATCTTTTCTGTAGAATGACGACCCTGCATATTTGTTTAACTAAAAGAATATCAGTATTTCTTCCTGGTAAGTGACAACTATACTCCAAATATCATTTCCTTCTGCCGTTTCTTAATTATTTATTTTTATAATAACCACCCTGTATACTTTTCACTAAAAGTATTTCAGGTTTAATTCTCGGTAATTGCGTCAATTACAGGCCAAATATTATTTCCACTATAATTATTTTTTATAGTAACAATCCTGTATATTTTTCATATTTTCCTTCCCTGTTAATTGCATGCGAAATATCGTCGTCCGTCACATTTTTTTTATTATTATTTTTTTAGGGTGTATATTTTTTCATATTTTTCGTCTTTGGCAGTTATGTTAACTACCTGCGGTATATTATTGCCCTTCGTCACATTTTTCATTCTTTTTTGTAGTGACCACCCTGTATATTTTTTCCATGTTTTTCTTTGACAGTTATGTTATCGACATGCGAAATATTATTATCATCTGTCACATTTTTTCATTATTTTTTTATGGTGACACTCTGTTCTTTTAGTTTTTTTCTTGACAGTTGTTGTGGTAACTACATGCAAAATATTATCTTTCATTTATTCATTATCTTTTCTGTAGAATGACGACCCTGCATATTTTTTTAACTAACAGAATATCGGTATTTCTCCCTGGTAAGTGACAACTATACTCCAAATATCATTTCCTTCTGCCGTTTCTTAATTATTTATTTTTATAATAACCACACTGTATACTTTTCACTAAAAGTATTTCAGGTTTAATTCTCGGTAATTGCGTCAATTATAGCCAAATATTATTTCCACTATAATTATTTTTTGTATTGACAATTCTGTATATTTTTCATATTTTCCTTCCCTGACAGCTGTGTTAATTGCATGCGAAATATCGTCGTCCGTCACATTTTTTTTATTATTTTTTTTAGGTGTATATTTTTTCATATTTTTCGTCTTTGGCAGTTATGTATACCTGCGGTACATTTTTCATTCTTTTTTTTGTAGTGACCACCCTGTATATTTTTTCGTGTTTTTCTTTGACAGTTATGTTATCTACATGCGAAATATTATTATCTGTCACATTTTTTCATTATTTTTTATGGTGACAACCTGTTCTTTTAGTTTTTTGCCTTGACAGTTGTTGTGGTAACTACATGCAAAATATTATCATTCTTCGTCTCATTTATTTTATTAAATTTTTCAGGGTGACTTCCCTGTTTAATTCCCTCATATTTTTCTTTGACAGTTGTGTTAACTACATGTGAAATACTATTGCTCCGTTACATTTTTCATCTTTTTCCTGGAGAGTGACCGCCCTCTGTATATTTTTTAAGTACTTTTCTTTGACAGTTGTATTATCTATATTCGAAATATTATCATCCTCCGTCACATTTTTTCTTTAGTTTTTTAGGGTGACTTGCACCATCACATTTTTCAACTTTTTTTTAGGGGGTGACCGCCCTGTATATTTTTTAAATGCTTTTCTTTAACAGTTGTGTTATCTATATTCGAAATAGTATCATCCTTCGTCACATTTTCTCTTTATTTTTTTAGGTGACCACCCTGTATATTTTTTAAAAAATTCTTCCTTTGCAGCTGTGTTAACTGCATGCGAAAGATTATCGTCTTCCATCGCATTTTTTTCATTGATTTTTTTAAAGTGTACTTATTTTTCATATTTTTCTTCCTTGACAATTGTGTTAACTGCATGCCAAATATTACTGTCTTCCGTCACATTTCTTTCCTTAATTATATTTTTGATCAACAGAAAATATATTGTTGTCGTAATTTTCTGGTGTAAAATAAGTTTGCCCACTTGCCCAAGGAAAACTACAAAAAGCATTAAAATTTCAAAGTAAAATTATAGTTTTACTGTAAATGTACAACGATATGTTAAATCTACACCTGAACATTACTTGCACCAATATTATTCAGAAAAAAATGTATTTTTCTAGTCATATCATGGGAAATTTCCTGAGTAAAGTGCTCAATTACTCGGTAATCTTACAGGTATTTTTATCAGTGTATATTGTATATTGCTTAAAAAAATCTTTTAATGCAAAATCCTTAGTGAACGAAAAAACTTGAGAATGGAGAAGATTCTTCTTCACTTAGAATACCCTCTATTCTAAAAGATCAATAAATAATGCAAAATTACGCTTAAGCTTTCAAGAAATCGCATTGTTCATTTACGGTGCTAAGAGCAAACAAAAGAAATCGGTAAAGGCATTTACCCAAAACTTCGCTCACTGGCTCACAGCCTCATTAAAAAATGCACAGTTTGCATCATTTAGTCATTAATTATTTTTTCTGTTGAATGACGACCCTGTTTATTATTTTTAACTGAAAACTATGGTATTTTTCCTACGACTTGTATCAGTTTCCTCCATTGCATTATTTTTTTTTAGAGTGACCACCCTGTATATTTTTCATAATTTTATCCTTGAGAGTTGTGGTAGCTACATGTCAAATATCAGTGTTTTCCATCTCATTTCTTTCATTAATTATATTTATCGTGGGGTCTACTCTGTATATTTTTGAATATACCTGTATCACAGTTCTTCGTTGGCAGTAGCATCAACTACCTGCCAAATATTATCTCTGTCAAATGATTTTATAGATATAGAGCCAACAGACAAACAGATACCAGACTGACAGACAAACAGACTGATGGAATTAAATGGATTTAATTATCGGAATCTACATACTCTGAAACCTGAAAATTCGGAAAATCTCGGAGGGTGATTATTTCACAATTACAATACTTTCAAAACCAAGAATATATCTCCGAGTTCACTTATTTTTAACAAATTCCGAACAATCAGACACTGAAATTGAAAATGGATCAAAATCAGCAGTTTTATTTTAATATTGACACACAATAAGACTGTACTAATAATTATGGTAACCTACTTCATTTGGCAACAGCGCAATTTACACATTCTTTGTTAAGCTATAATAATGGCTTCCTGCTTACACATGTTCCCATATCTACATATTTATGGCAACTTATTTACACTTGCCCAACAGTGGCCACCGTTGCCAAAAATAATTGACAGTTATAAATTGAGATGTATGGAGTGTAAAAAAGTAATTCCTAGATTTACACTCTCCTTATAAAAGCGGCCATAAGTATGGCAAATATTTCATGAAGTGCCACAATTGAGGACTATGCACAGCTGCCATAAATATTGGCGAACGTGTAATGGTGTGTGTGTGGGGGGCTGTGTGTGTGTGTGTGTGTGTGTGTGGGGGGGGGGGCTGTGTGTGTGGGGGGCTCTATGTGTGTGGGGCTGTTTCAGATTTTATTACTTTTGAAATACGGTCTACAAGAGTCCTTTAATGCAACATCAAATAATAACCTGATGAGCCTTTTTATAAATGTTGAATCATGTTTTATACGAGAACTGCTGTATCTATGGAAACGTTTCATTTGTAAAATTCTCTGTTCTTTAAATTTAACCTGCATATTCTTCATATTTAAGGAGTTATTTACAAAAAATCGTTTTTTTTTTTATTTAAGTAAACCTTTTTTCTTGGGGGTGAAGTAGATGCCCCACTCACACAAACTTTATTTGCTTTATTTATGGTACTAAAATTTACTGGCATGTGAAATTTCAGTTCGTTTAATGAGAGCTTAAAATTTCTGGGTTATTACTATACTAATTACTAATTAATGATTAAAACACTAAAAGTAAATATTAAAATTAAAAATTAAGTATTCAAAATATACAAACATAGTAGATTCAGCAGACTGCTTTTTCCTGTATTGGGTTCTCCTAAAATGACAGCTTTCACCCCATTCCTTAAGATTTCTCCTTTACGCCCATCTGATAGATGCTTTTCAATTTTGTTGGACAAATCCTTGATTTCCTTAGTTACACTTTGAACAAGTCCATATTCTAAAGTATCAGTTTCCTCAAAATCTATGTGAGCCTCTATATGAGCTACACATTTAGTTAATGGGGTTTGCCAACTTTTGTAAAGCTTGCTTAAACAGCCCTGCGTTTGTAAGAATGCCTAAAATAATAAATTATTTAAATTAGGAGATATTACTTGATGTGATAATTTCTATAAATATCTTAATTGCATCTTACACCTAGTATTAGAGGGTGAAAAAAATAAAATTGTGATTTAGTGTGTCTACAAGAACCAAAGGCCTCAAAAATTGTTTTTACTTCATCCGCCCCCACTACCACCCCCACCTCCACTACTGATGTGGCATATCGTTTTATGGGTTTCAAATATTACATTATTAAAATTCCATAAACAATTCCATAAACAATTATTTCCACACACGATTTTTTTTTGTTGTGAGAGACTTCGATAGAAAATCTGGATGTGGAAGTAGTGATTCCTTGGGCAGCGGTTTTTTTTTCTTAGGGATTAAGTCTGTTGAATAGCTACCAATAACTTCCTAAAAGACATTGCAGATGTGCTAACAATTTAAAGTTTGCTACTGCTGCTGATAATTTTTAAGATTACACAGCCACACACACAAAAAAAAATTGTTTCTGATCTGGGGGTCTGACTACGTTTACTATATGTTTTTGGGGTCGCTGAATCCGAATCCGAGGTTTATTTAACTCCATCACATCAGGATTTTGCCATAACATCAAAAAAATCCATAATTTAAGCTATTAAACGCATATAAAGAATGAACTTGTAATCTGAAAATCCAAACTCTTAAACGCCATAACCCAATAACCCACTTAACCCCATAACCTTGTAACTCACTTAATCACATAACCCTAAGAATGAAGTTGTAATCTGAAATTGATTTCACAGCCACACAAAAATAAGTGGTCTGGCCTGCAAATCAGACCAGTGTATCCTTATGTATTTGGACCCGCTGAAACCGAATCCAATGTGAAAATTGTCAGATTGGTTCATTTTTCACCCCTTTTAACACATTTCACCCCACCCAAGAAAACACCTCCCCAAATAGTGGTCTGGCCTGCGGACCATACCAGTTTATGCTTATGTATTTGGACCCTCTGAAACCGAATGCGAAGTCAGAATTGTCAGATTCGCTCATTTTTCGCCCCTAAACCCCAAAAAAAAAAAAACTTCAAAAACAAAAAAAAATGGTCTGTCCGAGGGACCAGATCAGTGTATTCTTACGAAATAAATATGGAAACACTGGTATGATCATTTCTTGGGGATTAGAGGTGAAAAAGAGCCAATCTGACAATTCTGACTTCGGATTCGGTTTCAGCTGGATCAAACACATTGATTTGATCTGTAGGCCAGATAACTATTTTTTTGGTTTAGGGGTGTTTTTTGGGGTTAGAGGTGAAAAACGAGTGATTCTGACAATTCTGACTTCGGATTCGGTTTCAGAGGGTCCAATTACATAATCAAAAACTGGTATGGTCCGCAGGCCAGACCACTTTTTGGGGGTGTTTTCTTGGGGTTGGGGGTGAAGATCGAACCAATTTGACAATTCTGACTTCGGATTTGGTTTCAGCGGATCCAAAGTAAGTAAGTAAGTAATTTATTTAAAATAGGAATCCTAATATACATACAGGGTGTCCCGAATTGCATAGACTAAACTTCACTAAGCAATACAACTTTTCAAAATAAGAAAAAAGTTCCTATAAGCATGGGTCGGGAAGTGCTTAATTTCCGAGATACAGGGTGTTCAAGTAATTCTCCTGAAAATGTTTTTTTATGTCTAAAGATAAACGTCTAAAGATAAACAAATGATAATTTACACAGACATTTAACTTTTTATGCTTTTTAAGACAAAATGACAACTATGTCCGAAAATCATTCAGGAGTGGGTGAAACTGGGGGGGCCTAGGTATAATTTAGTCCCAACTTTATTGTGTAACTTTTACATTAATTTATGAGCAGAACTTAAAAATTTGAAGTTTTCTACACAAAAAAAGTCTCTTGTTTTTTCCCTAAAATTATCAGTTTTTGAGTAAATCTTATCTGAATTTTATTAATTAGTAACCATTATTACCAGCATTCCTGGTATGCAGGAGTGTGCCATGATTGTAATGTTTGTAACAAATGAAAAATAATCTAGCATGCAATGCCAGAATGACAATAATGACATTGTTGTTTTTTGTGTTTTCTGTAGTTCATTGTTCTGTAGTTTTATTATTTCCTTTTGGAAAAAGTGTTGTATTGAAAAGTAAAAAAATGGTCATGTTTAGTAATGCGGAGTATGCGGATATACATTTTATTTATGGATATTGTAATGGAAACGCGAATGCCACGGTACGCGAATATCGCAGAAGATTTCCTAATAGAAGGAAACCATCTAAAGATGTTTTTATTCGAACCCACCTAGAATTTAGAAATTTTGGACTTAAAAGAGGTCCAAGAAATGAGGAACAGCGAAATGGGCGATTTAGAAACATAATTTTGGCCAAATTTAACAATAATAATAAATTAAATATCAGAAGAGCGGCCCAACAGCTGCATGCGCAAGCTGTGCATGTTTCCAAAAACAAAGTTTTTTGGATTCTGAAAAAAGACCACAGAAAAGCTTTTCGAATGCAGCCAGTCCAAAGCCTTCAACCAGGTGATCCCGAAAGGCGTATCAATTTTTGTAATTGGTTTATAAATGCCATGGAACAAGATCCCGATTTCGGAAGTAAAATTATTTGGACTGATGAAACTACCTTTAACCATAATGGATCGGTTAATTTTAATAATCTAAGAGTCTGAGCTCATCAGAATCCTCATATAATTCGCCCTAGGGCATTTCAACAGGAGTTTAGCGTTAATGTATGGTGTTTCGTGTTCGCGAAATAGAAAAAAAAATAATGCGCCACTTTATTTGAGCGACAGTGTTTGTATCGACCAATGGAATGCCTTGCCGCCAAAACCAGCGACCTTCCGAGAGATTTTGTCAATCTCTACTCAGTTTGCATTGAGAACTCTTAGTGTGTAGTCATGTAGTCAATGTACTGCTAATTCGGCAAGTTTATGCCAATCAATCCAGATTTAGTTCCCTATAACTAAATCCTATGGTGTGGGAGACATATACAACCAACTAGCGAGAACACAGCTCTAGAGCTCGATCTGTGGACAATTTGCCGGCGACAGAAAAACCTCGGAGTCCGCCACACTTCCATGTAAAAGTAAGGGATTACAAGGTAGGTCACACATGCTTTCCTGTTTAGCTCAAAATAGGTGGTCCTTCGTATTGTTAAAATTGTTATACTTTAGAAACTTAGAGAAGATAATTCATTTGGTCTTCGAGCCACATTAGAACAGTCCTTTGGATGTTTTTTACGTGTTATTACAGTTCATTAAAGACAGCGTTGGCTTGGCTTTAAAATTTGTAAACAAACTTTAGTGTTGAATTCGTGCTATTGTGATTTTTAAGTGCGTGTAAATAAGCATTTTCTTGTTTAAAACCGTTGCATTCCAACAGGATTACGTCATCGGGTAAATTGTAGTTTTGTCCTTTTCTAGAAATTTTAAATTTAACGTTTTTATCTAGGGATTTAGTGTTCTGTCAGTCTGTTAATTCTAACAACTGTCATTTTTTTGTATTTGTAACCTTTAAAAACGTTTATTTATTGTTAGTTGTGTTGATTTATTTTACTGTGTTTTTTAATTAAGCTTGACCATGGCTGCTTTAAAAGAAGCGATTGTATCTAGAAAAGTCGTAATTTCGCAAATTACGGAAATTTGTGAGTTAGCAAAACAAGCCAAATTGGACGAAAATATGCGAGTTTTGTTTAGAATTAAATATAGTTGTTTAGAATCTTTGTATGAGAAGTTTAAAGAGTTACATTTAAAAGTGTTATTGGCGTCCAAGGACTCTGAGTTTGAAACTCAAGACACAATTCGAAAAGACTTAGAGGAAAACTATTTTGAGTCTCGCGTTGTTTATGAATCTTTATTTCCTCCGGTACTAGATGTTCCTACTTTATTGCCTACGGTTAGTGTAGAAACCGATTCTAGCCCTAGTGTTAATTTACCAAAATTACAGTTGAGAAAGTTTAGTGGTGAAACTCATGAATGGCAATCATTTAAAAGCCTTTATGATAGTTTAGTTCATAACAAAAAAAAGTTATCGGACATCGACAAATTTCAGTATTTATTGCTTTCTTTAGAGGGTGAACCTCTCACATTAGTACAGTCAATTCCGTTAGACCCTGATCATTATGAAATAGCATATAAAGCTTTGTTGACACGCTATTCGAACAAACGCTTGTTAGCCAACAGCCATTGGCATATTTTGAAAAATTATCCTCCCTTAACGTCTGAAAATTTAAAGGACATTCGTGGTCTTGTGGATACATTTTCAGAAAACATAGCCATCTTGAAAAGGTTAGGTTTTGACGTTGCAGCCTGGGATTTTATTTTAGTAGATTTGTTGGCAGATAAGTTACCCCCTGCTACATGCAGACGTTTTGAATTACAGGGTGATGCTGCGGAAATTCCCACATTTGAAAATTTAACAGATTTTGTTTTAAAACAGTGTGTCGCTTTACAAACATTAGCTTCGTCAAAAGTATCGGGCACATCTAAATCAAAAGTGTCTAGTACAGCTACGACAAGTAGCAAACATCGTGTTTCGCAACACCCCAGAGCGGATGTTGATTTTCGTGCCAAGTCTTTACTTGTGCAAACTGATTCTTCTTTGTCTAGTAGTAGTAGTTCCCAGAATTCTGCGGGGAATTCTCCGGAAAATTGTTCTTTGTGCAAACAGGATCATTTGATCTATCGTTGTCCTCAGTTTTTGCCCTTGACCGCTAGAGAGCGTCATGCGGCTGTAAAACGTATTCGTTTGTGTTTCAATTGTTTAAAGGATTCCCATGGTGTGGGAACTTGTCCTTCGAAATCTTCTTGTTCAAAATGTCAGAAAAGACATCACACGTCTTTACATTTTAGTGAGATTACTGGTGGTAATCGTATAGAAACGTCAGGTGCTTCCTCGACAACAACTGACAGTCCTAGTGTACATGTTGGTACTAGTGTGTTGCCTTTTCAAAAGGGTCAAACTGTGTTATTGTCTACTGTGTTGGTAGAAATTTTAGATGTGAAGGGACAGCCTCATGTTGTGAGAGGTCTTGTTGATCCCGGATCAATGGCTAGCTTTATGACTGAATCTTGTGCTCGTAAGCTACAGCTACCTCGTGCTCGTTCTTCCATCCCTATTGCAGGGTTAGGGCAGACGTCTACAAAATCTTCCCTTGGTGTTTCTCATTGTTTGATTAGACCTACTGGCTCCTTGCAGCCTCCCCTTGGATGTGATTGTTCTCCCTACTATTTGTTCTGAAATGCCTTCGGCTACTCTCTCCCCTTCGAATTTAGCTAGTTTTAAACCTTTCAAGTTAGCAGATCCTTCGTGGCACCAACCTGGTCCCGTTGATTTATTGTTAGGTGCTGACATTTATTCCTCAATTGTACTTCCCGACATTGAGAAAAGTGATTTTAGTTCGTTAGTAGGTATCCATACCATATTTGGTGTGATTTTGGTTGGTCCTGCTTCTTATTCGAAACTGCCTCCGCCCGTGCAGGCTTTCTTCGCTTCTGTCGTTACGCCTTGTTTAGACGACACTTTAAAGAGTTTTTGGAAAATTGAAGAAGTTCCGGAAAAGGCTTCCATTTCCTTAGAGGAACAACAAGCAGAAAATAGTTTTGTCCAAACCCATTTTAGATTGTCTAATGGTCGTTTTGGGGTTTCTTTGCCTTTTAAAGCTGCAGAACCCACTTTCAGAAACTCACGTGTTCTAGCTGACCGTCGTTTATTCTCTCTTGAGCGTAAGTTCGACTCTAACCCATTGCTTCGTGTGGAGTATGTGAACTTCATGAAAGATTATTTAGCTTCAGGTCATATGACCTTATGTCAAGTGCCTTATGAGGATTCGAACTCCTACGTTATTCCTCACCATTGTGTGTTCAAGGTTGAAAATAGTAAACCCAAAATTCGTGTAGTCTTTGATGCGTCTGCCAAAGATGCAAATGGGGTTTCTCTCAACGATTTCCTACTAATCGGCCCCAAGCTTCAGCGTGACATCGCTAGCATTCTCCTTCGTTTTCGTGCACATTCATTTGTCTTCACTTGTGATGTGAGGCAAATGTATCGTCAAATTTTAATTGCGTCAGGACACCAACGCTTTCAGCAGATTCGTTGGAGGTTCTCATCTTCGGACCCTGTCCAAACTTATTGTCTCAACACTGTAACTTATGGTGTCTCCTCAGCTCCTTTTCTTGCTATCCGCACCTTGCTGCAGTTAGCCGAGGAAGGACGCTCCCAGTTTCCTTTGGCCTCCCAAGCCATTGAGAACGACTTGTACGTCGATGACTTAGTCTGTGGTGCTAATTCATTGGAAGGCACCCTGGAACTCCAGAGACAGGTCAAAGAATTGTTTAGTTCTGGTTGTTTTGAACTTCGAAAATGGTCTAGCAACCATCCATCTGTTTTGGAAAATCTCCCTGAGAGTCATTGTGTAAATCAAAATTTGTCTTTTGATCTTGAAAAGGATAGTTGTATGAAGGTACTTGGTCTTCAATGGCAGCCTTCATTGGATTCTTTTGTTTTTGCTGTGAATCCCCGCGATTCTATTTGTTCGAAACGTTCGATTTTATCCGAAATTGCCCGGATATACGATCCTCTTGGTTTTTTGTGCCCTGTCACATTCTTTGCAAAACGCCTCATTCAGGTTCTATGGACTCTAGGCATTGGTTGGGATGATTCCCCTCCATGTGATGTCATTTCCAGATGGCAGCAGTATAAGGATCAGTTGCCTTGTATTGCTTCGCTGCGAATTCCTCGTTTAGTTGTTGCGGATCTTACCTCCGTAGTTTGTCAACTCCATGCCTTTTGTGATGCTTCTGAGCTTGGTTATGGTTGTGTAGCCTATTTGCGTTGTGTTTACCCTAGTGGTAATGTTAGCGTTTCTTTTCTTTGTGCAAAGTCCAAAGTTGCTCCTTTGCATACTTTGTCGATTCCTCGTCTTGAATTGTGTGCCGCAGTTTTATTGTCCTCTCTAGTCGCTTGGATTAGAGTAACTTTGAAACCTGTTCTTGAAATTGAAAATGTTTTTGCTTGGTCGGATTCCACCATAGTTTTGAACTGGATTAGATCTTCTCCACATCGGTGGAAAACTTTCGTGTCAAATAGAGTGAGTGTCATCCAAGACAGGCTATCTCCTACTTGTTGGCACCACATTCGTTCTTGTGAAAATCCTGCGGATTGTGCCTCTCGCGGTCTTCTCCCAGAGGAATTTGTGTCTTTCCCCTCGTGGTGGGCGGGTCCCTCCTGGCTAAAACTTCCTCCTGCGGAATGGCCTGTTGAAAGTGTAGAAATTGTTGATCCCCGTGTGGATGTTGAACAGAAGAAAACTGTTTTGGTTGCTCAAATTGAACCTTGTGTTATTGATTCTTTGTTTGTTCGTTTCCCATCTCTTCGTAAAATACAAGGTATTGTTGCTTATTGCCTTAGATTTTACAACAATTGCCAAAATCCAGAAAAACTTTCTGGTGTCTTGTCCTCGTTCGAGCTTCATCAAGCTCTCTTGTACATTGTGAAACTTGTACAGAAGCAGTCTTTTGAGAAGGAGATTTCGGCTCTTCGTAAAAAGAAGGAGCTTCCCAAAACCTTTTTGAGATTGTCCCCCTTTTTGGATGAGAAAGGGATTTTGCGTGTTGGAGGTAGAATCACTCATGCCAATCTACCCTTTGAAAGTAAGCACCCTGCATTGCTTCCTAGCACTCACGTTCTGTCAGAACTTTTGATCTTTCAGATTCACTACCAGAACTTGCATTCTGGCTTGAATACGACGCTGTATTTATTGCAACAAAGCTTTTGGAAAACGTGGAGCAATGAATACTTGCATCAGTTATACCAGAGAAGTAAATGGTACAAATCTCGCCGATTTGAAAATTTAGATATTGGGACTCTTGTCCTAATCCGAAGTGAATCTACGACTCCGCTTGTGTGGAAATTAGGTAGAATCGTGCAACTCCACCCCGGAAATGATGGGACATGTAGAGTAGCCACGGTCAAGACTACACAGGGAATCTTACAAAGCCCTTGCATAAAATTATGCCCGTTGCCTTCGCAATAGCTTTTTTATCTTGTTTAGTTAATTAGATTTTTAGACTTAGTTTTAGTTGTTAGTTTAAAAAAAAAAAAAAACCCTAGCCATGCTAACGTTGTTTTTGGTGGGCGGTATGTTTCGTGTTCGCGAAATAGAAAAAAAAATAATGCGCCACTTTATTTGAGCGACAGTGTTTGTATCGACCGATGGAATGCCTTGCCGCCAAAACCAGCGACCTTCCGAGAGATTTTGTCAATCTCTACTCAGTTTGCATTGAGAACTCTTAGTGTGTAGTCATGTAGTCAATGTACTGCTAATTCGGCAAGTTTATGCCAATCAATCCAGATTTAGTTCCCTATAACTAAATCCTATGGTGTGGGAGACATATCCAACCAACTAGCGAGAACACAGCTCTAGAGCTCGATCTGTGGACAATTTGCCGGCGACAGAAAAGCCTCGGAGTCCGCCACACTTTCATGTAAAAGTAAGGGATTACAAGGTAGGTTACACATGCTTTCCTGTTTAGCTCAAAATAGGTGGTCCTTCGTATTGTTAAAATTGTTATACTTTAGAAACTTAGAGAAGATAATTCATATGGTGTGGTGTTATAAACGGGACTTTTTGTGGGCCCCACATCCTTCCTCCCCGTTTAAATGGACCATTAGTAGTAGTACAAAGCTTTATTGGAAATTTCAATTGGC
Organism: Rutpela maculata; assembly: GCA_936432065.2. Classification (NCBI taxonomy): domain Eukaryota; kingdom Metazoa; phylum Arthropoda; class Insecta; order Coleoptera; family Cerambycidae; genus Rutpela; species Rutpela maculata. Next base: position 77,503,552 of record OW386290.2, read on the forward strand.
TAACGACCTAAGTCTTCCAGCCTGTGTACATTATATTATATTTACAATACTTATTAATTTAAAAACACATCTTGTTTATAAGGTTTTTACAAAAAAAAAAAACCATAATGAAATATAATATTATGAGTGTATTTTATACTATTATTGATTATGTAATAACACAAGGGATTCGTAGATTGTTTGGGTGGGGAATACTCTTTTGGGTGGGATGTTGATTTGTTGGGTAAATTAAAGGATTTATTAATTCGATGTTAGATAAATTGCTGGAGAATTTTTTTGAGAGTCTTTGGAATCTGGAGAGTATAGGTTCAATTTTGGTTTTTTGGTAAAGAAGGTTATTAGAGTGATTGTGCAAGGGATTATTGGGATGCCTAATTTTCGGGATCTTCCTCAGACTACTTCTTTCCCCTACTTCGATGTTATTTAAGGCTGGCTTTCGACAATTTCCAAATAGAATGAAACCATATTCCAGTATGGGTCGGCAAATCATTTTGTATATATTACATGCCGTTGACGTATTTATACCTTCATTTCTATATTTAAAGGTGGTTCTAGCCTACTGTGAGGCTTTATAACAACTACCTCTCCAGTTACCTCAGCATAACTTTTTTTAGTTTCCAAGTTATTATTCAAATTACCACAATTAATACCAGATCCTAAAATTTTTCGCATATCTTCAAAATTTTTATATAATGCTGATTTCAAGTCCTCTATTTCTTGCTTCATATTGTTGTCAGTTTCAAAATATTTCACACAATGGTCGCAAAACCATTTAAAATTTTTAATTGAGGATAATAACTTGACATTTTCGTTGCTTATATTTACCCAATCTGGATGAAAATATTTTTGACATAAACCAGAACACCGTACAGAATTCCGATTCACTTTCGTCTTGCAATTTCCACATTCTTCAGCCATTATTTTCCATTGAGTATATAACTACTATTTTTAGACTATCTCCCAGACTATATTTATTTTAAATAAAATATTCTGCACGAATATAAAGTAGATAAGTTTTTGCATCAATCACTGATAAGCACACTGTTTGTTCAAATAGCATTAACACAGCATTTTCACTAATTATTAATTTAGACTAATAAACTACTTTTAGCTTTGTCTTGAATTGATACACTTGATTACAATTGACCCAATCAACAAATAGGTACAACTTTTAATAATTATTTTTTCTGTTAAATAGCAACTTTTAAACTTTTACTGGAGCCGAAAATTCTCTCTATACAGGAGCTGACTGCCTAGTTTTAATAAAAGAATACAAATATGGTGCAAAATTAAAATAACTAATTTTTTTTTATCAAAATATAAACAATATATATTTTTTAGTATTTTTTTTTACGGAAGTTTATCAGAAATTAAAACAAACTAAAAGTATACATCTCAATTTATTTTCTAAGCGTTAGTTCAATTTAAAGGCGATATAAGGGTAGTTTTCACCCCTGAAGGGTTGGTAAAAATTTTCTTGATTGTACAATTCCCATTCATCTAAACTCAAATCAAAAAGTGAAAAAAAAATTCCATCATTTTTCCATTTTACGTCAATTTAGTTTTACCCCCTCTGGTTAATCCTCAGCATAAAATTTGTCCTTATTTTAGATGAACATACTCAACTGGCAAAATATCATTACAATTAGCACATTTATAACATTATTTTACAGCATTATTCACATTATCGCGAAAAAAACCCAAGCGGGGTGGTTTTTGGCATTTTTAGGGGTGACGCACTATTTTTAGAACCGCAGAGCCGTGATCAATTTTCGTGATCAGCGACCCAAAAAACATAAGATGCAAGTGGTCCCGATGAGGGGGGAATTCCGAGCATCAAACCCCGCGTTTTACATAGACTACAGGCCCGTTTGAGAGTTAGCGTATGTGAATTACTTTTATTAGCTTGTAAATTGAAATTGACATTCAATAAAGCAGAATATTTCCCATCACGTCTGAAACGTGCCAGTACTTTCAATCTGACAACACTGTCGAACGCAATAATGTATATACAGGACGCAATAAAGTACGCTCGATAAAAAAAAATATACAAATCGGACGCAAGAGTGCAGTGCATGAAAGGAAGCAATAAGGGCTGTAGGTTAGCTATGGGTTGGAAAAAACGTCAAAATTAATATACTTCAATGAATATTTGGTATATATTAATCCTTCTGGTAGATGCATTAATGTAGCAACATGAAAGGAAGCAGTACTGATAGAAGGATGTATATATATTTGTAAGGTAAACAGCTTCAGGCTGAATAAAGCATTCATTCATTCATTCAAATGCAAAGTTAAAAATACAGCGAGAATTATCATCAATATACTAAATTACTAAATTTTGAAAAGTTCCATTCCACCCTGTATATTGATTTAATAATTCTCCTCAAAATTCAAAAGATTTTCTATCTATTGTAATCTTAATTTCGCAAAAAAGATTTATCGGGATATACAATGTAATTTTTTAAAAGTGGCAACGTCGCAAATCAACCGCTGTGGAGATTAAAGAAATGCCAATCTTTATCGTAAGTCTCACAAAAACACTCAACCGACTTCCTACATAAAATAAAATGTAAATGTGTCCTAATCAATGTCTACCTGCTCATTCTTGATACTTTCTCAAAATAATAAATTACTAGATTAAATTAATCAAACAAAACAAAGTCTGTGTTCGCTCAGCCCCATACGTTGTGGGGCCAATTTACGTGCAACGCTTTTTATGCCTAATGCATAAAAAACATTCACATGCGTACGGCAGCTAGTTTGTTTCGGAGAGCAAAAGAGGAGTGAGTAATAGAGTAAACACAGACAAACAATAGAGGGCGCCACTTGGCCAATAGTTAATTTAGAAATGAAATTCTGTCAGCCAAGAAACAAAATTTTAGCTGGCATATAACATGCGATGGAAAATACTGAAATTTTAACTAATATCTTTTTAACTATAGTACGTAATTATTCATTATGAAGTCTAAGCAAAGTTTGAATGAGTATCAAGAAATGAGAGCACTTAGACATGGCAACATTTATTAAAATTACCCAGATTGTATGTACAAAAAATAACATTTAAGATTAATTACACTGGTCTAAAATTTCAATCAAGGTACTCTAGGTTATCTTGCTAGCATATGAATTTGAGTATGTGACAAGGTGCTTATCCTTCTCGCTAATAAATTTACTGTTGAAAAGTCTTTACTAAAAGAGCTATTTATGTGAAGTTAAAAGTTGATAACAGAACTAGACTATCTTATCCTACTATATTATAACGCAATGCCTAAGCACCATGGTACCATGTGACTTTTACAGCGACATGCTTACAGAAATTCATTTGAGTACACTTGAAATTGAACTGACGGTTCACTACTTATGACTCGATAAATGATCTAATATCGTAAAATAATTTAATTTAATTATCGTCACAAAAAAATGTACTAAATTGGTGGCTTAAAGCCATTGAAAATTAAGAAAGAAAAAACCTTGTAAATTCCGGCAGTCCGGCGAGGTTCTGACTCCTCCTTGATACCTAGAGCATATCTCCCAGCACTTTAGTGTCTCCGTGCGACATCTCCCCACAACATTCCAGTGAACAGCTGTTACTCCAGCAGAAGTGCCCCTGGATTAAGATGAATAATTTCATCACAGTGAGTGCCAGGATGGCGCGGACCAAGACCAATTGAACAAGCCAGCACGAGGCGCTTCCAAGAGGATCAACATAACCAATTAAAAAAGAAGAGCGTGTCCGCAAGGCTTTGCAGTTTTCGCAAGAAGGACGTCTTTCGACCGTTCCCCCAGCGTTACCAACATAAAACTAGTTACAAAAAAAAATTCCTCTAAACCCTATTAAATAAATGGATAAACTTAATTCAGTTATACACCTTTGAAATGACATCATCAAATTACCAATCTGAAGAAATTGCAGTATGCAACACGCCACACCATCAAATGCAAGTTGGTTGCCTACCTAGTCATGAAGACAAATAGTGGACTTTAGGCGGCTCTGAATCAATTTCAAATACTAAATTATACTATATATGTACTAATATTGACAAGGATGCGGTAGTATGTTCAAATATAGATGCAGGCCTGTCTGATTATGAGGCTGTTCTATGTAAAGTATCGCTAGATATAAAGAACCCCAAAGCGACACAGCAGGCTTTTCACTAAGGCCAATTATGATAAGTTCTCAAAGTAATGTTCGGAAGCAGACTGGAGTAAGGTTAGCGGTTCTGATAATTCTTTAGGTCTCATCTAATAACATGCGTTGCCTGCATTTAATCAGAAAATATGTAGTAGATAATTTTCAGTTTATTGCTTATTTTAATAGGTACCGAAAAGTTTACAGGAAGACTATTTTAGCTGCCAAAAATCTCTATTATAGGGATAGAATTTCACAGTCATCTAACAAGCAAAAAGAAACTTGGAGAATTGTGAATGATCATAGGGGGAAAAATAACAATATCACTGTGAATAGTACTCTGAGCGCTGATGAAATGAACAATTTTTATTGTTCTGTAGCAAAAGAATTATGCAATAAAATTACCCCAAAGCATGATCCCCTAAAGTACGTAAAAAATGTTTTTGTACTTGAATCTTTTTTTTCTGTCACCTACTGATACTCAAGAAATTAGAGAAATACTCAATGATGTTAAGAACAAGAATACTAGTGGTTGGGATTGTATCTCATTAAAAATGTTCCTAAAACTTCCAGAAAATATTTTACAGATCTTAGTGGAGGCTATTAATACATCTTTTGAAACAGGAACTTTTCCATCATGTTTAAAATTTGCAAATGTTGTTCCTTTATTTAAAAGTGGAGATCGTGAATCGCCCTCTAATTATAGGCCAATATCATTGCTGCCTACGTTAGCAAAAATAGTAGAAAAATTGGTCAAGAAACGAATTTTAGATTTCTTGCATCAAAATAAGATACTTTGTGCAAACAGTTTGGTTTTCATGCTGCAAGAAACACAAATGATGCTATATTTGCTTTTTTAGAGAAACTATATCTTCAGCTTAATGATGGAGAGGTGGCCGCAGAAGGGTTCTGTGATTTGACTAAGGCATTTGATTGCGTGAACCACGGAATACTGTTGAGGAAACTAGAAACATATGGGTTTAGAGGTAAAACGCTGGATTAGTTCCAGTCATATTTATCTGGGCGCAATCAAAAAGTTATTTTTAATGGTAATGTTTCAAAACAAATGGAAGTGAATACTGGTGTGCCACAAGGTTCCGTCCTTGGGCCGCTACTATTTCTAATATATTTCAATGATCGGGTATCTGTTAAAATCAAAGGAAATTTCACTTTTTTGCTGACGACACCACAATACTCTGGCATGACAAATTCATTGATGAACTCCATGAGATTGTAAGCACTGATTTAGAAATGATTAAAGAGTGGCGCGATGCTAATTTGTTATCCTTTAATGTGCCTAAAACTAACATTATTACATTTAAGTGCAACCTAAATGAGGTATACTTGGAAGACCAAATTGTTAAAAATCAAACTGAAAGTAGATTTCTGGGCTTGCATGTTGATAACAAATTCAAATTCGAAATATTAAGTAAAAAATTAGCTGCGAATTGTTATGCAATTAGAGTGATATCAAATGAATTAAAATTAGACTCAGCCAGAAATGCATATTTCGCACTTATAGATTCTCATTTGCGTTATGGCATTTGTTTCTGGGGTTGTTGTTCACAATATTTATTTAATAAAATCTTTGTTCTGCAAAAAAGGGCTATAAAATATATGAGTAAGGCTAATGTAAGGGACCGGTGTAAACCTCTGTTTTTGAAACATGGAATTATGACACTTACATGTATTTTTATTTTTGAGACTGCATGCCTCGTGCACAAAAAGTTTAGACATGAGATAAACGCTAACCCAATTCACTACACACGTCGTACTCATAACATCCTTCTCCCCATTCCATCATCAGCTCAGACAAAGAATTCTATCTTATATAACAGCAAAAAAATATTCAATCATCTTCCTATAAATTTGAGGCGAATTATCAACGAAATTAAATTTAGAAAAGAATCAAAGAAATTGTTACTTAGTAAAGCTTACTATTTTATACTAGGATGTTTTGTTTTTATACATAGATTAAGGACTGGCTTTGTCAATAAAAATCTTTTGTATTTTTTTAGACAATAAAGCATATTTGATTTGATTTGATTTGATTTAAATTACTAGAAATTAGAGTTGTAGCACTTTAAAATGCTACAATGTAAAATAGAAATATATAGGCAGACAATGAAGGAGATGCATATATCTTTACATATGCCTATCTCCGATATATGTGATGAATGTTTGGCCTACAAAATAAAAGACAGTGAAGCGAAAGCCTCAAATAACGACAACAAAACTATAACATAGATTCAAAACGATTGGACAGTACATAAAAATAAGGCTACTAAAGCCACAAATATGTATAAAAATGAGAGCAATATTCCCGATAATGAGATCACTAGAATTTATTCTATGGACTTGCAGAAAGTAATGTTAATTCCCAACATGCCAGCAATAAAAGAAAGTTATTTCACTAGTAGACTCGTTATATTTAACGAAACATTTGCCTCTTTAAAGAAAAATTCTCAAAATAAAAATTATTTTGTGATGTGGCACGAAGGCACTGCTGGAAGAAATGCACACAATATTGTTGACTAAATTTTAAGATTAGTAGAAGAAAGAGATGTTAAAGATTTCATATTTTGGGCTGACAACTGTTCAGCCCGAAATAAGAATTGGATATTGTGTACAGCTTTAGTAGTTCTCGTAAATGAAAGCACAGGACCAGACAGTATAACATTTCGATATTTGACTAAAGGACACACACATATGAGTGCCGATGGAGTGCACGGAAACATTGAGAAACACATTGCTAAAGTTGGAGATGTTTATGATTTTGCCGATATCAAGCGAGTTGTTGAAAGTTCTTGGAAGAATCTTTCTGTATTAGATGTGCATACCTTTCATAACTGGTTTAAGAAAAAAAGAATGCCACATAAAGATGAAGATCCACTGAAGAACATCACTCTTAATAACATTATAGAGATCAAATTTGAAAAAGGATCGCGGTCAATAAAGTATAAAACGGATTTTGATGACGATTATATCATTTTAGATTTTTTGCAAAAAAAATATAACATTGCGCAGCGTCCAGGCACTCTCCCTACTAATCGAAGAATTCCCACAAAAAAAAAGAAGACCATAATGGATGTTCTGGTACCTTTGATGCCTCTATCGAGGCACACATTTTTGGAACAATATTCCCGAAAATGATAATGTTGTCGACCTAAATGATGAGGTTGGTGTCTCAGATATAGTAGATCCATGAAATCTGCTAGAATGTGTCACCTATGTACTACTATGTAGTCCTTGTTAAATTTAGATTTTGCATTGTTAAATTAGAGAAGGCAAATATTAAAAGTAAGTTTTCATTTATTACTACTACTGTGTTTCAATACAATTTTAATAAAACTAAGCAAAAACACAGTATATGTCTAAAAACCCATTAAATATTAAAATTCACAAATAATTTTCTTTTGCCAATATTCGTAATTTAATTTTGTAAATTAACATGTCAAAACCAAATTCAATTTTAAATAAACTTCCTGGGGCAGAGTTGTCAAAGCTTTTCTTCACTTTCCAACAATTATGTTTTATTCACATACTGTGTTTTACCTTAGAGCAACCGAGGTTATCTTCAAGATTGTCCAAAAAATTGGTAATGTTCTTACTAGCACCCCAAAAATATATGACAGTTTATTTACATATACTTTCACCCAAAGTTGCTCGACCGAATCGGTAAAACTTACTTCAACAATTCAACATCAATGGACGATCTCACGTAAATCCCAACTCCCCCACCTCGTGCACCTCTACCTTTTCTAAAGAAAGTATATCCATTAATATGAATGACATTATTATCAATTTGCTCGGTTAACATGTTTCACTTACTCCTATTAAATCATAATTCTCCTGTAAAACAAATGTCTTAAAATCAGCAAAATTATTAGTCAAAGAACTTACATTATAAAAAGCAAAAGATAGTTTTTTCATGAAAAAGTTATTCGAGTTCGGAATTGCAGATAACGAGTTAAAAACTCGCCTCCACACCTTAGACGCACAAGGTAATATAAATGTGATCCCAACAATTAATTATTTTCATATTCAACCTACACCCAGCAGAGAAAAGATAAAAAAAAAAGAGAGCACAATGTACTGGCATGTTAAAGAGATACTAAATTAAGAGATATATAGATACATTGATATTTTAAATTCCCAGCTAAACATCACTAAGCAAAGAGAAAGAACAAACAACACAACAACAACAAAAAAGTAATCAGTCGTACATAAATTTTAAATATAATTTTGTAATATAATGACAATAACATATAAGGTAAATATACAAAATAGTATTTTATAAAAAAAATTTAATTCTACCTGTGCGCCTGATCAAAGTACTCACCCAGTGAGTAATAAGCTTCGTTTTTGAAGTAACCCTAGTAATTTGCAGGTCTTCACTGACTATCCACTCGCTGATTACTCTTCCCCTCCCATTTATGCGGTCCATTTCCCATTCTAGGAAGGAGCTGCCATTGAGGTCGCCGGCTACTATCACCTCTCTTCCTCTGTTCCTACTGACTCTCACAGCCCTTCCGAGCTCCTCCAGGGAATTTTCCAGTTCTGCTACACCAGCGTTAGGTGAAAAGTAACAGCTGAAGAGAACCTCTTCCTTCAGCTCCACATACCCTTTTCTTTGACCAGTTCCATATATGCTAAGCCTGAGGTTTAGGATTCCCACCGCGGCATCTATATTTTCGGCGACGAACCATTCAGGCCTGTTTTTCACCATCTTCTTATTAGGTTCACTTATTATTAAAATGTCCTCCTTCTTCCGTTTCCCTATAGCCTAGACCAGATCTTGAACGGCCCGGCATCTATTAAGGTTTGCTTATTCTGGAGAATGCGCCGGGTTTTCCTCCAGCGTTCACCTCGACTTCCTTATCGCTTCTGCCAGTATAGGGCAGTCCAGCGAATCAGCGCGATGCCCTCCTCTGTCACAATTAGGGCAGAAAGCAGCTGCCACACAGTCTTTCACCGTGTGGCCTTCTTTGGCAAACTTCAGAGATGCCTTGCCTGTCCACCTCTCTGCAGTTAAATCTCATATGCCCCACCTTCCAGCATCTGTGGCATATTTCGACCTCTGACCTTTCGCGGACCCGGGTGTGTTTCTTCCCCAGCACAACCTCTACAGCCTTCCGCGGGAGTCTAACCGTGGCCAACAGACTCTCTCTGAAGGCCCCTCTCATCTTTTCTATTGAGATCTCCCCGTCTCTGACGCCTGCCTCCGTCGCTATGACATGTCTGACCTCCTCCTCGGTGGTCGCAGCATCCAGGTCCCTTATTGTTATGACCGTATCATCCTTTTCAGCTCTCACATCAATTTCGCCGATTTTACCAATAGCCCCCTTCAATGGGTCCGATGCTCCTCTGCCCCCCACGACTTCTATAAGCATCTCTCCCTTTTTAGTCTTTCTGAGACTTACTACCTCCACTCCTATAGTCTTTATATAGTCTTTAAAAGCAGCACACTACGGAAATTTCTATTCGGTTTTAAAATATGGTGTCATATATTGGGGACACTCTTCATATTCTGAACAAATCTTTAAAATACAAAAGAAAGCTATCCGTATAATATTCAAGATGAATTTAATTGACAGTTGTAGAGGAGTTTTTCGGAAAAATAACCTGTTAACTTTAGCCGGAATTTATATATTTCAGTGTATTTTATTTTTAAGGAAACATCCAGATAAATTTGAGCATAACCTAATTTGCCATGAGTATTTCACGAGAAGAGCTCATGATTACAATTATCCCGCACATACTTTATCCTTGACTAAAAAAGGACCACAATATGCATGCATATATCTTTATAACCATCTACCTAGAGATATAAAAACTATTTCATATTTCACAAGGTTTAGAAAAGAAGTTTTTAACTACATCTGCAACATTGAACCCTACAGTGTTGATGAATACTTAAGATCAATATAACAATTTGCTTGTTATCTGTTTCTCCCTGCATCTTTTATATAATGATAATAATAATAAACGTGATTTATTGATTAACAAAAGGCCATTGACCGCAGTCCTTCAGCCCAACCTGTGATTGTTTCATAGGTTTGTTCTGGAAATTTATATATGGAATTGATTTGTTGATCACGTGTTCTACAGTGTGGCTGCAACAGTTGCATGTTGTGTTGCTTGGTAGCGAACTTCTTCGATAGGTCTTTGATCCTTATATTGATGGGTTGTATGTGTTCGTACGTACAGTAACTCATTAGGTGGATTATGGAGTGGATTGAGTGGATGTCTCATCTTTGTAATGGTTCTCAATGAAGTAGTAGAAAATACTTTAATGTTAGCTTTAAGATTTGCACCTTTTGACTTGTTTCAAACTTTTGTAACACAAAATTCGTTTGAAATAAATTTGTCTATCTATCTATCTATCTATCTATATCAACCTTTTTAAGCTTCATGAGAAGGTCCTTGTACGAGACTCCCTCTTTTTTGAGAAGACAAGTTCCCTTCCTCCTCCTCTCCTTCTTCCACCGTCACGAGCCTGTTGTTGGATCGTGTCCGTTCTAGAACTACCCTCATTTGGAGTGACTGCCATATTTGCCCGGGTCCTCCCATTCTCCGCATCATTCTTGTTTTTTGGCATCCTTCCTGGGGAAAATAGCACTTTTATCTCTCTGTCCTGGCCTTTGAAGACAAATTCAGTTATCTTCCTTAATAATACTTTGTCTACTTCTTCTTGCGCTATGATGCACAGCTTTTTCCTTTCCAGCTCCATTACGATTTGTGCACATTCCTGTATACATTTCTCGAGTATCCTGCATCTCTCCCGTAGGGCTGCGAGGTAATAAAAAGGTATACCATGTACCTTCCTTCTGGGTCCCATTCCTGTTAATCTCTAGTCGTGTACTAAAAGCTTCATATACTATTTGCCCTGAAGTTAGCTGAGTACTGAGTATCTCCCTGGAGATTGGGCAGGATTCCCTCGCTCTCCTCAGTATTCCCTTTTCTCCCTTGTCATCGGCGTCTACTATTAGTAGAACATCTTCCTTGTCTCCACCCCAATTGGGAGCTCCTTCCTCTAGCTTGGTTTGTAGGAAAGCTTCCTCCGGCCAGTCCTGATTAGCAGTCTCCAGCCACTTCCTCATAATCTGTGGTTTCCTTGGTTGCCTTAATTATCACCTCTATCTTATACGTCGTTTCCTCCTCGTTGTGCCACTTCCCTGTAGGGACGATTTGCGTCGTGGCATCCACTGAGTTTGCCTTGCTTCCAGGGCAGGTATCTGTTTGCGTGTCTGCGTCAAACATTTGTTTTTCGATTCCCTCCCAATATAAGTACATATATAAAAAATTAAAAATCAACTTTATTAACTTACTCAAAGCTGGAGAGTGGCTCGAATCGGTGATCCAAAATAACAAACCATTTGGATATAATCAAGATAAAATGGCTTTGTACAATACCAGGAAAATATGTTAGTGAAACATGTGCTCCATAGGTTAACAAAAAAAATGCTACTTACAATTTCTTAAAATTCCGTCAAAACGAACATTGTGTGGCGTTCAAAATATCCATAATGCACAAACAAATTAGTGAACTTCTAAAATCCCATAAATAAATTAAATGGAAAGCTTATAAACGGCAATTAAAATAGAAAGTTTTCACCAGAAGAAACTGCCAAACATTTGAGTAAAACTGATCTAAAATGCCTTCGAATACGCCTACCCGGTGACGTGTTAAAATTTTACCTTAGGAGCTGCAACCCTCTTTACACCAACGTGCAATGCTTAATGCCTTCTTTTGGTAATGACAATAACTTAAAAACAGAAATTAAATAGGCAAGCTTGCTTTTGACATGTAACATTATTTCTTTTACTCTGCTGATTAAGTGAAACTAGTATGTTATGGTGATCGGCAACTTTGTGGTCATCACAAACAGTATATTTTATATTGTTTTCATTCGTAATCAAATAATCAATGAATGTTGCGGAATCTGCTGTAACTCTCGTAGGAACATTCATTAATTGACTTAGGCCTATCGAACTAATAAGTCTATTTATTTTATTACTATATGTAGACTCCACTAATGAGTCTATATTAAAGTCACCCACAATGATTATTTTTGCATTGCTGGCAACATTAATTTTTCAAAATAGTTAATAAAATCAGTATGAGTAGTGGAGTCAAATTAAGGATCAAAATAGGTTAACAAGGAATTCTCTAGCTACAGCAATTTTATTGTTTCAATTTGTTGTAGGTATAATAACAAGTGCTCTGACCAATTTTTTTACAAAATCTGTCCATTGCTTCTTGTAGAATTTTAATAACTTATTTTTCAATACATAAATTTTCTGCTATTTTTCCTATTATCTCATGTCATAGTAATCGTATCGCAATAATAAAAATACCAAACTGTTCGCTATAAAATTTTGAAAAAGACTAGGCATATGAAGAAACTTCTTGATAATTTGTAAATTTGTAAAAAAATAAAAACCACAAATATGATGTAATCATCCATCAATTTTAACGAAAGTTGGTGGAACTATGCGCTTTATTGAACTAAACCTTCGTGCCAAATTTTAGAGCAAAATATTCATTCAAACGGCTAAAAATCAACAATAATTTCTAAATTTCCATTGCATCGACTCGCAGTAGGACAATTTTTCTTTTAAAGTGTAGGTTTTTACATGTACTTTACGGTGGCGTTTAGAAAGAAAAAAAATTAAATTTACACTGATTTTTTGGAATTTAATTGTAATTATCTATATTGATATAATAAATTTCAAATAACTACGTGAATTTTTTGTGAAACCAAAAATGATAAGAGAATTATGAAAATATATGAAATAACCAACGTTTAAAAAAAAGAATGATGTTCTACTTGCATTTGAATCCGTGATACGTTAATTTTTGCGTTTTAGTTGATTATAAGTAAACATGTAGTTATTTTTTCTTGAAATTTGCGCATACTGTTCCAAAATGGTTATATTTCTCTCTCTGCTAGTTGAAAATTATTCACAACTAAAACTTTTTGAATTACATCGCATAAAGCACCATTGAAGACATAACGCAAGTTCGAAAAAAAAATTATCTCCTCACTTCCTGAATATTGTAACTAGGCAACTAACTTAATTAACGGTATACATCACTACATTTTCATCATGTCGAGTCCTTTTTTTAACATTTTTAGTCTTTTTCGTATATTCTAATTCTTTTATTTAACAAAATATAATTTATTAAGTTTTTATTTGTCATAAATTCAACAATATTTTTTATTTTATAATGTTTTCGGCTCTTGTCATATCTGATATTCCGTTTCTTTATAAAATGTTGTTTGTGTTTATTTTCAATTTTTAATGTATTGTAATGTAAAATAATTTGTTAGGCCGTTATTTAATTAAAATGCATTGGAAATTTTAGTTTCAAAATATTTATTTTGTGGGACCAGACTGGATATCTGAATATACAGAAAATTGAAGACAGCATTTACATAAACGATACTTAAAATATATTCTGTTTATAAAATTAAGAAAAACAATTAAAAGTCATATTGTTATTCTTTACATATTACGGTCTTCCTAAAATTACATAATGAACAGAATATGTCATCATCAAACAATTATTTCAGACATTATACAATATTCGTATCGTATCGTACCAGGTGGAGAGTGAGAAAAGTAGTGAAGAGCTCTCTGAGAAAACCTAAATTAACAAAAGTCGCAGTTTGCATACACTGTGGCAATGTATTCCACAGAAGTTGCTTAGAAAGGAAAAATTATACAGTTATAGATGAAACACATAATATGCTGCAATGGGAATAATAATGGTGAAAGTGAGTCATCGGAGTCAAAAGAAGGTGAAAATCATAAAGATACATTAGAGTGGATCAAAAATGAAAATGAACTGCTAAGAAAACTCCTCAAAGAAAAAGACGAAAAATATATGATTTTAATGGAAAATAAACAACTACTCGAAGATAAAGTAAGGTATTTAACAGAGATAAGCAAAAAGCCAATACTTCCGCAACAAAAAAAGCCTGAAGAAAAAAAAACAAGATATAAGAAATAATCAATCATCTGAATTAAATCAAATAACAAACCTGAACAAAGACACAAAAGGTAGTAAAAATGAAAAGGCTTCTTCCTCTTCAGTCCAAGAACTAGAAGCAATAGAATCAAAACCAAATGAAGTTAGTTATGACAGATCACAAACAAACGAAATTGGTAATACTGAAAATAATAATGAATTTACAACAGTAGAAAGGAAAAAATACACAAACCAATATAGAGAATCCAACAAAAAATCAATTGGTAATGCTGTAGCAGAAAATGACGAGGAATTTGCAGGAATCAAGCTTAAAGTCTGGATATATCTATATAGAGTTAAGCCACGCGTTACATCGGTACATATTGAGAAATACATAAGAAGAAAACTTAATAAAACAGAAGAGGATGATGAGGAAATTGTAGTGAAGGAACTTAATTCTGAAAATAAACATCTCAAATGCTTTATGGTGGGTGCTGACTTTGAAAACAAAGATAACTTCTATAACGTGAGTTTCTGGCCTACAGGAGTCGGTTTTAGAAGATTTGATTTTAAACGATATCACAACTACAATAGAAAAGCTGACAATTTAAATAATGATTTTTTTATAAAGACTGATACCCAAAATATCTCGGTTACTAAAAATATAGCAAACATCAATTTAAACGTTCAGAATATTTCAAGCTGTAGCAATAATAAAGTAACTAAAAAACCACAAACTATAAAGAAAAACATTTTCACTCCAGAAATAGCATCTAAAATAAAAAATGAAACCACTAACTTTAATTTTTTGCATTTAAATGTTCAAAGTATCAGGAAAAAGGTTATGGAGCACAGAGGTATATATTATGATTTCCTACTTCTTAATGAACACTGGTGCTCCCAGGATGAAATAAAGTCTATAAACATAAATAATTACAAACTCATTTCTGAATTTTCCAGAACAAATCACTGCCATGGGGGTGTGGCAATATATGCCCTGGGTAAACATAAATGTTCAACAATTACACAGATAAATACTCTTTCTGATGAGCTAAACTGTGAAGTAGCTGCAATCTATACAGAAACTTTTAAAATAATGACAGTCTATAGATCCCCAAATGGTGACCTTGATATATTTTTTGAAAAAAATATCAACTGCTTTAGAATTACTTGTAAAAGATAATACGTTCTTATTAGTCTCTGGCGACTTTAATGTTCAGTTCCAAAACAAAAATGACCGCAATGCCCAAACACTAATAAACATATTTAGATCATTTGGTCTCTCACCTGTAACTCAAGCAAACACTAGAAAAAACCACTGCCTAGATAATATCTTCACTAGTATTCACCCTAACAATTATACAGTGAATACTATTGACACGTTATTATCAGACCATTTAGGCATTCACTTAAAAGCTAATATTAAAAAAATAAATAAGAAATCAAGAGTGAGGTATCAATCTTTAAATGATGAAGGGCTAACAAACCTAAATAATTATCTGTCCTACCAAGACTGGAGCTTTGTATATAACCATCACTTAGACATAAATAAAAGGTTCCACATGTTCATTTGCATCATAACTGATGCAATTGATCATATCTTTCCCCTAAAATCCAAAATAGTAAATACAGTAAATCATCGATCAAGTTAAATGGTTTAATAACGAACTACACGAAATGAGAAATCAACTTGAATTCTTACAAGAATTTGTAAAAACTAATCCAACTGTCGACAATGTTTCATATCTCAAAACCTTTAGATCTTCTTATAACTTCGAACTTAGAAAACATAAAATTCAAGCGCACGACAACTACATAGCCTCACATGGCAATCCTCAACAAGCGATGTGGAAACTCATAAACAACAATAAACCTGATTCACACCAAGTTACGGACAAAATCACATCAAACGACTTCAACAAATACTTTGCTAGTGTAGCTGAAAATATAGTAAAAGAATTACCAACAAGTAATAACATCTATACGGACTTTCTGCATAACTTCATAACACCTAACATATTCAACTTTACTATTGTCTCCGCAGAATCCATACTTACGATAATAAATAACTTAAAAAATAAAAAAAGCAAAGACGTGTATGAGAATAATCAAGTCGATTAAACAATCAATATTATTACCCTTAACGGCCCTAATAAATATAAGCATCACAAATAATGTACTTCCCAATTGCTTAAAAATATCAAAGGTGGTCCCCATCTATAAAAAAAAATGACATAGATGATCCCACTAATCATAGGCCTATATCGGTCATACCATGTTTAGGTAAAATCTATGAACTAGCTCTGAAAGACCAATTAGTAAGCTACTTTGAAAGTTATAACCTATTTAATCCAAATCAATTTTTGGATTCAGGAAAAATTTATCTACCACATTAGCAATAGACAAATTAACAACCATAATTAACACAGGTTTCGAACAAAAACAATTCACTTGCTCAAAGTTCCTAGACCTCACTAAAGCTTTTGATTGTGTATCACATCAAATCCTTATAAACAAGTTGTATTTTTATGGCTTCACAACTGACAGTGTTAGGTTCATCGAATCAAATCTCAGCACTAGAACACAATATGTTATCTACAACAATATTAAATCAAGTAGATTTAGAGTGAATACTGGTGTCCCACAAGGTTCAGTTTTGGGCCCAGTACTCTTCTTAATCTATATCAATGATCTGACTCTTACAATGGATAATTCAACTTCTATCATCTTATTTGCTGATGATGCAAATCTTACTAAACGCGATAATAATATAGATGTTTTATTAGAAACAATGTTGGAAACTGAATCTAAGATACAAAACTGGTTTCTTTCGAACCAACTGAAGCTTAATACTTCTAAGACTGAGTCAATGGTGCTTGGCCTCCGAAACATGGACCAAATAGAAAATCAAAGCTCAATCAAATTTCTTGGTGTCTATATAGACCACAAACTATCATGGGAAAACCACACAAATCATGTTTGTAAAAAAATTTCAAAAAATATATACCTACTTCGCAGCTTGGCTCATCGGGGTATCAACAAAAACTCTCATCACAGCCTACCACAGCCTTATACATTCTGTGATATCTTATGCTATCCTCGTTTGGGGACATGCTGGCTCCACGTCCAGTGTGTTTGCCATGCAAAGACGAGCACTAAGAGTAATAGCAGGACTTAAATTCAGAGATGATTGTAAATCAAAGTTTATAGAATTTAATATTTTAACTGTTCCATGTACATATATATTGCAATGTTTACTATACATAAAAAATAATTTAGGCACACTCACAACTCGTGACGAAATTCATTCATACCAAACACGTCATCGAAATGACTTAACTACTAGCTATTTAAGATTAACAAAAACCAGGGATGGTACTGCATACTGGGGCATCAAGCTCTATAATGCTCTACCTCAAGAAATTAAACTTCTCTCACAGACACCTTACAAATATAGAATTAAGCAGTTTCTCTTACGTAATGCCTTTTATACCTTACAGGAATTCTTAAATAGTAATCTGACCACAATATAAATAATACTCAATTGAAGATAAAAATGGATGTAAATGTTTTTCTATTGTTTTCTTTTAATCTCCGTGTTGTAATTCATTCGTTTACAAATATAAATTATCTGTTTTTTTTTTATGTTAGATAGTTTTATATTATCAAAATATTTTTAAGAATTTTAAATGTCCATGTAACTAAATGTTTGTTGTATCCTTTGACTTGTGTAAATACTGATGTATACTTGACACCAATAAATTATCTTATCTTATTCATTGGTGAACTAGAGTAAATTGATCAACAAACATGTTTTCTGAAGTACTATTATACAGTGCATGTAATTGCCGATTAGGCATGTACATTCACGTAGCGCGAGAGGTATGACAACACAGCAGAGCAAACTCGCCCGTCGGCGAAGCAGCCCAGCTCTCAGTTATTTCAGTTCAGCCAGCTGGCACACATGTTGTAATTCTTACTCCCTATGCCTAACCCGCCACTACACACACTATATAATATGTGAGCTAATATGCTATTAACATATAGTAGGAACAGTATAGTGGTCCCAATATTGAGCCTTATAGTGATGCGAATGATATCTCATATGGAAAAACGATTTTCTAGAAAACGCCTTTAACGATTTTGTAAATTGATCTAACAACATACCATTATTTGTTTTTTCCGTAAAAAAATAATAAATAAATAATTTGAAAGTCAGTCGAGTAAGTTCGGCCTGGCGGTAGCATTTATTTCATATGTAAGGGAACGTTAATAGAGATGTAATGCAGCGGTACAGAAGAAGAATAGAAATATTCTTTAATTATACCTAAAAATATTATTGTAGTTTCCTTTTTTTAAAAGCAAAATCTGAATCATCTGATTCATATTCATCGACGGAGCTTTCTTCTTTCAATTTGAAAATCATCCTCACTTTCCGAAACATTGCTTACTTCGTTGTTGTCAATGTCTTCCTCTGTAACAAATGAATTTTTAAAGTCTGCTTCATCCGTTTCCATTTCAGAAATCGATAAAACATCGTCTTCATCGTCGTCAAGTTCGTCCTCAGTTTGTTTCAATGTTATTTCAGAACAGTTGTTACAATTTAATCCATTACAAAAATGACACAAATTTGTGCATTTATTCCCTATCCTTTTACATGAACAAAGTTTTGTTTCACAACCCGGTTTACACATACAACAAATAGTCTTCAATAAATTATCTGGCAAAGGATTTTTTGTTATTATCACTGGCATTAATCCATTTATGGTATCTTTCCAACCATACTCTTCAGGATTTTTATCTGCAAATCCTAACCATTTCTGCATTTGAAAATACACCCTCAATGAATGCTCGTTTGCAGCCTCTTCGGTTGGTGGGAGAACAGATAATTTACATGATGTTTTTGAAATGCATTTTTTAAAACATTCAAAACGCAGAATGTGTAAACATGTGTTTCTCATTGGATCTAAACCATACAGTGGTACGATACAACTTATACCAGCAGCAAATATCACTGCCTTTGTAATTTGTCGATCGTAAAAAACTTGCACATCTTTTTGTGAGTATGGATATTTCAGCAGTATACTAAGCTAGGTACTTTATAAATATGTAAAAAAAAATAATTTAAACCAGCTATTGGTTTTAGATGGCGGTTTACCCGTCGGGAATACCAATTAAAAGTAATCATGTTAATTTTATAAATAGAATTTATTTTAAGTATCATTTATGTAAATGTTGTCTACAATTTTCTTTATATTCAGATATCCAGTCTGGTCCCACAAAATAAATGTTTTGAAACTAAAATTTCCAATGCATTTTAATTAAATAACGGCTAAACAAATTATTTTACGTTACAATACATTAAAAATTGAAAATAAACACAAAACACAAATATTTTAAAAAGAAACGGAAAATCAGATATGACAAGAGCCGAAAACATTATAAAATAATAAAGATTGTTGAATTTATGATGAATAAAAACTTATCAAATTATGTTTTGTTAAATAAAAGAATCAGAATATACGAAAAAGACTAAAAATGTTTAAAAAAAAGGACTCGATATGATGAAAATGGAGTGATGTATACCATTAATTAAGTTAGTTGCCTAGTTACAATATTCAGGGAGTGGAGAGATAATTTTTTTTTCAAACGTGCGTTATTCCTCAATGGCGCATTATGCGATGTAATTCAAAAAGTTTTAGTTGTGGATAATTTTCAACTAGCAGAGAGAGAAATATAATCATTTTGAAACAATATAATAATATCAATATGTTTACTTATAATTAACTAAAATACAAAAACTAACGTATCACGGATTCAAATGCAAGTAGAAAATTCTTTTTTTCAAACGTTGATTATTTCCTATACTTTCATAATTCGCTTATTGTTTTTGGTTTCATAAAAAAATCACGTAGTTATTTGAAACTGTTTATACGTGCAATATCCATAATTACAATTAAATTCCAAAAAATTAGTTTAAATTTAAAATTTTTTTTTCTTTCTAAACACCACCGTAAAGTACATGTAAAAACCTACACTTTAAAAGAAAGATTGTCCTACTACGTGTCGATACACTTAAACAAAATGCGATGGAAATTTCGAAATTAATGTTGATTTTTAGCCATTTGAATAAATATTTTGCTCTAAAATTTGGCAAAGAGGTTTAGTTCAATAAAGCGCATGGTTTCACCAACTTTCATTAAAATTGATGGACTATTACATCATATTTCTTAAACTGTTAAAAAAAGAGAATTTTAGGTGATTTTAATTTTTTTACAAATTTACAAATTATCAAGCAGTTTCTTCATATGCCTAGTCTTATTCATAATTTTATAGCGAACAGTTTGGTATTTTTATCATTGCGATACGATTACTATAATAGGAAAAATAGCAGAAAATTTGTGTTGAAGAATAAATTGTTAAAATTCTATAAGAAGCAATGGATGGATTTTGTAAAAAATTGCTCAGAGCACTTGTTATTAAACATACAACAAATCAAAACAATAAAATTGCTGTAGCCAGAGAATTCCATACAAATTTTATTTTGACTCCACTAGAGAACCATTTGGAGAATGATACACTACACAAACAATAACCGCAGAATGGTCTATATTAAGTTTAATGGTCAAATTTCAAATATTTCTCTGAATAAAAGTCAGCAATTTATAACCAGCTATTTCAATTTCATGATCAATTATTTCATCAGTTATGTGCGTCTCAGCAAAACACATGACAAGTGGCTTAATGTAGGAAACACAGTATTTAATATTATCCAAATTTTTTAAAAGGCTTTGACAATTCGCATAAAATAAATCATATTTAATTTTATCCCTAGCTCGATTTTTAATTTTAATATTAAATTTTCCTATACTTCTGTTTTCATCTAATCTATGTGAAAATCGCCCTCCATAACTTTATTTTCATTTTCATTATTCCCTACTTCACCTTTGTGATACTCAGGTTTATCCAGAAACCGTTCTTCTTTTTGAAAATCAAATCTTTCTCAAAAATCACCCCTTTTGGCCACAGTTTTGGATCATATATATTGTTCGTAAATTTTTGATCAAACCCTATTAAATAACAATTGTTATCCTTCACTTTACAGTATGTTTCTAACCACTTAACACTGA
This sequence comes from Rutpela maculata, assembly GCA_936432065.2. Lineage (NCBI taxonomy): Eukaryota > Metazoa > Arthropoda > Insecta > Coleoptera > Cerambycidae > Rutpela > Rutpela maculata. Next base: position 77,524,793 of record OW386290.2, read on the forward strand.
TATCTTCTTCTTCCTTGGCGTTCAACTTATTTTTTAGATATTTCTTTATTTTTGTAGTATCTGCGGTGTCTTTAACTTTTTTGATGATTAACCAGTGTCTTGTTTTTCCACACTGCACTTCCTTCAAAATTATTTTCATCATCTTGATTATCATCCCCCATTCCAATGTTTCAATCTTATATATATATAACATCTTATGACCCAAGCCCAGCACAGAATACCTACCTGTTACAAGCATGTGCATTCTACAATTGGCAATATGGCACTCCAGAGACAATAATCATAAAATGAATTTTAGTTATCCCATTTAGGGAGTTGTAAAACCTCAGTGGGTGATTTTGGGACACGTGTTCATCTAGACTTTTTGCCTAAAAATATCGCCAGGAATCAGCACCCGAAGTTTGTATCATCAATGCATTGACACAGATAAATTTACGAAATTGAGTGGACATCTAGTGGAGTCAAATTAAGGATCAAACTAGGTTAATAAGGAATTCTCTAGCTACAGCAATTTTATTGTTTTAATTTGTTGTAGGTATAATAACAAGTACTCTGAGCAATTTTTTGTTAAATCCGTCTATTGCTTCTTGTAGAATTTTAACAATTTATTTTTCAACACAAAAATTTTCTGCTATTTTTCCTATTATCTCAAATTATAGTAATCGTATCGCAATAATAAAAATACCAAAATGTTCGCGTGCCCTTTATTGAACTAAACCTCCGTGCCAAATTTTAGCGCAAAATATTTATCCAAACGGCTAAAAATCAACAATGATTTCGAAATTTCCATTGCATTTTGTTAAGTACATCAACTCGTAGTAGGACAATTTTTCTTTTAAAGTATTGGTTTTTACATATACTTTACGGAGGTGTTTAGAAAGAAAAAAAAATTTAATTTAAACCAATTTTTTGGAATTTAATCGTAATTATGGATATTGCACGTATAAACAATTTCAAATAACTACGTGATTTTTTGTGAAACCAAAAACGATAAGCGAATTATGAAAGTATATGAAATAACCAAAGTTTGAAAAAGAGAATGATGTTCTACTTGCATTTGAATCCGCGATACGTTAGTTTTTGCGTTTTAGCCGATTAGAAGTAAACATATATTTTTTCTTGTTTGCGCATATTGTTCCAAAATGACTATATTTCTCCCTCTGCTAGTTGAAAATTATCCACAACTAAAATTTTTTAAATTACATCGCATAAAGCACCATTAAGGACATAACGCACGTATGAAAAAAAAATTATCTCCCCACTCCTTGAATATTGTAACTGGGCAACTAACTTAATTAATCGTATACATCACTCCATTTTCATCATTTCACGTCTTTTTTTTAACAATGTTAGTCTTTTTTCGTATATTCTGATTCTATTATTTAACAATATAGTTTGTTAAGTTTCTATTCATCAAAAATTCAACAATCTTCATTTTTTTATAATGTTTTCGGCTCTTGTCATATCTGATTTTCTGTTTCTTTTTAAAATGTTTGTGTTTTGTGTTTATTTTCAATTTTTAATGTATTGTAACGTAAAATAATTTGTTTAGCCGTTATTTAATTAAAATGCATTGGTTTTAATCTAGGTAGATTATTTTTCGCTGATAAATACGTACTACTGCTTCTCATTGCTCGAACGGAAGTGACGTTCTCCTTGTGTTCACTGGTCAATAATACGAAGCATTAGCTGGTTTAAATTATTTTTTTTACATTTTAGTATACTTCTGAAATGCTTACAAAGAAATGTGCAAGTTTTTTACGATCGACAAGCTACAAAGGCAAAGGCAGGATATTTGCTGCTGGCATACGTTGTATTGTACCACTGTATGGTTCAGATTCAATGAAAAACACAAATGCGCTTCAAAAACATCATGCAATTTATCTGTTCTCTCACCAACCAAAGAAGCTGCAAACGAGCATTAATTGAGAGTGTATTTTCAAATACAGAAATAGTTAGGATTTGCAGATACAAATCCTGAAGAGTATGGTTGGAAAGATACCATAAATGGATTAATGCCATTGACAACAACAAAAAATCCTTTGCCAGATAATTTATTGCAGACTATTTGCTGTATGTGTAAATCGGTTTGCAAAACAAAACTTTGTTCATGTAAAAGGATAGGGATTAAATGCACAAATTTGTGTCATTTTTGTAATGGATTAAATTGCAACAACTGTTCTGAAATAACATTGAAACAAACTGAGGACGAACTTGACGACGATGAAGACGATGTTTTATCGATTTCTGAAATGGAAACAGATGAAGCAGACTTTAAAAATTCATTTGTTTCAGAGGAAGACATTGACAACAACGAAGTAAGCAATGTTTCGGAAAGTGAGGATGATTTTCAAATCGACAGAAGAAAGCTCCGTCGATGAAGATGAATCAGATGATTCAGATTTTGTTTGTTAAAAAAGAAAACTACAATAATATTTGTGTGTATAATTAAAGAATATTGTTATTCTTCTTCTGTACCACTGCATTACATCTCTATCAACGTTCCCTTACATATGAAATTAATGGTACGGCCAGGCCTAACTTACTTTCTCAACTGACTTAAAAATTATTTATTTATCAGTAAATAACCTTTATGTGAATTTTACGGAAAAAACCAATAATGGTATGTTGTTAGATCAATTTGCAAAATCCTCACAGACGTTTTCTAGAAAATCATTTTTCCATATGAGATATCATTCGCAGCACCATAAGGCTCAAAATTGGGACCACTAGACTGTTCCTACTATATGTTAATAGCATAATAGCTCGCATATTATATAATAGTACTTCAGAAAACATTATGATTGTTCATCATCTTAAACTTTATACGAGAGTTACTAGTGTAAAGGATTGCAAATTAGTACAAGTTTACTTTTGGATTGGATTGTGGAAAAAAACGTTATTTTAAAGTAGAAGGATGGTCTATGTTATTGGTATTCAATAAAAAAAATATGATTACATCATGAACTACTGGGGATATAAACAAAAATCCAAAATATAAGATCTTGGTGTGTATTTTGACTATCAATTTAAATTTGCATATCATATAGATTATATTGTCAAGAAGGCACTTAAGCAACCATTCTCCAGCATAACATCTACAAAACAATGTAAAGACTTAAATTATGTAAATTTTGTCTTCAATTTTCTTTATATTCAAATATCCAGTCTGGTTCCACAAAATAAATATTTTGAAATTAAAATTTCCAATGCATTTTAATTAAATAAGGGCTAAACAAAGTATTTTACGTTACAATACATTAAAAATTGAAAATGAACACAAAACACAAACATTTTAAAAAGAAACAAAAAATCAGATATGACAAAAGCCGAAAACATTATAAAAAAATAAAGATTGTTGAATTGGGTTGTTGACGAATTTTCAAAAATGGTGAAATATGGTAGTGGAGAACTTAATTTAGTTATATATTTAATTTGGAAGAAAAATTCTTTAAAAAATTGTTAAACTTCGACTATTTGAATGTGCCGCGAAATCGGTAGTGACATCATAACGGCAGTTAGATGTGAACTTATAAGCAGAACAGATGAAGACGAATAAGTTGACATTGCTGACAAGAAAGAAAATAACCTCATATGTCAAAAGTAAATTTGACGTTTAGCGAGCAGTGATTGATGTTTGCAGTTATTGTTAATATTTTTTTACAAAACGACTAAGGCAGTATATCTGTAAAAGCTAATTCTGACATTCTACTTGCGGTAGATATATTTATGGTCAGCGAATTTTTAAAAAGAGACGACCGTTTTGACACTGCAATGGTTAGAAGTACAAAAGCTGCAAGGTACTTACGTTACCGCTGCTATAGACAGTAGGGTACAAACTATTGTAATTTCTGCAAGAACTTCCTTTATCTTATCTTATTAATATTACATAATATGTCTAATATGTATTTTATTAAATATTTCCTTTTCATTGTTTTATTTCCTATTAACTATATACATGCGTATCTAACTGAAAACAACAAAATAAGTTTATCTACTAAAGAAATTATTTATTATCCATTGATACTTCTAAGAAGAGTCAGAATGAGACTTACGAAGATATCAAGAAAGGTCTGTATTATAACAAAAAATAATAAATAGGTAAGTACTTTATGCTCGTATCTATCTAAGCAATAAACAATGATATGTATTTATAACACACATAATTCAAAGGGCATTTATAACTACAATCCAACGCATTCGTAGCCATTTCCGACTGATTGTCTTCACCGACTTTAGACGACTTTCACAGTTTGTTTCATATAGTTTTTCAACGGCGAGTTTTTAAATTTCCTTTCTTAATTTATTGATCATCCTAGTATTATGGGGCGTCTAGGGAGCTTCATAAATAATCAATAGCTAACAAAAACAACTGCACTTTATTCCAACATAAACTAGATAAAATACATAAAAGCAGATTAAAGCCATTTCCATCCTTTTAGGAAGTCAAAGCATTAATAACATTCTAATCTAGAGGCAATAAGAATACAGTAATACACCCTGTTTTATCCACCACTTTGGCGGGTAATTTAAATTTGTAACAGCTAGAACGCCACACAAGTCTTGTAATGCGGCCGTTTTTCCTACAACATAAACCCATATTAAAAATCAAATTCCAACATTAAGATACAACTTACCACAAATAAAACGCTTAAAATACATTGTAATTTGTTACTTTACTTGACATTGAAATGGTCTCCACAATAAGAAGGCTTAGTCCTTCTCTGGTGGCTTTGAATCATTCATTATTACGTTCAGCGTTTATTATTGGAACACAACAGTTTTTCTGGTGAATTGGTGGTATTATTTACACAGTACGGCAGAAAACACTATTTGTACTTATATTTATCCATAACTAGATGCTGTTAAACTATACCGAATTGTAGCCTATGAACGTCAGTTGAATTTGACGTTAAATATAATGTCAGATTAAACTGCCGTGATTGTCTTTTTTCTCCGTCGCTATCAGCGAGTTTCTAAATTAGTCGTTTTATAACCAACTTCTCTACAGACTGCCGTTATTATGTCATCTCCGTTTTAAATGCATGTATTTTTGTAATTAATATTATAATATTATGACTTTCTTTTCAACTTCTACATGTTTCTAATGATTTTTTATGAATAATTGTTATTGTTTAACATAGATTCTCCTCAAATTTTAACTTAGTGCAACAACCCAATTCTTGATGAATAAAAACAAATATTTTGTTAAATAAAAGAATCACAATATACGAAAAAGGACTGAAATGTTAAAAAAAAACTAGATACGATGAAAATTGAGTGATGTATACCATTAATTAGTTGCCTAGTTACAATATTCAAGGAGTGGGGAGATAATTTTTTTTTTTCGAACATGCGTTATATCCTCAATGGTGCTTTATGCGACGTAATTTAAAAAATTTTAGTTGTGGATAATTTTCAACTAGCAGAGAGAGAAATATAATCATTTTGGAACAATATGCGTAAATTTCAAGAAAAAATATCAATATGTTTACTTATAATCGACTAAAATGCAAAAACTAACGTATCACAGATTCAAATGCAAGCAGAACATCATTCTTTTTTTTTTAAATGTTAGTTATTTCATATACTTTCATAATTTGCTTATCGTTTTGGTTTTACAAAAAATCACGTAGTTATTTGAAATTGTTTATACGTGCAATATCCATAATTACAATTAAATTCCAAAAATTGGCTTGTATTAAAAATTTTTTTTCTTTCTAAACACCACCGTAAAGTACATGTACACTTTAAAAGAAAAATTGTACTACTACGAGTCGATGCACTTACACAAAATGCGATGGAAATTTCGAAATTATTGTTGATTTTTAACCGTTTAAATGAATATTTTGCGCTAAAATTTGGCATGAAGGTTTGGTTTAAACTGTTAAAAAAAGCCAATTTTTGGTGGTTTTTATTTTTTTACAAATTTACAAATTATCAAGAAGTTTCTTCATAAGCCTAGTCTTATTCATAATTTTATACCGAACAGTTTAGTATTTTTATTATTGCAATACGATTACTACGACTTGAGATAATAGGAAAAATAGCAGAAAATTTCTGTGTTGAAAAATAAATTGTCCAAATTCTACATTCTTGTACATAATTCCATTCAAATTTTATTTTGACTCCACTAATCCTATACATCTGAAATCATTACCCGATGATATTAAAAATTCTATATCAGGAAGAAAGGAATACAGTTTGAAAGAATTAATTTTTATATCTAAAGTATCTGAAAATAACTGATGCTTGAAGATTAAAATTATTAAATACTTACTTGTTTTCTTTGAATTTCTGTTTCAGCTTGTAATAGATCTGCAAGGCCCTCAACTTCTGTCAAATCTAACTTGGAGTTTTGAAATGCTCTACGAGTAAATTCGCCTGGTTCTGCGGCCCTTAACTTAGAAATTGATCCTAATGCATTTAAAACAGCATTTATTACGGCAATACCCCCATGTATTTGTAATTCAAAACTATCTTCTCCAGTAAAACTTCTAGGACCTATTACAGAACCAAGTAGAGAGTAATAAACAATAATGAACATATGAAACTACTTTGAAAATTATGAAAATCATAAATAAAAATTCTGTTAATAAAAGTACATGGGTAAATATTTATAAGGTAAAAAACCGCTGCCCAAGGAATCACCACTTCCACATCCAGATTTTCTATCCAAGTCACTCACAACGAAAAAACTTTGTATGTGGAAATAATTGTTTATGGAACTTTAATAATATAATATTTGAAATCCTCTACCCTAAAAACCCATAAAACGATACCCCACATCCTTAGTAGGGTGGGGTTGGTGACAGGGGGTGGTAGTGGGGGTGGATAAAGTAAAAAAATATTTTGAGGTTTCTGGTTCTTGTACACACACTAAATCACAATTTGTTTTCATCCCCTTTAATAATGGGTAGGGGTGGTAATGGGGGTGGCTAATGCCAACTTTTTTTTTGAGACCTTAGCTTCTCTTGTATATACTAAATACCAATTTTATGAACTCTTACCTGCTTGATTTACCTATTTACCCCAAATTTACCCCAATTTACCCCCAACCCTTCGACGGAACAAGATGAAAATATAATCTAATTCTAGATCTCGTTAAAGTACATATGTGTACCAAATTTCAAGTCAATATCTCAAACGGTTCCAGAGTAAACGTGCGCACAAAAAAAAGTTACAGACAGACAGAGATTTTTTTCGCTCAAACTTAAAATCTCGACGTTTCATGACCTTCTAAGCCTATTTGAACAATAAAAATTTTTTTGTCGTTACTATACTTCCACTGGATGTGGTAATAAATTGTTGATTACAGTAGGTAATGCTTATTTTTCAATTTTTCTAAAATACAGAAATAGTACACTTAGTAATAATAGTAAACTTGACAGTGCAATGAAAATCACATGGGCTATAACAAATCTGTAGCAATCTGTAGAATAATTAATCAGTGAAATGAAATGTCTATATTCCTTCAATTATTAATTATTATACAGGCAGATGATGAATAAACAAATCATATTTTTTTTTTAAATAAGCGAAATTAACATGGTTTAACTATATAATTACACCTAAAAGATTCATATTGCTTGTTAGAAAATCAAACGCCATTTGCACGTTAACATGTGATAAATTACACAAATCAATTTTTTTATATCTTAGCTACATTAGAATAGAATGCCAAATTTTAATAAATATGACAGATAAACTTGCAATAAATTAATAATATTTAATAATATGCTTTAATCAGGAAAGGATGAAGTGAAGTGATGAATTGAACTGTCAATTGTGAAAAGCGGCATGTCATTGAGTGACGTGGAGTTAATAAGCATTTGTAAAAATTATTATGAAATAAGCGTAGTGTAGAAAACTTCAAATTTTTAAGTTCTGCTCATAAATTAATGTAAAAGTGTCACACAATAAAGTTGGGGCTAAATTATACCTAGGCCCCCCAATTTCACCCGCTCCTGAATGATTTTCGTACATAGTTGTCATTTTATCTTAAAAAGCATAAAAAACTAAATTCCTGTGTAAATTATTATTTGTTTATGTTTAGACGTTTCGAAAATATTCATAAAAAAACATTTTCAGGAGAATTACTTGAACTGATATAATTAATTTAACTAAAAAATCATTGCTGCTCTTAAAGACCGATGATGAAATCGACCAACATATTTCGATAATTAATAGCAATATTAAACTAGTAGCCAAGGCAATTAAAATCAAAATTCATATCGATAATAAACGTGAAAATATATTTAAATTGGAAAATAATTCAGCGCTTTTAAAATACTACCGAGAGCAATTAAAAAAATTAAAATTAAAAAATAAAATATTAGGCGGTTCCTTAAAGCCGACAGCACGAAAATATTTAGTATATCAAGAGGTAGAATCTTGTTTTAAAAATCGTGTTAAGTCCGGTATAATAACTAACGTACAAATTAAAGAACCGTTATTATTTTTTAAAAAAGCGTTTAGGAGCTTGTCTATTCAAATTAAAAAATGTTTGAAAGATGGGCTAATTAAAGTAAATGTTATTTTTGAATGTAACTTCGTACAGCCTACTAATGGCACAGCGGAATTAAAAACATTTGCTACAAGGAACACCGTGATAGACTTAAATACGGATTTAAAGGAATGGTATAGAGAAAATGTATCCGAACGGTTATTGAAACATCTAGAAGACTTTCAAGGAAAAGATTCAGGCTTGGCCTTATCGGAAATTATCGGGCTAAGAGTAAATGTTAATAAATATTGTCCTATAACAGTGGGATTATCAACATACGCTGAAATGCCAAACTTTATAAAGGAAAAAAAGTGTGTTATTAACGTTAAAAATAATGATGAATATTGCTTCTTATGGTCAGTAGTTTCGGCATTATACCCGGCTAAAAAGGATGGGCAGAGAGTAACTTCATATCCTCATTTTGAGGACGTTTTGAAATATGACGACATCGAGTTTCCGATGGAATTAAGAAATATTAATAAATTCGAACGCTTAAATGATATTTCGATAAACGTATACACCGTAATTAAAAGGGAAGTTTTACCAGTATGTTTAAGTAAATACAGTTTTGAACGGGTCGTAAATTTATTAATGATTCCTACGAATTCTGCAGATAATTTTACTGATGCTACGCAATATCATTTTGCTTGGATAAAGAATATGTCTCGATTATTATCTAATCAGTTATCTTCACATAATGGTAAACTATTTATTTGCAACCGATGTCCTAATCATTTCTCTACTCAAGAACTTCTAGACCGACATTCAAACGACTGCAATTCGAAAACTAATACATGCAAAATTGAATTACCCGACGAGGATGAAAAGTTTTTAAAATTTAAAAATTACCGATATAAAGAAAGGGTACCGTTCGCTATTTATGCAGATTTCGAATGTATCTTAGAGGACTGTGATGCTAACACGAATCAAAATACGCAAAATTACCAGAAACATACAGCTTTTAGCGTCGCATATTACTTAAAATGTTCCTACGATGACAGTCTATCGCAATTTAAAATGTACCGAGGCGCCGACTGTCAGTATTGGTTTGTTAAAGAGCTTGAAAAAAAATTTCAAACCGAGTTAATGTAATCATGTCCGACATAAAACCTATGGAACCGTTAAACGAGACACAAAAATTTGAATTCAAGCTCGCGCAGGTCTGTCATATCTGTGAGGAGCCCTTCAAAGAGACGGACGTCAAAGTCGCCGATCACAATCATTTAACTGGGTACTATAGGGGACCGGCGCATATGGGATGTAACATTAATTATCAAGACAGTCACGTGATTCCGGTTATATTTCATTGTTTATCAGGTTACGACGGTCACCTGATAATCAAACAGCTAGCAACGGCATTTGACGGGGAAATTTCATTATTACCGATTAATAAGGAAAAATACATTTCTTTCACTAAACGGGTTAGAGATACGAAAATTAAACTAAGATTTATTGATTCGTTTAGGTTTATGGCAGACAAAATCGAAAAACTAGCTTCCTATCTCGACGATGACCAGAAACGAATCACTAAATCATACTGTAATAATGATGAACAATTTCAATTATTAACGCGGAAAGGCAGTTCAAAGCCAACAGTGATAGAGGTCACACCTATATTTGCTGCTCTTTGAAAGTTTTATATTGTGATTAAAAATGTCATCAGAAAGTGATGGAAGTGAAATGGAGGTTGTAGGGGACACTCAAGGATGGACACAAGCAAAGATAGGCCGGAAAAACGCCAAGAGGAAAAGGCTAGGGTTTTCACAAGAACAGATTAACAATATTATAATAGGAAATGCTCCACAAACCAGTCAAACAAAAAATGTTGAGATAAATTCTGCCACAAAAAACACAGGAGATAAGAATCCACTGACCCACAAAAACACCAACCCAAACAAAAACCAATCCCCTCATATGAATAAAATATACCACAAAAAATATGAACATTTATTTTTGATAACAGCTGAGAGCAGTTACACAAGATTAGACTTTACAAACATCTGGAGTAAGATCTTTCCTAATATTAAGGACATAATCATACAAACAAAAAAAGGATTTCTACTAAAAACAGATACCCCTGAACAATCTATTACTAACATCTTAAACAAAATGGTAGAAGTGGGAAGAGTTCTTAACTTCCACAAAACATCTCCAAACACCAAAACTCCCACACCTGCTGTAAGTCCAAGCTACTCAGTAATCATAGCAAATGTCGAACCTGAAATAGAAGACAAAACGGTCAGTGAAATCTTGAACGAGCAAAAATTGGAACACCGATACTGCAGAAGAATTTTATCACTCACAACTAACAAACCTACTACTTTTATTCGAATAATCACTGGTTCACAAAATACTTATGAAACTCTTCTCACCGAGGGACTCTTCTTTAACTACCGACATTATCCAGTTTACCCCAGCAAGCCACCACCACCAACACCAAAGCCTTGTAGCAAATGTCTAGCATTTGACCACACAACAGAATCTTGTAACACCCCTGTCAAATGTTCCAAATGTCTGGGAACTCATCCATCTAACAAATGCTCTTCCACATTACCACCTAAATGTACCAGCTGTGGCTCCGAGGAGCACCAAGCATGGTCATACAAATGCCCCAACAGACCGAAAGCACCAATAGATGGCATTCCAAATGTGCAGATAAAATCCCTAAATAAGAAGTCTCATGAAATATCACAAAAAAACAAAAACTTTAGAATCCACGCTCCTGTCACCATACATGACACGATAATAAATACCTATATTAACGAGATAAATGAGCCAAACAACAAAAACAGAGAGGAACTGTTGATTAAACTGCGAAAGCGCTTCATAGACAATTTCAATGTAGACACAACAGCAGTGTTCACTGGAAACAGAGTATATATTCTAATATTCGAAATGGACGGACAAGACCCCTACTCTCCCACGGAACCCATAAACCAGCCTAACAATGTACAGCACGATTATGTCAGTAACTAATATCTTGTATGCAAACATCAATAGCTACACATCCAAGAAACATCTAATTAATAATTTCATAGAAAACAATAATATTCAGTATGCAATGTTCGTGGAGACAAAAACAAAAGAAGACAGCAATACCTCATACAGAGATTGGAGCACCCTTCGACATGACGGTAACCCAATACACAATCATGCAAGAGGCGGAAGCTTAGTACAAACACATCCTGACCTTAAAATGAGAAAAGCAAACCCACCCAGAATCAACAACCCCCTCAATGAATGCTTACATTTTACCATTCCATTCCTAGATGACAACCTTCACATATTTTTGGTTTATATCCACCCACACTCCAGAATCGAAGAAAATGTATTTACCATGAGCACACTATACAAATACTCGTTAATTGTAGGAGATTTCAACGTAAACAATAGAGCAAAAAAGAGACAACTAAATAACTTCATCCAAAATACTGGTTTCTGCAAATATGACACTCCACCTACATTCTTAATGCAACACAACAACGACTCAACTCCCGATATACTGCTACACACTCCCAACATAACCAATAATCTGAAAGTTAAACTTACTCCTGATCTATGCTCGGACCATCTCAGTCTACATATAGTACTAGATAAACAGAGGCCAGTAAATAACAATCGATTAATGAGATACAACTTCGCTAAAACTGACATCAACAAAATTAATTCAACCATGATTGAGTATATAAATGGGAGACAAGAACAGGAAATAAACACAGAGTCAATAACTGAATTTAACACAAAACTTTCACAGTCATTCATTGAAAACACGCCTTTAAAAGAAATAAAATACCACACACACGAGCTGCCACCCTTTATAATGCAATTGATAAGGAGAAAAAGAAAAATGTACCGAGAGTACAGAAATACTAATAATCCTGAAGCCAAAAGGGGAATAAACACTCTGAACAAAAACATACAGGCATTAATCCAACAATTCAGAGCACATAAATGGATCAGCACATGCAGCGAAATAAACAGAAAAAAAGGCAAAAATTACTGGCAAGAAATAAATAAATTATCTAAATACAAAAATAAAGGGGTAGCAAACTCAACCATTGAAGATAACAACCGAAAATATGAAAAACCAGAGGAAAAAACTGTAGTATTTGCAAGACACTTCGAAAAAGCCTATTCAGAAACACAGGATATAAATTTTAATAATAACCACTACCAAAGAGTCCAAGAATGGTACGACACATTTATTGATGAACCTATGCCAACAGAAGAACATTCAATTGAAGAAGCAGACTATTTTGCAGTAGTAAATCATGGCAAAAATACAGCACCAGGGCACGATTATGTCACAAAGAATTTTGTAAAAAAACTCGACTTAATAATACACTTATACATAATTAAAATCTACGAATATTGCCTCAAACACCAATACATCCCAAAGGAATGGAAAACTGGAACGATTATAACGATACCGAAACGTGGCACCGATCACTCCAAAGTGGTTAACTACAGGCCAATTACCTTACTGCCAGTACTAGGTAAAAATTTCGAAAAACTAATAAAAAACAAAATACAACAAAATATTGGCCATCAAATACCAAACTATCAATTTGGATTTAAAACTAACTGCTCTACATCCCATCCTTTATCGATACTAATAAACAATGTTGAAACCTCAAAGTTAAATGGAAACAAATCGGTGGCATTGTTCATGGACATCAATAAAGCCTTCGACAGTGTATGGCACAAGGGTCTGCTCTACAAACTACACAAACTAGGATGTTCTAGAGATCTCCTTCTTCTAGTTAACAGCTTCCTTTCCAACCGGAAATTAAGAGTGAAAATCCAGAACGCTACATCTTATGAATTTACTCCAGAACAAGGTCTTCCACAGGGGTCTCCACTTTCACCACTCCTGTACAATATTTATTGTGCAGATATTTACCACAATGATCCACAATATTTTTCACATCAAGCATATGTACTACAATTCGCAGATGATACCACCTTGATCTCACATGATAAAACCATTAATGCCGCTATGGAAAACCTTCAAAATCTCGTCGATGGCACATCTCTTTGGTTCAACAAATGGAGGCTCAAACCCAACCCATCCAAATCACACCTAATGATATTTCACCACACTCCCTCCAGAAATTCTCCTACAGTATATATGTACAATCAGACAATTCAAACAGAAGCATCCACAAAATATCTTGGCAGTACCATCGACAATAAAATCAATTTTAACAGCCACTCAGCCAACGCCAAAAAACAAATAATTTCTAGAGCCAAGCATTTTAGAGGACTGACATACAAAAGAGAAGGAATTAATCTTATCACCATGGGTAAAATTTACAAACTTATTTGCAGACCCATTACAGAATATGGACATGTAATTCTCTCTAATATAAAAAATCCAGCCATCAAAAACCTCAGAGTAGCCGAAACGAGTGCCATCCGGACTATCACGAAACTTCGCCATCCCAACAATCCCCTACATAACCCGCCTAACCAGCTCTTGTATGAACAAACCCACATCCTGCCAATCCAGGAACGACTTTCCTCTCTTACACGCAGATTTTGTCAAAAACATCAAAACAAAAATATAATAGATGAGTATTGTATAAGAAGAAATGGCAGAAGCAGACATATCTATCCTGCAAATACTCTTTGGGAGAAAATCACAATGCTGGGATAATCACCACAAAATATACAGCACACATATATGCATGTTTTTTTTTTTTTTTATATATTTAAACATTAAATTTTCTTTTTTGTTTTATATAAATACAAATGAACTTATTAATTATATTAACTCATGTATACTTGTTAAATGTCATTAAGATGGAAATCGAAACGGGCTGAAGGACCTCGGTCAATTGCCCTTTGAAATGTATTAGCTCATTTCAATAAAGTTCTTTTATTATTATTAACGCGGAAAGGTGTTTTTCCTTATGATTATTTAAATTCTTGGGAAAAATTAGATGAGACATCTCTACCGGCTAAAGAAGAATTTTACAGTAAACTGACTGACGAAAACATAACAGAGGACGATTATAACCACGCTATAAATATCTGGAATAAATTCGATATTAAGACATTAGGGGAATATTCCGATATATATTTAAAAACAGATGCATTACTGCTAGACATGCATACAGACGTACGGACTTGACGCTTTAAATTATTATACTGCTCCGGGACTGGCATTTGACGCGATGTTAAAAATAACTAAAGAAAATTTGGAGCTTCTCACAGACATTGATACGATACTGATGATTGAAAAAGGCGTAAGAGGCGGTGTAGCGCAGGTATCGAATAGATATTCGAAAGCTAACAACAACTACATGGAGGCCGCGTTTAATCCCGACGAAAGAGAGACTCACATCATGTACTTTGACATCAATAACATGTATGGAGCCGGGATGTCTGTTCCGTTACCTACAGGTGCTTTCGAGTGGGTACCCGTCGAACAGTTTTATGCCTTAGATATTCCAAATTTATCGGACGAGTCAGACATCGGTTATATTTTGGAAGTAGATATCGAGTATCCCCTTGAATTACACGAGCTACATAAGGATCTTCCGATGTGTCCAGAACATATGGTGCCGCCCGGTTCCAAACATTCAAAATTAATGACCACTCTGTTAGATAAAACGCGATATGTAGTTCATTATAGGACTTTAAAAAAATGTTTAGAACGTGGATTAAAACTCAAGAAGGTACATAGAATTTTAAAATTTAATCAGTCACGGTGGCTAAAGAAATACATTGATTTAAATACAGATTTACGAAAACAGGCAAATAACGAGTTTCAGAAAAATTTCTATAAGCTAATGAACAATGCGGTGTTCAGAAAGACAATGGAGAATGTCCGCAAGCACAAAGATGTTAAATTGGTAACTAAACGGGAGGGGAGATGGGGCGCCAAGTCTCTGCTCGTGAAACCGAACTTTCACAGTTCAACTGTCTTCGGCGAGGATATGATTATTATTGAAATGAATCGACTAAAAATTAAATTCGATAAGCCAATATATGTGGGGTTCGCCATTTTAGATCTTTCAAAAATTATTCTTTACGATTTTCATTACGATTATATTAAAAAAGAATTCGGTGAGCAGGCCAAACTGCTTTACATGGACACAGACAGTTTAATTTACGAATTTAGTGATGTTGATATATACAAGTACTTAAAAAAGACATCCACCTGTTCGACACATCGGATTATCCTGTAGACAATGTCTACGGAATACCTCATGTTAATAAGAAGGTACTAGGTGTAATGAAAGACGAATGTCAAGGGCGCGTAATGACAGAATTCGTAGGACTCCGTGCAAAAATGTATAGTTATAAAGTGGAGGGAGTGTCGGTAAATAAAAAGATCAAGGGTCTCTCGCGTTCGGTAATCAGAAAAATTACATTTGAAGACTTTACGAATTGTCTATTTAATAAAGAAATTTTGACCAAAGAGCAGCGATTAATTCAATCAAAGAAACATGAAATATATACTATCAAACAGAATAAGGTGGCACTCAGTCCCTATGACGATAAAAGAATTATAAATTATATAAATACCGATACGAAACCTTGGGGATATAATTTCCAACAAGTCTCAGCTCGTCAGATGACGTCATCGACGCAGTGAAGCGCTTGGCAGTAGCCGTTCGGATTCATTTACTTTAGAGACTTTGATCGCGATGGACGGGTTAGAAAAAGAATTGCAGTACAAGCTTGTACTAATCACTCGCGACATATATGAGAGGTACATTCAAAATGCATTGAATCGGGGTAATCATCAATTAGTTCATAAAATTTTAGAAAAGATTGTTATACCGGACAAAGCTTTATACTGGATGGCTTTAAGAGATAATTCTAATTTCGATTTAATGAAAAAAATATTTACGAAAAAACTTCAAAACGATATTTTTATTCAACAGTTGGAATATATTTTCCAAAGAGAATGTATTACTCACCTTACTGTATATCGATTACGGGAAGTAATTAACAGACATTATCCCGCCGCGAATAATAGTTATTTTAGAATTTTTTTAGAAGAATTATTAACGCGTAATAATGATTATATGTCAATTGATTTTTATTCGAAATCGTACCCGGTTAAAAATATTTCTGATAATTATAAAAGTATTGATTGGTCGATTAATAAAGCATTTTGCGAGGCAGCGTACTTTACACAATACGAATTTCTTGAAATTTTGTTTCGAGTAATTGGTAGGAATAATATACATTTCAAATTAGATATTAATTTCAATGAAGAGCATAAGCAGCTAATAAAATGGCTGGAGGATAATATATCCAAAGGTCGCTCTGGGCAGCCGATTGGCTGGAGCTCTGGTCCAGACAGCGGGCACTGGCCATCAACTACTTTAGAAGATTATGTTAAGACACTTGACATAGTTCGTCTACATTTTTTGTAATTAGTATAAAAGTATTGTAACATAAATATTTTAATAATAATAATACAAGAACTTTATTGAAATCCTTACATTTCAAAGGGCAATTGACCGAGGTCCTTCTGCCTATTTACAAAATATGTCTATTAAAAAAACAAACAAAAAGAAGAGTATTTCCACATGTTTATAGTAATGATAAATCTAAAATATCTATATTATATTTAGTTGAAACAAAATGGTTATTGTAGAATACTATTGTAGCTCATTTATTCTTTCCCATAGTGTGTGTTGTGGGTGTTTATGACGAGATCTTCTGTTGTTTCTCTTTAAGCAGAACTTGTGTATTAAATTTATATTTTCTTCCCGTTGAGCGAATTTTTTGGATAGCTGCTCGAGTCTTTCTTGTATAGGTTGAGTGCGGGTTAGGTTGTATAACAGGTTGTTAGGAGGGTTATGGATCGGGTTGTTAGGATGGCGTATTTTTGTGATCAATCTAAGCGTGCGTGTTTCAGCAACTTTTAAGTTTTTTATAGCTTGGTTTTTACAGTTTAGGAACAGAATATGGCCATATTCAATGGTGGGTCTGCATATGAGTTTGTATATCTTGCTGGCTGTGTCTGTGTTAATGCCCTTTTTTTTATATGATAAGCTGCTGAAGTGTTTAGCTCTTGATATTGTATTTTTTTTCGCTTGTGTAGTGTGAAGATTGAAGTTCATTTTATTGTCTAGTAATATTCCTAAATATTTGGTCGAAGATTCTGGTTGGAGTGTGTGATTGTATAGAGTTAATGTTGGGGATGAAGCAGATAGAATATGGTGAAATATGAGTAGATGAGATTTTGAAGGATTGGGTTTGAGTCTCCATTTGTTAAACCATGTTGATGTTTTCTGGATTAAGTTTTGTAAGTTCTCCATTACAGCATTGAGTGAACTATTATGTGAAATTAAAGCATTGTCATCGGCAAACTGTAGTATGTATTCAGAAAAATCAAAGTGTTGTTTATCATTATAAGAGTAGTTGTAGATGTCGGCACAATAGATATTATACAGTAAAGGTGAAAGAGGGGAGCCTTGTGGGAGGCCTTGTTCCATTGAAAATTCATAGGAGTATTTATTTGTTATTTCAACTTTTAGTTTGCGGTCCTTTAGTAGATTTATTAAAATTGCAATGAGATATTTGGGACAGTTCATTTGTGCAAGTTTGTAAATTAGGCCTTTTCTCCATACGCTGTCAAAAGCTTTGCTTACATCCAAGAATATTGCGGCTGAATACATTCCATTAAGTTTAGCTGTTTCTACGTTGTTAACTAAAATGGTAAGCGGGTGGATAGTTGAGGATTTTGATCTAAAACCAAATTGGTAGTCTGGTATGTGGGTCCTAAGTGAATCTTCTAACCGCATTTTAATGATTTTCTCCAGGTTTTTACCAAGAACCGGTAGTAGAGTGATGGGTCTGTAATTGCATGTCTTTGAATGGTCTGTGTTAGGTTTCGGAATTGTTATTATTGTGCCTAGCTTCCATTCGAGAGGAAAGTAGTGATGTTTCAAGCAGTATTCATATATCTTGATTATAAATAAATGTGTGTTATGTTCCAATTTCCTAATTATGTTTTTTTTCACAAGGTCATGTCCGGGGGCTGTATTTTTACCCTGGTTAACTATATCAAAATATTCATTTTCCTCTATTTTATATTCCTGTTCGTTAGCTTCTAGTATTAGGTAGTCATTTATATACGTATTGTACCATTCATTGGTTTCGTTATAGTGGTTATTATCAAATTCGTTGCATTGTGTCTCCTTATAGATGTTTTCAAAAGTATTTGCAAATATTTCGGCCTTTTCATCGTTAGTTCTGTATTTAATTCCATTCTCCTCAATGTCTGTTTGTTTGGTATGTGTGTTTCTATATTTGGATATTTTTTTGATGTCGTGCCAATATGATTTTCCTTTTTTTCTATTGATTTCCTCGCAGGTTGTTATATATTTGTGGGTTCTATATTCTTGGATATGGTTTTGTATTATTTTGTTAAATTTGTTTAGTTCGGTCTTTATATTTGGGTCATTTGTATTTCTGTACTCACGATACATTCTTCGTTTTCTTTTAATTAATTGAATAATGAAGGGGGGCAGTTCATGGGTGAAGAAACGGGTCTCAGTCCTTGGGGTGTGTTGCACGACAGCCTGTGTTAATTCTGAATTAAATTGGGAGATCATATCTGGATTTAGTTCTTGATTGCTATGAATGTTCACAAATTTGGTCATTGTTTCGTTTATTTTCTCGATGTTACTTTTGTTGAAATTGTATCTTAGAATGTGTGATTTAGTGACTGGTCTTTGCAGATCAAATTTTATTTTCAAACTAAGATGATCAGAGCATAAATCTGGAATAACATCTACCTTGAGAATGTTATTGGTAATATTTTCAGTATGAAGCAGCAGATCGGGAGTGGTGTCATTGTTCATTGGCATAATAAATGTTGGTGGCGTGACGAATTTGGTGAATTCTGTGTTTTCTATAAAATTGGTTAACTGTCTCTTTTTGGTTCGATTGTTAATGTTGAAATCGCCAATTATGATGCTGTACTTATAGAGGCTGGCTTTGACAAATATATTTTCTTCTATTCTGGAGTTTGGGTGTATATATACTAGGAAAATATGTAGCTTGTCATTGTGGAATGGAATTGTAAAATGTAGGCACTCATTTAATGGGTTATTTATTCTTGGACTATTTGCTTTACCCATGGCCAAGTTTGGATGAACTTGGATTAAACTTCCTCCTCTGGTATGGTTATGGATTTGGTTACCATTAAATTGTAATACTTGCCAATTTCTATAATTTGTAGTACTTTCCTTTTTTGTTTTAGCTTCGACAAATAACGCACACTGGATGTCATTATTTTCTATATAATTATTGATAATATGTCTTTTACGTGGATAGCTGTTTATGTTGGCATATAAAATATTAATTGAGGACATGAATGTGCTGGATATTAGAGTTGTTGTTGATTGGTTCTGTTGGTGAGTTTTCCTTACTTTCTAGGTCGAATATTAGTATATAAACTCTGCTACCAGAAAATACAGCATTTGTGTCGATGTTATAGTCGTTGGTGAATCGTTTTTTCAACTTAAATAATAATTCTTCTCGGTTTGTATTTTTTGTATCGTTAAGTTCATTGATATATGTATTAATGATATAGTCGTGGATCGTGATTGAGTCGTGGATTCTTGATTTTCTTTTTTCCTGTGAGATCTCGTGGGTCTTTTTATTAAGGGATTTTATTTGAATGTTGGGTATTCCTTCAATTGGTTTAGTAGGCCTTTTAGGGCATTGCATAGACCATGCTTGATGTTCTTCCGATTGACAAGCAGTACACTTCGGTGGTAGCGTAGACGTACATTTTTTTTCTGGGTGATTTCCAAAGCACTTGACACATTTTAGTTCGTTATTACAGTTTTCTGTTGCGTGGTCAAAGGATAGGCATTTTTTACATGGCTGCGGGAGGGGGGTAATGTTGGTACTTGAAATAGAACCCCTCGGCTAGAAGTGTTTCAAAAGTTTGTTGTGATCCTGTTATAATTCGGATGAGTCTAGTAGGTTTTTGTGTGGCTTTAGATATTATTCTTTTGCAAAACCTATGTTGGAGTTTTTGTTTGACCAATTCTTCACTTATTATTTTTTCATCCAGGTCTTGCTCTATTGATGACATCACGACTGAGTAGCTGTCTGTGCGAGAATATGACGGGGGATTATCGTTGGGGGATGACTCTTTGTAGCTTGATATTTGTCCTAGTTCGACCATTTTTCCCAGTGTGTTTTCCATGAAATCATTATCTGTTTTTATTATAAAGCCGGTTTTTGTTTTGATTATAATATCTCTTTGAGTAGGATATATTTTTTCCCAAAGTCTGATTATCTCTCCTCTTGTAAAATTCTCATTATTTGTTGATAAATAATATAGATGTTTAAATTTTTTGTGGGTAATTTCTTTCATTTTAGGAGAAAGGTTGTTTATGTTCCTGTTGGGTATTTGTTGTTGGTTTTTGTTTGCTATGGGTTCTTGTATCGTTTTTTGTGAGTGGTTATCTCTAGTAGTTTTTGTTATATTAGATTGTGGCCTTCCAAGTATCACTTCATTTATTTCAACTTGAGAGAATTGTTTTGCTTTTTTTGTAGTTTCCGGTGCATTTTTGTCCTTTTGGTTCCTTTTTTTTGGTGTTTTTGTTATCCATTCATCTGTTACCACTTCCATCTCCTCTTGATATCCATCACTTTCACTGGACATGTTAACTAACAACTAATATTATTCTCTAACAAGAGCTAATAGAATTCTGACTGTACTCTATCACTAATGCTTCAAGACTGTGATAAATATTTTACATTTAATAAATTAAATTATTTATAAAATGTGTGTTTTTATTTCCTAATACCTATCCTGACATGATAATCATGAGAGAGGCAGGTGAGACAGCTAGAAAGCTCCAACAGCTCCAACAGGTGTAACAGGTACCATACCTGTTACACCTGTTGGAGCTGTTCAAGCCGCCCATATACATATACTTGTATTATATATGATCAGCTCCAACAGGTGTAACAGGTACCGTACCTGTTACACCTGTTGGAGCTGTTCAAGCCGCCCATATACATATACGTGTATTATATATGATCAGCTCCAACAGCTCGGACAGCTCCAACAGCTCGAACAGCTCCAACAGCTCGAACAGCTCCAACAGCTCGAACAGCTCCAACAGGTGTAACAGATACCGTACCTGTTACACCTGTTGGAGCTGTTCAAACCGCCCATATACATATACATATACGTGTATTATATATGATCAGCTCCAACAGGTGTAACAGGTACGGTACCTGTTACACCTGTTGGAGCTGTTCAGACATTTAATAGATTTTTTTTTTTAAGTATGAGATGCTATCAACTCATTGAAATAAAAAAAGATTATTAATAACATTTTTTATTAATATAAAAAAATTATAATTAAAATTGTATATAGAATTAAAATAATAAAATCGCTGGTCTGGCTATCTGGCAGGAGGGCAGATCATATGTATAATTAAAAAGAAATTCATTTGTCTCGCTGGCTGGCAGATCGACTTCTCCAAATCTCTGATGAAATTCTGAGTTCAATGAGTCTGTAACAATTTAAAAAAATATCTATAAGTATTGAGTTATACGAAACGGAAAATATTTTAAATACCTTTCATGATGTCAGCTAAGAGTATCAGCCGGGGCATCTCCTGCGGTGGTGGCGGTTGCGTTACGGGGGCCTGGGGCTGAGGCAGCCCCAGGTACCTCGAGCCCTCTGGCGGGACTTCACACATTGAACATTGGCAAATATTGCCTGCTAGCAGCTCTCTAAGACCCGTTTGATGATGCATCTTTGCAGCGTCTAACTGATCACCGCGCTCTGACTCAAGGCGAGAGCTCCTCCACTTCTCTCTCTCTGCCCCACCCCACTCGTCATTCATACACACGCATGCATACAGAAATGAAAGCCAGTATGGTTAGAATATATTTGTTTATTCAAAAACCTTATCTTTATTTACAATATACCACTGATATATCGAGTAGACATTCTGCCTAGAGCAGCGTAAATGATTATTAATATGTTTATGACAATGATATTTTAAATTATTTAACATTAAACTATTCATATTATTACAATTATATAAGTCTATAATATTATTATTAGACAGATAATGCTGAAGCCATCGCTTCTTTTCCAGTCCCTTGACAAAAACTTGTGCCTCTTTCTCAAGTGCGTGGCTGTCGATGAAGTCCTGCAGGTCACCGTGGAGATTATCATAAGGCGTGGACCATTGGAGACCATGCACATGATGAGTTATCCAATTAATTTGCTTCTGAATATTGTGTAAGAAGCCCGTAACTAACGGACGGTTTAATTATCCGATGTACACACGAGACATCGGTAATATTTAAAATTGAAATTTCTTTACATTTTAAAACTAACTCCTTTTTATGCTGGAAGCCCTGAACGTCTATTATATACATATTAGTATGGACGAACTATACTGGTTAAAGGATTGTAATAAATCAATCTATCATGAATTATAAGACAATATGCAGCAGTGTCTTTCGGAATATTTTTATTAGTGCTAAATTCCAGCCTAATGTCCACTGCACTCGACTTTACAACCTCATTCTGACACGAACAGTCGATAACTACCAGAGGAGCTTTAGTTTTAAATTTATATTTAGTAAGCAGAGGTTCATTTTCTTTTTCATAATAAGATTTCTGAAATTGACAGAACATTTCATACAGAGTAGCACAGAAATTCTTCTCAAAATTAATATTCAAGTTATCATAGGGATATGATTCCGAATTTAAAAAAAGTTTAAAATTAGTCAACTCGCAGTGATCAAATTCGCTCATACGTTTAGCGACTACATTTTTACAACCCGTTTGAAGTCCGAAGATAATATATCGCGGTGTCTCTAACTGAGACGAAGTTTTAATATTCCAAGTGTGCGTCTGCGATTCCATCAGCATGGGGTATTCATGTAATTCTCAGCTTCTAAACGGTACAGGCAAATCGATATTCCTCTCTAGATATTTCATTCATTTTAATCGCTCAACGTCAGATACAGTCACATGTGGTACACGCCATTGAACGATTTCCAATTCTACTTTAATATTTTCGTCGGCTACAAGATTTATGATTGCGTTTGTATCAATACTACTGCGAACGAGTACCAGCTCTTGACGGACATTTAAAATAATTCTTTCAAAGGTCTCTGCGAACCCCAGACACATTTTTAAATAATAATAATAATAATAATAATAATTTTATTGATCCTAAGAAAATTTTACATTTTATAGACAAGTCAAGGAAAAGAAATATACTTAAGTTATACAATTTAATTAATAAAAGTTACTATGGTAAAATACAATACACGGTTATAAATAGTAAAGCACAAAAACAATACATTCAGCGACAAACTTGTTACATTTGTTAAATTACATAATTCTGAACTAGAAACTAGAAAATCATTTTGACCAATAAGTTGGTAAAATTCCTGTATATTATATAAGCAGTTTTCAGTTAGGATTCCTTTAAGCTTATTTTTAAATACGTTTATTGGAAGATTACGAAAGTGAATTGGTAGTGTGTTGAATAAACTAATGCCCATGGGATTATTTTTTTGAAGTCTGTGCAGCGGTGTTACAAGGTTATGTTTATGTCGGGTGTCATGTTCATGTATCTCATTATGTGTAGTATATTTGTTTATATTTTGTTTTATATAGAGAATATTCTGATACACTATAATGGAAAACAGCGACATTATCCTTAGTGATACAAATAGTGGACGACAACTGTCATCCCATTTGGCACCAACTATACTTCTTATTGCAGACTTCTGGATGATAAATACTCTTTGTAAATGGGTATGAGCTGCATTTCCCCATGATAGTATCCCATACAGGAGTAATGAGTGGAACAAAGAGAAATAGGTAGTGGCTGCAGCTTGTTGATTAACTGTTCTTTTTATTTTTCTGATAGCATATACATTTTTAGATAGTTTTCCACATAGCATGTTAATATGATCTACCCATGTTAGTTTGATGTCAATATGTACCCCCAAAAATTTTACATTGGTTTCATAATTTTCGATTTTTGTGGTAGCTTTGGTTTCAAATGTTAAGGTTACTGTTTTACTCTCATTTATAACTAATTGATTTTGTGCAAACCAAGCTTTAGCATGTTGCAAAATGTTTTGAGCAATGACCTGATTATCACTTTCCTTGTCTATATTTGTTACAAAAGTAGTATCATCTGCGTACATAATAGTTGCAGTGTTCAAATTATTTATACTCTGTGGCAGGTCATTAATGTAGACAAGAAAAAGTATGGGCCCAAGAATCGAGCCTTGGGGGTAGTTCACTTTTTTGTTTGCCCCAATTTACTAACTGAGTTCTATTACTTAGATAGGATCTAAATAGCTTCAAACAGTTGTCTCTAATTCCATACCAACTTAATTTATTTAGTAAAATATTATGCTCAACGCTGTCAAAGGCAGCTGTTAGGTCAGTAAATATCCCTAAGCATTGATTTTTATTTTCAAATGCATTTTTTATAGAGTTTGCTAATGATATGATTGCATCAGAACATGTTACACCCTTCCTAAATCCAAACTGCTGCATGCATAATACATTATTTGACTCTAGATGTGTTACTAGGTTATTGGATATTAACGATTCTAATATTTTGGAGAAGGCTGGCAATATAGAAATTTGTCTATAGTTTTGCGGTTGAGAGGTGTCCCCTTTTTTAAAAATGGGGAGAATTCTCCCAATTTTTAATTTGGAGGGAAAGATGCCTGATGTTAGGCAAGAATTAATTATGTCGGCTAGCGGTTCAATTAGAAAATTGGAAACTTTTTTTAGAATGAACATGCTGATATCATATATATCTTGTTTTTTTGTTCTTTATCTTATTAATAGCGATTCTAACATCATCGGGAGTAATAGGTTTTAGGAACATGGAATTTTTTAATTGCAATTTTTTGTCTATAAATGTTAATGGATCAGTTTCTGATAATTTTAAATTTTGTAGGTTTGCATCTGCATTGTTGACAAAAAAATGATTTAACTGATTAGCTGTCAATGTATCTGAATATATTTTTTGTGTATTTGATCTTCCCGTTTCGTTATTAATAATACCCCAAACGGTTTTACTATAATTATCAGTTTGGTTTAGAAATTGTTGGTAATAATTTTGCTTAGCAGTAGTTAATAAGTTGTTATACTCTTTTTTATAATTGAGATACAGTTGTTTGTTTTCTTCACTATTGGTTTGCTTGAAGCAGCTATGTAAAAACAGTAAGCGGTTTTTTGCCTCAGTAACTTCAGATGTTATCCAATTTTTGGAGTGGGTTTGATTATTACATTTAGAAATTAATGGGAACCATATATTGTAATAATACATGAAAGTGCTATGGAATGCATTATATTTGTCTTCGACTGAGTCAACCTCATATACTTCTATCCACATCTCTTTTTGTAAGTAGTACTTAAATGTGTTTATATTGTTTATGCTGTATTTTCTGTTAATATTTTCCCAATTAATATCTTTGTTTACTATGCAACCAGTCAGTTTGAGTAGTTGACCTTTGTGATCTGAAACGCCCAATTCAACTGTAGTGGCATTGGAGCAATAGAAGTTTGTAAAAATATTATCTAAGCAGTTACCTTTATCATTATGTAATAGTCGCGTATCATCAAATATTCGTTGTTGAAGACCAAATGTCATGACCAACTGAGTCAATTTCTGGGTGTTTACATTACTGACATCATTAAAATGTACATTGAAGTCTCCAACAAGAAGTATATTAGTTTCAGCATCAAGTGTCTCAGTATAAGTCAGAATATTATACATTATCTCTAAAAAGGTATCAACATTTTGTAATTTTGTAGATCTATAAACACATATAACTACTAGTTTAAATTGCCTTATGTAGCAAGCGGACACCTCACATACCTGTTCAACTGATAGCTGTACTAGATTAGTTAATTCAACACCTTGTATGCTTTTGTGCAGATATATACAGGATCCTCCATTTTTTTTGTGTTTTCGGCAGTAGCAACTAATATTATTAAATTCGTTAATGTTATAGCAAGATATCTCTCCGTGCGTAAGCCAGTGCTCAGTGATACATGCTATTTTGATATTTGGGTTTAGTATTAAAAAGTGTTCTATTTCCAATATTTTATTTCTCAGACATTGCGTATTTAGGTGGAAAATAGAAACATTTTCTGTGATTTCTACACTATTTTCAGAGGTATACATGCGTCAAAGTAACCGTTCTCGTCTGCAAAATTATCATCCACATCCGTCCACCCAGCATTTTCTAAGTGATTCGCGTCATTCGGAGTGAATGATGCATATCCCTTCATAACAGTCGCGTGGCCTGGATTTCTACTGCTGTCCACAATTTTACCGCTCACTTCGTATCGTATCTCGTCAAACAGATACAATAACCCCATTTTATCAAAGACCGCCGTTTTCGAAACCGTACCATCCTCTTTAAGTAACCGGCCCCACATATACAGCGAACTAGCATACGGCGCAGTATACACATCTTGCTGCTGAATGGGTATACGAATTTCGTCGTTATTATTTAAATTTTCAATTGAATATGGTCCATGACTATGATTTTCAAAATTAGTTATCGCGGTTTCGAACGTAGGCTTCTCAAACACGTTTAAAATATTCGGATTCATATTAGCACTTTGTAACCGAGAGAGTAAAGAAAACATCTATTTTTAGATGTTAACACCTTGAAGGTTACAGGTGAACTGTTTCGAGCGCGAGCAGGTGTTCCTTTTAAACTATTTCGGAAACTAAGATCCATTCTTCTTCAAGTGCAGTCTTACTGTGATGACCTCGTCACGGAAATTAACAAGATCACCGTCTTGATCGAATATCTTAATTGATATGCTATCTATATGCCTCTTATTAATCAGCAGGTAAATTGCATTAGCGGGACACTCTATTATTTTATAGCCGGAAGGCACACTAGGAAAAAATTCATGAATAATGTGTACAGATCTATCATTCATGTAACTGCCCGTGATGAGATTATACTCCACTTTTAACGTATTTTTATTGGATACTATAGAAATATGACCATCGTTACCGTGATTCCGAATAAAATGCTTTCTTACGTAATTATTTATATCTTCTATTTCATACGAGCCCTCCGGAATTTTTATAAACTTATCGTCTGTATCATAATATATACGATTATTTGTAGCGTCTATGTTCGGTATGGAGTTATACGCCTCGAAATTTATTAAAGCAAGCGAATATTCAGCGCTGTCTTAAAGGTCTATGGGTGGGGAAAAGTGCGCAGTTAAATTAGATGATTTGCCGGATAATGTAAACGTACAAGACATGTTGCGGCTTCAAGGTTAGTTCTGAGAATGAACGTGACTTAAAAGCATGATGCATTATATAGAAATTGTAAACACAGATGTCCACAATTTACTGTGTCATAAGACTGATACTGCTTGTGATTGTATTCAATCGAACAATTTAAATATTTTATTAATTCGAGAGGAGGCTGTAAATTACCAAAACTATCATAATAAACAGCTTTCGAACCGTTCTTCCAGTATGCAGTCCAATGAGTACCATTACCGCTATCACTATCCAAGTTCACAATGCGCGTTTAGGTAGTTGGTCTCGCATAAACATTCCTCGAAAATTAGGTATATTTAACATCTTAACATATTTTTTCAGATCCACGGCGGTGAGCGCTCGATTTGGTAATTTTACTAGTCACTTGCTCTTGGTGTTTTTATTCATGTATAGTCCAAGTCCTGTTCGATAGGGACGAAGATAGAGTCCCTTACCGAGGGCGATACTCTCCATAGCCTGATTGTGACGTTTAGATTCTTTAAGCTGGGAGGCTGCCGCCTGAGAATCTCTTACAGCTTTTGCTATACCTGCAGATCCACCGGCTAGCGCTCCCAGAGCACTAAGTCCAGCAAATATTGGTATTAGCGGTAGAACGCCACCCGTCTTCGGTATAGGAATAACGCGAGCAGCCATCGGTGATATTTTTTTATCTTTTTTAATACGCTGTATTGCATGAGAGGCCTTTTTAATAGCATCTCCGACAGAGGGAGCTCCATGTACTAGTTTATGAATTTTATTGGATATTTTTTTAAACGTCATCGTACCGCCAGATTTTCTTTTTTTACATCCCAAGCCTAATTTAACTTTAGCACCCATGATGCCTGCTACACCGGCTGCTGCCGCTTTTTCTCCAATGGACGAATCCCTAGCAAATACACGCTTCAGAGCACGTTTTGCCAATTCTTAATCGGCAATATGCCGTCCTTTCACATCATTGACTTTAGAATATTGTATGTCATGGTCACGACACGCCTCATCTAGACCATTAATTCCGCAATCTCCTCGCGCCAGTCTTTTTTCTAATTTAGTACCCGGGCTGCAGAAACGATAGCCAGGGATATGAGCTTCGAAAGGTAATTTATTTATTAGAGTGTTTACAGCCATGTTACCTCTGTCGCATGTAATAGTAGACTGAGGTGTTACAGGTGATCGAAAGCTATTTATACTTAAACTCCAGGTGGAAATACCTCAGTGTCAATCATGCGTTTCATCAAGACAGGTAACAGTCTGAAAATCGATAATCTCGATTTCGATAGTCATGTGAAAAAAGATAGTAGACATGGTTCTCTGTTACCCGACAGCATCAGGTGTATCATATGCGGACCTTCAAATTGTGGGAAAACAAACATCAATTCAATTCAATTCAATTTAATTCTTTATTCGTGTTAATACAATAAACTGTTTACACATGTCAAATTAGTAAGTAAAGTAATAAAAGTAATAAACTACAATAACGATGATGTGAACAAACTAACAATAAACAATTAATGTAAAATATAAAATGGAAATAGTTGTATCTTTTAAGTTCCTATTACAAAATCTGAAAAATTGTTATTACAAAATTCATTTAGTGAATAAAAACATTTATTGAGCAAATACTCCTTGATTTTATTTTTAAATAATCTTGGTTGTAGGTTTTTGATATTACTTGGGAGGAGATTGAAAAATTTAGGTCCAAAATAGGAAATGCTTGTACGTGATTTATATACTCTATGATAATCTAAGTAAATACTGGAATTATTTCTAGTTTCATAATTATGTACATCGTTATGCATTAGATACCGCTCGCTGTTATTTTTTACGTACATAAGGCATTCAAGTATAAATAAACATGGAAAGGACAGAATCTTTAACTCAATGAAACTCTTTTTACAGTCTTCCCTATATCTTAGCCCATCAATTAAACGTACAGCTCTGCGTTGAAGACTGAATAATCTTGAGGCCGAAGGTGCATGGTCCCAGGCTAGAATTGCGTAACTTAGCTTAGTTTGGATTAGTGCATGGTAGACAGTTTTAAGTACTGGCTGGGCTACAATTCCTATCAAGTTTCTTATGACAAAGATATTAGTTGTCAGGCTTTTTGCTACATGATTCACATGATAAGCCTGCTGACTCATCCACACGGCTTGCGTTTCAAGAATGTTTACGTCTACTCGAAATCTCTCTACCAGCCTAAATATGAATATCTTAGAAAAGTACTCGGCTCGATCGTGGGATATCATGAATTCAAGGATAGCGATGTAATAATGGCGCCTGCGCAAGCTAAAATTAATTCCATTTTTATATTTGATGACGTAGCTTGCGACAATCAAAGTGTGATGCGTGACTACTTTAGCATGGGGCGGCATAAACAGATAGACAGCTTCTATCTCTGTCAGACCTATACCCGCATTCCAAAACATCTGATAAGAGACAATGCAAATTTACTGATATTATTCAAGCAGGATGACATGAATCTTAGACATGTATATTCCGGTCACGTTAATACCGATATGAGCTTTGAAGATTTCAAACATATGTGCTCGTTCTGTTGGAAAGATAAATACGGATCCCTAGTGATAGATAAAGATAGCGATATCAAACATGGCCGATACAGAAAAGGGTTTGACGAGTATATATACCTGTGATTTTAGTATCTCAATCAGTTGATAATTACACATGTTATCTGACGCACCTGTCGACATGGACATTACTAATAAAATTATCGAAGCTCGGAAAGCCGTAAAGCGCAAATTAGAGGCACTCAAAATGCACGATCTGCAAATCGAAAAGTCTTTTGCCCCAATCACCGCACCTTTACATTCAATAGCTAAACATATCAAGCTTGAGACGGACGAGAATTTAAACATTAAGGAAAGTCTGAACCCTCAGAGGATGAAAAAAAATATTAATATTACACCGCCGATTGTCGACTCTGAAGAAGGCAACCAGTCAGATGAGGAGTATCTTGAGAAATTTAGCGATCTGTCTAAAACGTATATATCTGAGATGATGCATGATACTGAAAATACACGATTTTCGATATGGTGTACGATATAATTCCGAAGAAGATAAATATTATATTGGAAATTCTGCCATTCAGTTTGACGATGACAATTTAATAATAAATAATAAAGAGTATCAGGGCACTCGCGGTCTTTATGAATTACTATAAGAAACAGTACATTGATATTGTAAAAAGCACTAGCGCACATAAGAGAAATTATGATTCTGAAAAGCAAAAGTCCGGTAGTAAGAGCTGGAAGTACCTACATATTATTAAACCGATGCTTTACGCTCACGAACCTCGACAACGTGCTCCTGGTAAAGTAAGAGGTGGTGAATTAATGATGCAGGTCACCGATAATGCTATTGATTACGTCTATTGGGACGATCCTAATGAACTCGCCGACCGTCTTAGGCTTTTGATAGCTTCACAGGAGGCAGGCAATTTAAGTCATACGAATGAAATAAATAGAATTTTAGAGGAACTATTAGAAAGTAAAATAATCGAACCGCTGGGTTAATTTAACAGTACGTAAATTATTGTTGAACTGTAAACATGTCTGCTATAAAAAGAGATATTGTTAATGAAATACATAAGCCGGCTAGAATTAACTTTAAGAGACGAGAAGTCGTAGTTAGAGGTTTAAATGAATTGCTTCAGGCTGACTTAGTCGAAATGATTCCATATGCTAATTACAATAAAAATTATAAATATATTCTCATTGTAATTGATGTTTTTTCAAAGTACGTATGGGCTGAACCAGTTAAATCTAAATCTGGCATAAATGTTACTCGAGCTATGGAAAAAATATTAGTCACAGATAAACGAATCCCCGTCAATTTACAAACTGATAATGGAACCGAATTTTATAATATTAATTTTCAAAAATTAATGAAAAAATATAAAATTAATCATTATTCTTCGTATAGCACTAAAAAATGTTCAGTAGTCGAACGCGTAAATAGGACTATAAAATCTATGATGTATAAGGAATTTAGTATAAATGGTTCTTTTCGGTGATATAATTTACTTGCTGATATTATTAAGAAATATAATAATACTAGGCATTGTACCATCGGCATGGAACCTTGAAAAAAAATCTGAATTCTTCATTTAATTAGGAAATGGGTAATAACAGTTTAAATTAATTTATTAATACATATAAGAAAGAGGTTACATGTTTTGTGATATAATAGCAGAATATTTATTAATACATATAAGAACGAGGTTACATGTTTTGTGATATAATAATAGAATATTTATGTTCAAGTACTGGATTAATTATTTGAGCGTATCGTAATATTTTAATTTGAAAACGGTCTCGATCGCGGGCGTCTTGCATCCAGTTACCACATCTAGCAGTTCTATGGGCATAGCTCCAATGGTAAATGTGA
This sequence comes from Rutpela maculata, assembly GCA_936432065.2. Classification (NCBI taxonomy): domain Eukaryota; kingdom Metazoa; phylum Arthropoda; class Insecta; order Coleoptera; family Cerambycidae; genus Rutpela; species Rutpela maculata. The sequence continues at coordinate 77,557,008 of OW386290.2, forward strand.
TGAATTTTAACGTCCTCGCTGAACTGAACTATTCTTGGACATCTTCGGCTGGATACTGACATGTTGAAATGTACGTAAAACTTCAACGTACTTAACGTCTTCTCTGAGTAATTTCAAATTGTTTATAAATTGCTGTAACCTCTTCTTATGTTTCGGTATCCATCTTTAGGACTCGATGAATTCAATGTTAGTGGTCGTGCCTACTAGCCCTCTATATACTAAGTACACTTCTTTTAGTATAGCGTTGTAGCGTTACCATATCATCATCAGAAATAATGCGTGAGTATCTGGCTGGTAGACTCACTTTACAATTTTCGAGGATTACTTGGACCTGGATACCACCCCCACTTTTCGTATCGAGTAAGCAGAAAAATATGGGTAAAAATATGATGATTTCATTGTTTACATTATTTCTCTCCAAACCCCAAGACGCTCCTTATAATGGATCACGTGACTTATTAGTCATTGTATTATAACCGCCGGATGCTGTTATCTAAAGACAATTAATCACGTTTCAAATATACATATAGCCGTAGACAGTCGCATTTATTTACATTAACAATTTCCTGGAATTCGATAACGTCTCTGCATTTGGTCACAGTTTTAACATTCAAATATAAAACTTACGTATTGAAGTAGATGAATATATTATTTATCCTATGTAAGATATAAACACTCGTCGAGACTTGTCTATTTAGTCTCAATGATGGACGTCAGTAGCCATTTTCTTAACGCCCACTAACGTAAACATACAATACTATTAGTCAATAAACGGCAGCCATCTTATTTTAGGCACACCCTGTATACTCTTAGCCACGTCCTTTTAGATATAATCTAAGCTCGGGGATTGGATCTCCCATCTCCCCCCTCCCATTATTAGGTCCTAGGACCTACCATCTTAGAAAATCCCACTTCACACTACAACCTAGATAATAGGATCTATCATCTAGCATTATCTCACCTCACACTAGAACCTAGATCATAGGATCTATCATCTATCACCTGCGCGCCCCCCGCGGGGCTTCGGGCGTGCTGACGTCACAGCTCCAGCTTGACCTTGAATTGCGCTAGAACTCTCCTTACTTAACTACTGCTGTTGAGAACCGTTTGTGGGTAAACAATAATTATCCTGAACGGATTGGTCGATTAGGTGCAAGAGCTTGGCCACCCCGTTCACCGGTTTTAACTCCAGTTGATTTTTTGTCTGGGGCTATTTAAAGGACAAAGTCTACGCAAACCCTGTAAACACAAGAGAAGAGTTAATAGAAAGAATTCTCGAAGAATGTGAAAATTTGCGGGCTAATCCTGATTTCATTCGTAAAGCTACACACCCTGTATGGCGCAGATGTTAGAAATATGTTGATGCTGGCAGAATGCACTTTGAACAACTCTAGTAATTTGCAATTTACCTTACTTTAATCTAATTCATTGTTGTCTAATAAAAAATAATGTAATCAAATTTTGTTTTAGTGTCATTGTTTTTTCTGTTCTGCTAAAATATTCATAAAAAACTATTCCCGAATAAAGTTCAAATAAGAATTACTCAAAAACTGATAATTTTAGAGAAAAAACACAAGAGACTTCTTTTGTGTAGAAAACTTCAAATTTTTAAGTTCTGCTCATAAATTAATGTAAAAGTGTCACACCATAAAGTTGGGGCTAAATTATACCTAGGCCCCCCCAGTTTCACCCGCTCCTGAATGATTTTCGTACATAGTCGTCATTTTGTCTTAAAAAGCATAAAAAGCTAAATTCCTGTGTAAATTATTATTTGTTTATGTTTAGACGTTTCGAAAATATTCATAAAACATTTTCAGGAGAATTACTTGAACGCCATCTCGGAAACTAAGCACTTCCCGACCCATGTTTATAGGAACTTTTTCTCTTATTTTGAAAAGTTGTATTGCTTAGTGAAGTTTGACCTATGCAATTCGGGACGCCCTGTATGTATATATATATATATATATATATATATATATATATATATATATATATATATATATATATATATATATATATATATATATATATATATATATATATTGATGAAACCTACGTTGCTACCTCCAAAGTAGATACTGACACGACGTTGTCACCTCATATATAACGTTGCCACCTCCGTTTTCGGAGGTGACAACGTTTTGCTTTGTTTTGCACTGTATAGCATCATAGAAGGCATAAGGGGTCTAAATTAAAATTTTCATCTGGAGGTGACAAGTGACCCCCCATACTCACAAATTTAATTTTTAGTTCAGCTATAGATCGGTGGCGCTAGTGTCGCCCTCATTTGTACAACCGACAATACGCTGTTACCTCCGCTTCTATATATTACTTTTTATAGTATAAACTCTACGCTGTGACCTCCAAATATTGGCAACGTCGCGTTATAATCTTAGCCATTCTCTCCGTTTATATTTATTACATCTACAATATGATTTTGCCCGAACCATATTACCTGCATATTTACAGTTCATTTGGGTATAATGTTATTTCCACGGCAGTTTTTTAACTTTCAGTATTTTAAATTTTATGGAAGTCGAATAGTTGCATGTAAGGAATAGTATTTTGACGCCCAGACAATATTGCACATCCAGTGGAAGTATAGCAACGACAAAAAAAATTTAAAAAATTTTTATTGTTCAAATAGGCTTAGAATGTCACGAGACGTCGAGATTTTAAGTTTGAGCAAAAAAAATTTCTGTCTGTCGGTCTGTCTGTAACTTTTTTGTGCGCACGTTTACTCTGGAACCGTTTGAGATATTGACTTGAAATTTGGTACACATGTGTACTTTAACGGGATATAGAACTAGATTATATTTTCATCTTGTTCCGGGGGTAAATTGGGGTAAATTTGGGGAAAATAGGTAAATCAAGCAGGTGAGAGTCCATAAAATTGGTATTTAGTATATACAAGAGAAGCTAAGGTCTCAAAAAAATTTTGGCATTAGCCACCCCCATTACCACCTCCACCCCGTTATTAAAGGGGATGAAAAAAATTGTGATTTAGTGTGTGTACAAGAACCAGAAACTTCTTTACTTCATCCACCCCCAATACCACCCCCACCCCGCTACCGATGTGGGGTATCGTTTTATGGGTTTTTGGGGTAGAGGATTTCAAATATTATATTATTAAAGTTCCATAAACAATTATTTCCACATACAAAATTTTTGTGAGTGACTTGGATAAAAAATTTGGATGTGGAAGTAGTGATTCCTTGGGCAGCGGTTTTTTCTATAGTTTTCTAGGTCTTGAATACATTACCCATCGATGGGTTTATAGACAATTGGTATTATGATAAACAAAATCTATTGAAATTAAAAATATACTATAATATTCAATATTATAAGGGAAGTGAAGTTCTCCATGTGATACAATTTTAATTTTTATTGGAAAATCACTACTTCCACATCTAGATTTTCTGTCCAATAATGATGGGGGTGGGGATAATAATGGTGGTGCTAAAAAATTTTTGCACTTCCGGGACGAAAATTGTTACTGTACTTCCTCTTAGGCGGAACTAAAATGCCACATTTACTACCTTGGGATTTAAAAACAAATTAATCCCGCTCTCAAAAGAGGACCTTTTTGTGTTGTCTTAATTAGTGAATGATAAAATGTTAAATATTTATTTATTATGTCTATTTTATGTATATATTTATAATTATCTAATTAAATTTATTTTTGAGAAAATTGCATAAAACGTTACTTATCTGAAGATTTCATTTAATTTCAAATAATTTTTGAATTTCGTTTACGGCATATAATACGTTAAATTCTATAAATAATTTTTTTTGCTGTTGAAAATTTCACTTTCATTGAAACCAAAATGATACTAGCAATCAGTAACTTTTTTAGTTTTTTTATCCGATTTCAACAAAATTTTCCTCAAAAGTAAAACATATTAGGATCTACTTATGACCAAAAAACATTTGCCCACACATAAATACCCCTAAATAAATACGAAGCCACCTGCGATACCAAGATACACTGAAAAAATCAAAAGAATATACGGGAACTGCATCGACCGATATAGGGAAAAGTACGCACCAGAAAATTTGGAAAATTTAAGGAATTACTAAGTCAGTATGGACAATACAAAAAAGATAATTACAAGCATTTGGCACTTCCGCTTATACCGGAAGTCGCCACCAACTTGCTTATTTAACATATAGGGTTAAATAAGCAAGTTTTCGGAGTTTGCGAAAAATTCTGAGTCGAGAATATGTAGCAAATTCTATCCCTAAACTCAGCCGTTTTAGAGATATTTGACATTTTATAAAATGTTAACTATCTCTGAAACGGTTAGGTTTAGGGTAGAGTACGTGTTTTGACATTAGCCACCCCCATTACCACCCCCACCACATTATTAAAGGGGATGAAAAAAAATTGTGATTTAGTGTGTGCACAAGAACCAGAAACCTCAAAATATTTTTTTACTTTATCCACCCCCACCACACTACCAATGTGGGGTATCGTTTTATGGGTTTTTGGGGTAGAGGATTTCAAATATTATATTATTAAAGTTCCATAAACAACTATTTCAACATACAACATTTTTTCGTTGTGAGTAACTTGGATAGAAAATCTGGATATGGAAGTAATAATTCCTTGGGCAGCAGTTTTTTTCTTATTATTAGTGTTTTTATATTCAAAAATACTATAAGATTACACAAACTTTAAATTTTTATTGCTATTTGTTTTTTGCCATTATATTTGTTATAAAATATTATGTAAGTATAAATAAAAATTAAAAATTTTTTTGATTGTTTATAATTTTTTTTTCCTTTTTTCATTATTTAAACAAATTATTAAGAAAAAAATTTATTCTTAAAATTTATTAGTTGCAATTCTCTGCAAGGTGGAAAAAAGAAAAAAATTGTTGTTGTTAAATTATTTGTTTATTTAATAAACAAGTTGTTACTAACAATCGCCGAATGTGTTTATATTTTTTTTAGATAGAAAAAAAAATAACAAAAATAACCGTTTGCATAAACATGTCAAAAAAATTTTTGTTATATTCTTTATAGAATTTTAAATTTATTTTTTTGACATGTATATGTATACGGTTATTTTTGCTATTTTTTTTCTATCTAAAAAGAACATAAACATATTCGGCGATTGTTAATAACAAATTGTTTATTAAATAAACAAATAAATTAACAACATTTTTTTTTCTTTTTTCCACCTTGTAGAAAATTGTAAATAATATATTTTAAGAATAAATTTTTTTTCTTAATTTGTTTAAATAATGAAAAAAGGAAAAAAATGATTATAAACAATTTAAAAAAATATATTATTTTTTTATAATCATAATAGGAGTAAATATAATGGCAATTTTTTTTTTTCAGAAATACGTAATTTATCTATTTGTTTATAAAATTTGTTTAAACAAATAGCAATAAAAATTTAAAGTTTATAGTATTTTTGAATATAAAAACAATAATTAAAACTAATAAACAAATTTTTTTAATCTCTCTTTTTCATTTTTCAGTTTTTTGTTAAGTTAAATAATTAATAACTAATAGACTATAACAATTAAAAACATCGAAATGTCATAATCCCATAAAGTATGGTTGACAGAAGTTTTCCACAAAGCGAAATAATTTTAGTGGCTTTTGTTTAATAATTATCCAACTTGAAATATAAACGTAAACTTTAAACAAATTAGTTAATTAACAACAGGCTCATTTTATGAATAATCGGTGAAATAATTTTTTTCCAACGGGATATTGTTCCTTTAAGTGTCTAAATAATACGACAATTTTTTTTAATTTTTAAATTAATATTTAATAACATAAAAAAATATTTTTATTTATTACGGCCGGTTTCAGAGCATCATAACGGCTTAGTGTTCGTCGCACGGAGTTCTATTTTCAACATTAAATTAAAACCATTAATAATAGAGATAGAGTTTCAGAAGTTGGGACTTTTTTATTGGATATTTCTTCCTCTTTAAGAATATTTGTTTAAAATTTCTTATATATTAATAGTTTTCGAGTTATTTGCAGAAAACGAAACTCGTTATTTTTTCAATCATTTGTTTATAACTTCTGCAATTTTTTATGTGCGGGTTTGAAACTTTTGCACATTTTTCTAGACGTCATCGTCACTCCGTATCCAATGAGCCCTCACTCATATTTTTACGAGCTTTATCAAGCATTAACACAGCTTTGAACTTGTGAACTAATCTATATTGTTAAAAACACTTTTCGAGAATTAACAATTTGAGGTTTTTTTATCATTAAAAAAGTTTGGTATCAGAAAAATATCATCAATGTTTAATTTCCTAATAGTATGGAAAATGTCATATTTTTTGGCAAGAACATAATATATTTTCAAAACTAAATTATGTGCAAGAGGTAGGTATATTTTTATTATGATCCGGACAGCCGGCGGGTATTCAAACTCAGACATCTGTAAAAAGAAGCAGGAAAGAGCTATCCCTAATTATTAGCCAAATAGTGAGAAATTGCTTCAGATGGTGTATGATATTGGGCTACACAAACTGTACAAAGTAAATTTAAAACAGATGGAAATTTGCTTAAATTATTTGCCTCTATTGCAGCATGATGATAAGATGATGCAGTTTTAGAACATTTGTTGTATATAAAATATACAGGATAAGCTTTAAGTGTGTATTTGGACCCTAGACAAATTACGTGGACTATAATTGATTAACATTGTTTATTATTTTTTAACAAACAAAAAAATGTAAATCGAATGCATGAATAATGATAATAATAATAATAGAGACTATTGTAAGTAATAAGCAGTTCTAAAAAAAATTTTTCGTATTTTTTTGAAAATCAAAAAAAAAATCTGTTTGGAATTTAAAAAAATATTGTATTGAATGGGTTTCTATAGATACCAAGAATACTTGGTTTAAACCTAAGTACACACTTAAAACTCACCCTGTATACTTTAATTTTTGAAATTAATATTAGTTAACTAATTATTATTCAAATGTTTTTATTTAGTTTCATTAATGACTCTTTAAAAGATAAACTTCAAATTTAAACTTCAATATTATTATTAAATAATAAAGGTAATAGTAGTGTATTTTAAATTGCTGAATTAATAAAGAAATATACCTACTTTGAAGAGAGCAGTGTATCACATAAAATATAGAACTGCAGTTGAATTTTTTAAAGTCGACAAAATTTCCTTCATATGATTTTTGTTGGTTTATGCAAAAAAAAATTACTGTACGATGAAAATTTACGAAATCATTTCCGAGATTCTTACAAATACATGATATTTTTTTATTATTATAATGGCTTTAGAAATAGCTCCATAATCCAGCAATGTAAAAATCTTTATCAAAATAACCCACAACCCTAAATAGGTAACAACGTAGTAAAGAAAGAAAGGGGACGAGGATAGGAAAAATTAAAGATAAATACAGGGCCGCATTTTTTTTCTCGCCTAGGGACCCGTCAGGACATTTTACACACAATACTAGGCCACGGAATGGGGAAAATTATACGATACATGACTATTGCTCAGTAAAATCTTTAGAATGAATCGTACAGGAAAATTTCATGTGACATATTTTTCATGGTTTTAATAGGTCAATTGAACGAATTCATGATCATTAATTATTTCTTCTAACCTGAAAATATGCGGTTCTTTGTGAAAAAGCGGTGTTTGAATTTTTTTGATCAGATAGTATGATAAAATTGTTAAAATATGAAAATAAATCATATAATTTATATTATTTTCTTTCAGTTGAAACATAACTTGTTGACATAACCTTTAAAATTATGGGTTTCACAACCATTTGAATATAGCCGTGAGAAACGAAAAAAAAAAACGTCATAATATGGCGACTATATTTAAAGAAATACTGATAATTAATAATTATGCAGAACGTTGTTCTATATATAAGAATAAGTACCACACGTCATGACAGACGTTTTGTATATACATATATGATGGCTAACTCAATTGCTGCATGGTACCTCCAGCAGCATCATGCCACCTGTCGTTGCCTGTTAAGTCAATACGTCGTCTGCCGTCATTGTATGTTAAGCTCACGGTGTCTGGACTAGAATTTTTGCTGTATAACACGCCTAACTTGGTTACCTGTTGAATGTATATGATGTCAGCAAAATTTAATATTTTTATGTTGTTAATACTGCCTAATGTTTATTTTATTTGAAAATATATAAAGTGCTAGTTAAGTGAGTTTAGTTTTGTTTTGCAAGCTAATCAGACAATTTAAATGCCCAAAATTTTGCAGATAATTTAAGCACTATTATAGGCACCTCATCAAATGAATGGGAAAGTTTAAATTTTACCTGGCGTTTACTGTAGAATTTAAATCAAAATCTTTTAATGCAAAGGAAATTCTACTTTTGGAGAAACTTTTAGCTTCAACTTTTATCTGCAAATTTCATATAAAAGGAGTGGCTTACAATAATTTAACGCTAAAGTAAGTAGTATGTCTCTAGTAATATTGATGGTATACAAAAAATAATAATCATAATTTAGTATCTCAAGTATTTCCTATTTCTATTACGTGATAATTGAAATTGTAGGTGCATAACTAGTTCTATGAATTAATAAGTCCGGTACAAAAAAAAGGTCGTCAATGTATTTATAGAAAACATCACCTTAAGAAAAATATATCGGTTTGATCTGGTTCTATTTTAGATAACAATTTTCGAAGATAATTCATTCCACTAGTAATAAGTAACCAATTTTATTGCGATCGCTCGGTCGCATTTGTAAAAGCACCTAATTTGGGAAAAACCAAATCTCTAATTTGGCAGTTTATTGCTCAAGTTCTTGCAGATGTCAAATTGCACGAAATGTTTATTAGACGATGCAATAAAAATTGTACAAGTTAGTGCAATTTATTGCATCGTTCAAACGGCTTTAAGTTCTGGCAGGCGAAGGTAAAAAGTTTGTAGTCTCTCGACATCAGCCAAACAAAGAATATCAAAAATATAACGCGGTTTCGTAGTGTGTGAAATTTGGAAAATATGGTTTCTAGAAGAACTGATTTAATTTTGCAAATGGAAAAAAGATTAACCGTAAGTACCTCCCTTTTCTTATTTAGTATTCTAAATAATTTTTAGCATTTTCTTTATCAGCAAGATAGTCTATAATTTAATAAACGTAGATTACGTTGCTATAGGTTTAAAATATTCTACGTCACTCTTCTCATCAATATTAAGATTAGTAAAAGTTTTTTCTAATAATTTGTTATACAGTCTTGTTAACTACAGTGACTTAATATCTTATATGGGTCTGCATTGACTAACTAATTTGAAAGAACTATATGTTTATTGTCTCTCATATTTCTGGTAATATTATTTGGCGCAATACACCATTACCCCATATAATCTCCTGTACTTAAATAAAGTATTGGGCTGTTCAATATCCAGTATTTCTCATTTAGGTATACTAAAAAAAGTTTAGTAATATTCAGTTTAACTTCGTATATAAAAGTGGACTAAAAAGAGAAAAAAACCGGTCATGTGTGAGTACTCGCACGCCGAGAGTTCCGTACATCTATCAAATAAATAATAATAACACAACCTAGTAGTAATTTCAAGCAAGAACTAGATAAATCGCAGCCGGGCTCTGTCGACGCTACGGGTCAGTCTGCGGTAAGTAATTTATTTTTCTCAAAAATTATAATTGTTAAGTATATCTATTTTTTCGGTAATCTTTAGATCAGTGTGAATGTTTTCAAATTTTTTTACGAAATTCGGAGATAAGGGAGACATGTTTTCAAGTTATATATATATTTTTTTGTCAAAAATTATAAACGTTAGATATATCGTTCTATTTTTCCTGTAATCTTAGGCCCTAGGCCCTCTGTTGGTGTAAATATTTTCATATTTTTTGACTGACGAAATTCGGAAATAAGGGACAGGACATCATAGTTTCAAGCGCCGATTTTTGTTCAAAACATATTTTTTACAGTTTCTATTTTCAGATTACCTATAGACATATTCCACCCAGTAAACACACTCTGCCACATCCACATTATAGCCACTCACATTTTAGTGGATTTTGTAAATGGCAAAGCATCACATCACTGTGATGACACTCTTTGGACCGTTTCAGAACGTTCACATTATAACCACTCCCATGTCAGTGGAGATTGGGATGTCCACAATCACCACATCATTTTAATGATACATTTTAAAACGTGGATGTAACTAACTGAGCCACCACTCACTTTGGTATCACCATCTCTTACAAAATAGCGACCACCGCCGGCAGCGCCACTAGTCTAGTACTACTACTGTCATCTCCAGTTTACACTTGTCTGTGTTCTATTAACGGCGTTGACGTCAACAAACTTTAGTTTTAATGTTTTTGGTTTTTGTTTGGTAAATATCAACACATTTTTACGAAAAGGTAAGTACCTACTTGTATTAGCTACATTGTTACTATGAAATGTTGTATTCTTATTTTATATCTTGCCTGTAATTTTCATGTTTGGTGACATATCGAATGACATCATTAAAATTCAAGGGAAAAAAGCTAATTTATCATTTAACAATATATTTTGGTTAACACTGGTTATTTATTTTTCAATTACAGAATACTTTCGAATTCATAATTTAGTTTTTGTACCACATTAGGTATACCAATAGGCACAGTGTTGTCTCCATGTCATCCATGCGGTGTGCCCCATTTGATATTCGACGAGATTATTAGGTACCTTTTGTGTGCTATCAATTCATTGGTAAAATATAGGTACACTTTTATATTTAAATTTCATTATATTTATAAAAACAGTATAAAAGAGACATAAATAAAATATAAATATATAGGCGTCTGAATTTAAGATGCCAGCGCCAAAGTGGAGAACTCGTGAACTAATTATAGGCTTTTTGTTTGTTTTTGTGGCGAATACTTATATTAATTTTTTTCTGTTTGTTGTTATTTTTGGCGTTAAAAATAATAACATGAATAATATATGACCTATAGGTTTGCAAAATTTTATTGTAAGTGATTTGTAAGATGTTAATGGCATTATTCAGCAAAATTCATATTTTTTTAGGTTATTTAGTTTTTCCCTTGAAAAGTACAGTTTCTTCGACATAAATGGTGTCTGGCTAGTTAAATATTAATAAACCTAAATATTTCTTTAAATTTATGTACAGTTGTAGTTTAAATCACTTTTTTTTCAGGAAACATGAGTGACATTTAGGTTAAGCATATTGCAATGTATGGAACATTTGGGAAGCACTAAAAATGTAAAAATTCTAAGTGTGTGTATGAAGGGGAATATGTTTTAAATGCAGGACATATTATTTTGTGTGGTACAACCCATATTCAACACAAAACTTAATAAATGTGTATGTTCTATGTTTACAAACAAGTGTCTCAGATTCAAATACCCATGAAATTAATGGTACATTGAATATAACTGAAAAGATATTTATTAATTCTTTAAGTAAAATAAATGAAACAGTATTTTGTAAAATATGAAATAGAAATATTCAAGGGTAAAACATAATGGTGCATGGTGCAATAGTATATTTACTATTTACTTATTTATTTTTAAATATACTGGAATTATTTATATTTACTAATTTCACTTACAATGTGTGATTGTCTAGGGCATTATTATTGCTACTCGGGCCACGGTTATTTGCTTATTTGCACCCGCTTTTTCCCCCTCAATGCCTGGTTAAAGGTGTCTACATCAAAGGTTTGCTTTGAACATTGTCGTGCCAACTCAACTTTCACGAGTTGTCCCTGCAATCTACAAAGGATACCGACTAGGTTGGCTCCAGCAAATTGTAGCCCCTTTAAACGCTATATTTTTAATAACTTAGCATCTCAGTTTATCATTTACTTATTGTTGATATCGTGCACTAAAAAGACAACGACAGAAAAGCCCATAATTAGTTTGACTATAGACCACCAGGTAGCGTACTCCTTATTTTCAGACGCCTATAGAGAGCATATTTAGGTTATTTTTGATTTAAATACCTACTGATAATTGTTTTCTTACCAATTGACGACAAAATGCAGTCATATTGTATGGTATTTGCTTTATTACCCATCATTTTATTTTGCTCTAGTATATTAGGTGTTTTCTTTCTACCAACAATCTTAGCTAAGCTAAGTAGTTTTAATGTCACACGCAAACTGTGGTACATACACGAATATTTCACTCATCAGGCGTGACTGAAAAACTACTTAGCTTAGCTAAGATTGTTGGTAGAAAGAAAACACCTATTATTTTAGTACTCGAATCCGAGGATTGTCTAATTATATCTATAGTATAAATACCCTAGTCAAATTAGAACAAATTTCGACGTTTGACGAAAAAAACTGATAAAGCGTTTAAATTTGGCAAATATGTTCATTTAGGCTTACCCACTATTAAACATACTAAAAGTCCCCAGCCCAAACTGTTGTGCTTGAGCCACCATCCTGGAGAAATGGCGGTCCGATTCAGTTTACTGCTTATATCTTTCTAACCATTAGCGATATCGAAATTATGTTTATATACAAAATAAAGCTTATAAAATTCTGTACAAAAAGTGTTATATGCATTTCATCGACACGTTTCAACAATTGTGAATATCACTCGTATATAATAAAAATATATCATTGTATTGTCACAAAATACGGGACAACTTTCAAAATGTTTTTTCTGTCAGTCCGTTCATCTGTCCGTCTGCCTCTCCGTCCGTCATGTCTCTTGTAAGCTAAATAACTTAAAAAAGAAATGTCTGGTTTTATTGAAATTTGGACAATAAATTAGTGTTAGCTATAAGAAGCCCCAGCAATTAAAAAAAAAATCGATCAGTAAGTACGTTATGATTGTAGGTTTAAGTGATATACTTGCAATTTTAATGATCTCCCGATGATACCATCTTGATTGTTGAAACGTTGGTCAGTATACTGTGCAGTATCTCTGTATTTTTAGCATCTTATCAAAGGTGTTATAACACTCTTCACATGCCTTTTTTTCATAAAATGTTTTATAACCTTCATATTTACTAATCGATTTTTTTCAAAATCAATAGAGTTCTTCCTTTAGTTAACACTAACTTACTGTTCAAATTTCAATAAAATTGGACTCTTCTCTTTTAAATTATCATACTCACAAAAAGTGTCGTGGGCGAGCGTAGAGGCGACTTCAATGTGAATATCAGTCGATATTCCGTTGAAGCAACGTCGAGCGCGGTTAGTACTTGGATGGGGTCCCATCTTGGGAAATACAGTGTTCTCGTCTCACCTTCTAGCGGCTTGTATATCAGTGTATACGCAGAAGTTACGTAATTTCAGACGAGGATTACGTAGTGGATATACCATCCTTCGGAGGGGATGTAAAGAAGGCGGTCCCTTGTCTATTAAATGTTAGGCAAGTAAAAGATCCCTACTCTTCTTAAGGGAAGAGTTTCGGCAAAATTTCCAGGTTGGGGGTAGCTCGTCTCCTGGCGTCGGTGATAGGCCCTGGTAGCGGAAATAGGCCGACGTTAAATAGTTTTAAAAAAAAAAGTATCGTACAGAGAGACAAACTGACAGACTGACAAACAGATATTCGACGGATATTTTAAAGTTATTGGGAATTCTAGAATTAACATAATAATACGATTTTTTTTTACGAGTGACTTCCGGTTTAGAAATGTGTTGATCAAATGTAATTTCCTATTTTAGAAGATGATAATAATAGATACGGGAAAATATTATATTACATTTTTTATAGAGAATTTTTTATAAGCTTTACTTTTTATTGGAGACTTAATTTCGATATCTCTAATGGTTAGCGAGATATAAGGAAAAAAAAACGTAATCTGAGCACCATTTTTTCAAGATGGAGGCGCAAGCGTAAGAGATAGAGTTGACGACGTTAAGTATGTTTAAACAGTGGGCCTTAATGAACATCTCTGCCAAGTTTCAAAACTTTAGGTATCAGTTTTTTTCCTCTAATCCTCCCTATTTAACTGGAATAATTTAGGTACTTATACATTTTTTTCTATTTTAGAATGTTATAATAGACAATTAAAACTATCTTCGTTTGTGGGGCTTCTGGCAGTGGCAGTATAATGAGAGAAAAGATGGTAAGTTTATATAAGTTCTAAAATCTTAGACATTTTGCATTTGAATTTTGTGCAAACTGCTGTTTTTACCAATTTTTATCTGTAGCTATAATAAGGCTCTATAAAAAAAATATATTCTTTATTGTTTCATATTGAAATATCCGTTTCGGTAATGAGAAACTTCACCTTCAGTTTTTTTTTTGCTTAATTTTTAATTTAGTGTATACTTAGTGTCATATTTTAAGTCTCATCGAAACTTTATTATTTTGCTAGAGATAGAATTCAAATGGTGTCTACGAATCAAGAGTGATACAAAGTTCAAATAATTTTAGAACCGTATTCTGCATGCCCTGCAAGAATCAAATTCTGAATTCGTATCTTTATTGCTAATTCATGTTTTACAAAATAGTAGTTTGTTTTCAATCGTCATCCTTTTTTTTTAAGTTTTCAATAGTGTCAATGAAGTTGTTCTAAAGATGTAAGCTATTAAAATTAAATTTAATTACTTCCACAACCAGTGGAAGTATGGTAACGACAAAAAAATTTTTGAAAATTTTTATTATTCAGATAGGCTTAGAATGTCATGAAACGTTGAGATTTTAAATTTGAGCGAAAAAAAATTTCTGTCTGTCGGTCTGTAACTTTTTTTGTGTACACGTTTACTCTGGAAACGTTTAAGATATTGACTTGAAATTTGGTACACGTATGTACTTTAACGGGATCTGGAACTAGATTATATTTTCATCTTATTCCGTCGAAGGGAGGTAAAATGTGGTAAATGGGGGGTAGATTGGGGGTAAATCGATAAATCAAGCAGGTAAGAGTCCATAAAATTGGTATTTAGTGATACAAGAGAAGCTAACGTTTAAAAAAATTTTTTGGCATTAGCCACCCCCATTACCACCTCTACTCCATTATTAAAGGAGATGAAAATAAAATTGTGATTTAGTGTGTGTACAAGAACCAAAAGTCTCAAAATATTCTTTCTACTTCATCCACCTCCACTACTACCCCCCTATCACCACCCCCACCCCACTACCGTGTGGGATATCGTTTTATGGGTTTTTGGGGTAGACGATTTCAAATATTATATTATTAAAGTTCTATAAACAATTATTTCCACATACAAAATTTTTTCGTTATGAGAGACTTGGATAGAAAATCTGGATGTGGAAGTAGTGATTCCTTGGGCAGCGGTTTTTTACTTTAATAACAAAACGAGTGTGTGGTTGTACTTGAAATTACCACTACCAACACTCAACTTTTAACATTATTTTTACTGGCATAAATGATACCATCTTATTAAACATTTTTAAACCGTGATAATTAATTTTTTATAAATTTTTAGATGTGGTATGAAAAATAGTTCCAGCCACAGCAGACTGACTATGAGATAATTGTGACACTTAATCCGTTATAGGGATCAAAGAAGATCAAGAAAGAAATAGCTATGTGAATTTATATTATAAGGCATACCTGTAATCATATCTTGAATATATATAGTTTCGGAAATGTTTGTTTCATTGATCATTTCAAATTTATTTAATACTTTTTATATTTTTAAATCTAATTTCTATTATTTTACTTAGAGACATTTTCTGGGATCCCACTTTAGTGAATAATATATGTGCTAAAAAACGATTAAAATATCTAGGGATATGTGCAAGATTTATAAGCAAATATCAAACGATTCTGTATGAACTGCCTTTTTATATATTTTCCGAAATCTCAAGAAAAATTTAAGGGAAAGGTAAGTAAAGCGAATATGAAATATACTTTTTGTGTAAAATTTCAGCTACTTTGATGAAATGTTTTGTTTGAAGTAAGCCATTAAAATAAAAATGAATTGTAAATAAATTATGTTGCTTTATAATGTATATTATAACAACTTGAATGTTACCGCTGAGTTAATTTTAAAATAAATGAAAAGAATCTATTTTGCAACAAATAAATCTTCTTTTATATTACGAAAAAAGTAACTCAATGAAATAACGATGAAAGATTTATATTTATACCCGGCTCCAATATAAAATGATTAATTTTGAATAAATTATGTTTCCTCATATTGAATTTTTTATTGTTTTTAATCGAAAAAAATTATTTCATCAAAGTCGGCTGATGTTTTATACTTAGTGTATGATTTTACATTCTGAACAACTTTTCTCTTTATTTTTTTTTTTCATTTAGAAAAATAAAGGTGTACTTATTTCTTAAATATTTGTTTACAAATCACCCTGTATATCTAAAATTATATTCTCATATACAGCTAATTATATATGTAACTAAATTATGCTACGAGAATAATTTTAGGTAAGCAGGAGGATTTTGAAACAAATATTTAAGAAATAATGTAAGTTCACCTTTATTTTTCAAAATGAAAAAAAAAATGAGAAAAGTTTTTCAGAATGTAAAATCACACACAAGGTATAAAATGTCAGCCGACTTTAATGAAATAATTTTTTTCGTTTAAGAAGAATAAAAAATTCAATGAGGAAACATAATTTATTCAAAAATTCATCATTTTTTGGAGCCGGATATAAAATATTAATCTTTAATCAGTGATTTTTAAGTTTTAATGGAGCTATTTTTTCGTAATATAAAAGTAGATTTATTTGTTGCAATATAGATTCTTTTTATTTATTTTAAAAGTAATTGGGCGGTAACATTCAAGTTGTTATAATATATATTTTTTGTACACAATATGATCATATCTATATCACAAATGAGTGGTACTGATGTGGCTGAAAAGTGGAAAATAAGTAAGTCACTTTTGACGGCGTGGCTGAGTGCGGCCGTTTAGCGTCACTGTGACGGCATTTCCACGTGGTTGCAAAGAAGAATGACGACATCACTGTTGCAAAAATCACATCATTATGATGTTAAAACGATGTGGTTTGGTTTGCTGGGCAGACGGCAAAAGTTTCCAAACTGTTACTTCTAATGGAGAAGGGGTCGATTCCATTAGAGTATAAGGGCAAATCGTTAGCAGAAATTGATTTTGATACCAATTTAGAATATGCCATAGAAAGTGATAATGAAGGTAAAATAAAATTTGTTTTATATTCTCAGAAATTTTAATATCTCATTTACTTTGTCATTATTTTTAACATTACCGGTGTTTTTGAATATGAATTAAATTTGCACAGACAATGGAACACTTAATTTGGATAAACGCTTCCATGAACCTTGCGTTGCAGATGAAGTAAATAAACCCACTTCGTCCCGTGATGAAAATATTACTTCTAGTTTGGACGATACAGGGAATGATGCCGTCCATGACCGAATTGTTGACAAAAAAATGAATTTAAATAATATATAATAAATATATCAAAATTACAGATTTAAATGAGACCGATAAGGATTCAGATATTTCCCGTAAAAAACCAATAAGAAAAAAAGGTAAGTTCAAACATAAATGAAAATAGAAAAAAACTTAAATACGGCAAATTAATTTTAGGATGGTCCAGTGATGAATTAGCTTCTATAAAAAGTTAATTTGGTTCCTTTATCAATAAGAAAATTTATCCCACAGGCGAACAAATAAAGGAATTCGTAAAAAGAAGAAAATTGGATCGAAGTGTCCCAGTTTTAAAAGCAAAACTTCAACATCTCATGAAACCCAAGTAAAAAATGCCTATAAATAGCATGCGCTCTATTATTATATTTCTTGTTCAAAATTTCAATAACTTACCAAGATTCCATTTATTAAATTTTAAATTTTATGTTTCTATTTCCACATTCACGCAGTGAAGTGGAAGTTTAGTACCGGTATAATAAATGTCGCTCAAATAGGCTTACAATGTTATGAAACGACGACATTTTAAGTTTAAGCAAAAAACAATTACAAAAGAAAAGGTAGACATTATACACGCCAATTTGTAATTTAAAGGTCTATTTGAATTAAAAAAAAATAGTTTACGTTGAGAAACTAATGTCGTTGGACTTAATGCATACATAAATCATGTTTAATCTTAGTGTTTGACGAGATAATATTTTGCAGGTGCTTGCAAACTGATTTTTAACAATTTTGTCGCGGACTTCTATGATTAAAACTAAAGATTGTAAAAGGCATATTTTTTTTGAAAATCAAACTATCTTCAACCCTTTGTATTTTGTCTGGTAGGGCTTAAATATGCAAAAATATACATGTCCCATTTAAAACATTGATTTTCATGTAAATTGCGTCGAAACCGGTAGTCGGCATTTTGGTTCTTTACATCACATAATTGGAAATTAGATCTCATATACTGCACCAAATTTTAAAAAATACATCCTCCCATTCAAAACTTACTAGAGTATCACTATGGGCTGGACCACCCGGTATACCGAAAATAACCATTTTTTATATACACGGTTTTTCGTGAATGACTGGCCATACACCAATGAAGATTACAGAACCCCGAGACGATCTCAGAATGATCTTTAGTACATCCCGAATGCTCTTTGTTTCTGATATACAACGTGTTTTCTATTTTTTCACAAAATAATAGATGTTTCAATAATTTAATATCGCAAATAAACAAAAAATATTAGGACTGGGGTTACTTATCTTTTTTTTGGCAGTTACCTGAAACTATCATCCTGTATATGGATTATGGCAATTTACAATACCGATTTAAAAAACACAGGGTGCTACTCGCAACTGAGGCCTGAGATTAAATACTCAGTCAATATATTTTTTATTTTTATTGTTGAAATAGCAATTTCCATTCGTTCCGTAATAATTTCATTAAATACAAACAATTTATATTGTTAAAGTAAAATTGATATTTAACGCAATCTGCGTAAAGTTTGTTGAATACAGATTACCTAGTCGACACACTGTATATTACAGCTCCGATATTTTATGCATTTTCGTATGTCGTATTTATTGTACTTAATTAAAAACCTTAATAATTTTTGCTTTAAAATTGGAACAAAATATAGTCTATATATAGCAAGATAGTGTACACGCCTCTGGAGATCACTCAGTATAACTGATATGACTCAATTTCAATAAGGATATTCTGCCATACTGTACTACATATAATTTCTTTGGTCAGAAGTCATTGTGTTTATTGGGTATCCGGCAACACCTGAATACAAATTCTATTCGTTTTAAACATAAAATTTTTAAGATAAAATTGATATATAGTCTAATTTACACTAAGGTCGCTCGAACTTGAAAGACGCACTGTATAGTACAGATTAGTTATTTAAGATATTATTTACAACAAAAAAGTATCCTGCAGAATGTATAACAATTATTATGTTAAAAGTTCAATAAATCGACAAAACTGAATAATCTAGTAGAAAATAATCGCGGTACAAGGCCAACAATCACTCATATACAGTTTTCTTGAAAACTTTTATTCCTAGTAAAGAAACAGTTTAAAATAGAAAAGTTGCGTCCTTCCTTTATCTTCATTTCTTATCGATATAGTTGGTATCTATTTCGAAAGATAAAAAAGTTTTTCGCTTGTTCTATTTGTCCTGCAACAGCCTGACATAACTTTAGAAGAAAATCATACTTTATACACTTATTAAAATTCGATCTTCATATTAACATATTTTGTGAACACAGGGTATGCAGTGAAAATATGAGGAAAATTTGAGATCAATTCATGTTCCGTTTTTGAGTTAGAGCTAGTTGGAAGAGAAAATAACAATAACATTCAAAATGTCTAAAACTAACATGCAAAACTTATAACGTGTAAATTTAATAGCAATTAATTGTAATACCGGGGCAGCAATCACTCATTTGGTATTTTCTCGAAAACTGCTAATGCCAGAAAAAAAGTTTCAAATAAAAAAGTTACGTCCATCCTTTATCTTTATTTCTTCTTGATTTACTTGGTATCTATTTCGAAAGATAAAAAAGTTTCCTGCATGCAATATTTGAGAATGCAAATTTTCGACATAGTAAAAAAATATATTTTCTAAACTTATTAAAACTTCATATCAACACATTGTGTTAAAGAATATATAGTGATAATACGAAAAAAATTTGAGGGTAATTCATCGTGCCGTTTTTGAGTTAGAGCGAGTGTTTAACTCGCTCTAACTCAAAAATTGTTTTATTTCTCCAATAGACACATAAAACCAGAATAATGGGCCTTGAAGACAAAACCCGCGACGGTATTAAATAATTATTTATAATAATTTAACAAGTTGACGGATCATTATGAAATTCAATGGGATTCTATTCTGATGATAGACGAAGCGATTAAAAAAGCATTCAAGTGGATTCGTTAAGAATTGTGACCTGTAGAGTGTTTCTGTACGTACGTACGTACCAATTGACAATTTTCAATAGCAATTTTAGAACATAACAAAAGTTCAAATCAATCTAAAAATGGTAGCATCTTCCATTCTCTAAAAACTATAATTAATATCGATTCCATGCGGAGTTAAGAAAGTAAAAATACTTTTATCAGCGAAACTAAGTGTTAGCGAATTGGCCGAGAATAGAATATAGACACAACGTGTGGGTGTGTAATGTTGTATTGAAGAAGTTAGAGGCAGACATTTGGAAAATTTGTCGGTTAGTTGTTTTCTTAAATATTATTGTTCATTACATTTTAAGTGTGTTTGAAATTGTTTTTGAAAATTCTTTTTAGTTAATGAATCTAAATGTTAGGTGCGTTCATTTCCTCAATTATTTCTCTCCTTTATAATTGTCACTCTTTCTTATTTGTTCTAAAAAATTTTAATTTCGTTCCTTAATATTGAAATATTTATATTTTTTTATTATCGCTGTGTGATAAATTAAATGTTTTCTCACAACTAATGTTTTCGTGACCGGAAGCCACCCAAATATTTTTTAAATGGATTTATTGTGAATCTTAGCTGTTAAGTCCCGAATCGATAAAAGTGTTCCAAAAAATTAACTACATGGTTAGGTACATTATTAGAGTATTTTTAAAATCGGTATCGTAAATTGCCAATTGATGTTTTTTTAAGGTAATTGACAAAAAAAAATTGACACCTGATATTTTTTTTTTGTTTGCGGTACTGAATAGTGCAAACATATTAGTGAAACATACCTACTAAATTTGGTTCTATTTGATGAAGCCATTCAAAAAAATATGGCCGATTGAAATTTTGTAAAAAAATTGAAAACTTGCTGAAGGTCAGAAACGAAAGGCGGTAGGGATATTCTGTGCTCCTCACTAGCGTATGGCCAGCCACTTACTAAACACCCTGTATATTACCACTGCCAAGTATGCTTATATTTTGGTAACTATGACTTGTTTAATGATTCCGTTGTCACCCAGTATAGTAAAAATTATTGTTCTCTACATTGTTAATTCTTTTAATATTGATAAAATATATGCACAATATTGCACTATAATTATAAGGTATTTTTAACAGGTATTTGTTCTGTTTTCTTTTATAACCCATTTGAAATTTGCTTTTCTTCATTCAATATGAAACTTAAATATAGGTACCTAGTTTATATTTGTAAATTAGTGAAGTAAAATCTTTCTTTAAATTAATTATTTTCATATGAAATGGCGCTCATTACAGGTCCCATAACCGTATAAGCTCAATTCGGTGCAGACATCTATAAAATAAGTGGGAACGAGTTATATCTAATTTGCAAATTTAGTGCGTAGTTACGTCAAATTGTGGTAATATTTCAAAAATAAATAATAAGCAGTTTAAAAACAAATTTTCGTATTTTTTTTAATAGAAAAAAATTACGCACGGAATTTAAAAAATGTACCTGATGTTTTGAACGTTCACTTGAATGAATTTCATATGAAAAGGATAAATTAATCGACTTAGGCTTACAATTTGTCTGGTAATATTTACAGTTGCCAGCTAATATTATCAGAAAAATGGCACGACTAAGTCGATTTGTAGTTTTTATTAATTTTTCCTTTTCGTATGAAATTAGTTCAAGTGAACGTTCGAAACTTCAGGTAGGTACATAGAAAAAAATCATTGAATGGATTTCTATAGATGTCAAGATAAGTGGTTTAAATATAACTATACACTTAAAACGCACCATGTATACTTTAATTTTTGAAATATTGGTAACAGAAATTTACTTGTGTAGTATCAAGGCTTTTCATCTATTATGTGTTAGCAATATCAGGAGTTCCATCTCCGGCCACTGTTATTTATTATATTTATCAATATCTGCAGGGATATTCAAAATGTTCTTTGATATATTAACAGTCTTAAATTGTTTGCATCTATTAACTCTGAAGATTGTCGTCAATTACAACAAGATTTCTCAAAAATTAATTTATATTGTGAATCTAATAAATTACCTTTAAATATATCAAAATGTAATACCACAACCTTTACCAAGAAAAATAATCCGATAAATTTTTCGTATAAAATAGACGACGAAACAGTTAATAAATGCAGCCAATCTAAGGATTTCGGAGTCATCTCTGATTGAATATTAACCTTTGTTGCCCATATAAATAGCATTATTGCTAATGCTTACAAAAATGTAGGTTTTATTATGAGAAATTCGAAGTGTTTTACGAACATTTGTACACTTTCTCTTCTGTTTAATGCTTTTGTCAGGCCAAAATTGGAATATGCTGGTAATGTTTTGAATCCACAACATGATATTCATATCTTTAGTTTGGAGCGAGTTCAGGGAAGGTATATTGAATATCTCCCCTTTCCGTATTTATCCACCTAGGGGTACTCCACAATCTGATTTGTTAGCTAGATTTAACTTAAACTGGTCTAGGAAATAGCGTGCAAATTCAACGACGATTGGTTACCGTCTGCCAATCGATAATCGAAGAGACCATATAAGTACAAAATTTTTTTCTCCCTGGAACTTTTTGGTATGGTGGGGGGATAGGAAGGGAGAGGGCATTTATTTTTTTTATCGAATTATTATCGATATTTGTCCACATAGGTAGTTAGTATATGTACTTCATATACCTCAATTACGCTGCCAGACAAAGTTTCCGGTCGGCGTGCGAGGTAACCGGAAATAGGAAAAAAATTTAGTTACCGGACTAAATTTGGCGCAAAATGTTTGTTCTGACGTCTACAGTATTGTCCTGTAGTTGGCAGACATTTCTATCGGTCGGTTTTTGAGCAATTTGCCATCAAAGTGGCCATTTTCCGCCACTCTGATGGCCAATTGCTCAAAAACTGACCGATAGAAATGTCTACCAACTACAGTACAGTACACGTCAAAACAAACATTTTGCGCCAAATTTGGTCCGGTAACTAAAAATGTTTTTTTTTTCTATTTCCGGCTACCGCGCACGCCGACTGGAAGTTTTATCTGCCAGCATAATTGGGGCATGTGAAGGACATATACTAACTACCTCTGCGAACAGATATCGATAATCATTTGATTAAAAAATAAATGTCCCCCCTCTCCCTATCCCCTACCACACCAAAAAGTTCCAGAGAAAAAAAATTGTCTCTTCGATTACCGACTGGTAGACGGTAACCATTCGTCGTCGAATTTGCACGCTATTTTCTAGAATAAACGACTTAGTATCTCGGCGAGTCTATTTTTCTATACTGTTTTTACATAAACTGACAAATCAGGTGGACTGCCCGGATGGTCTCAGCTCTTTTTAACTGTTCCGTCGTTTCAAATTCGCTCATACGCCTTATTTTATTTAGCTACTCCAAGAACGATTTTATTAAAATTTTCACCTATTTATAACATGTGTTTAAACTATTTTACATTATCAGTCAAACCTTGATATTTTTCATTGTAGTGTTAATAATATAAAACAATGTATTTTGAATCACCCTTGATACATTTTAGTACATAGTATAATGTTTACATATTGAGTCCTTACTTTTCACTTACATAATTGTCTATTCGCTTATCTCTAATTTTAATATTGATATCTTCATATTTTACACGTAAAATGTTGATTTCCTTTTTTTTTATTAGTGTTTGTATTGTGTATATTACATACACTGATTTGTATGTTTCCTACCCTTTAATTGAATGCTTATCTGTCTGGGCAGCTGTATATTTAAATAAATTAATTAATTAATTAATCACCATTTAAAAATTTTTATTTCGTGCCAGTAATAAATTTTTAAAAGATAAACTTGTTTTATTTCAATTTAAAACTTCAAAATCTTATTAAGTAACGAAGTTAATAATAGTGTATTTTGAATTTCTGAATTCGTAAAGAAATATTCTTTGACGAGAGCAGTGAATAACAGAAATTAAAAAAATTAAACTTCAAAGTTTATTTTCTTAGTTTTCTTAATTTACCGATATGGTGATGAGAATCTTAAGAAATATATTAAAGCAGTTTTGATTTTGTACTAGTTTAATAATTTCAACAACTACAAGATATTAACTAACATATTTATTACAGTTTATTTTCAATAATTTATCTCATGAAATAAAGTACTTTGTTAAAAAAATCAGACAGACTTCACATTCGTTGCAATGAAAATAGAAGTAATCCCTTTGGTGTTAATTTTTTTGGACATTTCAGGATGTCATCAATTATGCTTTTTTTTCAAGTTTGAGTTAATATGTATTTAGCAAAAATTATTGTTCAACAATATGTTTACAGCGTGTCACATGGAAAAGTGCAACACCTTTACAACTTTTTTAGTTTTTATCTATTTTGAACAAAATTATCCTTTAAGGTAAAATACATTCGGATCTACTTATGGCCAAAAGACATTCGCCTCTTTACAAATACAAAGCCACCTGCGATAAAAGAATAAACTGAAAAAGAAAAAATATTTTTGGAAAATATCAACAATAAAAGTTCTTCAGAATTTCCTAAAAAGGTTAAATCCAAAATTTAGTCAAATTTAAAAAATATTGAAATTTGCAGAAAATATAAAGAACATGTTAAAAGCAATATACGCATGTTATTACCATTTTAAGAAGTAGATACAATTTTTGTGTACGTTTTATATTATGAATTTACGATACAGCCTCATCGCGGAGGACAGGACATTCCTTTCTTGAAATGTGCAATATAGAAAGTAAATTCAACGATGCATATATAACTATAGGTAATAACGAAGCGTCAGTATCCTCTCATACATATGTTTTGGAGGTCGGTTCGAATCTTTGGTATCCTCTATATATGAACAAAAAAAAAAATGAAAAATTGTTTCCCCTCTCTTGAAATCTGGATTATGGAGGTTCCCCTCATTATATATATGTCAAATATATAGCGATATATAAAAAGGAAGACCCGGAGGTCAGAGCTCCATTTCCATGTGCCGGAGGTAACAACTTAACTGGCATCAATATATATATATATATATATATATATATATATATATATATACATATATATATATATATATATATATATATATATATATATATATATATATATATATATATATATATATATATAAGGTATTCGTTGGCATCCCACAAAGTAAAATTTTAGATTCAGTTGGCATCCACGAGTCAGATGGCATCCGGTATTCGGATGCCATCTGACCTGCTAGAGATATTAACGCAGGGGCATCGTAGATGTCGTATTATGCCATTAAAACTTATTTTAAGTTGGAGGTCAAGTGACCTATTCTAACACCCTAGTGAATATTTTAGTTCAGCGGTTTGTTACTAGCTGCCGTGCCTGTCGCTCGAAAAATATTCATTTTGAATACCTGCTGACCACAGAAGCGGTTTAGATGGCATCTAGTCAGCTGGCAACACCGTGGAAGTAGGTTATTATATACCACATGTTGATCCAGATGTTTTAGTTTGCTCGAATATATTACTACTAGGAAAAGTAAACTTAGTGGAGACAATTCGTGTAACTGTTAAAATGAGGACGGAATTTGTACCTCTTGATTGTAAACAACTTTTGTTAAGGATGGTTCAGCAAGGCTATAAGTAAAATAGTGTTCTGTAGTTTAATTAAACTACAGAAGTAAGAGAAAAGTTATTAGCAAAAATATTTTAGATACGTGATAAACTACAAAATTATGTTAATGTAAAAGAATCTTATTTAGTCTAATTCACAAGTTCAAACACGTGTTAATTCTTGATAAAGCTTGTAAAAATATAAGTGAGGGCTCATTGGATCCGGAATGACGTCTAGAAAAATGTGAAAAGTTATAAACAAATTAAGATTGAAAAAAATGACGAGTTTCGTTTTTTGCAAATAACTCGAAAACTATTAATAATTGAGAAATTAAAAAAAAAGAAGTTCTTAAAGAGGAAGAAATTTCCAATAAAAAAGTCTGGACTTCTGGAACTCTATCTCTACTATTAGTAACTTTAATTTAATGTTGAAAATGGGACTTCGCACGGCGAACGCTAAACCGTTACGATACTCTGAAACCGGTCGTAAGAAGCAAAACAATTTTTTTATGTCAAGTATTAATATAATTTTTTTTTCATTGCGTTATTATTTAGACACTTAAAGGAACAATATCCCGTTGGAAAAAATTTTTTTACCGATTTTTCATAAAATGAGCTCGTTGTTAATTAACAATTTTTTTTTTTTGAGTTTACGTTTATGTTTCAAGTCGGAAAATTGTTAAACAAAAGCCACTAAAATTATTTCGCTTCGTGAGGACCTTATGTCAACTATATTTTATGAGATTATGACATTGCGATGTTTTTAATTGTTACAATCTATTAGTTATTAATTATTTAAGCTAACAAGAAACTAAGAAATTAAATAGAGGTTGAAAATTTTTATTTATTAATTTTAAAATTATTATTATTACTGTTTTTATATTCAAACGTACTATAAAATTATATAAACTTTAAATTTTTAGTGCTAATTGTTTAAACAAATTTTATCAAGAAATAGATAAATTACATATTTTTGAAAAAAAAAATTTCTTAAAACATTTTTTTAATTGTTTATAATTATTTTTTCCCGTCTTTCTTCATTTGAACAAATTATTAAGAAAAAAAATATTCTTAAAATTTTTTATTTGCAATTCTCTACAAGGTGGAATTTTTGTTATTAATTAATTTGTTTATTTAATAAACAATTTCTAATTAACAATCGCCGAATGTGTTTATATTTTTTTAGATAGAAAAAAATAACCAGAACAGCCGTATACATAAATATGTCAAAAAACATTTTTAATATTTAAAATTTAAAATTCTATAAGAAATATTAACATTTTTTCTTTTTTATGTGTTTATGTATACGGTTGTTTTTTTTTTAATTTTTTTTCTATCTAAAAAAATATAAACACATTCGGAAGTTGTTAATAACAAATTATTTATTAAATAAACAAATAAATTAACAACAACAAAAAAATTCCACCTTGTAGAGAATTGCAAATAATAGGTTTTAAGACTAAAATTTTTTCTTAATAACTTGTTTAAATAATGAAAGAAGGAAAAAAATGATTATAAACAATTAAAAAATGTTTTTAAGAAAAATTTTTTTTTTAATTCATAATATTTTATAACAAATAAAATGGCAAAAAATGTTTTTCAAAAATAAGTAATTTATCTATTTGTTTATAAAATTTGTTTAAACAAATAACACTAAAAATTTAAAGTTTATGTAATCTTATGTTATTTTTGAATATAAAACAGTAATAATTAAAATTAATAAAAAAAATGTCAACCTTTTTTTTTTAAATTTCTTAGTTTTTTGTTATCTTAAATAATTAATAACTAATAGACTATAACAATTAAAAATATCGCAATGTCATAATCTCGTACAGTATAGTTGATATAAGGTCTAAAGGAAAGGTAATAATTACTTCCACGTCCAGTGGAAGTATAGTAACGACAAAAAATTTTTTAAAAATTTTTATTGTTCAAATAGGCTTAAAATGTCATAAAACGTCGAGATTTTAAGTTTGAGCGAAAAAAAAATTTCTGTCTGTCTGTCGGTCTGTCTGTCTGTAACTTTTTTTGTGCGCACGTTTACTCTGAAACCGTTTAAGATATTGACTTGAAATTTGGTACACATATGTACTTTAACGAGATCTAGAACTAGATTATATTTTCATCTTGTTCCGTCGAAGGGTTGGGGGGTAAATTGGGGTAAATTTGGGGTAAATGGGTAAATCAAGCAGGTAAGAGTCCATAAAATTGGTATTTAGTATGTACAAGAGAAGCTAAGGTCTCAAAAAAATTTTTGGCATTAGCCACCCCCATTACCAACCCCCACCCCCTTACTAAAGGGGATGAAAAAGAATTGTGATTTAGTGTATGTACAAGAACCAGAAACCCCAAAATATTTTTTACTTCATCCACCCCCACTACCACCCCCTATCACCACCCCCACCCCACTACCGATGTGGGGTATCGTTTTACGGGTTTTTGGGGTAGAGGATTTCAAATATTGTATTATTAAAGTTTCATAAACAATTATTTCCACACACAAAGTTTTTTCGTTGTGAGTGACTTTGATAGAGAATCTGGATGTGGAAGTAGTGATTCCTTGGGCAGCGGTTTTTTAGTGGCTTTTGCTTAACAATTATCCGACTTGAAATATAAACGTAAGCTCTAAAAAAAATTGTTAACTAACAATAGGCTCATTTTATGAAAAATCTGGATTTTTTTTCTTTAAATGTCTGAATAATACCATAGTTTTTTAAAATTTTTAAATTAATATTTAATACATAAAAAAATATTTTTACTTATTACGGCCGGTTTCGTAACGGCTTAGCGTTTGCCGCACGCATTTTCAACATTAAATTAAAATTATTAATAATAGAGATAGAATACCGGGAGTTCTGACTTTTCTATTGGAAATTTCTTCCTCTTCAAGAATCTTTTTTTTAAATTTCTTAAATATTAACGGTTTTTGAGTTATTTTCAAAAAACGAAGCTCGTTATTTCTTCAATCTTAATTTGTTTATAACTTTTGCAATTGTTTATATGCGGGTTTGAAAGTTTTGCACATTTTTCTAAACGTCATTCCGAATCCAATGTGCCCTCACGCACATTTTTACAAGCTTTATCAAGAATTAACACGTCTTTGAACTTGTGAACTAGTGTATGTTGGAGATTATTTTAATTCGTTTTGTTTAAATTTTTGGATTTCTTATTGGATTCTATTTAAGAAAAGTATAGTAGGTGACCCAAGAACAACCTCTTGTAGAGAAATGCATGGTTGAAAGAGTTGTAGAGTTACTAAGATACCGTTAAAGATAAAGCTGTCGAATTGAAACTAACAAGATGGAAAAAATTATACGACAAAGTTTGATAGCTTAAATTATAATATATTTTTTACTTTACACTTGCCACTGTGCTTCAAAACTAATCAGTTTGGAGCATCTACAACCTCGTGATTCTAAATGTAAGTTCATAGATATCTGTAAAACTATAATTCATCTAAACTAACAAAGTTTTGTCCAAAGTATATATTTATATAAATAAAATTAAAATTTAATTGCAGTTTACTTTAAGTAAACATATTGTATGTACATATTGCACGTAAAGTATATTTTAGTTTTAATTCGAGCTAGTTTTTTCGTTGATAGTGTTTAAGTAATTCAACAATTTTTACTTCTATTTCTCTCATGATATTAATTATTATAGGTCACTCAAACAACATGTTATAATTAGAATAATAAAGTTGATATAAAAGTCATACAATTTTGTTAATATTTCCGCGCAATTTGTATAGTTTGAATGTAAATTTTTGATTCGTTGTATCTAGCAATTCGTTAAAAAATGGGTTTCTGGAAATATCTTGAAAATTACGAATTATGTCAAAAACTGTTATTTGTACGACTTGAAACATAAGAAATTAACTTTACCTTAAATTTCAGATTAGTCCCGTTCAAAGATTGTTCGAGATATTATTTTTTTTAAGGTTTTGTGTTTTTTCGTCCCTTTCTAAATGTCAAATTTCAACACGTATTTTTCGTGAATAACTTAAAAACCGAAGGGTCTGAAATTGGTTATTACAACGTTGAAAGGTAATTCAATTTAATACATTCCGGTTCTTCTACAATAAAACTTGTCAAAGTTGTGGCTATTTGTTAAAAGATTACTTTTTTTATGAAAATCGAAATTGGAGTATTACTCTCAATTGAGTTGTGATAAAATAATTCATTCAAATTTTGTTGTAGCTTTTGGAATAAAACCACTGCCTAAGGAATCAATATTTCCACATCCAGATTTCCCATCCAAGTCTCTTTAAAGGAAAACATCTTGACCATATTTGCACTCTAGTATGTGGAAATAATTGGTCACAGAATTTTAATAAAAGGGCGTTGCCGAATGCTAGCCAAACCTCCGGACGCTGCCGAATACGAAGGCAAATTCCGGGCGTTTCCGTATCCATATTAAGATAGTGCCAAATCCATATCCGGGCGCGCCTGAATACCAAGGTAATTTCTGGGCGCTGCCGAATCGATATTAGGATGCCGCTGAATCCATTTTTGGGCGCTGCCGAATTTCAAAGTAACTCCCGGGCGCTGCCAAATCCAAATTAGAACGCCGCCGAATCTATATTCGAGCGCTGCATAATCCATATTCGAGAACGGCTAAACACCAAGGTGACTTCCGGACCATGTCGAATACCAAGGCAATTTTCAGGCGCTACCGAATCCATATTCGAATCTCTCCGGGGGCCGCCGAATCCACTATTAAACAATACCTCCAGGACCCATTTTGGTTGCACGATTTGACCCAAACATACTAACTACCGTACAAAGCTTTTAAAATGAAATTAAATAGAAGATTTTAAAAATTATGTTTCTGGACTGTTATTAGCTTGCTTTATTGTTTTTCCCTATTTACCCTATTTAACTCACAACCCTTCACTGGAATTAGCGCAAGACATAATCTAGTACCAGATCTCGTCATGGAACATATGTGTGCCAAATTTGAAGACAGTATCTTAGAACGTTGCGAAGAAAACGTGCGCACAAAAAAGTTACAGACCGACACACAGACAGAATTTTTTCTCTCTTAAATTTAAAATCTCGACGTTTTATGACATTTATTATTTCAACAAAAAATATTTTGAAATTTTTTTTAAGATTACTATACAGGGTGCGCCACTTAAAATTCCCCAGGCTTGCAACTTTCTTATTTTTTAAACTACGACCATGTTGGGCATATCAAATTGTAGATAGTTTTAAAGCATTTAAACATGTGTACAGAGTGATTTAAAAAAAATTAAAATAATTGTTAAGAAAGAAAACTTAATTTCCTTGAATATTTGTTTACCTCATCCCGTACATGAACTGCGTCAATGTTTTCTTATAAAAGTTTTAATTTGCTTCAATTTATGTTATGTTTATTACGTCATATCCGAAATTCTTTTTGGTTTTAGAGAAAGAAATTAAAAACACTCCTTCCGACTCCTAATTTTTTTAAAATATCTGAAAAAATGTAAATCATAATTTTATGCTTTATTTGTAAAAGACATATCACAAAAAATCCTCAACGTAACAAAACAGCAACAAGAAACAAAAGAAATAAATATTTTTAAAAACAAACTCTATTAAAATGTACTAAATAATAGGAATTTTTATTCTTAAAACTTTATTTTTAACATAAATTGAAGCTAATTAAAACCTTTATAAGAAAACATTAACACATTTCATGTACAAGGTGAGGTAAAAAAATATTCAAAGAAATTAAGTTTCCTTTCTTAACAAGTTTTTCAATTTTTTTTTAAATCACTCTGTATGCGTGTTTAAGGCTTTAAAAATGTCTACAATTTGATGTGCCCAATATATGTTTTTATCCGAATTTGTTATAAATAAGAAACAAGAAATGAAATGTTTCATATTTCTATTGTGAAATATAGTTCATTTAGTTACCCTTAAAATAATCTCATGGAAAAAAACATTTTATATTTATTACAAAAAATGTTTTGTAAGACATACAAAGAAAAATGTTAGTGTAGTTTTGGTGAATAAGTATACCTACTAGAAGCCAAGGCCTCAGATTTTTTTATAATATTTCACACTATAAAGAAAAATACCTGTTGTTAAACTTGAGGCATGTTCAATTTTATTAACATTTAACATTACAAATTGTGTTTTTATAATAAGAAATGTTTCTTTTTATTTAAAATACACTTTCAGATGTATCAATAAACCCTCATGTCATAATATTTTAGCTTCATTAAATCAGTATTTATAATTACTTAATAATTTTCGCACAATTTGGGACATTGGATGATTTGAGTCGTAAATTTTACTTCCACATCCAAATAGTGGATTGGAGTATGGTAATCGTAAAAAAAAACTTCAATTTTTTTTTTGTTGAAATCGGTTTAGATGTCATGAAATATCGAGATTTTAAATTTGAGGGAAAAAAGAAATTGTATCTATCGGTCTGTCTCTATTTTTTGTACGCACGTTTCCTGTGGGACGGTTTAAGATATTAACTTAATAGTTGTTACGTGTATGTATTATAAAAAGATCTGGAACACATTGCTATAAAATTACACAAAAAATAATCGTTTTAGAGATTCTAGCATTTTACTTAATCGCCAGAATGTATTACAATAACGGTGTAAAAGCCGCTCGAAAAGTGGCTTATATTTGGTAATTTGCGATACAAAATTATATATAGCCAGATAAAACTTACATATATGATTTTGCATATCATTAGGCAGGCAAAAAGAATGAGCAGTGACTTTCAATACTGAAAAGAAATTGACGGACTGACTCACAAAAATTGCATTTTCGTATATGCGATTCTCGGCGATTTCATTTGATAATTAACAACAGACTTACCGACCTGAACTATTTTGTTCATTATTGTCCATTAATTATCGTTTATTTTGGTATATAATTAATAAGGCAGCTGGTACGTTGTCGTGCATATTTCTTATTATTATTATAAGAATGGACAACCTCTGTTTAATTATTATTAAACAGAGGTTGTCCATAGGTAAAATCGTAATATAACAGGTGATGTGATAATTTTTCTAATTTATTAGTACAGAATAGCAGTTACTCAATATTAAAATACACGTAAATCGACATAAACTTCGATATATTACAAAATAAAATAAATACTAAAATACTTAATAATTTAACAAACGTGACAAAAATTAAAAATAATATTTTTGTATATTTTAATTATAGCATATTTTATATGTTATATAATTATATATGAATCTAATATTTTCAATTAAGCTACTTTCTATTGTGTTGTTTATATAAATTATCATTAATGTATAATACACCAGCTAAGAGAGTTGTATAGATAAATTTTAGAATTTTTTACATTTTCGGAGTCTGTTATTCTAGTTTCGGTTAAACAGACAATAATGGGTTGTATCTGAAACTAATTGACTTGTCTTTTTGAAATGAAGGATTGCTATTTCTGAAAGACAGTTTTATTGCGTCTTATTATGGACGCTTGTGGGGTAAGGCCTCTATTGTAAGAAATTGTTCAAAAGTTAATTTTGTTATTCTTGTTAATTTTTTAGTTAATAAATAAAATAGAAGGCATAGTTAACAAATGTCAGTAAATAAAATTAATAAAACAATCTGTCAAAAACATAGCAACATCAGTTTAAAAAATGTATCTTTCATGAAATATATTGTTAGCACGATTTTCTATTTATCATTTCTGCAAAAGCAGTGGTCCTTCGAAGTTATCATAATTATCATAAATAGTGGAAGCTTACCATCTACGGTAAGAAAGTGCTCTGCTAAACGCAGACTAAAGGCAGCCACACAACAAGTTGGTCCTTCGAGCCGGACGAGCATTTTGAGCAATCAAGCCTCAAATTTGCAAAGAAGTACCAGTGAAATCATCGAATCATTTTATGAAGAATTACTCCATCACATCAGCGGATAGAGACAGCGAATAATAGTTAGCAAGCAACGAAAAATTGATGTCAAGCGCTCTGGTCAGAGTCAAGGTTAGTTATTCACAAAATAATTTGCCAGTCTATACTTTTATTTGTGTTAACTCAGTTTCGTGCATTGCCAAATTATCTCAAATTTAAATAAACATTTAAATTGTCAAAATGTCAGAAAAAATTGACATAAAATCTCTTATTCATAAACGTGGTGTTATAAAAGGCCAATCAACCCGATTTATACATTTTTTGGACAATTTCGACGTAAACCAAACAGATTTAAATCAGTTGAAAGATAGGTTAAGCGATTTTAAATCATTATTGGGCAAATTTAGTGATATCCAAACAAACTTGGAAATTTCAGACACTGATACAAATCCTGAAGAACATGATAAAAACAGGGTAGCATTTGAAAGTTCCTACTATTTGGTGTTATCTCGAGCACAGAAAATTTTAGATGAAGTCGCGGGAAAGGAAACGGTGTCGGTAGCCAGTAATCAGCTGTTGGCTATGGAGAATTTAAAAAGAGACATAAAGTTGCCTCCCATCAATCTTGGAACGTTTGAAGGTTCTTTTCAAAATTGGTTATTTTTTAAGGACACTTTTACTTCTCTCATTCACAACAACAAAAATATTTCTGACATTCAGAAGTTTCATTACTTAAGGTTATCACTAAAAGGTGAAGCGGCACAAGTAATTAGTGCATTAGAAATATCATCAGCAAATTATAACGTGGCTTGGAAGCTGCTCTATGAGCGATTTGAAAATAAAAATTTCCTTATCAATAACCACGTTAAATCTATCTTTAATTTAACTAATGTCACAAAGGAATCATTTGCTGGCTTAAGGTCATTACTCGATAATCTTACAAAGCACATAAGGGCTTTGCAGGTTTTGAAATTACCTGTAGATCAATGGGATATATTGCTCATTCACTTAGTAACGTCGAAACTTGATTCAAAAACTAGGCGAGAATGGGAGGAAAAGTGCACAGGGCCAGAATTGCCAAAATTTACCGAGTTAGAAGTTTTCCTCAAAAACAAATGTAGACTCTTGGAAAATTTACAATTAAATAACATAGAGGGTAAAATTTCAAACGATCGTGGAAGCAACTCACGTCAAAATTATTCGCATTTCTCAACCGAAAATGTATCATGTGTGTTATGTAAAGAGAATCATGTAATAAACTCTTGTCCAAAATTCTCCAGTATGTCTATTAAGTCACGATGGACAGAGATCAAGCGTGTGAATTTATGTCACAATTGCTTGAAGGGAAATCACAATATAAAATTCTGCAAATCAATCTCGTGTAAGAAATGCAACAGACGACATCATACGTTACTTCATGATCCAGAATTTTATACAAATTTTCCTCGCAGTAGTTCAGACCAAACAAACGTGAGCAAAATAGACCAACCATGCATTAACAAAAGGTCGGAGAGCGATGCTCTCAACCAAGACACACATGATGATGCCATACCTCAAAAGACACAAGCTTTATCTAATCAAGCAAATTACTCTCGTACCTCACAAGTACTCTTATCTACAGCTATTATACAAGTAATAGATCGCAATGGTAAAATTCACGAAGCCAGAGCAATGCTTGACAGCGGCTCACAGTCTAATTTCATAACTAACTCTTTATGCAAGAAATTAAAACTTTCGACTTCAGAAATCTCATATACGATTTTGGGGATCAATCAAAGGTTAAGCAACATAAATGCTCGCTGTCAACTGAAAATACAATCTCGATTGGATAATTATCAAACAACATTATCTTGTCTTGTGTTACCTACAATTACGGATAAGTTGCCATCGGTTTCCTTTGAAAAATTTACCTTAAATATTCCCCATAACATACAGCTAGCCGATCCAAAATTCGATCAGGCTAGTGACATCGATATTCTCATTGGGGCTGAAATATTTTGGGATTTGTTGAGCGTGGGGCAAATAAAATTGGGTAAAGCTAAACCTAATTTACAACGAACAAGACTAGGCTGGATAGTTTCGGGATTGTTGAACTTGCCAAACGTAAATCAACAAGTGAATAAAACCGTGTGTCATTTTGTTAGTAGTAATGACATCGATACACAGTTAACTAAATTCTGGGAACTAGAAAACATTGATAATTCAAAAACAATCACAAGTGAAGAACGGGCTTGTGAAACAAATTTTAATGAAAACACGAAACGAAATAAAGATGGTAGGTTTGTTGTAGCGATCCCATTCAAGAAATCTCTTGAACTTCTCGGCGAATCGAGGCAACAAGCTGAAAAACAATTTTACAATCTTGAGTGCCGCCTCCAAAAGAATCCTGAACTTTCACAACTGTATACCGAGTTCTTAAATGAATATGAACAAATGGGTCATATGGTTAAAGTGACAAATCCCGAGCAAGCAAAAATTAGCTATTATATGCCTCATCACGGCGTTTTTCGAGAGCATTCTGAGACAACGCGATTACGTTGTGTTTTTAACGCTTCAGCGCCAACGTCAACTGGGAAGTCATTAAACGACTTACAGATGGTAGGGCCAGTATTACAGAGAGAATTATTTAGCATTCTTTTGAGTTTCCGTATTCATAAATATGTAGTAACTGCTGACATTGCTAAAATGTATCGACAGGTGCTTTTATGTCCTGAGCAAACTCCTCTTCTCAGAATTTTATGGCGTGCTAACCCGTCCATATCCCTGGAAACATACGAGCTACAAACAGTCACATATGGTACCGCTGCAGCTAGTTATCTTGCAATACGATGTTTATTTGAGTTGGCTAATGAGTGTCAACAAGATCAACCAGAAATCTCTGAAATAATTAAATCTGATTTTTATGTGGACGATCTATTAACTGGCGCTGAAAACGTTGAACATGCTGCAAACATTTCAATTCAAATACAAAATGTTTTAAGACGGGGCGGTTTCGACTTGCGGAAGTGGCGTGCCAATGACAAAGGAGTTATTCAAAATTTAAACGCTCATGATTCCACAAAATTTAACTTTCGTGAAAACGAAAATGCAAAAACGTTAGGTCTAATGTGGTCTTGCGAAACTGACAATTTCACATTCGATATAGACTCAAAACCTAGACCAACGAAGATAACCAAGCGAACAATCTTGTCCGAAGCAGCACAGATTTTCGATCCTCTTGGCATATTAGGTCCATGTACTATAACACCAAAAATAATCTTACAACAACTTTGGCAAGAAAAACTTTCTTGGGACTCAGCTGTACCCTTGCATTTAAACTACAAATGGGTAACCTTTCGGAATCAGTTACACATGCTAAATAAAATTGAAATTCCCAGACGCGTAACATGCGGAAATTATAAAACATTGGAACTGCATGGGTTTGCAGATAGTTCCAAGCAAGCTTACGGGTCATGTATTTACATCAGGAGTACTGATTTCTCTGGCAATATTTATTGTAAACTTTTATGCGCTAAAACCCGAGTAGCTCCTTTAAAAACTATAACTATTCCCAGGCTAGAGCTCTGCGCAGCTTTATTATTAGCTAGGTTGTTCAACAAAGTACAGAACTCCATGAAACTTAAATTTAATAAATATTACTATTGGAGCGACTCCAAAATAACGCTTTCATGGATAAAATCTTTATGCAGTCGATGGCAAGTCTTCGTGGCTAATCGAATCTCTGAAATTCAGTCCTTAACTTCGCCCGACGACTGGCATTATGTAAACACGACCGAAAACCCAGCGGATTTACTTTCCCGTGGTATTGAGCCCAAACTATTGTTCGACTGTAAGCTATGGTGGAAGGGACCGACATGGCTCTCATTGTCGTCAGACCTATGGCCGATAGATAATCCGGAAACACTCGAACCCAAAAATTATCCCGAGGATGTGTTAGTTGAAATGCAAAAGGATAAGAGGGTTGTAGGTGCGGTTGCAATGGAAATATCTTTCATTAAAAATTATTCCGATTTAAACAGATTGATAAGAGTCACAGCTTATTGCTTGCGGTTCAAAAATAATGCCTCATTGGCAAAAAACAGTAGGAACAATGGTCCCTTATTACCCCTTGAAATACAAGACGCATTAAATCGTTTAATTCTATCAGTTCAAAAATCGCACTACCAAGAAGAATTGAACAGTTTGCTTAAATCCGGTTCAGTGAATTCAAAAAGCAAGTTGTTTGCTTTAGCTCCGTTCTTAGATGTAGACGGTATATTGAGAGTTGGAGGACGATTGAAACATTCCAATTTTGACAATTGGAAAAAACATCCCGCCGTACTACCTACTAATCATCATTTATCGTATTTGATAGCAGAACATGAACAGAAGCGTCTCTTACATGCGGGTCCGCAACTTTTGCTGGCCTCACTTAGAGATCGATATTGGTTCATATGTGGGCGAAATTTGGTAAAAAAAATTGTACATAAATGTATTCGTTGTTTTCGTTTCAATGCTAAAAATGTTCAAGCTATTATGGCAGACTTACCAAAGACTCGCGTCACTCCATCTCGACCTTTTTTAAACTTCGGCGTGGATTACGCCTGCCCGTTCTTAATTCGCGATAGAAAAACGCGAAATTATAAAACTACCAAGGCATACGTTTGTCTATTCGTCTGCTTCGCAACTAAAGCCGTACACTTAGAGCTGGTGGGCGACCTGACATCCGAATCCTTTTTAGCAACTTTGCGAAGATTTATGGCCCGCAGAGGCAAATGTCTAAACTTATATTCAGACAATGGCACCAACTTTGTTGGAGCTAATGCCGAACTACGTAATTTTTTACTCAAAACTAATGGCCAGATTTCAACTGATTTAAGTCTCGACGGAGTAACGTGGCATTTCATTCCTCCCCGAGCACCGCATTTTGGCGGACTCTGGGAGGCCGGAGTAAAGTCCACAAAATACCATATAAAACGTGTTATCGGTGAGTCTATTTTATGTTTCGAAGAATTCATAACAGTGTTAACGCAGGTAGAAGCGTGTTTAAATTCTCGGCCACTATGCCCGCTATCATGTGATCCTAATGACTCTGAACCATTGACTCCGGCGCATTTCTTGATCGGCGAAGCTATTACTACAATCCCCGATCCAAGTCTGATGGACACACCAGAAACCAGGCTAAATAGATTTCAAAGACTCCAACAAATGACGCAAAATTTTTGGACCAGGTGGTCAAAGGAGTACATAAGCGAACTTCAAGTACGTCAGAAGTGGAAAACTCAACATGTCGAACTATTAAAGAAAGGAGTCCTAGTGCTCATCAAAGAGGAGAACTTACCCCCCCCCTTAAATGGCAATTGGGTAGAGTACTCGAGTTGCATCCTGGAAGTGACGGCATTACTCGTGTGGTAACGATCAAAACTACGAAAGGCGTATACAAACGACCAATTTCAAAGATCTGTGTATTACCTTGTGAGGTAGTGTAGTGCTTCGCAATTAAAGAACAATGTCCTTTAAGGCGGGCGCCTTATGTTCAAAAGTTAATTTTGTTATTCTTGTTAATTTTTTAGTTAATAAATAAAATAGAAGGCATAGTTAACAAATGTCAGTAAATAAAATTAATAAAACAATCTGTCAAAAACATAGCAACATCAGTTTAAAAAATGTATCTTTCATGAAATATATTGTTAGCACGATTTTCTATTTATCATTTCTGCAAAAGCAGTGGTCCTTCGAAGTTATCATAATTATCATAAATAGTGGAAGCTTACCATCTACGGTAAGAAAGTGCTCTGCTAAACGCAGACTAAAGGCAGCCACACAACAGAAATCCTTTCCGAAATATATTAATTTCAACCATATGTTTGGTTTTTTAAATTCATAAACATTTTCTCTACAGATATTTTAAAGGATGTGTGTGTAATGTGTAATTATCTATTGTTCAAAATAAGTACTAGACTTCATCGACTTACAGTCCAATTTACGTCTTTCTATTTGAAAGGGTAAAGGTGATTTAATATTTGCTTACGAGACTGCAGTAGAAATTTTTTCGTTCTTTCTTTTCTTCACAAATTAGATATTTTTCTATTAAATATATATAAATTAATTACAATTTTAGAGATTACATGCATTTTGTGTCATGAAAAAATTTAGATATATTTTGATAGTGAAAAACTGTTGAAAACTCGGAAAATATGTACGTTACAAAAAAATTAGAAGAGAGCAAAATTTTAAAGAATATATTAACCTATACGTTTAATTTTTCCAGATTTTTAAATTTCATAGTTTACGATATTTTCCGTTTTCCAATAAGGGCCTTTTTTTTCGTTTTTTTTCCGGGAAACTTGGACAGAGTGCACTTTAGGAAAAAGTCATAAAGGAAAAAAAGTCTTGTAGTTTAATAATATATTCACTCGAATTTATGGATTTTTCTCGTCACTTTTTATTCCACCTTCAACCCTTTTTGGAAAAATTCAACCGCTATATCTCGGAAAATATGCATTTTTTGAAAATTTTACGAGAGTAAAAAGTTGTTATTTTTCATAGAATTATCTAAAAAGACATTTTGTTTTTTAATTTACCTCAATTTTACTAGTTAACAAATTAGCAACAAGATCATTGTTTATAACAATTGCGAGGCAATATTAGCGGCCATTTTTTTTTTGGAGTTTGATCTAGACTTCAAAACGAACAGAATCCACAAAGTTTCGTGAAAATCCATTCATTCGGTAAACTATTTAGTCAGAATGCTAATTTGCCTACACTATAATGTGTTAGAACTACAAAGTACACATAACATAATCCTGGGATTATACAGACAGAGAAAATAAAATAAAAATAAATTTCCTTTTAAGAGTTCGGTTTTTGTTTCATTTTACCATTATTGTATTATTTTGGTTTGAAATACGTATGTTTACATTTTCATAAATGCTAAATATTTGTGTTGTATTCATTTTTTTAAAAGCTTTTATTTAACTTGCAATGTGTTATGTATGAATGTATGTTTGTTTGGTGAAATCTTGCAAGCTGAATTTCGACTAGTTCTTATTATACTAGAGCTTTGAAATTTGGCACACTTCTATAAGTCCGGTGACAATGTAACTAGTATAGCCATTACCGGTCTAAATCCAATATGGCGGATGTCCCAAGATGGCGGATGTCCCAAGATGGCGGATCGGCTTTTTAGTCACAACCCTATTGATATGGGTATCAAATGAAGAGGTTTTACGAGTAAAATACGATAGACAATGTGACGTCATTCTAAATTCAATATGGCGGACGTCCCAAGCTGGCAGATCGTCTTTTTCTTCACAACCCCCTTGATATGGAATCAAATGAAAGGGTTTGACGAGTAAAATACGATAAACTATGTAATGCAATTATAAATCCAATATGGCGGACGCCCTAGGATGGCAAATTATCTTTCTTCACGACTCCCTTGCCATTTATATTAAATGAAAGGGTTTTGTCTGTCTGTCTGTAAAATAAGTAGACTAAAAACTAAAAAATAAAATTATATAAAAAAAATATTTTTAAGAAAAAGCCTTCATTTGAAAAAACTGTACTAAAAAGTTTAAATAATTTTTTAAAATTCATACACCTGGAAACCAAAAGTTTTGGGGGCGGTCAATTGAGCAAAGTAACTATGCAATAGTGCTATATGACCGTCCGCAAAGTTTTTGGTTTCCAGGTGTATGAATTTAAAAAAATTATTTTTACCTTTTAGTACAGTTTTTTCAAATAAAAGCTTTTTTCTGAAATCGATTGGCAATGTCTACATTTTCGGCGCGATTTCAGATCGAAAAATGCACAATTCCAGTATTTTAGTCCGTTGCTAAGAAACTGCTACAAAAAAGATCGGAAAAGATCCGTTGCCAAGCAACGATCAACAAAACCGTACGGGAATGTTACTTTCCCGGCCTAGGCCGGGAAAGTAACATTCCCGTACGGTTTTTTATGTACATTTTAGACAGTAAATAAATACACGCAGACAAACCAACTCACATTAAAATTGCATTTATTAGTAAGCAGTTAGATTGTAATGAAGAAATGTTATGCATTAATACAAATTCCCTTAATTTATAATAATATTGATTGAGATTTCAGAAAAAATAGTATGTGTACTTCGGTGTGAAAGCACATTGCCGGACTTCGATGCTTGTTGGCCTCGGCTAGCGCCTCGGCCAACAATTTGCATCGTCGTCCGGGAATGTATTGCTTTCACACCTAAATACACAATATACTATTTCTTAAAAATATTTTTTTTTATATAATTTTATTTTCAATAAAAACGTTTTCAAGTAAAGCTTGTCCTGTTACTTCCTTTTTGGATTTTAATACTTAGTCATTTATATTTTTTTAAAATGGAATGTCGTTTAGGTTTTTGACTTTTTAAAAGTTTTTATGTAGAAATGAAACACCGTTGTATCTTTGCCGATTTTCATTTTTTTTTACGAAGTTGTTACTGGTCTATAAAATTGGGAGGTCTAGTTATATAGCAGGCAGTATGGGCGTATGAGTTTCGAATACATTTCGGACGCAGTTTA
This sequence comes from Rutpela maculata, assembly GCA_936432065.2. Taxonomy (NCBI): domain Eukaryota; kingdom Metazoa; phylum Arthropoda; class Insecta; order Coleoptera; family Cerambycidae; genus Rutpela; species Rutpela maculata. Next base: position 77,599,186 of record OW386290.2, read on the forward strand.
TTTGTTGGAATCAGTTCTGGAGACACTACTGATTATGAGCATCCATGTTACCAGACGGTAACCCGGTCTGATATTGTTTAAAACAATTTTGTTTACAACAAAAGGAAATATTACATTTTTTCAATGAAACAATGTTTTTAAATATTTTTTTATCGATTTCCAACAAGAAATGTTCGATAATTTTTTTCATAAAGTTGATATTTCCAATGCTATTATGTTTTAAAAATTAAAAAAATCTCCAATTTCTCGTTTCAGTAAGACCCTTACATTTTCTAAGAAAACATATACAGTGTGCCAGGGAGCGACGCATGATTAAATGAGCAATTCATATGTCTTGGAAATTTACCAAAAAAAAGTAACTTCTCTCATTTATAATAGTATATTGTGTATTTAGGTGTGAAAGCAATACATTCCCGGACGACGATGCAAATTGTTGGCCGAGGCGCTAGCCGAGGCCAACAAGCATCGAAGTTCGGGAATGTGCTTTCACACCGAAGTACACATACTATTTTTTCTGAAATCGTAATCAATATTATTATAACTTAAAGAATTTGTATTAATGCATAACATTTCTTCATTAAAATCTAACTGCTTAATAATAAATGCAATTTTAATGTGAGTTGGTTTGTCTGCGTGTATTTATTTACTGTCTAAAATATACATAAAAACCGTACGGGAATGTTACTTTCCCGGCCTAGGCCGGGAAAGTAACATTCCCGTACGGTTTTGTTGATCGTTGCTTGGCAACGGATCTTTTCCGGTCTGTTTTCTGATGGTTTCTTAGCAACGGACTAAAATATTGGAATTGTGCATTTTTCGATCTAAAATCACGCCGAAAATGTAGACATTGCCTGTCGATTTCAGAAAAAGTACTTTTTCTGAAATCGATCGGCAATGTCTACATTTCAGATCGAAAAATGCACAATTCCAGTATTTTAGTCCGTTGCTAAGAAACTATCAGAAAACAGACCGGAAAAGATCCGTTGCCAAGCAACGATCAACAAAACCGTACAGGAATGTTACTTTTCCGGCATAGGCCGGGAAAGTAACATTCCCGTATGGTTTTTTATGTATATTTTTGACAGTAAATAAATACACGCAGACAAACAATCAAACTTACATTTACACTTACACATACATCAAAATTACATTTATTAGTAAGCAGTTAGATTGTAATGAAAAAATGTAATGAAGAAATGTTAGATTATAATGAAGAAATGTTATTCATTAATGAAGAAATTTTATGCATTAATACAAATTCCTTAATTTATAATAATATTGATTGTGATTTCAGAAAAAATGGTATGCATATTTCGGTGTGAAAGCACATTCCCGAACTTCGATGCATCGTCGTCCGGGAATGTACTGCTTTCACACCTAAATACACAATATACTATTTTCTGTAAGAGATAGGACAAAATCTTAGAAAGAATTATTCAGAATGAGTATTGTTTATTTGAGATTTTTTTATAGAAATAGTTTTGAATTAGTCAGATTTCAGATTTCAGTCTTAATATTTTAAGGTTTTTCAAATTGTTTAAACAATTTTAATTTACTTAAATGATTATAATTTATTTAAGCAATTACGTTTTGTTACAAATTTTTAGCATTTCCATCTTTTTTTAGTTTCACAATTTTGTTTATTAAGAGTTTGCTAATGAAACCTGCAAATTATTTAAGCAACTTATTCCTGTTTATTGCCAACTTTCTTCAGAATAGAGCTAGAGTTGTGCAGGTTTTAAGAAATTTTGAACTTTTCATCGACTTTCTGCTTATATTTAAAATAAAGAACATTTTTGAGACTAATTAAAAATAATTTCTGCAAAAAGAGTCGCAAATAAATAACAATAAATGCTAGAAATACATGATACTCTACTTTTGTCCTTATGGGGTCATTTTGAGGCCCAATAGTTCTCATGGGGGGTGTAATTGAAAACATAATTAATAATTCGTATTCTTTGAACTATTGTGAAATTTTAAAAAAGTTGGAAATGTTACAAATTTATAGCAAAATATAATTTTTTGAATAAATTATAATTGTCGAATACATTTGAAAAGCATTAAAATATTAACACAATCTAGAAGGTGATTAATTAATAATAATTTGTGTAAAAGAGAACTCAAATAAATAATAATAAACGTTAAAAATACGTGATACTCCAACTTTACCCTTATAGGGTCACTTTGCAAGTGAGCAAAATTTTAACAAATTCAGTTTTATTTTTCTGAATAATATTTCTTTACAGCACCCTGTCCTATCTCGTACAGAAAATTTGATAAATTGACAAATAGCAGAAAAAACTATCTGTGAGAACTAAAAAGAAAAACTATCTACAAAATTAATTTCCAATCTTTGCAGATACATTTTCTTTTTAGTTCATATAGATTGTTTTTTCTACTGTTTGCCAAATCCCATAAAGAATATGTTTTATAACAATTATAAGCAAATAAAAAGTAATTCACTTTTATGCGAACTTCATGTTTCGAAACTTAAATTGTGACATAAATTAGTATTCTCACAGGATGAGATTTCCTTATTTACTTATACGTCGACAGACTGCAGATTGTAATAATATTATTCTAGGCAAATACGATAAAGCAGCATAGCATATATCTGACAACGCCGCCGGAAGTCAGTTAAACCTGTAATTTTTATATTCGGGTGTCATTTTACGCATCGATTAAAATATTCATAAGGACACCAATTAAACCGTAAAATAGGTAGGATGCTAACTTAGCCTTTAAATAAATTTTGTGTATATCAGTGTGTATATTAGTGGATGCCAAGTGAGAACGTTATTAGGTAGGATGCCAACGGATACCTTATATAAATATATATATATATATATATATATATATATATATATATATACCAGTGTATATCATCAATACATGGCCGCAAATCATGTTAGCTTGGTCTCTACAAAATTTTGGGGTGGGCTTCAAAAAGTCATATTTTCATGTTCCGAGATACACTTTTAGTTCAGCACTACTGAGTCAGGCGGCGCTGTTTCTGTATATCCAAGACTCTTATACAACTGATACTTAGCGCGCGTTATAAAGCCCGTTATTTGGCATCGTTGTAATGGCTCGATAACGTTCGATTCTTATTTCCTCTTAGATACTTTCTTCGTGAAGTCACAATCGGTGAATGAAAGCTCTTTATTCGAATCAATTTTTTAACCTCACAAGTATTGTATCATGTTCGAACAATTTTTCTAAATTCAAAAATGTATATGCCTACTAAGAATTATAAAATACATGGTACAGTGTTATGAAAGAAGAATAGTTGTTAGCATCTTAAACATCTTAAAATGTGTTTTGAATTGTAATACAGAAATTCAAATAAAGGGATAAAAGATATATTATAAGAGAAAGAATTTAGAATAAGAACAAAATATAAAATACATTTTTTGTTTATTGTTGTACTAAATTGATGTTTCCATGTCCCTAAATTAGGATTGTGGTTTTTTTCATTCAGTATTCAATAATACTATACTTAATTTTTATAATTTCGGTGCTAAAATTTTCATGGAGAAATATCGGGACATACATACAATACATACAATTATTATTATTATGCAGAATGATGTTTTACGTATTACAAGGATAAATAGGCATTGTCCATAATGACTATAAGCTCTCCACATAGTGGAGTGGACGTATAATAAAGGTAAAAAAATTTTTTTTAAAACAGGCTTAGAATGTCACGAAAGGTCGATATTTTAAGTTTCAGCAAAAAAAATCTCTGTAATTTTTTTTTGTGCGCACGATTACTCTGGAACTGTTCATGTTGTTAACTCAAAATTTGTATTATAATGAGATCTGGAAATAGATTATGTTTTGATCTTATTCCGTTGAAGTTTTGGGGGAAGGGGGATGGGATTGCAAATATAGTATCGATATTTTTTTTGCTGTAAAAAGCTTGGATAGGAAAATCTAGATGTGGAAGTAGTGATTTCTTAGGCAGCGGTTTTTTTTTTATTAATGAACACATGTTTTTATGATGGTTATTTGAATTTATATTTGTAGTCGGTCTCTCTGCATGGTGGGTCTGACAACATCATGCACCTACCTTGATTGCATTGGATTCGGAGTGACGCACACTGGCAAAAATAATTAAAAAGCTGGACAAAAGTTTAAAATACAATAATCACATGACAACATGAAATCGACCCTGATAGGTTAGACAAAAGACCGACAAACGCAACTAATAGAAAAAAATACCTTAGCTGTCTCATACCGCTTCTGATAGTCACTTCAAAGTTCGACTTGTTGAGTGACAAATGTATATTATTTAATTGGAGACAGTGGACGATTATTTTTCAGACTATACTTTTCAGTTTTTTGTGTCTTGTAAATTAATTATTTTCAATGGATGTTCTTCCTGGAGGTAAACAAAGACTTTATACTATGTAATATTTTTTAAATACGTTTTTCTTTTCTTTGTAAATAAGGTTTAGAGATGCCTGTTCAAAAATAATAATTTTTAATAGTTATTTAAATTTATATAGAGTGTTATTCTTTCGTATTCCACCAGATTCTAGTAGCTAAGGCTAGACTCCGCTTGAAATAAAGTCATATTATTATTATATTATTATGATTACGGCTAGTTTAACACAAAAACTAAATTAAAATTACATTTTTACCTAATAAGTAATTAATAAAGACCAAAAGAAAAGTAATTTACACAGTTACAAGTTTTCTCCAGGTTTTGACTTATTTTCGCCTGTGTGTGACGTCTAGAAAAATCTGCCAAAGTTTCGAACGCGTACATAAACAATTGCAAAAGTTATAAACTAATAAAGATTGGAAAAATAACGAGTTCCGTTTTTTGCAAATAACTCGAGAACTATTAATATTTAAGAAATTTTAAAGAAAGGTTCTTAAAGAGGAAGAAATTTCCAATCAAAAAAGTCCGTCCGACTTCGAAACTCTACATCTATTATTAATAATTTTAATTTAATGTTGAAAATAGAGCTCCGCGCAGCGAACACTAATCCGTTACGATGCTCTGAAACCATCCGTAATAAGTAAAAATATTTTTTTATGTTATTAAATATTAATTTAAAAATTTATAAAAATTATGGTATTATTTAAATATTTAAAGGAACAATATCCCGTTGGAAAAAAAAATTTTCACCAATTTTTCATAAAATGAGCCTATTGTTAACAAATTTTTTTTTAGAGTTTGCGTTTATATTTTAAGTCGGATAATTATTAAACAAAAGTAACTATAATTATTTCGCTTCGTGGCGACCTTATGTCAACTACACTTTATGGGATTATGACATTGCGATGTTTTTAATTGTTATAGTCTATTTTATTAATTATTGAACCTAACAAAGAAATAAAAAATAAAATAGAGAAGTCGAAATTTTTTTTTATTTATTATTACTGTTTTTATATTCAAAAATACTATTAGTCCAGTCAATGAAAAAGTTGTAGAGAACATTGAGGAGGCGATAATTTTTCTCTTCAGGAATGTGTTGGGGGTAATTAGGAGGTAAACACACTAAAAGTCCTCACCCATAGCCCCATCGCTTCAGAGGTAGAGGGGGATGGAAAGGTTCCTTTTTTCGATTCTTCGCTTATAACTCGGAAAAGATGCGTCGTATGAAAAAAGGTGATCCATGCAAAATTAAACGTAATTAAATTTCCCACAAGAATATTTATATTAATTTTCTTCCTATGTGTTATAGTTTATGAGATATTCTCCAGCGAAAATCGATAATTAATAAAAAAAAATCAATTACGTACTTTGAATATTTCTATCAAAGCGGTTTACCGTGGTCTGCTAATAAATCATAGTCACAAAATAATTTTTATTTTACAACACTGGACGTATTTACTAACGTAATATTTTGTCGAAATCTATACACTTCCTTAAATATACAGTGTGACTCACTTAAAATGAAGATACCCTTATAACTTTTTCATTTTGTTTCCGATTTGAATCAAATTTTACTCAAGTATAGAACAAGTTAGGATCTACTTGTGACCAGAAAATCATTCACCTGCGGTACCAAAATATGAGGAAAAATATTAAAAATCACATTGATTTCACGTAGCCACCACAAATTGCGGAAACTGAGGATCCCCTTTGCCAGATGAGCTTATGTATGAGAAATCCCCCATCAATAACCAAATCAAATTTTGGCGTATGTACGTTTGTGGCGCCGATCGGATGCATTTTTTAGAATGTCTAACATTCAAAATGTTTTATTTTTTTCAGCATATTTTCGTAAACTAACAAATAGGAAGAAAATGAATATAAACATTCTTGTGGAAAATTTAATTCCGTTTAATTTTGCACAGATTATTTTTTTCCCTACGCGACGCATCGTTTCCGAGTTATAAACGAAGAATCTAAAAAAGGAACCTTTCCATCCCCCTCCGCCCTGATGCGGCGGGGCTAGGGGCGGCGACTTTTAGTATTTGTACCTCCTAACTGCCCCTAACACATCCCTGAAGAAGAAAATTCTCCCCTCCTAAATGTTCTCCACAATTCCCTTTTTGGCATTCGTTGATTGGACTATAGATTACATAAACTTTAAATTTTTATTGCTATTTGTTTAAACAAATTTTATAAACAAATAGATAAATTACGTATTTTTGAAAAATATTTTTTTGCCGTTTTATTTGTTATAAAATATTATGATTAAAAAAAAATTCTTAAAAATTGTTTTTAATTGTTTATAATCACTTTTTTTTTCATTATTTAAACAAATTATTAAGAAAAAAAAATTATTACTATATTTATTATTTGCAATTCTTCACAAGGTGGAAAACAGAATTTTTTGTTGTTAATTTATTTGTTTATTTAATAAACAATTTGTTATTAACAATCGCCGAATGTGTTCATTTTTTTTTAGATAAAAAAAATAACAAAAACAACTGTAGGTATACATAAACATGAAAATTATTTTGTGAATAATAATTTAAAAGTCGAGAAAATACTCTTATCAAGTATGCCGTGGAAATTGACAAAAGCTAGACTCAATTTTGTCTGCATAACCAAAGCGTTCTGTCCGAAATGACCATTTTATTTAATACAAGTTCTAATCAAAACATGGCCTACTGCTATTTTTGTTTTATTATATGTAGGCAAATATACCTACATATTTAGATAAAAAAAGGTATATTTTAATCACAGTTAGAAAACACTAACGCAAATATTAGTGGGAAAAGAGCAGAGCGTTTGCTTTAAACAACTTTATGACAGCATCAAGAAAGGTGATTATGGAATTCTTTCTGCCGCGATTTTATTATTTTAATTTGTTTCGGTGTGGTAACAAGTGCAATGAGAAGTCCTGAACTAAATCTGAGCATTGCTTCAAAAAATATAAACAATATTAGAATTTTCTGCTATTTTTCTTATTATCTCCGGTCTTAGTAATCGCAAAAAATAAAAAGACAAATTTTGAATAAAAATAGACAAAAAAACTTTCTGATAATTTGTTAACTTGCAAGAAAATAAAAACCATTAAAAATGACTATCTATATATAATTTAAGAAATATAATGTAATAATGCATAAATCTATAACGAAAGTGAGTGAAACTATATCTTTTATTGCTTTATTTTTCGAGTTGTTTACAAAATAATAAAGTTAAAAATATCACGTGTCTGTCTATTCAAAAAATAAAGAAATTTCGTGAATTATACGTCATTACCTCTAGGACTGCAGTTTTAGCGATGTATTTTACGGAATTGAAAATTATTTTTTCTGTACAAAAGCATTTCTTATAAACAATGACTTTCATTTCATTTTAAATTTCCAACTGCTCAGTTAATTTGTTGTAATGTATTCTAATGTTTTGATTATTTAATTTTAACGAATTCTAAAATAATTTTGTATGCTTTATTTATACATTTAATTTTCGTCATAGGACTAATAACTTTTTAGTTAGATTTATGGCTAAATACTGTAATATAACTCTATCTTGCTTTAAACAGGCGTTATGTTGCTTTGTATACCATTGGCAACAGTTCTTTTGGCATTTGAGATGCTTTAATTGTTTTATTGCTCTGTGCAAGAGCACCATGTCACCAGATTTAAGTTGAATGTAGGTAGAAGAATGTAAGAAAAAAGGTACTCTCAACGAGGAACAATGCAACACCACAGGAGGGAGGGAGAAAGAGAGATCACGCGTTTGCCGAAATATAAACAGTGTGCTAACAACGTTTAACATAATTGTAATAATTTTTCATGTGTAAATAAAAATTCAACCAATTCAAATTTCATGTCAAAAGGTCTATTTGTTAACTGACAAATGCACAAATTTCTCAGCTAGTAAATTAGCAGAATTTTGATTGGATTATTTATAATTTTACGTAGGAAAAGTTTTTATTTTTATATTTCTATAAGATCATAAAATTATCTAAGGCCCGAAAATCGCAAAATGCGGTGACAATACGAAGAAATCAATTTTTATTTAAATGGAAACAACATAAATTTAAAAATCCGTTGTGTCTTGAAAAGTGTTTTCTGGAATCTACAGATGACGTAAGCTTTTTCAGATATTTAATTGCATTTTAAATGACCTACAAAAAAAAATTAAAAAATGACGACAGACAAGCGTTTCGTTGCCTCATTTTTGATAGTTTGGCGACCGGTACAAATTTAATTAAGTAAAATAAATAAATAAATAAACGTTCATTGTGCACAAAAGAGTTTACACACAAAAGGAAGAGGTTAGCCTAAACTAGCCATGTACATTAAGAAAACATATTATGACTGTACACAGTATTTGTCCACAGTACATCGCCCTTTTTTTTTAATGATTAGTAACAGGCTGAATTTTCGTGAGTAGCTTCGTTTTGACGAGACGCCCAACTTTTCTCTCTGCGAAAATTCTCGGTAGTGGTAGCTAACAGCAAAAATTATTTTTTCTATTTTACACGAATTAGACAATTCGACAACCTGTCAAATTAGTTTGGCAATATATTTTTCATTCATTAAACGTTTGTTAAAGAGTTTGTTTTTCGATTGCCTTGGTTACGTTTGCGCGAGTTAATTATAATAAGCCCCGTGTTGGTCCACAACAACATAATTTGACAGGTTGTCGAATTGCCTAATTCGTGTGAAATAGAAAATAGTAGTTTGTGCAACAAGAGTGGATATGATATCCATATCGCACGATAAAGAAGTTTGAGCACGACGCCGTAGGCGGAGTGCTTCAAATCTTTTGAGTGCGATATGGATAATCCACTCGAGTTGTACAGTATACTTTTTCTACGACTAGCTTAAAAACCTACAAAATTTAATAAACATTAATATATTACACAAATACACACTGACAGTACACACTGACAGTTACTTTGACAGCTTACGCACTAATTTGATTTTAAAATGAATAGTTATCTATGTACTTAATACACGAACTGTGATTGGTCGGTTTCATTTCATATCCATCCTAGAACTGATATGAAAAATATCCGTTCAGTTAACTGGAATTGCCTACTTATCCATTTTACAGACTGTACAGAAAACAGCAAATTTACATAAGGGAGTGGAAAAATAAATTTTTGCTATTAGCTACCACTACCGAGAATTTTCGCAGAGAGAAAAGTTGGGCGTGTCGTCAAAACGAAGCTATTCACGAAAATTCAGCCTGTTACTAATCATTAAAAAAAAGGGCGATGTACTGTGGACTATATTACATTAAATTGAGAAAACTATTAAACTAAATTTTTATATAATTATAAATAATTATATAAAATAAAATGTAAATATTGTATTACTTTTAATAACGATAATTTAACTATCAATATACCGTTTTTTATTATAACCATTATACTAGAGAATTTTATGTTCTACCGAAAAGGTATGTATAGTGTTTTGCCTTATCTTGCTTAATTCTCAAAATATTGGGGAAAAAGCACATTTTGTTGCAATTATTGTTAGTAACATTTGAACCCGAAAAGAAAGAAAAGAAAAGAATACCACACAAATTTCTTTTTAAGAGTGTGACCTACGAAGACTAATTAATGTCGGGCACAAATATTTTATATGCTTGCACTAATAATTACACAGGCACACACAAAAAAAGAAAAATTCAAACCCAGGAGACCGACATATCATTTCCGAAGGATTTTCGGGCGCTGAACACGATTCCGTAGTCTAAATATATGACTTAGGGGCAAATTTCGGAGATAATCGCAATTACTTTCACATCCAGTGGAAGTATAGTAACGACAAAAAAATTTTTCTAAATTTTTATTGTTTAAATAGGCTAAAAATGTCATGAAACGTCGAGATTTTAAGTTTGAGCGAAAGAAAAAATTCTGTCTGTCGGTCTGTCTGTAACTTTTTTGTGCGCACGTTTACTCTGGAACCGTTTAAGATATTGACTTGTATGTACTTTAACGAGTTCTGGAACTAGATTATATTTTCATCTTGTTCCGTCCAAGGGTTGGGGGTAAATTGGGGTAAATTTGGGGTAAATGGGTAAATCAAGCAGGTAAGAGTTCATAAAATTGGTATTTAGTATATATAAAAGAAGCTAGGGTCTCAAAAAATTTTTGGCATTAGCCACCTCCACCCCATTATTAAAGGGGGATGAAAAACTGTGATTTAGTGTATGTACAAGAACCAGAAACCTCAAAATATTTTTTTACTTCATCCACTTCCACTACCACCCCCACCCCACTACCCATGTGGGGTGTCGTTTTATGGGTTTTTGCTGTAGAGGATTTCAAATATTATATTATTAAAGTTTATGGAACTTATTTCCAAATACAAAGTTTTTTCGTTGTGAGTGACTTCGATAGAGAATCTGGATGTGGAATTAGTGATTCCTTGGGCAGCGGTTTTTTAAGGTTAAAACTGGCCAAACATTAAATTAAAGTGATTTTAACATACATGCCGACCAAGTATATCATTTCCGTAGTATTTTCACGCGCTGAACACGATAAAATAGTGAAATTTATTTTTGACATTCAGATTTCAATAAAAATCCAATTTTATGAACTCTTACCTGCTTGATTTACCCATTTACCCCAAATTTATCCCAATTTACCCCCCAACCCTTGGACGGAACAAGATGAAAATATAATCTAGTTCCAGAACTCGTTAAAGTACATATATGTACCAAATTTCAAGTCAATATCTTAAACGGTTCCAGAATAAACGTGCGCACAAAAAAGTTACAGACAGACCGACAGACAGAAATTTTTTTTCGCTCAAACTTAAAATCTCGACGTTTCATGACATTTTAAGCCTATTTGAACAATACAAAATTTTTTGTTGTTACTATACTTCCACTGGATGAGGAAGTAATTGCGATTATCTCCGAAATTTGCCTTTAAGTCATAGATTTTGACTACGGCATCGTGTTCAGCGCCCGAAAATCCTTCGGAAATGATATGTCGGTATCCTGGGTTTGAACTTTTTTTTTGTGTGCCTGTGTTATTATTTTTATTAGTGCAAGCATATAACATATAATCAATAAAAGAAAATATTAAATTTTTTCTTGCCATACTTAAAAGGAAACTTTGTGCTTTATAGTACGTCGGGTACATGGCTATACATATAAGCCAAAAAGCTGCACTTTTTGATTAGGATGTGCCACTTTCTGTGGTCATAGTTGATGCCAAAAGGTAACTTTCCCTATAGGGAGCCGCTTTAAAATCCGTGCAGAACACCAAAATGGCGGCCCTTAAAGATGTCCGCCATTAGCCACACTAAATGTTTTTGTATCTCGGCTCTTAATGGTTCGATTTCTATTTTCTTTTTTTTTTTTGTTTGAAAGCTGTTGTAAAGAGGACACTTTTGTTCCTACACATTTATCTCTACACCTTAAGGGTTTCGCGCAATTTAAAAAAATTTATATTTTTTAATTTTTAAAGATGTATCCGTCTTTGCACAGTGGGAAAAACTGAATCTGAAAACTTATTTCATATAATACAACTTTCAATTGATGTTAACTTGGGACAACCGGTACGTAGTAGAGGTCATTGTAATAACTTTTTTAAAATTAAGCCCGTAAGTATAGTGACAGTGAAATAAAATTAAATAAAAAAGTTATAAATACTTCAAAGAGAACTTCATGCTTTGTTGTTATTCGATGGCAATCAATGTTTGCTCATATTTTTTTACCCATATACTCGGAAACACAAACTTGCTGTCTCGAGATAAGTACAGTTTCAAAAGAAAAATTGCATCAAGGGATTCTTTTACTATTATACCTAATGTTACTGTACTATTAAAACAATTTGTTTTATATATCTCTGTTAGGTAAATGAGCATAATTTAATTTCTACCAATTTGCATCTTTTTATTCTAATGTGAATGAGGCAATACTTTAAAAGTGGAAAACAAAAAATGAGGACAAATTCAAAATATTTAAATACTTATAGGCCTACCACGGAGTAATTACATTATCAGTTATTAATAATTAATGCCTATTTGCATAAAAAAATAACCTAATATTTTATTAGATTCTTTTAATATATCTTCAAATTCATAACAATGAATAATAAAAAACGTAACTGTTATATTATTTTGGAGTTCAAAGAATGAATATATATAATAGCGTCTCTACTGTAAACAGTAATGATAGTGGTGCAGTATAGCAAGTACTCCTAACTCCTAACAATATAATATTGTGCTTCGTGACGATGCATGCATCAAAGAAATATATATTATGAAAATATAACTTACTGAGGCCCGATTATATTGGCAACATCGCCGGGACGGAGAACGAACGCTAACTATATTCCTATATACAGCGGGCTTTGAAACGATCAGTAAATATATCTGGGCTCTGAAATATGCCATGTTTATATAATTAAAAGAAAAATAATAATTAGCTACCCCTGGTGGCTTCCTATTAGAAAAGATTCATAACAATCGCCATATTTAATAAATTTGTTAATTTATACATTATATATATATATATATATATATATATATATATATATATATATATATATATATATATATAGGTATAGACGGTACATTGTGTAGCCCGATATATCGATAGGTCGCTCATAAGCCCGGCATTTCCCGAATGTATAAATTAACAAATTTATTAAATATGGCGATTGTTATGAATCTTTTCTAATAGGAAGCCACCAGGGGTAGCTAATTATTATTTTTCTTTTAATTATATAAACATGGCATATTTCAGAGCCCAGATATATTTACTGATCGTTTCAAAGCCCGCTGTATATAGGAATATAGTTAGCGTTCGTTCTCCGTCCCGGCGATGTTGCCAATATAACCGGGCCTCAGTAAGTTATATTTTCATAATATATATTTCTTTGATGCATGCATCGTCACGAAGCACAATATTATATTGTTAGGAGTTAGGAGTACTTGCTATACTGCACCACTATCATTACTGTTTACAGTAGAGACGCTATTATATATATTCATTCTTTGAACTCCAAAATAATATAACAGTTACGTTTTTTATTATTCATTGTTATGAATTTGAAGATATATTAAAAGAATCTAATAAAATATTAGGTTATTTTTTTATGCAAATAGACATTAATTATTAATAACTGATAATGTAATTACTCCGTGGTAGGCCTATAAGTATTTAAATATTTTGAATTTGTCCTCATTTTTTGTTTTCCACTTTTAAAGTATTGCCTCATTCACATTAGAATAAAAAGATGCAAATTGGTAGAAATTAAATTATGCCCATTTACCTAACAGAGATATATAAAACAAATTGTTTTAATAGTACAGTAACATTAGGTATAATAGTAAAAGAATCCCTTGATGCAATTTTTCTTTTGAAACTGTACTTATCTCGAGACAGCAAGTTTGTGTTTCCGAGTATATGGGTAAAAAAATATGAGCAAACATTGATTGCCATCGAATAACAACAAAGCATGAAGTTCTCTTTGAAGTATTTATAACTTTTTTATTTAATTTTATTTCACTGTCACTATACTTACGGGCTTAATTTTAAAAAAGTTATTACAATGACCTCTACTACGTACCGGTTGTCCCAAGTTAACATCAATTGAAAGTTGTATTATATGAAATAAGTTTTCAGATTCAGTTTTTCCCACTGTGCAAAGACGGATACATCTTTAAAAATTAAAAAATATATATTTTTTTAAATTGCGCGGAACCCTTAAGGTGTAGAGATAAATGTGTAGGAACAAAAGTGTCCTCTTTACAACAGCTTTCAAACAAAAAAAAAAAGAAAATAGAAATCGAACCATTAAGAGCCGAGATACAAAAACATTTAGTGTGGCTAATGGCGGACATCTTTAAGGGCCGCCATTTTGGTGTTCTGCACGGATTTTAAAGTGGCTCCCTATAGGGAAAGTTACCTTTTGGCATCAACTATGACCACAGAAAGTGGCACATCCCAATCAAAAAGTGCAGCTTTTTGGCTTATATGTATAGCCATGTACCCGACGTACTATAAAGCACAAAGTTTCCTTTTAAGTATGGCAAGCAAAAATTTAATATTTTCTTTTATTGATTATATGTTATATGCTTGCACTAATAAAAATAATAATATATATATATATATATATATATATATATATATATATATATAGATGCCAGTTAAGTTGTTACCTCCGGCACATAGAAATGGAGCTCTGACCTCCGGGTCTTCCTTTTTATATATCGCTATATATTTGACATATATATAATGAGGGGAACCTCCATAATCCAGATTTCAAGAGAGGGGCCAAATCTACGGAGGTTAGAACATACTTTCATTACCTATAGTTATATATGCATCGTTGAATTTACTTTTTATATTGCACATTTCAAGAAAGGAATGTCCTATATATATATATATATTTCAAGAAAGGAATGTCCTATATATATATATAAATATATATATATATATATATATATATACAGAGTGACCCATTTAAAAGCGGGGCACTTCTCTAAAATTTTTATTTATTGTGCGATTTCAATCAAATTTTACTCAGGTATAGAACAAATTAGGATCTAATTACGACCAGAGAAACATTTGCCTCCTACAAATGCAAAGCCACCAGGGGTACCAAAGTATGCGGAAAAAATCAAAAAATCATTTTAGGCATTTTTTTATTGGAAAATTTTGTAAATGAAACTTGTTCGGAATTGTCCAAAAACCTTAAGTCCAAAATTTAATGTAAATAAAAAAATATTAAAATTTTTAATAAAATAATGTCCAAGTCCGAAAATATAATTTTAATGGGATTTTTTGTTTATAAAACTGTACTATGACAATTCTGTTTGAAATTAAAAACAAGCTGCCAGGTAGTTGTCAAGTAATTTGCAGTTTTTTTTTTAAATAATGATTTTTTAAATTTTTATAATTTCAATTTTTTTAATTTTTTATTTTGATTAAATTTTGGACTTAAGGTTTTTGGACAATTTTGAACAAGTTTCATTAACAAAATTTTGCGATAAAAAAATGCCTAATATGATTTCTTGATTTTTTCCGCATATTTTGGTACCGTAGGTGGCTTTGCATTTGTAAAAGGTGAATGTTTTTCTGGTCATAATTAGATCCTAATTTGTTCTATACTTGAGTAAAATTTGATTCAAATCGCACAGTAAATAAACATTTTAAAGAAGTGCCCCGCTTTTAAATGGGTCACTCTGTATATATATATATATATATATATATATATATATATATATATATATATATATATATATATATATATATATATATATATATATATATATATATATATATATATATATATATATATATATGATCAACTTTTCTTAATATCGACAATCGTTATTAAGAAAAGTTGATCCTAATTGAACACTACGGTCAGATATCCAGTATTATCCATCTACCATGAAAAATAGATATTATACCCAAAAATTATTAAAAATCGTTTTTTCATGGTAGATGGATATCTGACCGTAGTTTTCAATTAGGATCAACTTTTCTTAATAACAATTGTCGATATTGTAATAAACAAAGCTACTTTACTCTTGAGCAAAATTTACATTTTTCGACAAACCTCGTATATGACTGCAAAAAATTGATATCTGATTATTTCATTTTGGGTTTTAGACCATGCAAAACTTTTTATCAAGAATAACTTTTTTTCATAAAACCGATAATAAAAAAGTTTGCCATATGGTGCAGACTTAGTTGGACACACTGTATATATATATATACATACACAGTGTGTTTCAGTTAACATTCCCACAGCCGATATTTCGCAAACTAAGAAATATATTTTTATTCTGTAAACGGTACTAGATTTCTATGGTTAATGCCTTCTTCAGTAAGTACAATTCTGCCCTGTTAAGCATAGAAGTCGTATCTACATTTTCAATATTTTCAGCTTATGACATCTACAACTTGATAATAAGTATATCGATTTCCTTGTTAAGGCTCAAAGTATTAGAATCTGATGTACAACATATCATAATATATTAAATTTAATTATTACTAAAAATATCAAGTTCGATGGCATATCAAATTATCTAAACTAGGTAATATCTCAAAATGACGATTTTGTCAGTTACGACTTCTATGCTTAACAGGGCAGAATTTACTTTTATAACATTATCACCAGAGATTGCGCTGCAGTTTAAAAATATTTTTTGATCAAGGAAGGTTTGAAACGTATGCCATTCGATTAAGAAGCAAATTTTAAACAAAATTTTTCTTATTCCAAAATTATTTTAATTTTATTGTCTAATTTTTAAGTGTTATATATTTTTTTTAATTGCTGCAACTTTTTTAATCTTGATTTTCAGATGTAGGTTCTTAGTAATTTTCTTGCCTACTATTTACTATAAGAGAATTATTTACTGATGGGAATTTTTTTTTAATAGCACTTCTGATTCTACCGGAAATTACTTTAAATTGAGAAATTTAAATGGAAAAATAACAAAGAAGGTAATTTTATTTTTGAACAGTACATTTTGACAACAATATTTAAAATAGATGCTCGAAATTACTTCCGTCTACTTGAACACACATATCAAAGCAATGTAACAATTTCTCATTACATGTCCTTAATAATGTATGCCTATTAATTGCACCAGCACAAGCGTAGATTTTATTGTATAAATCTACCATATCTTCAGCAAGGAAGGTTAAGCGACGATCATAGTCCGTAGGCAGTAAATGATGTAATAAGTGTGGTTTATATGGAAATTACTTATTTTCATTTAAGATTCTTTGGCACGACGATAGTGATACATTGGTGGGGCTCTTATTTGTCGCAATGATGAGTGGGGATCATTGTTAACGGTTTGTAAAACTAAAGCCGTATTCTCCTGGGTTCTTGCTGTTCGTATTCTTTTACTTTTCAACATTTTAAAGCTTTCATATTGTAATAAGTTGTTACACAAATCGGAAAAAGTCTTGCGATCGGGTTTTGGTTTGTTTGGAAATTGAAATTGATACATATGTTTGGCTGCTTTTGCATTTTTATTGCATTTTCCATAAATTAATAACATACTAACTTTGTCAACATTGGTGTGGGCCATATTTTGGACAAATTTTACAAACGTATTCTTAAAATGACACACGCAAACGAAAATTAAACTTGGTGCTGTGTCAAATTTGATGAATTTTTGATATGTTGTAGTTCAACTAATTCTGAACAATAAGTTCCTTTGGCAAAACTTCAAATTATGAACAGTTTCTCCGATAGATGGCTCTGAAGACTGGACCTACCCCTCGATACTATACCATGATTCCTCAAAAACTACTGCAGTTATTAAAAAGATAACTGCTGGAAATGAATAACCAGACTATTTACCATTATTTGGTCCTAGATTGATGTGCCTGAACTTCCGGTTTTGCCGGAAGTGATGTCAAATCACGTTTTTTCGAATGCACAACACCCGTTTTACTTCAATTTAATAATCATATATATAAATAGCTTTATTAAAATACACTATCTTAGTAAATAAGTAAGTATGTGCATTAGCTGATCGAACATTGATGCTATTGATACCGGGTACATCATAATCTTGGTACAAAACAAACTCGATTTTATTTTTCAAGATATAAAATTGCAGTTGTGCCTAGTCAATGAAAACTAGTTATTTGTGAGACCTTTAAGTAGAATAGGCAGTTTTTGTTTATTTATAATACTGTGACGTGTTTCCATCCCTAGGAAACCACTCTTACAAATTCCGTGGGTTCCAAAAATTATAACAAGAGATAACCACTAACACTTTATTAAATTATTTACTGGATACTTCACAATACTATTATTAATTTAAATGCATTTTTACTGACTAAAATAACAATGTTTATCACTTTGTTTTCACTTGGAATCTTAACCTCACTTGTCAATCAAAACTACTTCTTCTTTTCCTGCCGAGAATACGGCCTTATATACCCCTAGCGATTACTTCCTGAATTATTCTAGAAATGGCGTGGCGTTATCTTTTTCTGGCGTGGCGTCTTTTTTCTCTAATGTTCCAGAACGTTTCTACTGTCTCACAGATGGCATAACATACAACATGTATTTTGTACATATATTTAGTACTGCCTATCCCCAAGGGGTGGATATTTGTAACACTGCCCCCTCCTTAAGCCTGAACGTCCCGGTCAGGCAATTCAGCCTCTTTTACATACTTCGCCAGTCTATCCGAGTGTACGATCTTCATCTTAGACTTTTTGCTTCGTTGAATCCGATAGACGACATCATTAATTTGGGTAATAACAGTCCATCCCAAGGAGGTTGAAGTTTCGCTGTGGGTTGTACAGCCAAACCAGATCCCCCACCTTGAATCCCCCAATCGTATTGGCATTCTGATCATAACGAGCCTTTAATCGGTTACTAGCTTTGGTCATCTGCTCTCGGTCATTCTTTGGCTGTTCTCGACTTTCATTTCTGTAGTTGCTCATGGAAAATGGTTCCCCACTAACAGCACAATTCTTACACTTGCGACACCAGGCGTCCACATCCTGGCGACTATTAACCCAATGGAACCGTTCCCGTGCTCTATTCAATGTCTTGTTTATGCCGAAGTGTCTGCTGGACGTTTCATTATGTGCCCCAAGGCTCAGTACTTGGACCCCTTCTCTTTTTAATCTATGTAAACGATTTTCCAAACTCCAACGAACACTCTAGAGACATACTTTTTGCAGACGACACAACTATCTTGGTTCAAAATACGAATATTGAACAACTTTCAACAGTGACATGTGAGGTGGAGTCAAGGGCAGAGCAGTGGTTCAAAGCAAATAAGCTCACATTAAATCGTGATAAGACAGTGCACATGATCTTATCACTGCGTGATAAAGAAGGGCACAGAGTTCACGACCCCCAAGACTCGACTAAGTCCTTGGGAGTGTACTTAGACAATAAATTGACATGGCATGTGCATATTGAAAATTTATCAAAAAAATTATCAAAAAATATATACATCTTGAGAAATCTAGCAAATGAAGTAGGTAATGAGGCTTTAAAAAATGCATACTTTGCACTATGCTACTCTCTGCTTTCCTACGCTGTGTTAGTATGGGGGCAAGCGTCAAACTGGCCTAGAATTTTTGCTCTGCAAACGCGAGCAATACGCATAGTATCAGGCTTAAACTATAGGGAGAACTGTAGAGAACAGTTTCACAAATTAAACATACTTACATTACCATCAATATATATATATATATATATATATATGAATTGCTTCTGTATGCTAGAAGGAGTTTATATACTCAAGATGTAAACAGAGAACGTGACTATCATTATAATACAAGGCAAAAAGATACGTTAATAATACCTTATGTAAGACTAAAAGTCAGAAAGGAATACAAGTTCTAGCCCCCAAATTTAGCAATAAATTACCACCCGATATTAAAAACTTACCAGATCTTGAATTAAAAAAAAAAAATAAAGTCCATTTTAATTGAGAAAACTTTTTATTCATATGACGAATTTTCGTCATATAATTTCATATGTGATAAAAAAAATGCCTGTTTGTTAATCCCAAAGTTGGTTCTATACTTTTATGTGTTATGAGGTGATATATATATATGTGGATATATATTTGTTTGTTTATATGTGTATGTATATATTGTTTCTATTGTAATTACCGACTTGTGCAAATACTATTTTGTATATGGCATCAATAAATGATTTGATTTGATTATGCGCTTCCTGGAGTATTTCTGGTACACGACACCTGGGAATCACTAGACGCATGGCAACCTGCTTCCCATCTGGGCTTTCCCAGGCTCTCCTCAAAAGCCCGTCTACGACCGTAAGTGAATCCCATTGTGACCATAAAGCCTTCAGCCCCACTTCTTTGTTGGAAACATCCTTCCATACTGGACGTGTTCCCCCTTCTTTTGCTCTCAACATGGGTCCGATTTCTACATCGCGAAATTGTTCTTGCCTCAGAATTTTCTTTGTCCAACTGTCTGGAAGATCGACCTCGACAGTGTTGACTTCAACCATGTCCGGCAATTTTTCCACCTGAGGGTAGCACTTGCAATCTTCCTTGTCTGGTTTTCTGGATAATGCAGGAGTTTTGACTGCCTGCGTTGTCAACAGCCTGGTTTTCTCGCATTGGTCGTTCACTTTTGACAGAATAAATTGTTCGTTCCCAATCCTTAAGAATCGCTTTCCTACGTCAACAATAAATCCATACTGTTCCATGATGTCCAGCCCAAAAATGAAGTCATCCGTGATGTCAGCCACGATGACCTTGTGGTGAAACCTTAATTGTCCAATCTGCAAACCCAGGTCTACTTCTCCATGAACCGTAGCCCTGTCCCCCATAGCTGTCCAGACGATCACTTCATTTTGCCTCTTGGTAATCCTTATGCCCGATATAAATCCTGGCTGTACCATTGATGACGTAGTACCTGTGTTGATGATAAAGACATTTTCTTCCATTCACATAGCCTTGTAACAGTAGACTATTCGAAATTCCTCGAAGCTGGAAGATCTTTATTTCTCTGGAGGCACTGCATTCCCCAGCCAGCACCTCTGGTACTGTTTTCCTGCTTCTCTTCAAGATTCACAGCATTTATTCGACTCTCCGAGTTCTGCTGTCGACAGTCTCATTTCATATGTTCCACCTTGCCGCAGTTGTAACATTTAATACACCACTCGGCTTTCCTTTATTATGCTGTTTTTCCTGCTTTCCGAAGTCATCCAGTTTATCGAATAATTTGGTAAACATTTTCTGCATCTCGGTCAACATAGAGTTCTGGTTCGTTTCTGGTTGTGATTCTTCGAGAGTCACAGATCGCACTCTCGACCTTGGAGTATCTCTATATGCGGCTTCTACTTCAAGTGCATGCACCAAGGCTTCACTGCTACTTTGGTGTCTCGTCACCCTCAGAACTCGCCTGACCTCTTCGTCCCTTATGCCATCTAAAAAGGCCCCCACGGCTAATTGTTCCTGAAATTCTCTAGGTGCACTCGGATACGCTAGGTGTGCCAGCCTCTCTATTGCAGCTTCAAATTCTTGTAGACTTTCCCCAGCCTTTTGTGTCCGGGATTTCAGCTGAGCCTGGTATACTTGGGCGAGATGTTGGTCACCATATCTCAAGTCCAATGCAGCTTCCAAGACTTTGAAGTCCTTTTGTTTCTCCACTGGGATAGTCTGAAGTAATTCTGAGGCCTGGCCCCTTAACGCCAGAACTAATGCCATATATAGTATAATTTTATATTGGCCAGTATCAAATATTACTACAATTTGATACAATTGCGAACTAAATTTACAAGTTAGATTAGCTTTTTCCCGCTGCTTTTACAGATGTCTGAGTATGATCGCTGGCCTTGGCCGTAATAAAAATCCTTAAAAATATACCTACGAGTTATGGTTAATAATGTGTAGTTATATTCTTGTACATTGAAAGTAAAAATTGACAACTTGGTTGCTGTTACCAATACTTTTCAATGATGCAATAAGCTGATAAATTGTCAATTCTTAAAAATTGTTTTTAACAATAATAACGTAATATATCGAGAAATATAAAAAGCATAATATACGCGTTTTGCGTGCTATTTCGTAAAGAACTTGCAAGACAAACTTCGGTTTCAATGAAAGTGAAATTTTCAAATAAGCGAAATGGAGTTTAACATATTCTATGCCCTAAACGAAAGAATAAATAAAGTTATTTGAAATTAAATACAATATTCAGATGTTTTATGAAATTCTGTCAAAAATAAATTTATTTATAATATACAGTGTGTCCCAGGATAGATGTAACAAGAGGTGTAATGGACCAAAAATTTTGGAATTTTGGAATGGTATTTGGGGATTGAGTCCTACTTGTTGTAAAACTAAAGTATACCAAAAATGACTTGATTTGGTGTTCTACAGGGTGTTTTATAAGCAAAGTTGTAAAAATCACCACTAAGAAAGTACCTTTATTTTTCAAAATATGAAAAAATTCCACTAGGAAAAGTTATTTAGAATGCAATTTTATACCTCTATACCAAATTTCAGGAATATAAAATTATTTTTTTGAAACTTCCCATTTTTTCAATAAATTAATATTTTATTTTGAACCATTCAATTAAAACTGCATAGAAATTATTTTTTGTGAATTAATATTTAAAGTTATGTAGCAGCTAAAAGTAGGCTATGAGAAAAGCAGTGGATGATTAACATTTGCTCCTACACAACTTTAAATATGAATTCAACACTTAATTCGCAAAAAATGGGAAGTTTCAAAAAAATAATTTTATATTCCTGAAATTTGGTATAGAGGTATAAAATTGCATTCTAAATAACTTTTCTTAGTGGAATTTTTTCATATTTTGAAAAATAAAGGTACTTTATTAGTGGTGATTTTTACAACTTTGCTTATAAAACACCCTGTAGAACACCAAATCAAGTCATTTTTGGTATACTTTAGTTTTACAACAAGCAGGACTCAATCCCCAAATACCATTCCTCATTATCCCAGTTATTCGCCGATGCTGCTGCCTCGAATTGTCTCTTGTAGGTTGTCCATGAGCTTTGGCCATCAAAGGAGGGAGGTTTTAATCGAGGACCCGATGACGCTACCAGCTGTCCTCCTTTCTCTCTCAGCTGTCATTTAAGGCGCTCTACTTTTACTTCAAACCCATTTACTTTTTCTTCTACCTTGTTTATCTCTTCTTTGACTTCACTCTTTAGTTCTTCCTTGGCGAAAATGATTGCGTCCTGTTGTATTTTTATTTGATCGCTCAAAATTTTCCTTAATTCTTCCTGGCATCTTTCTTGTTCTTTCATCATTTTTCGCAGTTCAGCTTTTTCTTCTTCACGTCTTGTTTCTTGCTCTTCTTTTTCTTCTTGACGCCGCTTTTCTTGTTCTTCTTTCTCCCCTTACTGTCGTATCTTCGGGTCTTCCATAATTTGTCTCAGTTCGGTTTTTTCATCTTGACGTTGTCTTTCTTGTTGTTCTTTCTCTTCTCGATGTCTTCTTTCTTGTTCTTCTTTTTCTTCTTGGCGTCTTATTTCCAGGTCTTCCATAATTTTCTTCAATTCGTCTCTTTCTTCTTGACGCCGTTTTTCCTCCTCTTGACGTCTTCTTTCTCGGTCTTCTTTTTCTTCTTGACGTTGTTTTTCCTGCTCTTCTTTTTCTTCTCGTTGCTGTGCCATCATCCTCGTAAACTCCGCAAACAAGTCCTGTATTTGTTTCTCTGCTGCCATTATTCTTGTTTCTATGGGCATAAGATTATGTTAAAATAAAATAAATTTAACTGTCACGTCAATATTGGTAATGGAACTTTCCAGAAAAATCTCGACACAGCACGAAAAAGTCTTATCCAGAGTCTTTTGTCACTATCCCGTTCAGAGAATTTACTTAATAATCTCCACTAATGTCCAAATAGGAAAGTTCTAGAAATTATCACGCATTAACACAAATGAGTGTTTTTCAGTGTCTCTATCACTTTTCAGTTTAAAGGATTTAATTATCACACTAATGTCCTGATAAAATGTTCTCCAATGTCTAAAAAAATGCACTTAACACTATTTTCCTGTTCGAAAATAACCCTCGAACAATGTCCAGTAAATTAGTCCTCTGTGTTAGCACTAACCCTCGAGAATACTTCTCGAACACTTCAGAGCTCCTCTTGTCATAAAATCCCGCTTCTGACACCAATTTGTGACGTGTTTCCACCCCTAGGAAACCACCCTTGCAAATTCCGTGGGTTCCAAAAATTATAACAAGAGATAACCACTAACACACTTTATTAAATAATTTACTGGATACTTCACAACACTATTATTAATTTAAATGCACTTTTACTGACTAAAAATAACAATGTTTATCACTTTGTTTTCACTTTGGAGTCTTAACCTCACTTGTCAATCAAAACTACTTCTTTTCCTGCCGAGAATACGGCCTTATATACCCCTAGCGATTGCTTCCTAAATTATTCTAGAAATGGCGCGGCGTTATCTAGAAGTCTCTTTTCTCTAATGTTCCAGAACGTTTCTACTGTCTCACAAATGGCATAACTTACAACATGTATTTTGTACATGTATTTAATGCTGCCTATCCCCAAGGGGTGGATATTTGTAACAATACATTAAACATTATTATTTTTAGCAAACATTGCATAGCTGATTATTTTCATTTTTTAAAATATTTACTTGTTTTAATCATTCAGTAACAGAAATTAAACCAAAAAAACTTTTTCAAATTAATTAACAATGAGCAGCATTCCTCCCCTATCACCACACTTCGGAGCCAGCCACACAGGCGCAATGAAAAGCTCGATGAAACAAGAGCAGATCATATTAAAAACAGTTAAGTAAAAGAAATGAACTAGATATACATACGTATATGCATTTCAACTGCTTTTCAAAGTGTGATTCTTATTATAAAACCTAACATGCCCCACGTAGGATTTATTTTATGTATGAATAAGGTTTAATTAATTTGTAATAAAGTTTCTTTTTGTTTGATTTCTATTAATGAATGATTAAAACAAGTAAATATTTTTAAAAAATGAAAATAATCAGCTATGCAATTTTTGCTAAAAATAATAAGATTTAATATATTATAAATAAACAATACTGCATATTCTACTAAAGGTCTCATAAATAATTAATTTTCATTGACTAAACACAACTGCAATTCACGCACATCTTTAACAATGATGGTATTTTAAAAATGAGTTGGCGGTTTAGATTACTATTTGGAGTATACCTTTACAAGATCTTGTTGAGCAGAGAACCCAACTATTTGGTTAATTATCTAATACCTAGGCATCAAATACACAACTTGCAACTTAGAAACCAAACGAATTATGAAATTCCGCAGCATAGGACCACTAAATTTAAATGTTGTTTTGCATATGTAGCAGTACAGTTCTTAAATAACCCAGCATATGAGTCCTCTTATCTAGACAGATCTGTTGTATGTTTTAAGAAACATTTAAAAATCATTAGAAGTTAGCTAATATTTTTTGCACATTAGTTGATAAGGGTTTTTATTAGGTATGGTATATTGTATGTTTTTATGGCAGGTGGTGTGGAAGAACGTGTTTACGAACACCACCTTTTTGTGTATGTATAATTTGTATATTGTATATTACACAATAAACATTTTTCTATTCTATTCTATTCTATATCTTGAAAAATAAAATCGACTTTGTTTTGTACCTAAATTATGATGTACCCGGTATCTATAGCATTAATTTTTGATCAGTCAATGCGTACTTACTTATTTACTAAGATAGTGAATTTTAATAAAGCTACTTGTGTATATGATTATTAAATTGAAGTAAAACGGGTGTTGTGCATTCGAAAAAGTGATTTGACATCACTTCCGGCAAAACCGGAAGTTCAGGCACATCAATCTAAGACCAAATAATGGTAAATAGTCTGGTTATTAATTTCCAGCAGTTATCATTTCAATAACTGCAGTAGTTTTGAGAAATCGTGGCATAGTATCGAAGTCCAGTCTTTAGAGCCATCTATCGGAGAAAGTGTCCATAATTCGAAGTTTTGCCAAAGGAATTTATTGTTCAGAATCAGTTGAACTACAACATATCAAAAATTCATCAAATCTGACAGGCCACCAATTTACCTACAAAACGTGCGGTGTCCTTTCTCAATTTAAAGTAATTTCCCGGTAAAATCGGAAGTGCTATAAAAAAAAATTTCCCACCAGTAAATAATCTCTTATAGCAGGAAGGAAAGTTACTAAGAACCTACATCCGAAAACTAAGATTAAGAAAGTTACAGCAATTAAAAAAAAAATACAACACTTCAAAGATAGACAATAAAATTAAAATAACTCAAAAACGACTGCAGATCTGATTTTTTGGAATAAGAACAATTTTGTTTCAAATTTAATTCTTAATCAAATGGCATATGTTTCAAACCTTCCTCAATCGAAAAATATTTTTAAACTGCAGCGCCATCTCTGGTGATGATGTTACAATAGTAAATTGTACTTCCTGAAGAAGGCATTAACCATAGAAATCTATTACCGTTTACACAATAAAAATATATTTCTTAGTTTCCGAAATATCGGCTGTGGGAATGTTAACTGAAACACACTATATATGTATTGTCACATCATTTATCTTTAATTTTAAATAAACATCTATCTATCTATATCATTGTTTTCAGTATCTTTAACCCTTTCGGGACGAGCCAAGGAATGATACTCCTGTTTGTACCGGCCGAGCCCAGGAAAATGCGCGCCTTTTAGTCCATGTAAAACGTGGAGCTTGACGCTCCTAATGCCCCCACTTGTATTTCATGTTTTTTGGGTCGCTGATCACGAAAATCGGGGTCCCGCGGCTCTAAAAATAGTGCCTAAAAATGCCAAAAATCACCCCTTTCGGATTTTTTTTCGCGGTAATGTGAATAATACTGTAAAATAATGTTATGAATGTGCTAATTGCAATCATATTTTGCCAGTTCAGTACCTTCATCTAAAATAAGGACAAATTTTATGCTGAGGGTAAACCAGAGGGGGTAAGTTTTACCCCTAAATTGACGTAAAATGGAAAAATGATGGAATTTTTTTTTCACTTTTTGATTTGAGTTTAGATGAATTATACAATGAAGAATTTTTTTTTCCAACCCTTCAGGGGTGAAAACAACCCTATATCGCTTTTAAATTGAAGTAACGCTTAGAAAATAAGTATAGATGTATATTTTTTTAGTTTGCTTGTAATTTCTGATAAAAACTAAAAAAATTTTTCACCTCTTTAGGGGTGAAAACTACCCCCAAGCTTGCAGGGAATTGAAATGGAAGGTAGAAATATTTTTGATAAATGAACACTTCATATTGTTTGCAATATTTTTATATTTTTCACCCTAGAGGAGTGAAAAAATTTTTTAGTATATTTTTCCATGGAAGTTTATCAGCAAACTAAAAAGTATACTTACATCTCTACTTATTTTCTAAGCGTTAGTTCAATTCAGTTAGCAATAAATCTCTGAAATAAATGTATTTGTAGTTTTATTTATTATAAAAGCAATAAAAAAAAACTTGTTTGCAGTACTAGTACGGCACTCGGTCTTAACGAGAAACGATTCGGTACGGCACGCGGCCTGTAAATTAGAATCTTGTGACGTTCGAGTATGGCACTTTTATATTTAATATGTGTCATGTGCGCTGTACCTGTACGTGTGTAGGCAAGGAAAAATATAAAATTATTATTTTCTATACGACACTAGGTTACGTTCATAGGAACAGATTTCGTACTAGTACAGCACTCGGCCGTCAACAGCAGTTTAGTGAAAATGTACAGGTACGTTATTAGTCCCGAAAGGGTTGTTATTAAACTTACTTTCATTAACACGTTCAGTGAGGAGCAGTAAAGATGTTTAGCTGTATGTTGTTAGTGTGTGTGTCAGAGTTTCGAATTTGGTCAGCCTATAAATAGACCACCACCATATTTCACAACTATGTTGTGTGTCGAGTTTCGTTTTTTTTTGTTTGTTTTCTTTTTTTTTTCTTACTCCTAGACCGTCCAAAATCAGGTCAGCCTCAGCATTGAGCGTTGCGGGCGGGCGTCCGCACTGAACGTGTTAAACTAACTTTAGTAAGTTTAACATTACATACACTGAAAACAATGATATGATTATTATTAGAAGAGTTGATTTTTACTACTTTTAGTGATACCAACCTAGTTTTCTTCATGATACTGAGACGCCCCGTATCTAGGTCGTCTATTTGTGAAAGAATTCCCTAAGTTATTAATTAAATTTTACTTATTTTTGGATATTAAATAAAACTAAATTGCCGCCTAAAAAATTAGAAACCATTTCGCTTTATCATTTTTTGCTATAAAACTTCAGTTCTATTAAATACGCTAATTACAGTTCCATAATATTTAAAATAATTTTATTCCTGTATAGAAATCGTTTTGAATATTTCTTTTAAACGCAGTTTCGTCCCTCGAAACCCACAGATTTTATGGTGTTAAAATAAACATATTAAAGTAATGCACTAGCCACGTTTACGTCAGGGTAACGAGAACAAAGAACGGGCCGTATCGGCATCCGCGGAGATATTACCTAACTCACTTACTCTTTCATATCAAATAGATATGTTCTCTTAAACAACGAGTAGGAAATTTCGTATAAATAGGGACCACAAATTGGTCTCTTGGTCAGTTAGATCAAACCAAGCAACTATTTAGAACTATCTACTTATGCTTAACCTGGTCCTAACTGTCAAACATTTTGCACCCAACAAGAAACTTAGTCTTTATAGACCTATTTTTCTGTTGAGCGCTAGAAAATAGAAACTTAGTCTAGGAGCACGCTTCGGCGTCTTCATAGACCTATTTTTCTCGAATACACCCGGACTTAGTCTGGATACTGGGGGAGAAGAAATACCGGTAGTATAACAATGTATCAAATAATATTTATTTAAATATCAGTAAAGTAAACGACTTTTATATCCTCGGCATCGCGATTGCGACAATGCTGTGGTACCTTTTGATTAGCTAATTTATTTGGAATTATTCTATATTGGTTTATTTCACCGTATAATTAATTATATTCAGAATTAACTTACTATTTTATTTGATTTATAAATGGGAAGTTTTCTTTTGGTTTTTAAAATCTGATCACAACGATTGTTGTTATAGTCCGGGCGATATTCAGCTTAGCTATACAAACGCTATTTGCACATCCGCGATGTTGTAGCTTTAGACTTGGCAATTATTTACTTTTGCAAGATTCTGCTTTACAGAGTTCTTAATTGTCATCTCTGTGGTTATAACTGGAACATATCTGTTATTTACATATGATAAGATCTGAACACAGCTCTTTGTTATCAATTATATTTTCGAATATTTTCGAAAGACAATCACAAGATTTTGTTGGTTGTCATCTCATCTAGAAATACATCAGGTGTTAAATTTGAGATCCATTGATCTCGGCCAAGTACAATTGTAACTAGCCATACTACGAATCTTCGAAACACCGAAATAAACCTACGTCAGTTGACGTGACAGTTAAACAGGATTTTGTTGATTGTCTTTTTATCATAATATCACTACTGGGAGATTTCCCGAGTTTTGTGTCAGATTTTACGTATGTCCGACTCCATAACTATAAATATATCACGAGTAATGACTATTGTCATTGTAAACAATTTATTTTATTGTTTGCATAGCTGACCTGACTATTCTATGGAAGTAATAGTGATGATTCTTCACAAAGAATACTTTCCATTATTTTTCTATGTGGCTGTTGCCCCAACTTAAACTTATAGTAAATTATTGTGACTATTGTCCCAACTTATTTTTCTATTATTTTTATGTAAAATGTGGCAATTGCCCAACAAATATGTAATCTATACTAATGAATAGGACGATTGTCTTAAAATAAATGTATTAAAACGCTTTCGGTATTTTCTTTCAATATTATACTTTTTCAAGAATAACCAATTAAATAAAATTATGATTCTTTAGATAAATAAATCGATTACAAATAAAATTGTAATCACAGTGAAATCTTTAATAAGTAAAATACAAATAAATAAAAGGTACCAAAAGTAAAGAGAATTATTAAATGAATGTTTCTAGAGTGAAGGTAAATAAATTAAATCAGTAAACAGAAACAAGTAATATCAAACTTTAAAAAGAATCTGTTCAATAAAATTACTATCACAACGTAAATTTGGGTCCTACCTAAACAAAAATAGACGATCACGTAAAAGCTGGAATTGTTATGTTTTTCCTTTTTTTATCAAAAAGGGGAAAGATATACAAGGCCTAGATATAAACCTCTTCAATACTTTTTACCAAACTCATTTTCTAACGCGAAATGGGTCAATTGGCACCAAAATTTGAACTGGCGTGCCAGTTAAAATGCCCCCTTTTTAGCTTTCAGTCGAACAATAAGGACGGCGTGGAAGGTATGAAGTGTGGCCGAGGTCTAGTGTTTTTTGTGCTATCCACGGGTTTAAGTAAACATTTCTTATATCTATTACAAACATAGCCACAGCAGGCTACGAGACAGTGCAAGGTCTAAAAATATTCTAATGTCGAGTAACCGGTTGTAGGTATTACTCTTTTGCTAAAAAGAATAATTTTATATATTTATTTCCTTGTCCAGGAGTTACATATTCACTCAGGCCATGTGGTACTCGCATCAGTTGACCAGCCATCATGCCTGGACTTAAGCATGCACAGTAATATTACGATTTACTAGTTGAACTTACCAGGAAACCAAAGGATAAGTCCTTTATCCAAAACTTCCTGCGTTTTGGGATGTATTATATTTTTTAATACAGCTGTTCTGGGTTTTGGAGGTTCAGGTAATTTTGTAACTAGCTTCAATGCAGTTTTTGAATTCGGTCCAGAAATACGTATTACAGCAACTCCACATTTTCCTTGCCCTTTTAATACAAAAATTACTACTCTTATTTTACTAAAGACATGAATATAATACACTTTTGAATTCTGTTCATATTCCATTACCTGATGAGAGGGCGAATATTGTGTCTGAGGAACATAAACGATTTAACCTTAATGCATAACAAGTAACCATGCCAAGAAATTTGTATGATTTTAACATGATCGTTTCTATCTATCTATCACAGACTTATTTACTATTAATCCACATATCCACAACTTATAGTCCACAGATAGTCAGTCAACAGCTCAGGTCTCCTACAATTTGAGGTTATGTAATAGAAACCAAAAAGGATAAGATAGAAACACGAACTTCATAAATTAAACTGGACTTCACCAAGGTTGGTATACTTTAAGGTGGCCTAATAACTCACAATCCCCACCAAAAAACGGCATTAGCCAATGAACAGCTGGTGTAGGATCACACCAGATGCAGAGCCTTATTCAAAATATTGTAAGAATTTGTGTAATGTTAATTAAGCAAAGAACTCGTAACTGGAACGGGCTCGCAATAAACCGCTTTTGAGGTCTGTGGTAATTATCATCGCATTTTGAGACACTGTTCTGCATGCTGGTAAAGAGGATACATTGTAGAATGTAACAATACAGATCATAGTAACGTCAAACCATATTTCGGGCCAGTACGGACGGTTCTTTTAGAGTGAGATAACTGCGCCGCTACTGCGCGTTCGAGGAACAAAGATAGTCTGACGTTTCAACCCCGCAGTGACTTCTTCGCCAAAAAGCTGTATATTAAGGAACCTCAGTCTACCAATCTTGCCACTTACCATGGTCGCCATGATAGGCTGTCAACTTATTTGAGGTTGGCAATACTCGGTAGGAATCACAATTACTGCTCGTTATTTTGTAGCGCATTGCCAAATGTTTTATATTTTCAATAAACTTGAATACTTTTCTCCCAAAATGCCACTTCATCTTCTCTAATAACAAGAAATTTATTCATAATGTGAGACTACTACAATACTTACAGTAAGTTAACATCAGAAGTACTCATTAATACTCTCATTTTAATAAAATTATTTCTAAAATCTGACAATCATTTGCCTATCAACAACCAACGGGATAATACTAGATTAAATGTGACAACATCGCCTTTGTACTTTTATTTTCGTACTTTGTTTTACGTTCTGAAAACCTATCATGGCGGCCAGCATGGGGGGTGTCAGCGTTTGGACCTTATGTGAGGTCCAGTTTAATTTATGAAGTTCGTGGATAGAAACAACAAGAAAAGGAGACTACAGTAAAAGCAGTGTTGCCAACAGAGCTTTCTAAAATTCTCCGTCCACTGCCTTAAAATGGACCACAATAGTCGTGACGTCATGCATGAGGCGGTTAATTTAAATTGCATTCCATGCAGTCTTTGAAGCATGCCTTCTGTACATGTGTTTTAAGGGTCAAAATAAATTACTTAAAAATGTATCTAAGGATTGGTACGTTATTTTTTATATTTAGCTATTGAAACCTAACTACTGATATAAAAATAGAGCTGGATTATAGGTTTTTTACATGTGGTAATCAATTTTCTCTACCGAAAATTATAAAAGATATTTTCTGGATGGCTATTTCTGCGCATGCGTTCTATAAATGTCTGGAAAATTATTCGGAACGTAGTTCTTTGATTATTTCTTTGTATTCTAACCTCAAAGCCTGTTTTATTTATTTTCATTTGAAATTGAATTGCTTTCCATTATTTTATACTATTATCATAGATTTTCAACATATAACTTCGTGTTTAAATATTTGTAAGGTAGTATTTTCACTTAGAAACACAAATAAATAAAGAAATTACATATTGTATCATTTATTCATGAACATGCTTCATCTGTTAGGGTACGAACATGCCAAAGATGCTACCCAGCTAGAAGTTCATGCCGCAGTTTCAGAAGATGTATCGAAGCCATCAACATGTAAAACAAACCTATACATTTAAATGTGACCGCACATACCGTGGATGCTAGCAGAGTGAACTGCTCTTAGCACAAATTGATAGCTTCGATACATCGACTGAAACTGCGGCCTGAACTTCTATATCTGCGTAGTATCTTCGGCATGTTCGTACCCTTACAGAAATATTATAGTGTGCAAAGAGAGCCAGAGCAGCTATATATGATGTCATAACCATAATCCCCTTGGACAAGTACATTCTGCATCTGTTATATTTTTATCGTTATTCAAAAATATCTGAAAACAATTCATTACGTTAAAAGTCAAATATGATAATGTTTAAAAAAAATGCACACACCTCTACTTTACAGATTCTATCTCTCATGCTAGCATGAACTTGTTCCTTAACAATCGGTACTTCGGGATCATAAATCATTCCTTTCACATGGCTCGCTTCAACAGAACTTTCCGCCTTGAAATATATTATTATTGACTCCAGTACAAATTTGGAATGCAAACGCTTTAAATACTGTAAAATCCTTGAAAATTATAAAAGAAATAATCCACTATACATAACCTTAAATTTCATCTAGTCCAGGTAAACAAATAAAAATAAAAAGATGCAGATATGTTCGACACACGGTCAATAAACGATACGGTTACATCAATGAGCAGCTTTAGGACGAGAGAGACGCGGGGGGCGGGAAATCGAATGAAATAGACAGACATATCTGATTTCCGTGCAGAAGACAGAGACAGAGATTCCGGTAGGGTCTACAGCCTACGTCACCTGTAGACACTACAAGCATCTTTGTCTCTGTCTTTTGCACGGAAATCAGATATGTCTGTCTCTTTTATTCTATTTCCCGCCCTCCGCGTCTCTCTTGCCGTCAAGCTGCTGATTGAGACAACCGTATGGTTTAATGACCGTGTGTTCGACATATGTATACACGCGTGCGCAATAAAAAATTAATTTCTGAAAAAATTTCAAGAGGACTTTAAAAATTACAGTTTTATTACAAGAAGGCGCAGCTTTTAAAGTTAAAACATTTGTACGATAATTCAATAGTTAAATATTCACAGATTTTCTGAAATTTCAAATTCAATTTTGACCAGTGTCTTATGTACAGTAGTAATAAGGTCGATGTTAGAAATAGGATGGAATAGTTAGAGTGGGAGTGAAACGTCACACTATTTCGGTCCATTCTCCGCAAATCGAAGAAATTCTCCGCCAAAAATATATATCAAAATTTTTCATACAACAAAAATTATATTAACCATTTATTTGTTTCTTAATATGTAATCCATTATTTGTTTGCACAAATTGATATTTTAATTCATCAGTGATGAATTAATAAAACCTGGTTGTGATGAATCATCAAAACCAGGTTTGGAGCACGCTTAAGATCATTGGTAGACAACCGGCCTCAGTTGACCGTTAGTGTAACTGAATTCGCAAGAGGTGCCTTGCCAATTTTTTTTTCCATATTTTCTCCTCCCCCTCGCTCATCAGACATTAAATTTTGAATATAATTTTTTTCAGATTTCTCCCCCAGGGTGGCTATTCTTGAGCGCGAGAGAAATTGTTACTCCCCGGCGAATTTATTCCCTCGCCTTTCACTTGAAATTCCCTCACTCGAAAAACATATATTCTTGAACAAAAGGAATAACGAGGGACCGGTGAAAGTTTGAGGGAGAAGTCTACAGTGTTGTCATATTGTTCTTCACAATATAACCAATCAGAACTCTCCTATATCTGATATTTATCAGCTGTGGTGGCCAAAAATTGTTTGGTGGTGGCGTGACAGTTGAGTTGACAGATCAAAAACATTTTTAACGTGGGTGTATGTTGTAGGAAAAACAGCCGTATTACAAGACCTTGATGATATATCCAATTGAGCATCCTTTCTCAATAAGGGATATAATTTAAAATGTGAAATGTGAAACTGCTTATGATAATAATTACTGCTGCTCAAACAAGCAATAAACAATTCAGGGTAAAGAAAATTACCATTTTATATTGGTTTTGTCAGTATTTTTAATAATTATTGTTTAAATTTTAGTTGAGCGAAGGTGTGGAGCTGTACCAAGAGAGAGAAAAGTGCAATGGCAGAAATTGTTTTAAAGAAGAAAATTTGCAGGCTTCATAAAGATATTTGATGAAGTACATAAATTAAGAAAGGAAATTCCAGAGTACCTACACGCTGTCAACAAGTGATGCAATGTGCCCTTTTAAAGTATATCGTGTAGTGTTTAAAAACTGAATGTTGGACTAATTGTAGCTAAAAAAGCCCTTTTTGTTATATAAACTATGAATGTTACTTTTATTGCTTAGATAGATATTAATATAAAGTATACACGTTATGTTACAATCATTTATTTTTTTCTTACAATATAAATTACAACTTTCTTCTCGATTCTCCTTAGAAGTACTAATAGACCTTGGATAATAAATTATTTAATTAGTAAAGATATTTTGTTTTGCTTTCAGTTACATGCACGTACCTAAGTACAATTAGTAATACAAGTAATTAACTATTCCGATTTACTATAACAATATATAGTAGTAGAGTGATAAATAAAACATAATAAAAAGGCAATATTTAATAAAATAAACAACAATATATGAAAATAAAATTCTTACAGAAATTACAATGGATTATATAGTCCAAACTATAGATACATTATAGACGAAGGGTTAACTGATGGAAGAAATTATGTACGTCTTATTACATAGGTACCTCAAATAGTTTATAGCACCTCAATCTTCATTGCTTAATTTATATGGTGTCTTCTTAAAAAAAATTACAGCGGTTAATACCTCGACCATAGCAATATTTACTGTTAAAAAACTAACAGGAAATACTTCTTGTCGCTAAGTAGTGAACATGTTTTGTCTGGACTAGCAACATATTCACAGTAAGTACTAAGGAACCATCTGAATCTGCAATAGTCCAAGGAATCAATTGCTTTTGTTCACGATGCTACGAGTTTATAACCTGAAAAATTAATTTGTACGTTAGCAATTATTTATAAAGCAACATTTAATTAGGCAAGTATATATATGGAAAGAATGGTTGATCACTGATAACAATTCTTACCTTTGCAACAAGCTTTTATTCTGTAAATTTCTTGCAGAGTACTTCTTTTATATAACCACAAACAGCTTCAAGACTTGAATGGTTTGAACTCATCCTTCCGTCTATGCAAACCAAGTAATTCGCAGTATCCATGTGTAATATTTGGAAATACATCAATATTTATACTAAAGCATTTTTTCTCAAAATAGGATTTAATTCGATGGCAACAGTAACCTAACCTCTACATCATGCGATAATTTTGCAAAATACGAACTAACCCTCATCCTGATAACAAAATTGCGGATATAAAAATAAACGAACAAAAATTTGATCCGTTTTTCCTAAAATTCGAATATTTTTCGCATTTTCAAACTGTTCCTTCGCATCTTCTGAATCATCCAAAACTTGTCTAGCTACTAAATCTTCGATATCCATTACTTAAATAAAACCGAATTAATACGACAAGTCTCCACACGCACGATCATAACCTACAAAGTACTTAAAAAATGATTCTTTTCTGCTTTCCCTCGACTTTCTCTTGCTAAAAGTAAGGGAATAAGTAGGGAGTGTTTTCGTCTACCTGGCTGGGGAAAATAAATTCAAGAATACAAACTTTACATGAGGGAGTAGAAAACGATTGTTTTCTCTTACACATTCTACTCCCTCAAGTTCAAGAATAGCCACCCAGCTCATCAATTGTGAGACCGGAACAATTTTTTTTTTCGATTTCTCACCCACCCTCCCACGATCATCAATTATTAAACCTGGATTTTTCTTTTTTTAATGTCCCGCATTAGCAATAAGATTCCAATATGGTCTCTTTACGTAAACTACTAGTGCAAGAAAACAGAAAACTACATTATTTTGTTATTTGTTTTAATAAAGATATAATTTTAAATTTTGTCATCCTATATTCTCCGCCAATTGACGATTTGCATGAAAGAAAGTTTGGTAAAGTGTCATGGCGCACAGTATAATCACAGAATAAGGAACTACCAGAAGCGGCACTCTCACTACCGCCTTTGATCTATTTCTGTGACCTTCGCCATTTTGTTGTTGGTAATTTTGGCGGGAAATTTAAACAGCATGTTTATTGACAAATATACACGGGTCGAATGGATAGCGTGCGCGTGACGTCACAGGAAAAACAAACTGAAATTCTGTAACTGTCAAATGGCAACTAATTGAACTTTTCGTAATATTATTGTTTTTATGAACATTATACATACAAAATGACAAGTTTTTGGTTTATTATTACTTGTGGAAGTGTGACAAACCGAAACAATGCCAGTTTTTATAAAATATCGTCAATTTACAACCAGAAAGTTGGGGGTTAAAAGGCTGCAACTGATTTCAAACAATTAAAAGGAATGATTTTATGTCTTCCAAGGGTTTTATTAACGGTAAGTTGTTGCATATTAATGTACGAATTAAATTTTTAACGTAGATTTATGTTGCAGGAAAAACAGCTGTATTACAAGACCATGATGATAATATCCAGTTGGGGATCCTCTCTTAATAAGGGATTTAATTTAAAATGCATAGATATGTTAAACTGAAAGTGCTTATGATAATAACTGCTGCTCAAACAAGCAGTAAACAATTCATGGTAAAGAAAATTAGCATTTTATATTGTTTTGTCAGTATTTTTAATAATTATTTCTTGTTTAAATTTTAGTTGAGCAAAGACGTGTGGAGCTGAGGGAGAAAAAAGTGCAGTGGCAGAAATTATTTTAAATATCACTCCAAGACAAGAAAATTTGCAGGCTTCATAAACATATTTAATGAAGTACATAAATTAAGAAAGGAAATTCCAAAGTACTTACCTTTCAGTATAAGTAATGCAATGTTCCCTTTAAAAGAATATCGTGTAGTGTTTAAAAACCCAATGTTAGACTTTTGAATAAGTATAAAATTAAAACTATGAAGTGGTATAAGGTCAGTGAACACATAAACAAAGTCTGAATGGGCTATGAAAATGTTGAATTGTAGCTATATAAAAGCCCTTTGAGTTATATATATATAAACCGAGATATAAACTATAAATGGGATGTTATGTTTTGTTACAGTCATTTATTTTTTTGTTATAATATAAACCTTTATATCTTTTAACTTTCTTGTCGATTCTTCTTAGAAGTGCTAATGGACCTTGGATAATAAATAATTTATTTAGTAAAGATATTTTGTTTTACTTTCAGTTAGGTACTTATGCATGTACCTATGTACAAGTTCGTAGTAATTGACTATTCCAATTTATTGCTAACAGTATATAGTAGTAGCAGTGATAAATAAAACATAATAAAAAGGAAATATTTAATAAAATAATAATAATGAACAAATTATTTACTTATAATATTTTATTTCCACATTTAAAATGTAACAGATACAACAAAATGTAGAATACGTCAGCACTTAAAAAACTATTGTATAAATGTACATATAATAGTAACAAACAATAAAAAGAAAACACTACAATTGTCAACGAACAAGATTAAAAACAAATAAATAAATAAATAACATATAGTGGGTTTATACGCGTACATGGATTTAGTGGCGACAGCAGATATTGACACGCCAGTAAAAAAATATTACACGTATAAACAGTTACTGGCGAGCATGTATCAATGCATGCAAGGTCAACACTCGCTCGTCAGTAACTGTTTATACCTGCAATATTTTTTACTGGTGCCACTAAATCTATGCACGTATAAACCCGCTAATAAAGCATGTAAATGTAAAATGGCGAACTATCAGCATTAAGCAAAAAATTCGTCTAGAGTACTTATAGCAAACTTTATTTACTATATAAATTTTTGAGTTTTGTTTTAAAAATTGAATATTTGGAGATGATTTAATTTCATCTGTTAAAATGTTGAAACATTTACAGCCATTATATATAAAACTTTTTTGATACATTGTTGTTCGAAAGGAATTCGTTTGAAGCTGTTCCTTATGCCTGACATCATTTCTGTTGAAAGGCCTAGAAAAGGTTCTGGATGGACATATCAGGGGAAACATCCTGAGCACCTATCCTCTGAATGTTCACCAGTATGCCTATCAACCCGGCAAATCAACAGAACTAGCACTAAATAACCTGGTCGGGAAAATCACACAATCTCTTGAGGAAAAAGAGATTGCGGTGGCAGCATTCCTTGACATCGAAGGAGCATTCAACAATGCATTGCCCAACTCCCTATACACAGCTCCGGCTGCTAGAGGGGTTGAGCTTACTATAACTGGCTGGATTCAAGCTATGCTTAAAAACAGAATCATAACGACTTCTCTACAGGAAGAAACGGTCAGATTCAGGGCCGCAAGAGGGTGTCCACAAGGAGGGGTTCTTTCCCCCCTTTTATGGTCACTGCTTTTGGATGATCTGCTGGCCATTCTCTCTCTGTGGGAAGCCGAGATTCAAACATATGCGGACGATCTAGTCATTATGGTTAGAGGAAAATCTGAAGAGGCGCGACTCTCCTTGTGGACTTCGCAGAATTTGTGGAAAAACCTGGGGTATAGGTCCCCAACAAATATACTGGCTATACGTTACGGTCATAAGACCAATGGTAGAGTATGCCTCCATAGTTTGGTGGTCGAAAGAGCTACAACAAACGACCAAAGCCAAACTCTCTGGTCTACAGAGACAAGCATGTCTAGCAGTAACTGGTGCGATAAGTACCACACCGTCAGCAGCTCTGGAAATCCTCCTGGATCTACCCCCTCTCCACATCTACTTGGAGAGAGAGGCCAGGTGGGCAACATACAGACTTCAACAAGCAGTAAATAAAATGCCGCAGGCTAGCATCATGGAACGCAACAGGCTGTGAGATGACATGGAGTGTCATGGCATCCTGGGAATGTTTTCAGATGTGATGCCTACCGCGACCAACTATGAACTGCCTTTTACCGTCCTTTTTCCTGGAAGAGACGAATAGGATCGGAACAAAACTGACCTACAAAGAGCAGACATCTGTTGGTTTACAGACGGCTCCAAAACCCCTGAGGGAGTTGGAGCTGGAGCATAAAGTTGCAACTCAAAGGTAAGAATCACTTTGAGTCTGGGTAATTATGCGACTGTCTTTCAGGCAGAAGTTCATGCCATTGAACTGTGTACAAGGAGGCTTGAGCAGATGCATCCTAGACACAGATCAATAAAAATCTTTTCAGACAGCCAAGCAGCTCTCAAAGCTCTTGGCTCACATCGCTGCAATTCTAAATTGGTCTGGAACTGCCAAAAGGCTCTAGCCCGATTGGGCAGATACAACAAATTGACTCTGGTCTGGATACCGGGCCATTCTGGCTTGGAGGGCAACGAAGTAGCCGACTCCTTAGCCAGGGAAGGTGCGGTATCAAAATTTATCGGACCGGAGCCAGTGCTTGGCATATTGGCAAGCACTGCGAAAACAACCATCTTGGCCTGGACTGAGGGGAAAATCCTCCAGTACTGGCAAGAACTACCAGGATTAGTTCATTCAAAGGAGTTCATCACATACCCTTTGAAATCAAGAACTAAAAAACTATTAGAGTTAAATAGGTTACACCTAAGAACTCTAGTTGGCCTATACACTGGGCACTGCAGACTTAACCACCACCTACACAGACTCGGAATAGCGGAAAACGCTGAATGCCGACTGTGTCTGGAGGAGGATGAAACGGCAGCGCACATTTTATGTAACTGTCCTGCTGCAGAAAGAACCAGATTCTCACTTTTTGGCAAAGGGCAACTGCTGCCAGAGGATCTGGACAACCTCTCACCCAATAAGGTAGTCGACTTTATCAAAAAGCTGAACCTATTGGGTGAAATATAATTAGGTGTGAGCCACAATAGACCAGATGGTCGCAGTGGAGGGTCTGTTACTAGCCCACTCACATATCAACCTAAACTAACCTAACCTATGTCGTGTTTTGCACCCATGGCTTGTTCGATTGTTTAAGAATATAGACTTGTTTTTATAAACGTATGTACAGATCTCCAATATATAAATACTCACTAAAGTTAAGATTTATAAAAGCCAACAAATTGACACGAAAATTACCAAAAACTCTAAAATACATTCACCAATTACGATACATGACATGATAATCAACACACATATATCAAAAATAAAGAAAGAAAAGAACAGAGATAGGGAAGAACTATTAAAGAGACTAAGGAAACGATTTATAACACAGTATAACATCGATACAGTGGCCTCGTTTTCGGGAAATAGGCTGTACATTCTAATGTTCGACCTGGACGAGCCCTTAACCGTTTCACCAACTGAACCACTGCCTGGAAAGAATAGTATTCAAGTT
Source organism: Rutpela maculata (assembly GCA_936432065.2). Classification (NCBI taxonomy): domain Eukaryota; kingdom Metazoa; phylum Arthropoda; class Insecta; order Coleoptera; family Cerambycidae; genus Rutpela; species Rutpela maculata. Next base: position 77,640,221 of record OW386290.2, read on the forward strand.
CACGTCGATGCTTAAGATACTGTACGCTAATGTAAATAGTTATATTCCAAAAAAACATATAATCAATAACATAATAGAGAGAAACAAAATCAACTGCTCACTCTTCGTGGAAACCAAAACAAAGGAAAACAGCAATATACATTACAAAAACTGGGATGTCTTGCAATTCAATGGAAATGTGGTAAATATAACAATACAAGGGGTGGAAATTTAGTTCAGGTAGATCCTATTTTAAAATTGAGAAAAGAAAACCCTCCGCGGATAAACAACCCCCTTAATGAAGCAACCCTTTTTCAGTACCATTCCAAGACGATAAAATCCACATATTCTTGGTGTACATTCACCCAACTTCGAATATCGAAGAAACAATATTTACTAAAGCAGCTTTATACAAATATTGCATAATAGTAGGGGACTTTAACATCAACAGAACAAAAAACCGCCAACTTCAGTCATTCCTTTATTCAAAAAAGCAGATACACCCCCAACATTTATTATGATGAATAACCCGGATACAACACCAGATTTATTACTTTACACCGATGATATTAAAAACAATATAAATAAAATCGAAACCCACCCTGACATAGGATCTGATCATCTGGCAATAGAGATAAACATAGAACTCGACAAAACAATAAGCGATGCAGAAGAAGAAAGAATTAATTTCCGCAAATGTGATATTGAAAAAGTTAATATCACAATGGAGCAATATGTAGAAGAATGCCAGCACCTCCTAATTGATGAACAGACAATAAATAACTTCAATGAAAAACTAACCGAGACCATAATAAATAACTCTCCAAAAAGAAGGAATAAATTCTACTTGTACGAACTACTACCGCATTTTATTATCAGATTAATCAAAAACAAGAGGAAAATGTATAGAGACTACTTACAAAACAAAAATGAAGACTACAAAAGATTCCTCAACGATTACAACAAAAATATTCAAAGATTAATAAAAGAGTACAAAGAACACAAATGGACAAACGCTTGTAATGAGATAAATCAACAACAAGGAAGAAATTATTGGCAGCAGATCAGAAAATTATCCAGATATAAACAGTCCTTAGCCGTAGTAACCCTGGAAAAGAATTGCAAATTCTATAACAGCGACCTCGAAAAAGCAGAACTGTTTGCTGAACATCTCGAAAAGACGTACACGATAAAAAATGACAATCAATATGATGAAACAGTTTATGAAGAAATAGGAAATTGGTATGACAGGTTTTTTTCAGAGGAACTACAAGAACAAAACAATACAATAAACGAGGAGACATATTTTGAGATATTGAATAAAGGAAGAAGCACAGCCCCAGGAAAGGTAACATATCGAAAGATATAATTTGAAAACTAGGATACAATGTACACCTCTACATCATTAGAATATATAAATACTGTCTTAACAAACAATACTTCCCCATGCAGTGGAAACACGGAATTATTATCACTATCCCCAAACCAAACACCAATCAACATAGAATAGATAACTATCGTCCCATAGTTCTGCTATCAGTGTTGGCAAAAAATTTTGAACAGCTAATTAAAAACCTAATATTTGAAGCCATTGGTCACAACATTCCTATCTATCAGTTCGGATTTCGTGAAAAATGCTCCACCACACACCCACTGACAATCGTCACATAAAACATTCAAACGTCCAAACTTGAAGGACAACATAGTGCGGTAATCTTGTTGGATATTAAAAAAGCATTCGACAGTGGGGGTTTACTGTACAAACTGGCAGTGTTGAACTGTCCAAAGTATCTTATATACTTAATAAACAGTTATCTAAACCAAAGAACTCTACAAATTAAAATAAACACAAGTTAATCTAAATTATTTAAAACACAACCACAAGGCTCCCCACTTTCACCACTGTTATACAACATCTACTGCTATGACATCTACAACTTCGAAGAGGACTTTGAATACTTTAATCCCAACACATATATTCTACAGTACACTGATGATACTGCTCTAATTAGCCATAATCGTACCCTAGAAAAAACAGTTGTCGAATTACAAAGCCTAATGAACAGAACAATGGCATGGTTTAACAAGTGGAGATTAAAACCAAACCCTATGTTATATTTAATCATATCCCAAACAACAACTCAGCAACAGTCACGATCAACAACAACACCCTTACGGCCCAAACAATAGTCAAATATCTAGGCGCAAGCCTAGATCACAAGCTGAACTTCAACAACCACAGAAAATCCATAAAGAAAAAGTGCATCTCCAGAAGTAAACACTTTCGCTGCCGACACCCAAGAAATCGTATGCACAATCCACCAAATGCTCTTCTATACCAAATCACCAACACAGAACCAATCCTGCAGAGGCTACCCAAACTATCCACTAAATTTGCCAAGGGTGATCACAACATGGAAATATTACGACCTCTCGTTAAAACAAGAAATCACCAAACAGCCGATCACAGGAAATTTCCAGAAAACACCTTGTGGAAACTCATCAGCGAACTAAGAACCACATAATGAACAATTACCAATGATTACATGTGTTTGTCCCTTTTTTTTTTTCATGATATGTATTCAAATTTGCTACATTTGCTATCACCATTTTACAAATTTTAAAACTTACCTAATATATTATTGTAATACGGCTGAAGGACCTCGGTCAATGGCCATTTGAGTTTTTTTTTTTATTCAATAAAGTACTTTTATTATTATTATTAACATTTTTAAAAGCATTTCTGCAAGTTTCCAAACATTTTAGTCCCGCATTTATGCGTACTGCATATTTTTGTAGAATGAAAACTCTGCTTGTGAGCTATTTCCCCAATTAACTATACCATATTAAAAAAAAAATTAAAAAAGACATTACATAATATATGAAAAATAAAATTCCTACAGAAATTACAATGGATTGTATAGTCCAATCTATAGATACATTATACATAACCACTGGAATAAATTTGTCTTCGTCTTATTACATGGTACTTCAACTAGTTCATAGCACCTCAATCTTCATTGCTTAATTTATATGGTGTGTTTTACCCAGGACCAGCGGTGGGGACGTTGTGGATATTTGGTCCCATTTTGATCTTTTTTATTTTTTGCAGTATTTTTGTTGTATTTTACAATCTTGTAGTTTTTTTAATGTATTTTATTATTTCGTGATTGTTTTATTTATTATTTCTATTCTATATTTGAGAAAATGCTATGAGCTTGGAATGTAAAATTTTAGAAAATCATGCATGGAGAGGAGCATTCTACTACAGATTTAAGTAATTTGGTGAATGGGATTCATTTTAAATTCTATTTATCTTATAGTGCTCCCAGAATTTCAAAAATTTTCGGCGCGTAGACTCGGCAGCCTGCTCAGACCAAAATCTTTACCATTATTAATGAATTGCAGACTCTTTTTCAAGTGTGAAAGCAGTACGTGAAGTTTGAGGAGTTCAGACAGTTTTTCAATTCCTCTTAACGCTTTCTGTAACTCTTATATGTATAATCGGTCTAATGACACACCAATTCTACCTGACCTAAAACAGCACTTAACTACTTGATTCATTGGTTAACTGTTGTTAACACTTAACCATTTGATTCATTGCTTTATAAGGCAATGAATAAACTTTATTCATTGGTTAAGTGTTGTTTTACGTCAAGTAGAATTGGTGAGTCATATTAGACTGATATATTAAAGAGCTACAGAAAGCTTTAAGTAGTATTGAAAAACTGTCTGAACCCCTCAAATTTCATGTACTGTTTTCACACATGAAAGAGAGTCTACTATTCATTGATACTTATAAGGCCTTAGGATTTTGGTCTGAGCAGGTTGGCGAGTCTGCGCATCGAAAATTTTTGAAATTCTGGGAGAGCTATAAGATAAATAGAATTCAAGATGAATCTTTTCCACCAAGATTACTTAAAGCTAATTACAATGTAATAAAATACATTCAAAAAACTACAAAATTGTAAAATACAACAAAAATATTGCAAAAAAATAAAAAAGATAAAAATGGGACCATATAGCCGCAACGTCCCCATCGTTGGTCCTGGGTAAAGCAAAAAATGGTTAATATAAACGAATTGAAAATTGAATATCTCACGAAGGGGATCAGCGGTTCCAGTTTGCATTTTTTTTTACCCTACAGATATGCTGAAAACATTCTGTGAAACCCGTTTTTTTATCCATTTTGGTCAAACTTTCTGCAGCTTAAAGACCACTGTGATAGGAGTGAAGAAAGTATTACAATCGTACGAAAATTCGATGTCAATAAATTATGATTCTACATCAGTCCCAGATACAAAAAAATTAGTTTAGAATAGATGTCTGTGTGTGTGTGTATGCCGCTTAACCTAGCGTCGAAACTAACTAACGAATTTAGTAAGTTAAATTCGATATCAAGAGTCCACTTACAAATATCTCCCGACTTTTTTTTTCATTTTTCGTCTAACCTTAAAATTAAGAGTAGTTTTTACTGGGGCGAAAAAATCGAAAATACCAATTTTCTCAAAAATGGTCCTAACAATTTAGCTCATATTCTATATGTTAATAGTACGTACCAAACCTAACATTAGGCGTTTAGTGACTTTCTAGGGAAAATTCAGATAAAGATAGATTACTGTTGAAAAAAGTATAAAATATCGGTTTTTTTTTAAATGCAGTAACGATTTTGATCAAATTTTGTACGATAGTAGTACTATTATGAACCTAACAATATGTCATTAATGCTTTTCCATGCAGAAAATCACATAGGGGTAGTTTATTACTGATGCAAAAAGTTTGAAATTTTTAATTTTCTTCAAGATGTCTTTAACGATTTACTCAAATTTTGTTCCTTGATAATATGTTACAGACCTAAGAATATAATTATTTGTTTTCCTCAGAAAATTCAGATAAAAGTAATTTACTGATCAACAAAATTTTTTAAACTGCTCGAGAAAGTAATTTAAATTTTCAACTTAACAAAGTATTTAACGTATTTTTGATACGTATCTTGTGCTGCAGTGTCAATTAACGCCGGAAATTAAGATAATGTAGAAAGATTTCTTCTTTTTATTCTAATTTTAAAATTAAAATATCTCAAATAGGTTTTCCATAATGTATATTATGGTTAAATCAATTGCAAATGAGTTCTACTAACATGCTATCAAAGAAATATGTTGACTTACCAGTCATCCTATATGTTATTCAGGAGTAAAAATATGCCAATAAGAAATACGTGCTTTTTTAACATTTAAATGAAACAAAAAAAAAAATGTGAAAATGAAAGCAGATGATATTTTCCAGTGCTCTGTTGATGTTTGAAAAAATAAATTTTGTTCACTACAAATGTGACAATATAAAAATCTTCCTATTCTTTTTATTGGCAGTTTTGGTTTTCAATTCTCTATTAGCAAATTTCAGGGCATAAAAAATTCTGAGCCTAATAAATAATTTTAGTAAATATTCCTTTGGAAAATGAGGGCAGGGATGAAAAAAGTAAATATCTTTCATGAGTTGAAAATAGTTGTAGGCAACTCGCTTCTTCAAACAGTACTCATTAAAGTTAGAAAAAAAGATTTTATTAGGTTGTTTCCTAGTCTACAATATTTAAAAAATGTCGAATTATGCAATTTGTCAAACACTGTTTCCAACTCTCAGTTTACTAGAAGAGTTGGCAGCAGTCATTGACAAATTGCATAATTTGACATTTTTAAATATTGTAGACTAGGAAACAACCTAATAAAGATGATTTATATTCAGTGGAAGTAGGTTTAACATTAAAGATAATGAAAATGATTATTATATTATAGGTATTTAATTGTTGCAAAGTTTGGAAATTAGACGAGTTGGTCAACATGTGCAGTGAATTACAGTGATACCATTATACTGTGCGCCATGATACTTTTTACCAAACTTTCTTTCATGCAAATCGTCAATTGATGATTTGCATGATAGAAAGTTTGGTAAAAAGTGTCTAGATTGGTATCACTGTAATCCACTGCACATGTTGACCAACTCGTCTAATTTCCAAACTTTGCAACAATTAAATACCTATAATATAATAATCATAACATTGTTTTCATTATCCTTAATGTTAAACTTACTTCCATTGAATATAAATCATCTTTATTAGGTTGTTTCGTAGTCTACAATATTTAAAAAATATCGAATTATGCATTTTGACAATCACTGCTGCCAACTCATCTTCTAAACTGAGAGTTGGAAACAGTGTTTGACAAATTGCATAATTCGACATTTTTTAAATATTGTAGACTACGAAACAACCTAAAAAAGATGATTTATATTCAATGGAAGTAGGTTTAACATTAAAGATGATGAGAACAATGTTATGATTATTATATTATAGGTATTTAATTGCTGCAAAGTTTGGAAATTAGACGAGTTGGTCAACATGTGCAGTGAATTACAGTGACACCAATCTGGACACTTTTTACCAAACTTTCTTTCGTGCAAATCGTCAATTCTCCGTCAAACAGAGACGCCATATTCTCCGCAGGCAGTCAAATTGACGATTTGCATGAAAGAAAGTTTGGTAAAAAGTGTCATGGCGCACAGTATAATGGTATCATTGTAATTCACTGCACATGTTGACCAACTCATCTAATTTCCAAACTTTGCAGCAATTAAATACCTATAATATAATAATCATAACATTGTTTTCATTATCTTTAATGTTAAACCTACTTCCACTGAATATAAATCATCTGTATTAGGTTGTTTCGTAGTCTACAATATTTAAAAAATGTCAAATTATGCAATTTGTCAATCACTGCTGCCAACTCTTCTAGTAAACTGAGAGTTGGAAACAGTGTTTGACAAATTGCATAATTCGACATTTTTTAAATATTGACTACGAAACAATCTAATAAAGACTATTTATATTCAATGGAAGCAGGTTTAACATTAAAGATAATGAAAACGATGTTATGACAGTGAATTACAGTGATACCATTATACTGTGCGCCATGACACTTTTTACTGAACTTTCTTTCCTGCAAATTGTCAATTCTCCGAAAAGCGGAGAATTCTCCGGCAATTGGCAACACTGAGTAAAAGTCAAGATTGGTAGACTACCAACCTTGAGTAAAAGTCACAGTTGCACTTTGCTGTGATTGGATCATTGGTGTGCTATGGTGATTGGTTAACGTTTTGAATGACATTTAACAACTTCACTGTCAGAAAGAAAATATTATTTAGGTATTATCCAAGGAGGTTGAATAAATATTCTACCTCCATGATATTATCAAGGAGGAAGGAGGTTGAATAAATATTCTACCTCCATGGGTATTATGGGAATCATAACTAGTGTTGGGCGATATCGTGATTTTTCAATCACAACGTAAATCGTTACTGTGATTTTCTTATATCAGTGAATTTAAAACGTGATGTGATCACGACTTTCATAATACGACGTACGGGAGACGATTTGCACGAAAGAAAGTTTGGTAAAAAGTGTCTAGATTGGTATCACTGTAATTCACTGCACATGTTGACCAACTCGTTTAATTTCCAAACTTTGCAACAATTAAATACCTATAATATAATAATCATAATAACATCGTTTTCATTATCTTTAATGTTAAACCTACTTCCATTGAATATAAATCATATTTATTAGGTTGTTTCTTAGTCTATTTAAAAAATGTCGAATTATACATTCAATCACTGCTGCCAACTCTTCTAAACTGAGAGTTGGAAACAATGTTTGACAAATTGCATAATTCGACATTTTTTAAATATTGTAGAGTACGAAACAACCTAATAAATATGATTTATATTCAATGGAAGTACGTTTAACATTAAAGATAATGAAAACAATGTTATGATTATTATATTATAGGTATTTAATTGTTGCAAGGTTTGGAAATTAGACGAGTTGGTCCAAGGACTGTTCACTACACAATCCTTGGAGTTGGTCAACATGTGCAGTGAATTACAGTGAATCTAGACACTTTTTACCAAACTTTCTTTCATGCAAATCGTCAATTTGACCTAATAAAGATGATTTATATTCAATGGAACCCAGCAAACACAAAAATTGCGGTCCTTAAATGGGCTATTGTAGCGATCAATGGCTTTCTTATGGCATAGGCTAACCTCTTGTGGTCCATAATAAATTATATGCAGGCGTACCACAGCTTCAAGTTGTTATGAATTGCCACATAATAACCAGAAATGGTCAATTATTGTGCAACCTAAAAAATGCTGCTTCGGTTTATACGTTGATGGTACTTTTATGGTAATATGCAGGCTAATATTTTTATGATTACGCACATGCGCATTGTGAAAAATCTCTCAAGGCTTCACCGAGCATCCGCCATTTGCATTTTCGTTCTATGCTTGGCCTGTACCCAGACAGCACAAGTATATCCTATGTACGTCCTATGGATATCCGCATTGGACATGAAGGACCTAAAGCGGATATCCTTAAGGATCACATATGGACTACATAGGATATCCTATGTAGTCCATATCCTATTCTTTTGTCACAACTTTGGACGTCCATAAGATATCCATCGTAAATCCTTAGGGATATCCACTGGATATACATAGGACGTATTTGTTATACAGTAAATGGACATAAAGCGGATATCCTTATGGACCACATGGGATATTCACTGGATATTCTTTTGTCACTTGGACGTCCATCCCTTTCTATAAGAGTTAGGTAAAGTTGCTGTTGAAATTGTTATCAGTTTATATCCGAATTGACCAGCAAAATGAGTCAACCCAGTAAACATCCCAGCAAACATCGTTATATATTTAAAATATTTTTGTTATATAACCCTACTAACTTTAAATGTAACGAGTTATGTAACACGTACAAAATAATGGTATGGTAACACTAATGTTGCTATTTCCCACTCAGGCTAACTGAGACATTATATAACATTAATATAACTAGTTATAATAACAGTTATGTTTCATCATTATAATATTTATACTTTTATAATGTAATTATTATATAACAAATATAACAATTTTCTGTGAATGTTATATAATGATTTTATCAAAATGTTATATAACTGTAGGTACTTCCATTACCAAATATACAGTGTGTCGCACTTAAGAGTGTAACACCCTTATAATTTCTTTCCTCCCGATTTGAACAAAGTTTTACTCAAATAGAGAACAAATCAAGATCCACTTATGGCAAAAAAAACATTCGATGTTGCCTTTGCATTTATTTGTAGGGGACGAATGTTTTTTTAGCCTTAAGTAGATCCTAATTTGTTCTAATGCGAGCAAAAAATGTTTCAAATCAGAAAAAAAGTTATAATTAAAGGTGTTTGCTACACTCAAGTGTGACACTCTATATACCCAGTTTTAAATACACAAATTTAATTTAAAATACTGCAAACACATTTGTATGTGATTTTTGGCATATCTGAATATTACTTCAACTCCATAAACACACACATAATTTTTCATGTTATTTCAAATTAACAATTTAAATTTATTTACAATGGTGAATAAAACATTCCGGTTGACACATGATATAGTAGCATGCTTCTATATTCGATTTTAACTTATCGAAACGAACTTTGAACTTTGCAAAACTAGCTTACCACTAAAAAAAATGTGTTTTTTTTTAACATGTCAAACATCCCATTTACCACGAAATGAATTTAAAAATAATTATTAAAAAAGTAGGGATAGTTATAAATTTATATTTGGAAGAAATGAACATGTTAACAAACTACAAAAAAATAAATAAAATAAAAATCATCTGCTACACAATGGTGGAAAGGATTTATTATACACTTCCCTTCATACATAAACAATGTACTAAATAATATTCAGTGTATCTAAATTCGTGTAATTAAGTTAGCCATATCTCAGTACTGAAGTATATGGGATTCAAACAAGACTTTCAAGCAGTGGCGGATGGTGAAATTCCAACAGAGCTGGGTAAATTACTCTGATAAAGTGCTTCAAGCACCAAGTACCAAGCACTTAGCCAGAGTGCTTTAAAACATCAAGTACCAATTACTTTTATTTACAAAAGTACTTCAATTACCAAGTACAGTACTTGAAAAAGTAAAGCACCAAGTACCAAGCCCTCAGAAATATAAAAGTCAAGCGGTAATATGAGGTTAAAAAACAAAAGCAATATTATTGTCCCACCAATCACACCTTTATGATATGACGATCATGAAAAATTCAGGAAAAATAAACGCTCTAAAAGAAAATTATTTATGTACTTTTAATAAGTAATGTAGGTACATAATAATATTAATAATATACATAGTGTTTAGGGAGGACCATTTTTGCTGGAATCTGGCATATAACAAAGTATGACTATACATTTTTATCTTAAGGCGAGGTTGACAACCAATTGAAATTACAAAATATCGTCTTTTCTCGCATTTTTATGAACATCTCCTGCCGTATTGGTCGCATTGCAAAAATATAAAATGGAGATTGTTCACAACTAAATTTCAAACAGATTAAGATATACAATATGTACTAACTTAAAAAAAAAAAAAAATGAACAAGCCAATATACCGTGTGCCACAGACTAGTGGCTCCCTCCTATATTTGTTTTATTTTTTAACTGATCCATTTGAAACTTGAAACTACCTGTAAAAATTGATTTTTGGACTCTAGAAACGGTATGATATCATTTCCGGTTTACCCGGAAATGACCGCAACTTTCGATTTTTAAATGGAACACCCTGTATATTTTTACATATTTGGATTCAAGGCAACATTCTGAGTTTACCATGAGATTTTCGCGAATTTTTGAGTCGGTGATTAGTTTTTTAAGTATTTTAAGACATTCGTCTAGAGTGCTTTGGAATACCAAATTTGTTTTACGGCAGTTAAAGTTCAAGGGAAAAATATAATTTTTCGTTTAATTTCATTAGTAACTATTTACAAAGCCTCCAAAATTGCACAAATCACTTTTTTATCGAAAACTTTTTTTTTCAAATGGGAAGGTGGTGGCTCAGTGTTCAATAAATTATAGATTTTTTTCTGAATTTATTGATATTCATTTTAAATCTATGCACTTTATTTTTCTATTTTATTGAATTTATTTAAAAACAAAAAATCACTTTCAATATAATTACTAGTGCGAACTATGAGGATCAATAAAAAATATTTTGAAAGTGATTTTTTATTTTTAAATAATTTTAATAAAATGGAAGAACAAATAGCATAGATTTGAAATGGGTATCAATGAATTCAGAAAAAATCGATAATTTATTGAATACTATGAGCCACCACCTTCCCATTTGGAAAAAAAAGTTTTCGATAAAAAAAAAATAAAAAGTTAAAAAATAAAGGAAATATAGGGGGGAACCACTAGCCTGAGGCATCCGGTATGGCTTATTTTAAATAATTTAATATTGCTTTAATAATAATCTATCCGTTTACATAAAATTTTGAAGAAACACACTCTTTATGGATGTTAACAACCACAGAAAATTTCACGACAAATATTTGTTTAAACAGCCAAAAACGGGCTCATAATAATTATGCCATTAATTTTGTTTCAATTTAATGCAAAAAGTATGACGGTATCGGCTTCCAATTAACATAAGGGGATATTTATTTTTTTAATTATTTTTTGTACATACCTACTTTTTAAACATGTTAAAACTTTTAAGTTTTGTAAAAATAATTGCAAAAATACAAGCGCTAAACGAATTAAAAAAAAAATGAAATTACAAAACATGGTTAAACATAAAATAATTATTTCGTTAGAGCCAATTAAAAGTACCTTTAAAACCTACAGTTTAAAAAATGTTGCTTCAAATTCAATTATTGCAATATATTAAGGCGAAAATAAATTAACTATCTCATCTCATCACTCCTCAATTATTCTAAAACTAAGACTTAACCTATTCTTTATTTCACATACACAACAGGAATAGTAATCACTAATTATGGATAACTAAACACTGAACAGTGAATACAGGCAACTTTGTTTTTTTTATTAGTTACTGACAACTCATGATGAGACTTGTCTGGAAGGGCCTTGAATGAATTTTAAAAAGAGCTTGCACATACTTTAGAAATACTTCAAGCACTTCAAAAGGATTTCAATTACTGTCTAAAGTAATTGAAGTACTGAAAAGAACTTCAATTACTTTAAAAGTAATTGAAGAACTTTCGAAAGTAATTGAAGCCCTCTGAAAGGGCTTGAAAGCCCTAAGTACTTAAGCAAAGTAATTCAAATATCAAGTACCAAGTACTCTCTTTTAAAAGTAATTGAAGCACAGTGCTTGAAGCCCTAAAAGTACTTCAAGTACTACTTCAAAGCACTTTACCAGAGTACTTTACCCAGCTCTGAATTTCAATAATTTTTTTCTCGTCTCTGGCGCATGAGACCCATACGAAATATGGGAACTAACATCTAGAGAAGCACTCCTCTAACGACCCGTAAAAAATTTTGAAAAAGCAGCTTGCGAGAAATTTTTTCAAAATTCGGTTGCCCCCCCTAGGTCTAGGGACTCCTGTTGAAAATTATTTTTTTTTGTCATATACATTTTACTTCTCATGAAAATACAATAATACGTTTTGGAGTTTATGAAAATATTTTCATTACTAACTGAAGTACAACGAATTGAAATTTCATAATTTGTTAAATTGTAAATTACAAAATTTCAGTTCATTGTATTTCAGTTAATAATAAAAATATTTTCATAAACTCCAGAACCTATTGTCGTACTTTTATGAAAAGTAAAATGTATATGTCAAAAAAAAATAATTTTCAACAGGAGTCCCTAGACCTAGGGGGGGGCAAACGAACTTTGAAAAAATTTTTCGCAAACTGCTTTTTCAAAATTTTTTACGGGTCGTTAGAGGAGTGGTTCTCTAGATGTTAGTTCCCATATTTCGTACGGGTCCCATGCGCCAGAGACGAGAAAAAAATTATTGAAATTTCACCAGCCGCCACTGCTTTCAAGACACAGCTACTATAAAATATTAATTTTCAGAATAAGAGCAAAAATTCATCAAAGAATTTCACATCTCGTCTTAGAAATTACACCTTATTGAAACTTTATAAATAAAAAATTAAAATTTCTCAACAAAATTTTAAATCTGAAAAAAAAAATTTTTAAATTATTTTAGTAGTATTTTCACACAAAGATAGGTTATGTGAGGCAGCTCATTTTTTAATTTTTTGTCTCAAATTTAAATTGCAAATTTGTCTGAAAAACTTCTTAATTTGGTTTTCATAGTCATGCCTTAAACTATTATTTAGGTCTCATGCTTCAGTACTGAGACACGATTGATCTACATTTCACCGGACGTCCCTGGCCGCAGCTTCCTTCGGAAGCATTTCAAACTCTTGTCTATATAAGCTTTTTTTAAATATCTTTGGGCACAAAACCACATCTCGAAATTAATGACATGAATTTATATATACCGTGTAAAATATACAAAACAAAATTTTTAAATATTCATCCAATCTATATAACACAAAATATGCTATCTGTAGTGGCATAACATTAGTTTTTCTATTTATGACAAAAAAAAATTCAAGATCAAGAATAGCATTGTCAATAAAAAGCAGTCCAGACTGGGACTAGGACATTTCGCAAATGTATCGACAAACTTCGAGTAGGCACAAAATTTTAAAAAACATATTTGTAATTTTTTTTTCGAAACTTAATGGGTTCCAAGATACAATGCTTTCAGATTTGCTATATGTAAATATCATGGAAATATAATTACACACGTAGAACAAAATTGTAAATTTTATTCAGTGGTGTAAAAATGGATAAAACTTGCAATAGTTCTATTACTTCTATGCAAAACTGAACAATATTAAAAGAAAACAATTAAAATGAGATTATTTTTCATTGATCTGCTTAATGTCTTGGAAATTACTTAGTTTCTAACAGAGGTTTATTTAGAGTTTTTTTATTTAATTGGTAAGTTCTATTCTTTGTCGTTTCTAAGAACACTTATGCAAAAACCTGTATAACAAATTTCCAGTCAAATAGATGCACACACTGGCTTTCCAGAAACCTACAGCTACAGGCTCTAGATGTCTCTAACAAACGTTGTTATTCCTCTGCACTCAAAAGATGCCTTGTGTTTCTTTTCCCTCTTATGCCTGTTTTGCTAAGTGAAACCACTCTGATGCTACCTGTTCTATTTCGTGTTGCATCACATATGAAAAACTTGCAACGAAAACTTCTGAAACAATGATAGCAATATAAATAAAATATTCATATAGCTATTGGTTAAAGTTCCTCACCTTTCTTTGCAGCGATAACCTCCAGGTCAACGCTTTAAATTTCCTGAGCATTTCGTGGTACATTCATTAGTAAATAAATTAATCTCCTGTGAATATTATCTCAAGGATTGCTTCTCTCCACTCTTTCTGGAATCAATATAATAATGTTTATTTTTCAAAATACAATAACATCAAATATACTTTAGTTCAGAAAACTTTAGCAATAATATTATATAAGAACATTGAAAATGAATATGAATACTTTAGAGAAAAACTGCTTTTAATGGTAATTATTCTTTTTAAAAATATCGTATTGTATCAAAATTTCTTTTTGATACTTATATTATTGGTTAAAGGCGAGTTTATAAAAAAAGTCCCAGTCCTAACTTAGCCTATCTTAGTCTTAATTTTTCCCTAAAACATACCTGATATCTTATCAAAACAGGCCTTTGTCCTAAGTTGATCGTAAAATATAAACGCAAACTTTTCATGCCAATTGGAAGTGATTTCTGATCTATTCTGTGGTATTAGCCCCTAGGAAAAATTAATCTAAAAATTTTAGGTTAAGTTAGGACCAAGACAGGATTACGACTTTTATAAACAGAATACTGGTACCTGTACATTTAACTTTTTAGGTATAAAATTAAGACTAAGATAGGCTAAGTTAGGACTGGGACTTTTTTTATAAACTCGCCTTAAAACAGTTTTTCAACTCATTTTGACAGTCATTGTGTCATTAGTATTGAGTATATCACAATTTCATTCAATAATAATCATCAGTGAAAAATTATGACTGACATTAATTACCTATCTACATTTTCAATTGAATTTCTACATACTGATGAGTCATGCCAGGATATAAATGACTAAATGACTTTACTTTTTTAATCTATCAACAATCATTTGATTCTTTCCTTTTTGTTAAAATAAAAAAACTAAGTGACTCCATCTACCGGCCAACCTAGGACGTAGCTTTTAGTATTGAATGTATATCAAGTTTGTTTGAAAATAGTTGTCAATAATATTAATTAACTGCATATTAAAATTCTGTCATTGATTTGCTTTTTTGATATCCTACTTCTGTTTTGCATATATTTGAGAAAATCTCATCAGGTTATGGGCCCGAGGACGTTCTAATACAAGTATATAAACAGTAAAGTAAAGAAACATTCAAATTCAAATTTGTAACACTGAGTAGCTTTGAAATGGCTTTAGCGAGTGACTCTACCAACATGAAGATTGTGGTCGAA
This sequence comes from Rutpela maculata, assembly GCA_936432065.2. NCBI lineage: Eukaryota > Metazoa > Arthropoda > Insecta > Coleoptera > Cerambycidae > Rutpela > Rutpela maculata. The sequence goes on from OW386290.2 coordinate 77,655,650, forward strand.
AAACTCAAAAGTCCTCAAGATTGGGCAGTTTGGAAATGGCACATGAGGATGGTGTTTCGAGCAAATGAATGTGAAGACATAGTATTCGGCATTCACAAAAGACCAGAACTTTCTGTCCAGCCAACTGTACCAGAAAAAGAAGCATTGAAGAAATGGAAAGTTGAAGACGCAAAAGCAGCAGCTCAAATTGCAGGTGCGTTGTCAAAACCCGTTGCGGATCTTGTGTTGACGAGTGAAACGTCAGCAGAAATTTGGGAAAAGCTTTGTTCACGTTTCGAGCGAAGCAGCACGCAGAGATTAAACATGCTTATCGAACAATTCTTCCAAGCAAAGCGCAACGAGACAGAAGACATAAGCTCACACGTAGCAAGGTTACAAACATTATTCACTGATCTAAATAACGAATTACAAAAACATAGCGAGAACAAGCTCTCGGAGAAAATGATGAATGGCAGAATATTATCAACTCTTGGAAAAGAATACGATAACTTCAAGGACGTCTGGGATACCATCCCAGCACAGCAACAGACGCTGAATCTGTTAATTGAGAAGTTGCGTAATATTGAACTCAGAGAGACAAAATCTGTATCAGACAATAATGATCAACAATCGGCTTTTATGTCTGGCAAACATCAAAAGTCAAGGAATTTTAAGAAGACACAGGGAAATTCTACTTCAAGAGGTCGAGGAGGTGCTCAAAGAGCCAAAATGCGTTTTCCATGTAACAAATGTAAGCAGCTGGGTCACTGGGCGGCGGAGTGTCCTCAAAAGAATTCCCAGGTTGGAAATGATGGACAAACAGCGTTCGTTGCTCATGCTCTCGGAGCATCTACAGACGAAAACCTCAGTCCTGATATATGGATATGTGATAGTGGTGCATCAGTGCACATAACACCAAATAAACTTTATTTTGCAACGTACAAGAAATTTGGAGTGCCACAGACAATTTCCCTTGGAAAGCGTGACACAACCATGAAAGCGTATGGACAGGGCACAATCAATGTACAGGTGTACTGCAATGGTTCATGGCATGATAGGCAACTCAGCAATGTGTGGTACGTACCAGATGCAAATGCTCATCTGTTTTCTGCAAAAGCGGCTGCACGCCAAGGATACAAAACAGAGTTGAATGATAAAGGAGTATATATTCGAAGTAAGATGACAAATAGCATTTGTGCTACTGGTTTCCTGAGTGACAATTTGTATGTGCTCAAAATTAGAGTTATAAAACCAGCATATGCCGTTGAAGTTAATATGACGATCACAAATGAAGATGCATTGCAAATGTATCATGAGAGGCTGGCACATCAAAATAAGCACCATGTCAAGCAAATACTTAAGCGCTTTGACATCGATATGACTGGAGTGCCTGACAGTTTCTGTGATGGATGCGCCGTTGGAAAAATGCACAGACTTCCCTTTAAAAGTCGACCGAATCAATCTAAATATGTGGGTGAATTGATTCACGCAGATGTAAATGGTCCAATGTCGATATCATCAGTGGTTGGTTCAAAATATTTTGTATGTTTTAAAGACGATTTTAGTAAGTTTCGTCGAATATTCTTCATGAAGCACAAAGACGAGGTATGTGAACATCTTGAACGTTTTCTCAACAAAGCGAAAGCAAATGGACATGTAGTAAAGCGATTTCGTTGTGGCGGTGGAAAAGAATTTGTTAACAAAAATGTTGCAAAATTATTCAGTAAACATGGCATTGAGCAGTTGCTTCCTCCTCCATATACGCCACAGCAAAATGGCGCAGCTGAAAGAGAAAACCGCACTTTGGTGGAAGCAGCACGCTCAATGTTGAACGCAAGTGGACTACCCCAAAAATTGTGGCCCGAAGCATGCAATACAGCAGCGTATGCTTTGAGCCACTTTGGAAAGTCTTCCGTAGAATTTCAAGCACCGTATGAACTATGGTATGAAAGAAGATTGGAGAATCTGGATCATCTAAAAATATTCGGCACCGAGTGTTACGTACATGTTCCAAAACAGCTGAGAACAAAATTTGAGAACAAAGCAGAACTTGGTTACGTGGTTGGATACGTCAATGAACGGGATGGATATCGTGTTTGGATTCCTTCTCAAAATAAGGTGGTTTGTTCTCATGATGTTCGCTTCAAACCGGAAGTTGTATGCAATCTGCGTAGAAACAGCATCGTTGAAATTAAAAATGAACATAAGAATTCATACTGTCAAACACCAGAGTGGGATGTAAATTTACAAAGCAGTTCAAATAATACACACATCTCAGATGAAAAGGAGAGCAACACATCAAATGACGAAGAAACTTCTGATTTAATATCCAATAAACGTAAAAATGTAAAACCAAGATGGATGATCAGTGGTGACTTTGTCTGTCTTCCTCAGAATGAGAAAGTACTGCAGAATCGTTGGATACTGTGCATTAAGCAATTAAGCAATGGATGTCGATACAAAGCTCGTCTGGTAGCCAGAGGTCATGTACAAAAACAGGGTATTGACTATGAAGAAACCTTCAGCCCCGTGGCAAGATACGACACCATTCGTACACTTCTTGCTATCGCAGCCGCAAAGCACATGAAACTTAAACAGTTTGATGTAAAAACTGCGTTCTTGTATGGTTCTCTTCAGGAGAAGGTTTTCATTGAGCAACCAGAAGGATTTCAAGATGGCTCGGGACGTGTGTGTCTTTTGCAACGAAGTTTATATGGTTTGAAGCAAGCCCCACGTTGTTGGAACCAGCGATTTCTTCAATTTATGAAAAAGTCAGGTCTAGAAAATAGCAGTGCTGATCTATGCCTCTTCTACCGAAAGCGCGACGAAGGATCTTTGTATATAGCAATTTATGTAGACGATGGTATTGTTGTTGGTGACAGCGACCATGAAATAAAAGATTTTCTTGAACAATTAAAAGAAGAATTTAAAATTACAGTTGGAGATCTTGAAAACTACCTAGGAATGAAAATTCAGCATTGTTCTGATGGTGCCATCATGGTTAGCCAAGAAGCATACACACAAAATATCCTGAATAGATTTCAGATGAACGAATGTAATCCGGTGTCTACTCCTATCGGTCGTGAAGAAGCACAGTCCAATGAAGATGTAACAGATAAAGTACCATTCAGGGAAGCAGTTGGGTGTCTTATGCATCTTATGACAACAACTCGACCGGATATCGCATTTGCTGTTAGCAAAGTGGCTCGAGTTCTAGATAAACCAACTCGAGGTGACTGGAATGCCATTAAACGCATATTTAGATACCTTAGAGGAACTCTAAAGTGTGGAATCATCTATAAAGCAGAGGATTTTTTGAAAGTATATAGTGATGCTGATTTTGGTGGAGATATACACACCAGACGTTCCACAACAGGTGTTGTAGCAATGATATCAGGAGGAGCTGTATCATGGATGAGTCAATTGCAAAAATCCGTTGCATTATCCACAACGGAAGCCGAGATAATGGCAGCTAGCGAAGGAGCAAAGGAGGTTATCTGGTTAAAACGTTTGCTCCTCGAGATAATCGATGTTAAAGAAACTCCAATACTTTTCATCGACAATGTAAGTGCTGTAAAGCTAGCGAAAAACCCAGAGTACCACAAACGTTCTAAACATATAGAGATACGTCATTTTTATGTTAGAGAGCGGTATCTTGATGGGGAAATAATTATCAAGCATATAGAAGGAAAACAGCAGTTAGCTGACATCCTAACAAAACCTTTAGATAAGGTTCGTTTTGAACTTATTCGTCAAAACATTGGTGTTTCAAAGTTGGATGGTAGAGTTTTGGAGAAGGTGTTAAAATAAAAAAACTAAGTGACTCCATCTACCGGCCAACCTAGGACGTAGCTTTTAGTATTGAATGTATATCAAGTTTGTTTGAAAATAGTTGTCAATAATATTAATTAACTGCATATTAAAATTCTGTCATTGATTTGCTTTTTTGATATCCTACTTCTGTTTTGCATATATTTGAGAAAATCTCATCACTTTTGATTTGAGGTTAGAATTGAAAAAGTTTTATTTGTATTTGATAGACATAAAAATTATAATATATTTTGTATACCTGCTAATCTTCAATGTACACTGATCACCAATATTAACTAAATTTAAATCAAAGAGCACAAAACAACTACACAACAATGCTGGAATGTTGAGCTTCTTTTCGCTTAGTGAAAACCAAAAAGGATAAGATCCTTATCCTTTTTGGTGAAAACATGAACAAAAACAAAATGGCCTCTGCCATAGTGATGTGTCGTATTTGCATGAATCGTATAATAATACGACTCTTTCCGATAATACGTATGGTACGAATCTTTACAATGGATACGGTTTCGTATTCGTATCTAGTGTATAATGACCTAATGCGAACAATGCGGCTCGATTTAGTATCGGTAGATACGTTTTATGTATTAACTCTTTCCAACTTCTGTTCCCCTGTAGAGATTCACAATACATAACGACTAAAAAAAAAAAAAACCTAGATTGTCACACATCTGTTTATATTTCTCAATATTTTGTTGTTGCATAGGCAAATACAGGCGCAGATTTATGGGGGGGGGGTAATGGGGTAATTACCCTCCCAAGATTCTGTAAATCATTAATTTTTGTTTTAAAATGGTATGATTTTTGTTAATTTTGGGAAGAAAAAAAATTTTAATTTAAAATTTAATTTTAAATTTTAATTTTAAATCTCCCCCAAGAAATTTTTATTTTGAATTTTTTAGGATGAAAAAATTTTTTCTGTGCTGTTTAGAAAGATTTTTTTTGGATTTGTCCCCCTCGTTCTTCAAAAAAATTTTGGGACGAAAAAATTTTTTTCAGGTTTTCTCCCCCCCGCTCTTCAAACAAATTTTGGGACGAAAAAAATTTTTTCGGATTTCTCCCCCCTTGGTCTTCAAAAAAAGTTTAGGGCGAAAAATATTTTTTTCAGATTTCTCCCCCCCGCTCACCAAAAAATTTTGGGTTCAGTGTTACCCCCCCCCCAAGCTCAAGGTCCAGATCCGCCCTTGGGCAAATATATGATATACCAATTCAAGTACAATTATGCGCAGTTTGATTTTCGCGCATACTAGCATCTTGATATACGTTTAGTACGAAATACACATACGAAACTTCTGATACGAATCTTTCTGCATACGATACGAATACGATACGAATCTTTAAAAAGAGTCGTATTGCCCATCACTACTCTGCCGAATTCCCGAGCTCCCGTGTCTGCTGCCCTACCACAAACGCTTTTAAATATAAATTTACCAAACTGCAACATAACAGTTATACAATTTTTATTATTTAAGTTATATATTCTTTATAAGAGTTTTTATGTAACAGAAATATTATTAAACTATACATTGTTATATAACTTTGTTATATTGGCTGAACTTTAAATGTTACAATATTATTATATTACTAAAGCATAACAACATATTGTAACGTGATTATGTTATTATTTTATAACAAATGTCATAATAATAACATATCATTAATAAATACTGTTAATGTAACCCATTACTTCCAGGTTATATAATATCAATAATTTTTGTTTGCTGGGATTAATGTAACTTTACCTCTCTGAGAGGTAAGATTAATAGAACATTTTTATATAAAATATTTTACATAATTTTACATAGCATATACGTAAAATAATATCATATTTAAGTCAACATATTAACTTAATTACTTATACACAAGTTTACATATTTGCTACATAATTTTACTTAAAAATGTTTACCTACTTCCAAAAAGGATAAGATAGAGTGGAAGGTTCCATATGGCCACAATGTATTTTTCCGTACAAAGTTTTCCTGCGCCACCTGGGCGAGTCCTAGGCAGCATGAAATCCCCCCACTACCACACATAGCGGGAAACTAAAACTCAAGGTCCTCAATCCATGCACCCTGCGCGGGTCGGGCTCGTAAAGGAACTTTCAGCCTTCAATTTTTAGCGGGAAATTTAAATTCGGAAGTGCCGAGCCGGCGCCCTCTGCAGGTCAGATGCGTAACTAAATCCCCCCACTGCCCACTACCGCCATTACCGGGAAATTTAAACTCTCGAGGCACCGCACTCGTGCCACTGGATTTCTTAAAAATTAAGGAAAAAAAAAGCGATAAACGTGAAAAAAATTACTTTATTTTAAGAAATAGCCCTTAACAAAACAAATATTACTAGTAATAAGTGAATGTAAATAGTATAAATAATTTATAAAATATTCTATAACTGACACTGTATAATAACTTATAACTAGAAATTTGTATAACACTGATCAATAGTTATGCTAGTGTTGTATTGAACAGAAAATAAAAATTCTAGCCGTAATGAATTCAACGTGTGCAATTGAAAAAAATTAATCATACAAAATTGATAAATAAAACGGACACAAAACTAACAGAAAAAATAACAAATATAAACATGTCAGCTCCAATAAAAAAAAATCGTATATCGTATACTAAAAATAAATTAATGGGTAAAACAAAAATCACTAATTGGTGGTAGCTCAAAATACAACCATTACAAATTATCGAAAAATATTATTTTGTGTACTAATTCAGTGGATAACTTTCAATGAAACCATTCATTCTTTCCATATACTATCGATCCAAGTCTGATCATACCAGTATATCAACAAAAAATGACTCTTACGAGACATCTTATCAACTGCATTCATCTAACAATATCAATATCAAAAACAAGAAAATTATATTCTTTCTATATACTGATGATCAAGGTCTGATCATGCAGTGGCGGATGGTGATATTTCAATTTTTTTTCTCGTCTGTGGCGCGTAGGACCCATACGAAATATGGGAAATAACATCTCAAGCTGAACTTGGTTTGAACTTAGTTGGTACAACTCGCCCTAAGTGCTAGCAATTTGCAAGATTTGTATGCTAAGTACATGATAAAGAACTTCGCAAGGCGGAGGGTACCAAGCTGGTAGCATATTTTCCAGAGTTTATATCTCTGATATTTTCATAACAATTTCAAATCAAACTGGCATCTGGGATCTTACTCACATTTCGGGTTCCTTAGGGACCATAAAAAACCCATGCCCTTTATCTTTATCGTTTCTTCTACGACAGTTTGAAAAATTGCAGGCCACAACCATTATATACTTTATAACTATAATCAAAACTATAATTTTTTTACACATATAATACTCATTTGCTTTTTCTACATGTGACATTTTATTATGATCACCATTACCATTGCATGATTGTAAGGTTAGGTGCGTTTTTTTGTCCACAACTGGTAGAGTTAGAAATACCAGAATGATATTTACCAATAAAACGACAAAACTGAAATTCCTAGGTGGGAGGCGACAAATTTCTTAGGATTCTTAAATAACGAATAATGGCATCGACATTCATGTGTATGGAATCAGAATGGCGAGCAAAAAATGACAAGATTTGATATTCCGGTGTCAGAATTGTAGCAAAAAAACGCACCTGTTGATTATAGACCAACAGCAATAGGCCCGCACTTTTCTAAATTCACCGGTGGACGCACCAGGTGAACAAAATACGAAGCTGATTGGCTATCTGTTTCAAATTAGCCAATCAAATAATGTTATTGCTTACCGGTGCGATCCACCGGTGAATTTAGAAATCTGCCCGGCGTCTGAATTTAAGATGCCATAGAGTTGGGCGATTCGACTCTTTTTAAGGATTCGTACCAAATGAATCCGTATCAAGAAAAGATTCGTATCGAGAGATTCGTACGATTCGTACCACTTCGTATCACTGATTCCATGATACTAAACAGTATCATGTACTAATTCGTACCATTCGTATTATTCGTATGTTTCGTACCACTGATTCCATGATACCAAACAGTATCATGTACTGATTCGTACCATTCGTACTATTCGTACCCACACTTCCACTCCACATCAGTGTTCAGCATAGTGTAAACTTTTAGGACTTCGAGCACCTTCTATTTCATTAATAATTTCGTCGTCGTCATTAGACATCAGTAAAAAGATAGATAGCGTTTCCATATTATATACATATTTGTATCATATTACGTATAAAAACAAAGATTTTCAATTATGAGATTATGAGCATTTTAAAATCTGAAATCTCCGGATTAAACGCGCGGTCCCCATCCACGTTTGAAGTTTAACCTTATACAGCTGGCCCAGTATCGCCACAGATCAAACAAACCAGATGTTTCACTTAATAGTATTCCCTATGTAACCAGTTTCATTTTTTGTCGTGTGACGTTTACCTTCCAGGATTCTGCGCAGAAGTCATAAACAGAGCAACCTAGCGGTTGACATGGAAGTTAAGACCAGCGAGTACAATATCACAGGAGAGAGTGTTTAGTACTGAAATCTCAGAGATGGAAGTCGTCATCAGCTACACCAGTGATATTAATTATTTTGGAATGCAGTGTATTCTATTCTATTGAAGCTTAGAGTTCTTATTGTTATACATTTAAGTGGTTTTTTTGAGTATTTATTAGGTGACTTTTAATTATTGTTACGTGTCATCACCTCCCTCCTGTGTCTATACTCGCTGGTTAAGACTGCTTGGTATATGCGCAGATCACTACACAAATTCGTACCTTCCAGGAGTTGATTTATTATCTAAACCATGAAACGTCATAAGTGAAACATCTGGTTTGTTTGATCTGTGGTATCGCATCGCAATACCGGTACCGAAATTCCATATTCGTACCAATCGTATCGGTGATTCGAAATGTATCAATCGTATCGGCGATACGAAATGTACGAATCTTTTATTTTTGTGGGATTCGTACCATTCGTACCACTGCAAGGTTTCGTACCAATGATACGAATCATACGAGTACTACCCAACTCTAAGATGCCAGCGCCAAAGTGGAGAACTCGTGAACTAATTATAGGCCGTTTGTTTACTTATTTGGCGAATACTTATATCGATTTTTTTCTGTTTATTGTTATTTTTGACGTTGAAAATAATAACATTAATAATATATGACCTAAAGGTTTGCAAGATTTTGTTGTAAGTGATTTGCAAGATGTTAATGGCATTATTCAGCAAAATTCATATTTTTTAGGTTATCTGGTTTTCCCCTTGAAAAGTACAGTTTCTTCGACAAAAACGGTGTCTGGCTAGTTAAATATTAATAAACTTAAATATTTCTTTAAATTTATGTACAGTTGTAGTTTAAATCAATTTTTTTTCAGAAAACATGAGTGACATTTAGGTTAAGCATATTGCAATGTATGGAACATTTGGGAAGCACTAAAAATGTAAAAATTGTAATTGTGTGTATGAAGGGGAATATGTTTTAAATACAGGACATATTATTTTGTGTGGTACAACCCATATTTCAACACAAAACTTAATAAATGTGTATGCTCTATGTTTACAAACAAGTGTCAGATCATGAAATTAGTGTACATTGAATATAGGTAACTGAAAAGATATTTATTAATTCTTTAAGTAAAATAACTGAAACAGTATTTTGTAAAATATGAAGTAGAAATATTCAGGGGTAAAACATAATAGTGCATGATGCAATAGTATACATTACTTTTATAAATATATTGAAATTGCATATACCTATTTACTTATTTCAAAAATTTCACTTACAATGTGTGATTGTTCAGGCAATTATTATTGCTACTCGGGCCCCTCGGGCCACGATTATTTGTACCAGCTTTTTCCCTCTTAATGCCTGGTTAAAGGTGTCTACATCAAAGTGAACATTGTCGTGCCAATTCAACTTTCACGAGTTGTCCCTGCAATTAACAAAGGATACCGACTAGGTTGGCTCCAGCAAATTGTATCTTGTGTAGCCCCTTTAAACGCTATCATATTTTTAATAACTTAGCATCTCAGTTTATCATTATTTACTTATTGTTGATATCATCGTACACTAAAGAGACAATGACAGAAAAGCCTATAATTAGTTTGACTGTAGATCACCAGGTGGCGTACTCCTTATTTTCAGACGCCTATAGCAAGGTCAATAGTATAGACGACAATCTCTTTCATTGATGCCGATGCCTGTAAATATGTTGTTGCTGCCTAAAACTCGACAGATGGCATATGTACGCGAGCCTTCCACTCTATCTTATCCTTTTTGCCTACTTCATTTTAGTGATGGGCGATATCGTGATTTTTCAATCACAACGTAAATCGTTACTGTGATTTTCTTATATCAGTGAATTTAAAGCGTGATGTGATCACGACTTTCATAATACGACGTACGAGAGAAACTAGAAAGATATGGCATTAGAGAGATAGGGCATAGTCACATAACGGCATTCGCTCGCGTTATTTGACATTTAAGCATGCGCACCTTTAATCTGCGTTAAGGCATGCGGTAATAACCAAAAAGGATAAGATAGAGTGGAAGGCTCGCGTACACATGCCATCTGTCGAGTTTTAGGCAGCAACAACATATTTACAGGCATCGGCATCAATGAAAGAGATTGTTGTCTATACTATTGACCTTGCTGTTCACGGTCATTAAACTATAACGGTTACCTCATCCAGTAGCTTCTTGACGAAGGAGCGTGCGGGGGGGAACCTTGGTCTAGCGCCTACGTCATGTAGCCACCTATATCTTTGTCTCTATCTTTTGCATGGGAATAGGAAATCTGTCTCTCTTGCACGCTTTATTTGTTTAATTATTCAGATCAAGGTCAGAGTCTAGGTAGATCCAGAGCCGGCACTAGTTGCCGCGTGTCGTGTTTTCAATTTGTCTGGCATACTACAACGACAGTGTGTTTATTTTTATATTGTTTGTTGCACGTCGCACTATCACTGTCCGGTGTAATAAACTAGTTTGCTGTCGTCCCAGTGTATACTATTCGTCTATATCAGTGTTTATTAATTGAGTGAGTAGCAAAATGTCTAGTGCCGGCCCTGGCTGGGTCTAGAGGCTACGTCATTTTCGGTTACCTCCCCCGCGCGCTCCTTCGTCTAAAAGCTGAGGGATGATGTAACCGTATAGTTTACTGACCGTGCTTGCTGTTGGTCTATAATCAACAGGTGCGTTTTTTTGCTACAATTCTGACACCGGAATATCAAATCTTGTCGTTTTTTGCTCGCCATTCTGATTCCATACACATGAATGTCGATGCCATTATTCGTTATTTAAGAATCCTAAGAAATAGAGATGAGTTGCTATTTAACAACCTGTTATTTTATAACTGTTATTTGTAAATAACATTAACAGACTGTTATTTCTGTTCGAAAATAACAGGTGAGAAAATAACAGATAAGCAGCTGCGGCAGCAGTATTATATATAAAATAACGTCTCTGAAATAACATTTGCAAACTGCGCGCTGCGGTATGCGCATGCCAGTACTTCTCAGCGAACTGTTATTTTTAGACTGTTATTTTAAACTGTTATTTCAAAACAGCAGTAGCAGTTTAAACTGTTATTAAAAAATAACAGCTTTTACCCATCACTACTAAGAAATTTGTCGCCTCCCACCTAGGAATTTCAGTTTTGTCGTTTTATTGGTAAATATCATTCTGGTAATTCTTAGAGATGGGAAAAGCGGTTCCACTCGTGTAGCGTTGCAAACGCGATCGCTCCAGAAAAATACCGCGACAAAATAACGTTACTTTGGAACGACGCGACAAAAATAAAATGATACGGCTCGCTCTGCCAAACGCGCTTATTGAGTTCAAGAGATCGCGTTTGTCGTGTAACGTGTGGTATATTCGGAACTCAAAGTTTTGGAGGGTAGGATATGTAATGTAACGTGAACTATTATACGCAGTCGCTTATTCGCACTTCGCCAAAGTACAAAGAGCGCTTGTTAATTTCTATAGTTACATGTAGATTTATTAGATTTTTGCATTTTCTTACTAAACAGTAAAAGTAAACACCAATAAAGGTTGTAAAAAATATAGTAATATAGTACACATTTATTTGTTGTATGAGTTTTTATTTTATAATAGACTATATTACATAGACGTGTTTTGAACTTGGGTGGCCATTTATAAAATCGCAGTTTTTCTCGATATATATTGTTGGTATGTATTTTTATTATTTTGTTATTTTTTTACCAGGTAGGTATAGGCAGGTAGAGCATTTTGGGTTGTGGCCCCCAAAAAAAAAGAATAAAGTCGTTTACCTTTTAGAATTGTTTTTCTAATAAACAAAAATCAGATAAGATAGCAATTTGCAACGATTTTTATTATTGTTAGAAAATTATACATATCTTGGCAACACTATAAACCTATGTTAGTATAGGGCCAATAAAAGTAAAGAGCTTAACGTTAAGTTCTTTACTCTGGTATGGCATTGCATCATTCCACCTTGTCGCTGGTCAAAGTCGACAAACCTTATGGTCGTCGGTAACGTTGACACATGGTGTTCGCTCCGAGTAACCGGTTACTTTAGCATTTAATAGCGCGACTGTACGTTACCTAAAAATACCGCGACAAAATAGCGTTACAGAGATAACGACCCATCTCTAGTAATTCTAACTCTACCGGTCGTGAACAAAAAAACGCACCTAACCTTACAATCATGCAATGCAATGGTAATGCTGATCATAATAAATGTCACATGTAGAAAAAGCAAATGAGTATTATATGTGTAAAAAATTATAGTTTTGATTATAGTTATAAAGTATATAATGGTTGTGGCCTGCAATTTTTCAAACTGTCGTAGAAGAAACGATAAATATAAAGGGCATGTGTTTTTTATGTTCCCTAAGGAACTCGAAATGTGAGTAAGATCCCAGATGCCAGTTTGATTTGAAATTGTTATGAAAATATGCTACCAGCTTGGTACCCTCCGCCTTACGAAGATCTTTATCATGTACTTAGCATACAAATCTTGCAAATTGCTAGCACTTAGGGCGAGTTGTACCAACTAAGTTCAAACCAAGTTCAGCTTGAGATGTTATTTCCCATATTTCGTATGGGTCCCACGCGCCACAAACGAGAAAAAAAAATTGAAATATCACCAGCCGCCACTGCATGATCATACCTTGATCATCAGTATATAGAAAGAATATAATTTTCTTGTTTTTGATATTGATATTGTTAGATGAAAGCAGTTGATAAGATGTCTCGTAAGAGTCATTTTTTGTTGATATACTGGTATGATCAGACTTGGATCGATAGTATATGGAAAGAATGAATGGTTTCATTGAAAGTTATCTGCTGAATTAGTACACAAAATAATATTTTTCGATAATTTGTAATGGTTGTATTTTGAGCTACCACCAATTAGTGATTTTTGTTTTACCCATTAATTTATTTTTAGTATACGATATACGATTTTTTTTTATTGGAGCTGACATGTTTATATTTGTTATTTTTTCTGTCAGTTTTGTGTCCGTTTTATTTATTAATTTTGTATGATTAATTTTTTTCAATTGCACACGTTGAATTCATTACGGCTAGAATTTTTATTTTCTGTTCAATACAACACTGTAGCATAACTATTGATCAGTGTTATACAAATTTCTAGTTATAAGTTATTATACAGTGTCATTTGTAGAATATTTTATAAATTATTTATACTATTTAAATTCACTTATTACTAGTAATATTTGTTTTGTTAGTGCAGTGGCTATTTCTTAAAATAAAGTAATTTTTTTCACGTTTATCGCTTCTTTTTTCCACGTTTATCGCTTCTTTTTTCCTTAATTTTTAAGAAATCCAGTGGCACGAGTGCGGTGCCTCGAGAGTTTAAATTTCCCGGTAATGACGGTAGTGGGCAGTGGGGGATTTAGTTACGCATCTGACCTGCAGAGGGCGCCGGCTCGGTACTTCCGAATTTAAATTTCCCGCTAAAAATTGAAGGCTGAAAGTTCCTTTACGAGCTCGACCCGCGCAGGGTGCATGGATTGAAGACCTTGAGTTTCAGTTTCCCGCTATGTGTGGTAGTGGGGGGATTTCATGCTGCCTAGGACTCGCCCAGGTGGCGCAGGAAAACCTTGTACGGAAAAATACATTGTGGCCATATGGAACCTTCCACTCTATCCTATCCTTTTTGGTAATAACTTAGCGCATGACGTAATTTCGGTACGTTTAGCGAACGTCGAGTAAACGACGTTATCCTCATCTCGGTGAAAATCGGGAAGCCCAAGATTTGTAGAGTATAAATCTTGAAATCAGCCGTTAGTTAGTTTCCGGTTCGTTCATTATTTTCTTTAGAAATTTTTGAGGTTAAGTTGATAATTTCAATACATTTAAGGTTTATTTACTACTTCTTTTTCAATTTTAGAGAAAAGATGAGAAATTAGTTTATTTATTTAGTTTTAATTAAATCTATTATTAATAAATCGATCGAAGAAGATAACCTAGTTACGTTAGAATCCCACTAAACAATGCATTATTACTTTAATAGAACCTCAATATTACAAAGTTACATGTAATGTTATGTAAAACAGATCATGAACAGTGTCGTAATGTTGCTACAAAGTAATTTGTCATACTATTAAATGTTACTCTGTTACATTGTTAAAAAGGTAACATTGTGAAAATATTACTTAATGTTCATAACATATTGACGTAATAATTTATCAATATAACTTGCCACATTACATACTTATTTAACGTGTTACATTACATACTTATTTGTATCTCACCATGAATATCATTGCTGCAATGTATGCTTAATATTCGAATCAAGCGCGGATCTAGAAATTTCAATAATTTTTTTCTCGTCTGTGGCGCATGGGACCCATACGAAATATGGGAAATAACATCTCGAGAAGCACTTCTCTAACGACCTAAAAAATTTTGAAAAAGCAGTTTGCGAAAATTTTTTTCAAAATTCGGTTACCCAGGTCTAGACACTCCTGTTTAAAATAATTTTTTTTTGTTATATGAATTTTACTTTTCACAAAAATACATCAATACGTTTCATTACTAACTAAGATACAACGAATTGAAATTTTGTGATTTGTTAAATTGTAAATCACAAAATTTCAATTCGTTGTATTTCAGTTAGTAATGAAAATATTTTCATAAACTTCAAAACATATTGTTGTATTTTTATGAAAAGTAAAATGCATATGACAAAAAAAAATTAAACAGGAGTCCCTAGACCTCGCCCCCCCCCCAGGTTACCCCCCCCCCCCCCCGGTAACCGAATTTTGAAAAAAAAATCCACAAACTGCTTTTTCAAAATTTTTAGGGGTCATTACAGAAGTGCTTCTCGATAAGTTATTTCCCATATTTCGTATGGGTCCCATGCGCCACAGACGAGAAAAAAATTATTGAAATTTCTAGATCCGCACTTGATTCGAATACTAGTAAGGCAATGTAGTATCAAGATAAATGTAAATATTAAGGTAACATTAATTTAGTTCTGAATTAATATTGCCCCAAAGTAACAATAACCTTGGTTGAATACTATAGTTGTCCCAGTGCCAGTTAGTATTAGACACTGAACTCTACTATATAAATGGAAGGTCAATATCCATACCAATTTTTACGCCAAATTGAACCTCGCGCAAGTATGGCGACCCTAAGGAGGAGCGCAATCGCACTACAAAGTACGTCAGAGCCGGTCTTATTGTTACTGCAACTGTTTAAAACCCGGGACTTTGCCCCGATTCTTGCAACACAGTACCATACAAGATTGCACCATATTGTCTTAATTAACTTTGTTTATAACAGTCACAAAATATTACACAAAATAGTCAATTTATAACAACTTTACACAAACAACAGAATAAACAAAGCATAAAATGATGACACCGACTCTGGAAATTGCATCTAATCCAAGACTTACGCTACAGAATCTATGGAAAAGAAATAAACCACAGAATTGCGTCAGCCTGGCATCGGAGCTTAACTCCCGTAGACAGCCGTTTGGTTCAAGCACAGACATTAATTTCTCTACTGCGTCGACGCATGGCTTATAGTTTTTGAATTCGTTACCACTTAATCTGTGCCGTAATTGCCGCATTTTGTTCACGCGCATATACCTATATTGGCCTTCCATTTATATAGTAGAGTTCAGTGGTATTAGAGGATTACGGACAGAAATATTGTGTCAAATTATGTGTTTCTACTCATAGGAAATTGTAAGATGTACTGTACAAATTAGTGGGGGACACATTATTCGACAGGCACCTGTCCATAATCCTTCAGCACTAACTTGCATCAGTTGAGGCATCTATAGTATTTAATAAATAATCACCTAAACTTAAAATAAAAAGAAAACATTTAATTAAAAATATATTTTGTTAAAAATATACATCAAAATATACAATGTATAAAAATAAATAAAAATAAAAATGCAAATTCCCAACAACAAAAAAACTAGTGTTATAAAAAAAATCCATATTATTCATTGCCTCTCTCGCTGTTTCCTTTGTTTGGCGAAGCGCTGCCATTCAGCTACCACATCTTCGAATTGTTTTGCTGTGGTGGCTGCGAAGGTAATTTTGACAGCCTCTGTTAAAAAATGGAATATATTAATATCTGATCGAGAATACAGTATAGAAGTATCATAGTTACTGACATAACATAGTTAATCATTATCTTTATTATGGTACAAAAACACGAGACCATAGGTCGAGTGTCTTTCAGTTATCGAGTTATATTATCAAAATGGCAACCAAGCTTAAGTGCAAATAAAAATGTAGGCTATTCAAAATAGAAACCTCGAATGGTGTTTGGTAATTTGTTAGTTTTTATATCCATTAGCAGAGAAAAACATTGGCTGACGTGTACGTTGCTGATTTTCAGAAATATTCTCAATTTACTCCAAAAAATGTCAAAGTAAGACAATCAGTCGGGAATTTTGCTCTGCAAAATGTGGAGTATTAATGATTTTGACATATGTTGTTTAAGTCGAGGCCATGATAAAAAACACAAGTTTTCAACCTTGGGGGTGGGGAGGAGGCGCGAACCGCCATCTTGAATTAAAGGTGCAAAAAATTGTTTTTCAAAATAATTCGCAACGCTCAATCCTACGAGAAAAATGCTGAAGACAAAGTTGAAGAGGACAAAATTTCCTACATTTTTTGTATATACATTTTTATTGTAAGTCTAATGTTTAAAGAGATACAGCGTCAGACAAATGGGTTTAAGAAAAATTTTTTTTTATTATATAATGCATGTTCACGACATAACAAATTTTATATTATTATAATAAAGATATATTATAATAATACTTGTATTGAAACTAAAAAAAATATTAAATTGACGGAATAGTATTACAGTGGCTTACATCATTTCTCGAAAATAGGAAACAAAAGTTATTAAATTTAATGACAGGTATTCAGAAGAATTGGCAATAAAAATGGAATGGAAACCTCAAGAGTCGGCACTTGCTCTTATACTCTTTTTATAATTTCTAGATAATCCAACATTTTTTAAAGAAATTTCAAATTATAAAATTTTATGTCCTGACTATTGGCTACAAAATTTTAAATCCCTTACAAAATCCTTACACACATTTAATCCTTACAATTGCTTAGAAACATTCAATATACCAAAAGTGTAAGTAATTATTATCAAATCAAAAACACTGCTCTCTAAGCCTGTACGTATTAAAGGCAGGACCGTCCGCGCAGTGGCGGCTGGTGAAATTTCAATATTTTTTTTCTCGTCTGTGGCGCATGGGACCCATACGAAACTTGGGAAATAACATCTAGAGAAGCACTTCTCTAATGACCCCTAAAAAATTTTGAAAAAGCAGTTTGCGAAAAAATTTTTGAAAATTCGCTAGCCTCCCCTGGGTCTAGGGACTCCTGTTTACTTTTATTTTTTTTTGTCATATGCATTTGACTTTTCATAAAAATGCGTCGACAGATTTTGGAGTTTGTGAAAATATTTTCATTACTAACTGAGATACAACGAATTGAAATATTGTAATTTGTTAAATTGTAAATTACAAAATTTCAGTTCATTGTATTTCAGTTAGTAATGAAAATATTTTCACAAACTCTAAAATCTGTCGATGCATTTTTATGAAAAGTCAAATGCATATGACAAAAAAAAATAAAAGTAAACAGGGGTCCCTAGACCCAGGGGAGGCTAGCAAATTTTCAAAAATTTTTTCGCAAACTGCTTTTTCAAAATTTTTTAGGGGTCATTAGAGAAGTGCTTCTCTAGATGTTATTTCCCAAATTTCGTATGGGTCCCATGCGCCACAGACGAGAAAAAAAATATTGAAATTTCACCAGCCGCCGCTGCGTCCGCGCAACAAAGGAGTTCGAGCATTTTTTGAAAAAAAAAAAAATCAAACATTTTTCCACCGCTGTATCTTCTTACGTATTAGACTTACAATAAAAATGTATATACAAAAAATGTAGGAAATTTTGTCCTATTCAACTTTGTCTTGAACATTCTTCTCGTAGGATCGAGCGTTGCCGAATTATTTTGAAAAAACATGTTTCACTTTTCAATTATTAATAAGAAACGTCAGCCAATGAGAAATCAGCATTGTAGATTTCAGTCATTATTTTTTTTATGTTCTTTACAAACAAACAAAGCTTCCTGCAAAGTGGCTGAAATAATAAAATAATATAGAAGCGTTTTTTTTTCGCATTTTTGAAAATTCACCCTCTTTAAACTCAGCAGTACGGGTAACTGAAGTTTGTTTTATTGTTTCTTACCGCTTTGCGAAACTTTTGATATATGGTACAGCGCCAATAAAATCACTTAATTTTTAGTATATCATAAATTAATAAAAAAAATTAAATTACAAGAAAACGCAGACACATAGATTTCAGACGACTGCATTTATATCAATGTCATATTGACACTGACAGGCAACATTTAAAACAAATTACTGACACAATAAAATTATATAGGAGCGTTTGTTTTTTTTGCACTTTTAAATAACTGTTAATTAAAAAATCAGCAATGCCGTAATGACTGAAATGGTGTTTCCGGCTTGTTATTATGAGATCTTTACAGTTTTCGACTTCAGTCACATGATAAAATCATATAAAAAATTCTGCCACCAACTCCCTAGCTATTACGTTGGTCGAGCAGCCAACTTAAAACAGGGACAATTGATCGGTGGCCTAATATCAAATTTTTATTTTTTTTTATCCCCGTGATTAGGACCACATATGCAACGGATCTGGGGATAAACCCCTAGCCTCCGACGAGTAAAGCAATAAATAACTGACCTAAAATAAGCAGGTTGAAACAAGAATAATATTTTAATGTTATATGTTTATCAATAAAATGCAATTAGTGTGCTTCGACATATAAAAGGCGAGTTTATAAAAAAAAGTCCCAGTCCTAACTTAGCCTGTCTTAGTCTTAATTTTTCCCTAAAATATATCTGATGTTTTAAGACGGGTTTATAAAAACTGGCCTTTGTCTTAAGTTGATCGTAAAATAGATACGCGAACTTTTCATGCCAATTGGAATTGATTTCTGATCTATTCAGTGGTATTAGCCCCTAGGAAAAATTAATCTAAAAATTTTAGGTTAAGTTAGGACAAGACAGGATTGCGACTTTTATAAACGGCATACGGGTAACCTGTACATTTAACTTTTTAGGGAAAAAATTAAGACTAAGATAGGCTAAGTTAGGACTGGGACTTTTTTTATAAACTCGCCTTAACACAGGGTAAGGTAACTAAATAAATAAAATTTAAAGTTTATTTTTATTTTGTTGCTAAAAGTTTCCACGAATTTCTACATTACTGTAATTATCTACTCACCTTATTCTCGCTTTATCACCCATTTCTAAAATTAAAGGCATTAAGGCGCAACCACTGAACTCTACTATATAAATGGAAGGCCAGTATAGGTATATGCGCGTGAACAAAATGCGGCAATTACGGCACAGATTAAGTGGTAACGAATTCAAAAACTATAAGCCATGCGTCGACGCAGTAGAGAAATTTATGTCTGTGCTTGAACCAAACGGTTGTCTACGGGAGTTACGCGCCGATGCCAGGCTGACGCTATTCTGTGTTTTATTTCTTTTCCATAGATTCTGTAGCGTAAGTCTTGGATTAGATGAAATTTCCAGAGTCGGTGTCACCATTTTATTCTTTGTTTATTCTGTCGTTTGTGTAAAGTTGTTGTAAATTGATTATTTTGTGACTGTTATAAACAAAGTTAATTAAGACAATATGGTGCAATCTTGTATGGTACTGTGTTGCAAGAATCGGGGCAAAGTCCCGGGTTTTAAACAGTTGCAGTAACAATAAGACCGGCTCTGACGTATTTTGTAGTGCGATTGCGCTCCTCCTTATGGTCGCCATACTTGCGCGAGGTTCAATTTGGCGTAAAAATTGGTATGGATATTGACCTTCCATTTATATAGTAGAGTTCAGTGGGCGCAACACACTTACTCACAAAATATCGAAGGTTTTAAGGTTATGTACAGGGTTGTCAACAGCTCTGATCCATTTTCCCCTCCAAAACATGCGCGATTCCCCACAATTCCCCACATCCCACAGTTTTAGACTAGAACAGTTATAGATCTTTGTTTATCCTTAAGAATAAAAAAAGATACAATGAATTTTCGATGACATAATATAAATACCATAATACCAATACCAAATACCGTACTCGTGTGGTGCCAAGGTCAAGTCAAGACGGAAGACGGAAAGCGGACCAGCAATCGCGCGTTTGCCAAATCAATACCAACTCTTTGGGCAAGGGTAAGTTTATGAATGAAAAAATCACGTGTCACGTGTCTCGTGAAGACGTGAAAAAAATATAAAATATGAAATGTGTTGCTTTTTCTGTCTACGTAGTTAAGTGTAACCAAATTCCCCACAATTCCCCAGAGTGATTCATTCCCCACAAATTCCCCACAATTGTTGAAATTCCCCACATTTTGGGGAATTCCCCACACATTGGCAACCCTGGTTATGTAGAAACGACGCGTTCTGTGATCTGTGAATAGGCGAGTTTTCATAGAAGTTCATGGTAGTTACATAGAATAAACGTTGCAAATAATGTTAATGTATGATCAAATGCATATTATTCATAATGTATGAGATTCATTCGTAACACATTTACAGTTATATATGTGAAATATTTTCGTGTAATATTACAAGTTACATTCTTGTAATATAATATGCTTATTTTAATGGCAATATTAAAGATACATTGATTATAATATGTGACATACATTTGTTAAATATAATTTTTTATATTACGGAAATATTTTCGAGCTAATATTAACTAAATGTTTCTTCAATATTTTGCAATTTAACATTTCTCAGCTATACCAAAGTTAGGTTATTTTAATATAAATATCATATTGCAAGAAAACATTTAATATGTTACTTCAGTTTAATATTGCGTAATATTACGGATATATGTTTTGTTTAGTGGGATGAAACTGCAATGCCATAAGTCTGAAACAAAGCCTCGTTATTTGCTTCAATAACGTAACGCAATTAGCGAACGTCGTGCGGTATCACTGACTGCCATATCTCTCTACTGTTAATTGTTCCCTATTCCTAAATAAGCGCCGACAGACGGTGAATTGTGAATTAGCTACTTTTGGTAATCTGTGCTGCCGCAGATATGCATAATATGTATAATATATATTATGATTTGTTTATCCAAATAAAACTCTGATGTATGGATTGGTAATAAAGCAAAAGCACTAGGTTTTGAATGGAACTTGATAATAGGATATTTTTGTAAAGTTGTACTGCAGTGCGCAAAAAAATGGGACAGGTCTTATAACGTATTTTTGCAAAAATCTAGTTGTGTACATCTAACTAGTGATGGGCGATATATCACGAACTGTGATTTAATCACTGATATTAAGAAATCACAGGTAACGACTGTTAGTAATGTTGGCAGAAAAGCGTGACGTGATCACGACTTTCCTTCCGTATTTCGTTCCCTTGCCGTGGTTCATCATGACATGACCAATATAATAATTAACAATTTCTCCTGTACGTCGTATTATGAAAGTCGTGATCACATCACGTTTTAAATTCACTGATAGAAGAAAATCACAGTAACGATTTACGTTGTGATTGAAAAATCACGATATCGCCCATCACTACATCTAACTGTAATTTTTGTGACATTGTCAGTTATTTGTCAGAATTCATTGCAAGTGTGCAAATAGAGACAGATTTACATTAGAAAAATAGTTGTCCTATTTTTTTTGCTCACGACAGTACAATCATTAACATTTCGGAAGCATCAATAAATTTCGTGTTTATATTTATGTTTATTTTACACGAATTTTTGTTAATTTAAAATGGTATATTTATATTTTAATGTTATTTTTTTTGTTGTTTTATAATATATAAGGTTGTTTTTTAAAAATGTTTTCATTTGCTTATTGTCGAATTCCATATTTTTATTCATATTTAATGCCGAAACGTAAATGCTCAATATTTGCAATAGAATTGCTAGTATATTTAATCATATAAAATATTTTTACGCATGGTTTTAGTAGTTAGTTATACTTCTGGTGTTATAACAAAAATATTCCGTCACGACCCTGCCTCGAATCGCCACATCGCATCGCCAGTCAATAAAAGACAAAGATATTTATATAAATTACTAAATAGTGTGAAATGCGTATCTAATAACGCTAATAAGGCACGGGATCGCTTGCTTTACGTGTTAATACATACGACCGCAAACAATAATCGACTCAAAGTAAATATCGTGAAAGATATATTGGTCTTGGTTAGACCACGGCAAGGTAACGAAATACGGAAAGTCGTGATCACGTTAGTGTTGGGCGAATTCGAATTAAAATACTCGGTTAATCCGAGTATCAAAATACTCGCTTGATTCCGAGTATTAAAATTTCATCCGAATAAAATATACTCGGATTAATTTTAAGTACAAAACAAAAAACAACTGTCAATCGTGCATTTGGATAATAAAATGTTTTTTAGATTTCTCCCCCCCGCTCATCGATTCTGAGATCTGGGGAGAAAAATTACTAACATCAGTGCCACTTGCATTCGCTTTAACCACGATCGCAACTACTGTTGACAGAGTGTTTGAAAAATCGCGATATCACATCACTAATACCTATAGTGAAAATTTAATTCGACATCGGATGATTAATCCGAATATTCTTGTCATCCGATTCCGTGTAATCCGAGTACCGAAATCATCCGAATATCTGCATCACTAGATCACGTCACGCTTTTCTGCCAACTTTACTAACAGTCGTTACCTGTGATTTCTTAATATCAGTGATTAAATCACAGTTCGTGATATATCGCCCATCACTAATTTCGGCACAGGCCTGACTCTTCTGGTATTATGAATGAAATCGCCCTAGTGTTTTCAGTGACCTCGATGTTGAGCGCTCATTGGCTTACTCCCAACTTTTCGAATTATGAATGGATTGGGGCGGAGTTGGGAGTAGCACAGGGATATTTTTACTGTTGGCCACGGCTAACCTGCTGAGTTAGGAACTTTTAAATGTTACCAATATTTTAGCACAGTTTAGAATAATACAGTTGGGTCACTCCCCCTCATTTTTGTCCACGACCCCCCACTCTCGCCATCGACGCGTGGACTACACTCACAGAACCCAGTCTAGTCCAAATATTTTAGCGCGCGAATTAAAGAACGAACGAGTGTTGATATCCGAAAAGTGAGGTTACGTTTTACAGGTGTTATCAATTTTTGTGTGTATATTCACATTGTTCAGAACATGAAAAAAATGAGTACTGGTACAAAACGTTGTTGTGCTCCTGGCTGCTCAAGCAGTACCCGTACTAGTAGGGGCGATTTAAGTTTTTTCCGTTTCCCTAAAGATGAAGCGAGGTAATTATGTTTTTATATTTATTTTCGAGTAATATTGTTTTTGTATTTAATGGGCATTTTTTCACCAGCAGAGTGATAAAAATATCAGTTTAGATTTTTTACTAAAATTTACTTAATAAATCAATAAAACAGTCATAGAAATATTTCCCTAATACCTATCTCTATACTTTCAAAGACCTGTAAATAAGGTCTAACCTCTTAGTGTTTAAATAACATGCAAATTTTTACTCTTATATTTTGAACAATAAATAGATTATCATATCTATTTAATGATTGTCAACGATTTGTAAACCCTTGATTCCATCACTGGAACTGTGTAGTTAGGTAGGTACTTATAATTTTATTTTATATCTGGCAGGTGTTCCCTGTGGAGAGAATTTGTAGATAAACCGGAATATTATACATATACTTCTGAAGAATGTTATATTCGACTTCGATTGTGCAGTTTACATTTTAAAGATGAGTGCTTTTCGAGTATGCAAAGAAATCGTTTGAAGAAGGATGCATTACCGACATTATGTCGGCTTGGTGAGTACTTACAAATGTAAAAATATGAGTCTTGATATTTTTGATGAACAATTTGTAATGGTTTATTTTTCTATCAGTTTGTAATATAAAAAATTGTAAATAAATAAAGTATAGAATTATTTATTCTCAATTAGGAAATTATTTAAATTTGTATTCATCTTATTTTTGTCTGTAGGTACATATTTTTCTTAAAAATTATGTTTTATTTTACAGAATCCACACAAAATTTGGATAATCATCCCATTCCCTCAACATCTCTATTGCAAGATATAGCAGCATTAGGTATGTTTTACTTCAGAAAAATGGATTAAGTTGTCATATATATATATCGTTGTAATCTTTTTGTTAGTTATTTTGGTACGTATTCTTGTTAAAAATAATATATCATTTTACAGAATCCATACAAAACTTTCATCTAGTTCCCTCAACGTCTGGATTACAAGATATGACACCAGCAGGTACTGTTTTACTTTACAAAAATAAACTAATCGCTTTATGATCTGTAATTTGTATTCGTTTTGCTTTTGCTAGTTATGTTACATACATTCTTGTTAAAAATTGTTATTATTTTACAGAATCCGCTCAAAGCTTGGACGATCATCCAGTTCCCTCGACGTCTCAATTACCAGATACGCTGCTATCAGGTACTGTTTCACTTTCATAAAATGAAGTAATTTACATTTTTCTCTTAGGTACATTGTGAATTATTTAAATGCATATTTATGTGAAAAATGATGTTTCATTTACAGAATGCATGCAAAGCTTGGATGATTATCCAACTCCTTCAACATCTCAGTTGCAAGAAATAACACCATCAGGTATTGTTTTACTTTAATAAAGTTTGATAAATTACTGTATAACCTACAAATCATGATTATTTTTGCATTGCACCTAATTCAGCAGATGTACTCATAACTCGGGTACTTTTCCCACATCAATACAAAGGAACTCGCACGTTTTAAATGGAACATGGCTCCCAGTCGATTTGTATATAGTTGTGATATGTTGCAGTTCGAATCGTGCTGATGAAAAGTTCTGATGGGCACAACCCTCTAAAATGGCACCGTTTCGATCGACAGGGGCTAGAAGGTGAAAAAATGGGGTAGGCTTATAACTATATTGAAAGCTGATAAAAATAATTCAAAAAATCTGTCCATAAAGTTTTAGGTATACTTATTATTTTATTTGTAGTGTTACCTTTGGGGCTTTCATGTTATAGCCCCTGTAGATCGAAATAGAGTCATTTTCGAGGGTTGTGCCGATGAACACTTTTGATCAGCACGACTTGAACTGCAACATATTATTATCACAATTATATACAAATCGACATTTAAAATGTATAGTGCCCTTTTTAAGATTCATCCTATGTGCTTTCATATGTATGTGATTTTACATTACAGGGTCAAGGCAGTGTTTTGATGTTAATCTAAGTTCCCCAACGTCTTGCTCCGAAAATATTCAAATAGGTATTTTAACATTTATCTACTAATTTCCCCTCATATGATAAAGTAATTTTTCCAGATGCAGGAATACAAACATCTTCATCGCTAAGTACTTACACTCCTAGGAAAAATCGTATGAGAGGTACAATTAGAAATTTATATAGACAGTTAGACAGGAAAACAAGAAGACCATTTATTACACCAGATATAACAGCTGAAGATGTAGGGCGTTTTTTAGATGAAAATTTTCCTGTAAGTTTTTCAAGTTTTGTTAAAATTCAGATGTCTCTGTTAGGCAAATCATCGAGAGGTGCAAGGTACTCCAATGAATATAAACAGTTTGCTTTGGCACTTTATTTTTTGGGGCGTAATTCATATAAGTATTTATCAAAAACATTTCGACTTCCCTCCAAAAGTACCTTACAAAGAATAAGTAGTAAATGGAATATCAGTGCTGGATTTAACGATTTCATTTTTGCAGCTTTAAAATTGAAAGTTGATTTATTGGAAGAAAAAGAGAAAGATTGTATTCTATGTATTGATGAAATGTCCATAAAATGTCATCTCTTTTATAATATAAAGAAAGATGAAATTATCGGTTTTCATGAAATACATAATAAAAAAGAATTTGAACCCGCAACCAAGGCCTTAGTTGTAATGGCACGTGGTATTCATAACAAATGGAAACAGCCTATAGCTTATTTCTTTCTTAAGTCTTCAGGGGCCGTCGAAGATTTAAAAGATATACTTTTTGAGTCAATTAGAAGATTATCTGATGTAGGGTTAAATGTGATGGCAATTATTTCTGATCAAGGTTCTAATTTTAATAAATTGGTCCAAACCGAGTTAAAAATCACTATTGTCAGGCCTTATTTTTATGTTGGTAATCAGAAGATTTTTTACATGTTTGATGTACCCCATTTATTAAAATCTACAAGAAATAACTTCTTTTCTTATACATTTATTTTTGATGGTAAAATCACAAACAAATGTCATTTAGAAAAATTGTATGAAATGGATAAAATAAAACAGTATAGATTAGCTTATAAACTTACTAATGACCATATGTATCCTTCTAATTTTCAAAAGATGAAGGTAAAACTTGCATCACAAGTTTTTAGCAATTCTGTTGCAGTGGCTATGAATACATATATAAGCTTTAACCAACTACCTATGTCAGCAATAGGCACTGCAACATTCATTGAAAAAATGGACAAACTTTTTGATATATTTAACTCTAGTAGTTTCTCTGCCGGCAAAGAATTTAACAAACCATTCAAAGGTACTGACAACCAAATTAATTTTTTGAAGGAAATGGGGGAGGTTTTTAAGAATTTGAAAATACTGGATTCATCTGGGAAGAATGTAACTAATTTAATGAAATTTAATTTTGGTTGGAGGCTAACAATATCATCATTTTTAAAATTATGGGAGGTCTTAAAAAATAAAGTTAATTATGTATTCACAAGAAATTTAAATCAGGATTGTCTAGAAAATTATTTTGGTAAAGTCAGAAATACTTGCGGAAATGCCAAAAACCCTACACCAATTCAATTTTCAAGGGCTTTTAAGAAGCTATTTGCCCTTCAATACTTTGAACACATCGAAGGCGCAAACTGCTTAGAAGATTTTAATGAAATTTTGTCCTCTGTTTCTCCTGAAATTATTGAAAAATTTAAATTTTTGCTGAAAGAACCTGTCTATAAGCCCTTAAAAATTGAAACACGAGATTATGCAGATTTGAAAAGTGTAGAAGGTAATGCCTTGGCATATGTTGGCGGCTATTTCATAAAAAAATGCCTAAGCAAACATAGTTGTGACATATGTTTAAAATATGCTTCATCAAAAACTTCTTTGGATGAAACTAGTCTTTACTCATATTTTAAAGCATATGATAATAAAAACAGAGATACTTTTGGTAATTTAAAAATGCCCCCTGAAGACTTTTTACATTACCTTGCAGCTCTCGAAGATGAATTTGTTAAGAATTTTAATGACATTGCTATTGAGAAGCAAGTTGGCTATAAATTGAAACAAGTCTTTGTAAATATTGCATATTCTCATCCTTGTCCCAATTTCCCTACTGATTATTTTTTGTCATTGTTTACTCGGGTAAGAATATATTTTACAATAAAATTTGCAAATCAAGAGTTGAAATGTCAAAGGCTTAATAAGCGGCAGAATAAATTGTCAATATTGAGGAATTTGTAGTACTTAGTACATCAGTAGTATAATAATTTCACAGGTCTCAAAAAAAAGTCTTGTATTAAGGTTCTGATCTAACTTTCCTGAAGTATTTTGACCCTGAAGCCAATTTTGGGAAAAAAAAATTTGACATACTTTTAATTAAAAAAAGGTATACAGGACAGTCATCCTACAGAAAAGATAATGAATAATGACACAAGTGTTAGGAAAATAACAATACCTTTTAGTTAAAAATAATGTACAAGGAGGGAAGTTTTGGCTTTTTTTTAGACCTATGTTTTTAACCGTAAAGTCAACAATGTAACAAAAATGTCCTAGAATGAATATTTGTTGAGGTTAAATTTTGGGAATCCCTTTCAGGTTTCAATATTTTATATTGAAATAAATTCTTGTGCAATTTTTTTTAATAGGAAAATAATGTACGTTAATCCAAAAGTTGTTAGGATATGTTTTTTTGTTGTTGTATTGGTCTCGGCTAGTTTTAGAATTTTATGTATCACAGCGCAGCCTAAGAGGGATTCTTAAAATCCAGATTCAGGGTTCAGACTCATATGAAAAATCTGTAAAATTCAGGAAATTTAAAAAATCCCCTAAAAAAATCATTGATATCTCAAGAAATTTGATAAAATTAGCGAAAATCAGGGAATTTTGAATTACAATATTGAAAACAATAAACTACTTATGAGCTGCCACTTTTTATTAAATTATTTTTAAATTGCAAAAAATATATATTAACTAGTCAGTTTTATCAAATCAAAAATTAAAGTAAAAATCATTTTACAATCTAATATCATGTATAATATAATATAATTATTGTTATTCTGTTAATTGAAAAACATTTTTTTTGTTTTTGAATTTTTTCAGCTATGTAGTCTGAATTCTGAATATTTCTTACATAAAACTGCGTTTTATTTTTCTTTTCTGTTCACATGTACCATGAGGACGTTGGGATCATCTTCAGCAGGGCCGGCGGAAGAGGTGGGTAGTACTACCCACCTGAAAAATCTGTAGGCGGGGAATTACCCACCTGAAAAATTATCAAATCAAAAATTAAACTAAAAATCACTTTACAATCTAATATCATGTATAATATAATTATTGTTATTCTGTTAATTGAAAAACATTTCTTTTTTTTTTTTTTGAAAATCAAAGAAATTTTTTCAGCTATGTAGTCTGAATTCTGAATATTTCTTACATAAAACTGCGTTTTATTTTTCTTTTCTGTTCACATGTACCATGAGGACGTTGGGATCATCTTCAGCAGGGACGACGGAAGAGATGGGTAGTACTATCCACCTGAAAAATCTGTAGGTGGGGACTTACCCACCTGAAAACTTATTATTCTACAATATTAACATGTTTTTTTAAGAATTCCTCTACACTGCCCACCTGGATTGATCACGTTTTACCCACCTGTATTGATGACGTTTCACCCCAAAGTTCTGAAGATCAGGAGAACTTCAGAACTTTGGGGTCAGGACCTTATCAGCTGATACGATACTAAAGCCACTACACCGGAAGTCGAAATTGGAAGTTAATTTTTTTTCACTTTCCACAGGTAATTGCCAGCAGAAACACAGAACAGATGCAGCAGAGTCAGTGGCATAACTAGAGTCGATGAGGCCCGTGTGCAAGATTATCTGGTTGCCCCCCCCTAAACTTTATAAAACAGATAAGTTTCGTTAAAATAAAATAATTCAGTTTATTTAACGTAAAATAAAAAACATATTTTTAAATGTAAAGCTCCTAGAGGTCCTGTGAGGCACTCTTAAGTTCTGAGGCCCGTGTGCCGCGCCCCTTGCACCCCATGTAGTTATGCCCCTGTATTCTCTACATTTTGTATATAAATTCTTTCAATGTATTTTATTCATTTTTGTTGTTTTCTGTTCAGCTAATTAACTTAGGAGTAATCTCTTTGCAATTTCATAAATAATAGATTATAGACTTTGTTTACGCATCTTACTTGACATAAAAAACCTTGTTTATTGACTATCCTTCGGGAGAAATTTGTATATTTGGGAAATTAACTGGAATGTACTTAAATTTTATCTTGTCTTATATCTAGGGAGAACTTCGCCTTGATTCTCAAAGAAGCTGGCACCCTGTAGAAATAAAGGAACGGAGGAAAAAGGAATTTTATCTGCTTTGCCCATTTTACGAAACAAAACTAGTTATTTCTTGCCCTTTAATAAGGGTATTGGAGCTAGGCAGCTGATGGCACCCTAAACCAAATATCAGAGTGAACTAGTTTGCAGTTTTCATACTTCATATCTATATATTTTATATATTTATATTTCTTATTTCTGTACTTGTATTATGTTGTTTTACTTATTTGTTAATTATTGTAAAATACAGAAATTTAGATATATTGCTTTTTGTGTTTATATTGTAATCTATATTATAGGACATATATGTATAGTTAACAAAATAAATTCTATATATACATTCTCAAAATCTGTTATATTTTTTATATTGAGTCTGAAAAGAAAATTTAATTTTCTAGATAGAAGCATTAAATAAATTTCTCAAAATGCAGGAAAGAGTCTGTCACAAGAAATAAAGAAGCTCATAAATTGGTGTCCATTTCCTTGCGTTATCTAACTGGGTCTCCCTCTGTGTTTTGGCACATATCTGACATCATGGCATCTGTTGTAGATGCCATTTGATTTTCTTTAAAAGATTAACCGTTATATATTAGAATAAGTGATAATTATATAGTATATCAAGAAAAGGGATTTGGGATATTGTACGAACCAGGAAAAAATATTCAGTAACACTTGCTGCCATTTTTATAAGAGCCATTTCTAGGTATACTTCCTGTTCTGGTCTATACTACTAGCTTCAGCAATCAATGATGCTGCCTGTTTGTATGCTGAATATTACAGCGTCAGGTTGCACTCAAACCTACGTTATCATTGACTGGTCTTAGAAGCCAACAATCAAGAAATACACCCAATGACAAAAAAAACTATTATTTACTCCATGGAGTAACATATGAGGGTTCTAAAGCACATTAAAATTTTAAAAGAAAAGATTTGCCACATGGGAATACGTAGTCCCCCAACATATTTTTATTTATAATATAAATATAAAATATATTTAAAATCATATATAGATCATCATTCTCTTCTTTTACAGGTAGTCTTGGCAGTAGTTATTTCCAATTTATTTCCTGGGGAGATGAGTTCTTTTGTCTACATATTTAGCTTAATTTAATCATCACTTTACTCGGTTACTTTTTATGCTTCTCAGTTGAAATGTTATTTTGATGTACAGTTTTCCTCTATCCTCAAAATCATCATCATTATTTCTTTCATATATACATTGCCACCAAGTTCATAAGCTTATAGAAATTTTTCTCATGATCTACGATTCCATTATTCGATTATTAGCATGTAGTTTTTTTTTTAAATCCTACAAATTTTATTTCATTGTTTGAGTCGTGGACCTTATAATATTTATTATGTACGTATCACCATGTTTATAGTTTCAAATTATCCTTTAATTGTGTGAATTTTGAATTGTGCGTTCAACATAACCATAAAATTGACAAACCATAACAACGTTTAAAAACACAAAGCTTGTACGATTTTAAAATTGGCGCTGTTCCCCTACGTGCGCGTGGACTACACTCACTCGTCCTAGACTAGACATAAAAAACGAAACTAAGGTCCACTGAAAACTATAATGAAAAAACTGAGTGGGTATACTGTATATTCCTCTACTGTGATTTTAGTAACTTGTTATCGTCTTGTCATTTAACATTTAACCTAATTTTTTAAAATGTTTACCTTTGATAAACTATGGAATTTTATATGTAAATTCCTCTAAAATACTGAATATTTAGGTTTCAGTGACATAAAAAAAATAAATTTATACAAACAGGTACATTGTGAATTATTCATTATATGACATTTATACACAACGTTTGTTTATTCCAAAATATTGTTTTCTCTAAATTTTAAAAATAAGGTAGTATAATTAATTTTCATATCTTCTATCTTATACGTATATGTACCTGTTTAAATGAGATATGTTAGCA
Source organism: Rutpela maculata (assembly GCA_936432065.2). NCBI lineage: Eukaryota > Metazoa > Arthropoda > Insecta > Coleoptera > Cerambycidae > Rutpela > Rutpela maculata. Next base: position 77,687,515 of record OW386290.2, read on the forward strand.
AAATAAAATAGAAACGTAAAAAGGTTAGTGACTCACTTCACCAATCAGCTTTCAATTTCTTTTCAGCCCCAATTCCATGCATGCTCTTATTTTAAGGCGAGTTTATAAAAAAAGTCCCAGTCCTAACTTAGCCTATCTTAGTCTTAATTTTTTCCCTAAAAAGTTAAATGTACAGGTTACCCGTATGCCGTTTATAAAAGTCGCAATCCTGTCTTGTCCTAACTTAACCTAAAATTTTTAGATTAATTTTTCCTAGGGACTAATACCACTGAATAGATCAGAAATCAATTCCAATTGGCATGAAAAGTTCGCGTATCTATTTTACGATCAACTTAAGACAAAGGCCAGTTTTTATAAACCCGTCTTAAAACATCAGATATATTTTAGGGAAAAATTAAGACTAAGACAGGCTAAGTTAGGACTGGGACTTTTTTTATAAACTCGCCTTTATTTCAAACAGTGTCGTTTAAACTCGGTAGGTACATGGTTCAGAAATTAAATTTTCATGTGTTCAAAACATGCTGAAGAATAGAGATAGTCTAGAGCTCATTAATTAGAGTTATTTTCTCAGATATTTAAATCATTTGAGGTTAGTTTTTGTCGTCTTGCACTTCACAATTTTTACTTCATTGTGATATTGCGTGAAAGCAGTGAAAGATATATATTACCCACCAATAATCATACATTTATTGATTTTGCCGTTACTGAAGAAATAAAAATTACTATGAATGATTTGCGAATCTTTTTGTTGGCCATCTCTGCATATATAAAAATGTCATAATTAATTGACTTGACAATTTAATTTTATGAAGTGACATTTTGTATCGTAAGTTAAATAAAAACTAATTTGTTTCACTGCTCGTGTTTAGTGATTTATTTTGTTTCCTCAAAATAACACTGCGTTAACATTATTAAACATATATATTACCTCAGGATTTTATATATATATATATATATATATATATATATATATATATATATATATATATATATATATATATATATATATATATATATATATATATATATATATATATATTAATATATCCAACTTCCTATTTTTATTCGTCCTTTTAGTATATTCTATTCTATTCTATTTAGAGATGAGTTGCTATTTAACAACCTGTTATTTTATAACTGTTATTTGCAAATAGCATTAACAGACTGTTATTTCTGTTCGAAAATAACAGGTGAGAAAATAACAGATAAACAGCTGCGGCAGCAGCATGATGTATAAAATAACGTCTCTGAAATAACATTTGCAAACTGCGCGCTGCGGTATGCGCATGCCAGTACTTCTCAGCGATCTGTTATTTTGAACTGTTATTTTAAACTGTTATTTTAAACTGTTATTTTAAACTGTTATTTGAAAATAGCAGTAGCAGTTTACACTGTTATTAAAAAATAACTGCTTTTACCCATCACTAATTCTATTCAGTAATGGGTCCAATCTAAAATTTGGCATATATTATAATATAGAATGCCCTCATTCGAATAGAGTTTTAATAAATAATCAAGTGAAAAATTTGAGCATGGGTGATTCCTGTTTTGGATCTGGGAATGTGAAAAATCTGTCTGTGCGGATGCAGAATTAAAAAATAAATTAGGATACTTCCCAACAGAGAACATTGCGTTCGCTTTCGATCTCACAATTTAAAACTTATAATTATTATTGCTAAAACAATAAGGAAATACCTTCTAGCAAATAGACATTAATAAAGTTCACATTTTATTATAGGAAAAGGTATCAGATTTAGAAAAGTAATGCAAAAGTGGGTAAGTATAAAAAAATTTAAATATTGGGTTCCCTGTATTACATAAAGTCAAAACAAATAATAAATTTCTTCGTTACTTATCAGTATATTTTAATTGAATTAAAAATTTCCACCAAGCACATAAACATTCGTTAAAGTTTGACATTTGTTTAAAAATTATTGTTTATAAGTTTGGTTTTGGTAAAGAAGCTACCTCTGTAATGATAAATGAGTGCCGGGGAAATCACGCTCAACAGATGGCGCCTGTAAGTTGAACTTCTCATGAATTTCCTTAATTTTGTGAATATCTTCTAACATGTCGAAGGCATAATTTAAATTGTGTCGTTGTTTCTACTTCATTTAAGGAAACCGAATGGGTTTTTAAAGTGGAAAGCGTAACCTAACTATTACCATCACTTTCTTAGTTCCTCTTTACATGAGAGATGTCGCACCCTTTGTGATTTGCCCAGACTAAGACAATATAGTCTGTGCTTATCTTCAGTGGTCAGGATAATCATAGTACTACGGCCACAAGGTCAATGGGATTGTTTCCCGCCAACAGGGGAGAGGCATATCTGTTTATCTTAATTAGTGATGGGCGATATCGTGATTTTTCAATCACAACGTAAATCGTTACTGTGATTTTCTTATATCAGTGAATTTAAAACGTGATGTGATCACGACTTCCATAATACGATGTACGGGAGAAATTGTTAATTATTATATTGGTCTTGGTTGAACCACGGCAAGGGAACGAAATACGGAAGGAAAGTCGTGATCACGTCACGCTTTTCTGCTAACTGTACTAACAGTCGTTACCTGTGATTTCTTAATATCAGTGATTAAATCACAGTTCGTGATATATCGCCCATCACTAATCTTAATCTGTGTTTCGGCTCAGTTCGTATATAGTCTTGAACTTATAGGGTGTACCTATGTGTTTATTATTTGATTCATTCAGAATAAACAAATACATCACTGAAATATCGTCTCATATGCAAGAATCATTGACAGTGCCGGAAATAGTGAGTTTTTTCATTATGTTCTTAATCTCTGTGCTTGTACTGTAACATTTGACATTCTAACTACTATGTGACAGTTAAGTGGAGTTTTGTTCTTATTCGTGAGTCCATTTGGAAAGTAAGATAGTAATCTTCAACTATATTTTTATCTTAATTTTTGCGAATTTCCCAATAAACCCTCAAAATTAGTTTAGTTCAATTCAGATTTGTATGCATAATTCAGTGCAAGAACAACGGTAACTTTTAAGAAGGGTTTGAGCTTATAGAATGTTCAGTTAGTTTACTAATTAACCTTTTGAAATGTCCTTAGCGAAATTGGCCCCAATAATAGGCATTTCTATAATAAATTACGTTTATTTTAATACCCTTTGTGTAAAAATGTCGACCAAATAAGCGAGTCAATAAAAATTTCATATTCATTTGAACAACTTTGCGACATTCATTATTATTGATTTCACATTTCAAGTGTTACGAACTTAAGAACAATAAACAATATTTCTTGCGTACTTACGGATAATTTTTATTCTAATATTCACGTATACCTAATCAGTTCTGTGGTGAGCAAACCAATAAAGGAATTTGGGGATTCGATCGCATAAATAATTAAGGACTACCTAGGACCGAGCTTGTAATTTTTTTTACCTAGGTACTTTCCAGATAATAAAGATATTTGTTGTGCACCTGTCTATAAGATATATTAATGGTAGTAGTCCAGTCAACGGAGCGCTAAATAAATGACCAAAATCTCTAACTTGAGTGCTAATGAATGGATTTTGATGAAACCTTGTGCAATGTGTTTGTAATGACTAATAAAAAAATTAAAAAAATAGATTGGAAGGGGTCTTTTACCACGGGTTCCGTAACTTGTAGAATTAGGTCAAAAATGAAAAAAAAAAACAATATGTATGTATTTACCTTTTTTTGGGCCAAAATAAGATGTTTTTACTCTTGTGAATTTTTTAGAAAAATGCATATTTTTCGAGATATGGCCACTCGAAAGTTCCTGAAAATGGGGGAGGGGAAATGTAAAAGTTGAAAAAATGGGTCTGGTAAAGATTAGGTATCTCGGATTTTGCAAATTTTCTAAATAGTAACGCATAGTATGTGAAAATAAAGCATATTTATGAAAAAAAAATTGCGGATGAACCACACAATTAAGAGAAAAAAAATGAGTAAGTTGCGGGACCGGGGACCCATCTCTGGAATTTCTCCAATTTTTTTGCACAGATGTGTTCACGGAGGTTAATAGTAATTATTTCTGATAGTTGAAATGTTTGTGCTTATGTAAATTATTTAGGGCAAGGACAAAGGTATTTTTTTCCGAAAAAAATACCTTTGTCCTTGCCCTATAACAGTGGACTGTAAATCATGCAAATATAAGTAAGTAGTATTTAAAATGTACTTACGAATTAATGTAACCTGAAATTAACAATAAAAAGATGTAAAATTATGCATATTTTTTTTACTATTACCTACCCACTATTATAATAATTAGTAGCTAACACAAAAGGTCGGCCCTCCATTGGGCCATCACAGGGCCAGAAGTTTCATTTCTGGTCCAGTGATGGCCCACTGATGGGCCGATGTTTTGTGTTTGTTGGGAATATCATGTACCTGAAGTTTGGAACGTAGGGTGACCAGATTTTTGTGCTGGACACTTCTGCTGGGAAAAAATTGATGAGCGGGGGGAGCAGAAATCCGAAAAATCATTTCTTGATCCCAACATTTTTTGATGACCGAGAGGAAAAATTTTTTTAATCACAGATAGTACTCCAAAATGCTGGACTGTCCAGCGAAATGCCGGACGTATGGTCACCCTATTGGAACGTTCACTTGAACGAATTTTAGATGTAAAAGAAAAGTTAATAAAAACCACACATCAATTTAGGTGTGCGCGCAAACACTTTATTGCCACATTTGCTGACAATAATATCCACAATACTTTTTACACCTAAATCGAAGTCGAGATCGAAGTGTGATTTTTATTAATTTTTCTTCTTCATATGAAATTCGTTCAAGTGAACTTTCGAAACTTCAGGTACTTCTAATATCTACCCTCCTGTTCTATATTTCAGGTTAGGTTAGGTTAAGGTTGTGTTATTTTACATTTTTTTTTTTATTATTACTGGAAAACATAGGTTACGAGGCAATTGCATTACTTTATTGTAGTACTACTTATTTTCATTTAAATGATTTACAAACCACTGTTATTACCCCACCCAGTACCCCCTTTTGCTCCTCGGTCCTGTAACTTTTTAATTTTTTTTCTCTTAATTGTATGGTTCATCCGCAAATTTTTTTTCGTAAATGTGCTCTATTTATCATATACTATACATTACTATTTAGAAAATTTGCAAAATCCGAGATACCTAATCTTTACCAGACCCGAAAAAAAAAAAAAATTGAAAAAATTCAGGTGAACGTATCATCTAAATAAAAGACTTTTTTATATGCAACTTTTCTGTAAAGTGCGTTTTCACCGAGTTTTTCCGGAAAAACATGAAAAACTACCTCTATCTTTGACACTGTAGCGCTTTAAAAATATCTCGAAAAATATGTAGGTAATTTAAAAATTTGAAAAAATTCGGACGTATGCATTGAATGTACCTGAAGTTTCGAACGTTCAATTGAACGAATTTCACATGAAAAGGAATAATTAATAAAAACTAAAAGTCGACTTAGTCGTAAAATTTTTTTAGCCACATTTTCTGGAAACAATATCTAAAATACTCTTTCAAAGCCTCCTTCGCATCACAGGTCTCCAACGCACCCTTAACCACCAATCAGGCTTAGAATAATGTCCTAAACATACCCTCAAAATCTCGTTCTCACGTACCTTCCGGAACACACTGTTAATCAACCTCATTTTAAAAAAATTGACCAAAAATGTACTGGCATTCTGATCCTAACGAGCCTTCAATCGGCTACTAGCTTTGGTCATCTGTTCTCGGTCATTCTTCGACTGTTCTCGACTTTCATTTCTGTAGTTGCTCGTGGAAGATGGTTCCCCATTGGCAGCACAATTCTTACACTTGCAACACCAGGCCTCCACATCCTGGCGACTATTAACCCAATAGAACCGTTCCCGTGCTCTACTCAATGTCTTGTTTATGCTGAAGTGTCTGCTGGACGTTTCATTAAGCGCTTCCTGGAGTACTTCTGGTACACGACACCTGGGAATCACTAGACGCATGGCAACCTGCTTCCCATCTGGGCTTTCCCATGCTGTCCTCAAAAGCCCGTCTACGGCCGTAAGTGAATCCCATTGTGACCATAAAGCCTTCAGCCCCACTTCTTTGTTGGAAACATCCTTCCATACTGGACGCGTTCCCCCTTCTTTTGCTCTCAACATGGGTCCGATTTCTACATCGCGAAATTGTTCTTGCCTCAGAATTTTCTTTGTCCAACTGTCTGGAAGATCGACCTTGACAGTGTTGACTTCAACCATGTCCGGCAATTTTTCCACCTGAGGGTAGCGCTTGCAATCTTCCTTGTCTGGTTTTCTGGATAATGCAGGAGTTTTGACTGCCTGCGTTGTCAACAGCCTGGTTTTCTCGCATTGGTCGTTCACTTTTGACAGAATAAATTGTTCGTTCCCAATCCTTAAGACTCGTTTTCCTACGTCAACAATAAATCCATACTGTTCCATGATGTTCCGCCCCAAAATGAAGTCATCCGTGGTGTCAGCCACGATGACCTTGTCATGAAACCTTAATTGTCCAGTATGCAAACCCAGGTCTACTTCTCCATGAACCGTAACCCTGTCCCCCATAGCTATCCGGACAATTACTTCATTTTGCCTCTTGGTAATCTTTATGCCCGATATAAATCCTGGCCGTACCATTGATGACGTAGTACCTGTGTCGATGGTAAACAGACATTTTTCAATTCAATTCAATTCTTTATTGGTGGTAAAATACACAGAGTGTTTACACACGTCAACATACAATAAGAAAGATAAAATACAATAAGGAAGATAAAATACAAAGTACATGATATTAAATGTATAAAATATAGATATAAGGTATAAGACTAACGGCACAGAATACAAATGACAAACTAAGAAAAAAAAAATTTATAAGCAATAAATATATAGTCGGTATGGTATGGTAATTTGTCATTGCTTATTTACAGAACACTGCACAATGATACACACATTAGATTTTAATCGAGGCAAAGTTACTGGCTAAAAATTCGTTAGTACTATAAAAAGCATTATTAAGTAAATGTGTTTTTTTTTTCTTCCATTCACATAGCCTTGTAACAGTAGACTTTTCCAAATTCCTCGAAGCTGGGAAATTTTTATTTCTCTGGGGGCACTGCATTCCCTAGCCAGCACAACCCCCCTGCTTCCTTCAAGATTCACAGCATTTACTTGACTCTCCGGGTTGTGCTGTCGACAGTCTCGTTTCATATGTCCCACCTTGCCGCAGTTGTAACATTTAATACCGCCTTCCTTTGTTTTGCTGTTTTTCCTGTTTTCCGAGGTCATCCAGTTTATCGAATAATTTGGTAAACATTTTCTGCATCTCGGTCAACACGGGGTTCTGGTTCGTTTCTGGTTGTGATTCTTCGAGAGTCACAGCTCGCACTCTCGACCTTGGAGTATCTCTATATGCGGCTTCTACTTCAAGTGCACGCACCAAGGCTTCACTGCTACTTTGGTGTCTCGTTAGCCTCAGAACTCGCCTGACCTCTTCGTCCCTAATGCCATCTAAAAAGGCTCCCGCGGCTAATTGTTCCTGAAATTCTCTAGGTGTACTCGGATATGCCAGGTGTGCCAGTCTCTCTATGGCAGCCTCGAATTCTTGTAAACTTTCTCCAGCCTTCAGTGTCCGTGATTTTAGCTGGGCGTGGTATACTTGGGCGAGATGTTGGTCGCCATATCTCAAGTCCAATGCAGCTTCCAGGACTTTGAAGTCCCTTTGTTTATCCACTGGGATAGTCTGAAGTAATTCTGAGGCCTGGCCCCTTAATGCCAGAACTAATGCCATAGCCTTTTCCTCGTTATCCCAGTTATTCGCCGATGCTGCTGCCTCGAATTGTCTCTTGTAGGTTGTCCATGAGCTTTGGCCATCAAAGGAGGGAGGTTTTAGTCGAGGACCTGATGATGCTACCAGCTATCCTCCTTTCTCTCTCAGCTGTCTTTTAAGGCGCTCTACTTCTACTTCAAACTCATTAACTTTTTCTTCTACCTTATCTACTTTTCCTTCAACCTTATCTACTTTTTCTTCGACCTTGTTTATCTCTTCTTTAACTTCTTCCTTGACAGAAATGATTGCGTCCTGTTGTATTTTTATTTGATCGCTCAGGATTTTCCTTAATTCCTCCTGGCGTCTTTCTTCCAAGTCTTCCATTATTTTTCTGAGTTTGTCTTTTTCCTCTTGACGTTGTCTTTCTTGTTCTTCTTTCTCCTCTTGCTGTCGTATCTTCAGGTCTTCCATAATTTGTCTCAATTCGTCTTTCTCTTCTTGATGTCTTGTTTCTTCATGCTCTTTTTCTTTCTGACGTCTTCTTTCTTCATCCTCTTTTTCCTTCTGACGTCTTCTTTCATCATCCTCTTTTTCTTTCTGACGTCTTATTTCCTGATCTTCCATCATTTTCTTTAATTCGTCCCTTTCTTCTTGACGCCGTTTTTCTTCCTCCTGGCGTTTTCTTTCTTGCTCTTCTTTATCTTCCTGGCGTTGCTGCGCCATCATCTTCGTAAACTCCACAAATAGATCCTTCATTTGTTTCTCTCCTGCCATACTTCTTGTTTCTATGGGCGTAAGATTATGTACGGGTGTGAAATCATCCACATCCACATTTTAAAGTAGGACTATAATCGATAAAGTCGTGGGTTTAAAGAATAATTTGATTTTCGTTGTAGAGTTTTAATTTTAACGTGGTGCCATTATGTAAGATCATGAATACGAGAAATGTACTGAATTTATTTAGGAGCCCGTCTAGTAGAGTAGGGTGGTATAGGGTTGAAATAATTTAAAAATTATTACTTATTTTATCATCAGCTATATAAAAATTACTTATTTTAGCAACACTTGTTGTCGAGCTATAATTTTAATGAAGTTTCGTTAAGAATAAAGAAATACATCTGTCCAATGCATTGAAATCATTTTCCAGCCCGTCTAGGAGGGTTAGAGGGGGTGAAATTATTTAAAAATTACTAATTTTACAACAGTTGTTGTGGAGGTTTCGTTAAGAATAAAGAAATATATCAGACCAATGCATTGAAACCATTTTCCAGCCCGTCTAGGGGGTCGAAATACTTTAAAAATTATTTATTTTCGTAACTGTTGATGTCGAGCTATAATTTTAATAAGGTTTCGTTAAGAATAAAGAAATACATCTGACCAATGCATTGAAACCATTTTCCAGCCCGTCTAGGGGTGGTGAACGGGGTGGAAATACTTTAAAAAATTACTTATTTTCGCAACTGTTGATGTCGAGCTTCAATTTGAACGTGGTATTGTTAAGAATAATAATAATAATAATAATAAAAGCTTTTTATTGATATATATACATAACACATACATACATATCAAAAGGCCATCGACCGAGGTCCTTCAGCCTGTCTTTTTTTATAACAAATAAGTCATTTACAAAGATGTTGTACTAATTGTAAATACATACTGTAGAGTAAAAAAAAAAAAAAATGTTTATATTGGATACTTAAATTTAAACAGTATTAAGGATTTTCAGATAATGAAATTAATATTTCTTGAATTGTTTTTTCAGGAAACTTGAACTTGGAGGGTTGATGTCTTGGTCTGGTAATAAACATATGTTGCATTATTTCCATATTATGATGACGATTGGCAAACTTTAAGGATAGCTCTTTTAATCTTTCGAGAATAGGCTGAATATTTGTTTTGCTGTAAAGCAATTCATTTGAAGGATTATGAAGTGGATTTGTGGGGTGACGAATTTTCGTTATAATTCTCAGAGCTGTAGTTTCTGCCGTTTTTATATTATTAAGAGTTGGAAGTCGACAATTGAGGTATAAAACATGTCCATATTCGAGTATCGGACGACATATGGATGCATAAATTTTTGTGGCAGTTCGGGTACTTATACCTTTGTTTTTGTAGGTTAAAGCTCTGAAGTGTTTGGCTCTTGTTATTGTACGTCTTTTTATTAATTTGGTGTGGTGTTTTAAATTCAATTTGTGATCCAGCAGAATTCCAAGGTATTTAGCAGTTAGGGAAGGCCTTATTTGATGATTCCTGATTGATATCGAAGGGGAAGTGTGTGACGGGACGTGATTAAATATTAGGAGCTGTGTTTTCAAGGGGTTGGGATGTATTCTCCAGTTGTTAAACCATGTTTCCGTTTCGGTCATTAATGTTTGAAGGTGTTCTATAGTTTTATTTAAAGATTTTCCATGTGCCATCAGTACTGTATCATCTGCGTATTGTAGAATATAGGAATTAGTGTCATTTAGATTTTGTTGGTGAAGGATATCAGAGCAGTATACATTATAAAGAAGTGGTGAAAGTGGTGAGCCTTGTGGAATTCCTTGTTCAGGGGTGAATTTTTCAGACACATTGTTGTTTACTTTTATGTAAAGCTCTCTGTTTTCAGGAAAATTCTTTACTATATGAATTAAGTAATCTGGTATATGTAAATGTTTTAATTTATATAAGAGACCGATGTGCCACACACTGTCAAACGCCTTTTTTATGTCAAGAAAAATTGCTGCTGATTTTAAGTTTTTGTGTTTTGCAGTTTGCACATTTGATGTTAATATCGACAAAGGATGAATTGTTCCACATTTTTCCTTAAATCCATATTGAAATTTTGGTATATTGTCCTGCACTAATTCCTGAATTTTAGCCCTTATTATTTTTTCAAAAAGTTTTCCAAGCACTGGCAAAAGTGTTATAGGTCGATAATTATTTGCAATTGTGTTGTCCGAATTTGGTTTAGGAATTGTTATTATTTGTCCCTTTTTCCAGTCGCCTGGAAAATAACAGTGGTTTATGCAATATTCAAAAATAGTTATAATATATCTATGTATTTCATAATCGAGTTTTTTCACTATTGTCCAAGGCACGTTGTCGTATCCTGGCGAAGTATTCTTTTGCGCGGCTAATATCTGAAAATATTCTTCTTCATTTAATTGATGGTTACTAGGTGCCAAATTTTGATTGAAATATTGATCATACCATTCGTTTACTTCTTCATACAGTTGTTGGTTAAAATTAGGGGAGTCTTCCTGTTTATATGTTTTTTCAAAATGTGTAGCAAATAGGTTGGCTTTATCTGCATCAGAATTATGTTGTTTACCATTTTCTATCAAAGGTGGAATAGAATGTTTGATTTTATATTTGGATAGTTTATTGATTTGCTGATAATAATTTCTTTCCTGAAGTTCATTAATTTTTTGACATGATTCCAACCATTTGTGTGTTCTGTAATGCTCTATCATTTTGTGAATATTTTTATTAAATTCATTTATTTTTCTTTTAAATCCTGTGTTGTTGTTTTTATACTCTCGATACATCTTGCGTTTTATTTTAATAAGTTTTATAATAAATGGTGGTAATTCATGTGTATGATACTGGGTGTTCATTTTAGGTGTGTTTGATAAAATGGATTCTTGAAGTTTAATATTGAAATTTGAAATACCTTCAGGAGATATGGGTTTGTTTTCATTATGGTTTATATATGTTTTAATTTCTTTGTTCACTTTTTCGATATTGCACTGTGAGAATTTGTATTTAATTGTAGTTTCTTCTGGATTAATGGCTCTGTTCAAATCAAATTTAATTTTTATTGAGAGATGGTCTGATCCTATGTCTGGTATTAATTCTATATCATCAATGTTGTTAGAGATGTTCCTGGTGTGCAACACTAAGTCTGGTGTTGAGTCTGGATTGTTAGGCATGATGAAGGTGGGTGATGTCTGTATTTTTACAAAGTTGCTATTTTTTAAAAAGTTATTTAATTGCCTCCTTTTTGCTGCGTTAACATTAAAATCTCCAATAATAATCCCATACTTGTACTGAATGGCCTTAGTGAATATCGTTTCTTCGATACCAGATGTTGGGTGGATGTATACGAGAAATATATGTAAATTATCGTCTAGAAAAGGGATGGAAAAATGTACTGTTTCATTGAGAGGATTATTTATTCGTGGAGAATTTTCTCTTCTCATTTTAAGGTTAGGGTGTATTTGAGCAAGACTGCCTCCTCTAACATTATTTTGAAGTATGTTTCCATTTTGTTGCAGGATGTGCCAGTTTCGGTATTTAGTATTTGAATCAGATTTGGTTTTAGACTCAACAAATAGTGCACAGTTTATATCATAGGATTCTACTACATGGTTAATTATGTGTTTTTTAGGAATATAACTGTTTACATTTGTGTAAAGTATATTAAGTTTCGACGAGAACTTGCACATTATTTTCTCCGTGTGTAGGTTCTGTAGGTGAAGGTAGATCAGGAAAGTTCATATCGAACATTAAAATATAAATTCTATTTCCAGAAATAAATGAAACTGTAGTGTCAATGTTATAGTCGGCAATAAATCGTTTCCTTAATTTGAGTAATAATTCATCTCTGTTTGTATTCTTTGGCTTATTTAATTTATGTATGTAAGTATTTATGATTAAATCATGTACAGTGAGAGGTGCATGTATTTTAGAGGTCTTCTTCGTCGAATCTGTAATTTCACTGGATTTTTTATTTAGTAATTTTACTGGTATATTTGGTATGCCTTCTATGGGTTTGGTAGGTCGTTTAGTACATTTAAATGACCATGCTTGATGATCTTCTGCTCCACAAGCCGTACATTTGGGAGGTAGATTGGTTTTACATTTATTGGTGTTGTGATTTTGACCACATTTACTGCATTTTGGGGGTGCATTACAGTTCTCAGATGTATGTGTGAATTCAAGGCACTTATTACAGGGTAATGGTGCTGGTGGTGGAGGAGTGCTTGGATATACAAGATAGTGCCTACATTTGAAGAAGAGCACTTCGTTTAACAGTTTTTCATAAGATAAAACACATGAAGTTATAATTCTTATATAATGGCATGGTTTGTTGGTGGATTTTGAAATAATTCTTTTGCAGTATCTATGTTCTATGTGTAGTTTTTTAAGATTTTCACTAATCTGATCATCATTTTCTCTCGAGATTTAAGTTTTTGTAGGGTATTAATTAAAATGATTTTAGTGGTGTTAGACTTCAATAAAAATCCCTTAGTTGTTTTTAATATAATGTCATGGTTGTTGGGTCTTTCATGTTCCCATATCTCTGCCATTTCTAGCCTGTTTGTTGTGGTGGTTGTATTAATGTAGAATAAATGATTATACTGTTTTTGTTTTATCTCATTCATTTTAGCTGAGTAATTTTTTGTTGTGGAATTTTTGTTTGTGTTTTGTCTTGTGCTTATCTGGCTTGTTTTTGTGTTAGAATCTTTTTGTGGAGTTCCTATGATGATAGTATTTATCTCTTCACTTGAAATAGTTTTTGTCCTCTTTCTTAAAATTGGAGGAGAGTCTAGAGGCCGTTTGTTTTTGTCTTTTTTCTTCTTCACAGTTTTCCAAGTGTCCTTTTCACTTTCACTAATTTCCATTTCGCTTCCACCACTTTCATCACTCATTCCAATGTTTGACTGTCACTGATAGACTGCGTGTTAAGAATAAATAAATACATCTGACCAATGCATTGAAACCATTTTCCAGCCCGTCTAAGCGGGGTGAGCGGGGGTCAAAATACTTTAAAAAATTACTTATTTTCGCAACTGTTGATGTCGAGCTTCAATTTGAACGTGGTTGCTAAAATAAATAATTTTTTAATAATTTTAACCCCCGCTCACCTTCAAAGACGGGCTGAAAAATAGTTTCAATGCATTGGTCAGATGTGTTTTTTTATTCTTAACAAAACCCCTTTATAATTAAAGCTCGACGTGAATTGCTTTAAAATTAGTAATTTTTAAAGAATTTCACCCCATCTTACTCCCCTAGACGGGCTGGAAAATGATTTCAAATCATTGACCGGATGTATTTTCCTATTCTTAACAATACCACAATAAAACTGAAGCTCCACAACAACAGTTGCTAAAATAAGTAATTTTTTAAAGTATTTCGACGAGCTGGAAAATGGTTTCAATGAATTGGTCAGATGTATTTCTTTCTTCTTAACAATGGCACGTTCAAACTGAAGCTCGACATCAACAGTTGCGAAAATAACAAATTTTTTAAAGTATTTCCACCCCTCGATCACCCCCCTAGACGGGCTGGAAAATGGTTTCAATGCATTGGTCAGATGTATTTATTTATTCTTAACGAAACCTTATTCAAATTATAGCTTGACATAAACAGTTGCTAAAATAAGTAATTTTTAAAGTATTTCGACCCTCGCTCACCCCCTTAGACGGGCTGGAAAATGGTTTCAATGCATTGGTCAGATGTATTTCTTTGTTCCTAACAATATCACGTTCGACATCAACGGTTGCGAAAATAAATAATTTTTTAAAGTATTTCGACCCCCGCTCACCTGCCTAGACGGGCTGGAAAATGGTTTCAATGCATTGGCCACATGCATTTCGCCATTCTTAACAATACCACGTTAAAATTGAAGCTCGACATCAACAGTTGCGAAAATAAGTAATTTTTTAAAGAATTTCAACACCCGCTCACCCCCCTAGACGGGCTGGAAAATGGTTTCGATGCATTGGCAGGGTTGGAAAAAAAACAGTTTTTTTTCATTTTAAACAAAAAAACAGTTTTTTTTGTTTTGAACAGTTTCTTTTGTTTAAAACAGGTTTTTTTAAAATTTTTGAGGGTATGTTTAAAACGTGTTTAAAACAGGTTTAAAACGTTTAAAACTATATTCAACTAAAATTAAATGGCGCCAGGCACACTATGTTTGTTACTACTAGTTGATGTCAGATGGCGGCTCTTAAACGGATTTTACAGCACTCTACAAATAAAATGCTCAGTTTAATGTACGTAACCACTATATCGGAATTATTTATCGGTATGGACCATCATCGGTACTTTTCCAGCTTTTCCACAAACTCCAAAATAATACATTTATTTAAAACATTGCACTGTGTTTTAAACACTTGTTTAAAACATTGCATTTTGTATTAAATATGTTTTAAACATTTCTTTAAAACACAGTGCAATGTTTTAAACATGTTTTAAACACTTTGTTTTAATCATGCCAACCCTGTGCATTGGTCAGATGTATTTCTTTCTTCTTAACAATACCACGTGTAAACAGAAGCTCGACATCAACATTTGCGAAAATAAGTTATTTTTTAAAGTATTTCGACCACCGCTCAACCCCCTAGACGGGCTGGAAAATAGTTTCAATGCATTGGTCAGATGTATTTCGCCATTCTTAACAATACCACGTTAAAATTGAAGCTCCACATCAACAGTTGCGAAAATAAGTAATTTTTTAAAGTATTTCAATCCCCGCTTGAAATGGTTTAGATGCATTGGTCAGATGTATTTCTTTATTCTTAACAATACCACGTTTAAACAGAAGCTCGACATCAACAGTTGCGAAAATAAGTAATTTTTTAAAGTATTTCCACCCCGCTCACCCCCCTAGACGGGCTGGAAAATGGTTTCAATGCATTGGTCAGATGTATTTCTTTATTCTTAACGAAACCTTATTAAAATTTTTACTCCATCTCACCCCCTAGACGGGCTGGAAAATGATTTCAATGCATTGGCCAGATGTATTTCTCTATTCTTAACAATACCACGTTAAAATTAAAGCTCGACAGCAACAGTTGCGAAAATAAGTAATTTTTTAAAGTATTTCAACCCCCGCTCACCCCCGTAGACGGGCTGGAAAATGGTTTCAATGCATTGGTCAGATGTATTTCTTTATTCTTAACGAAACCTTATTAAAATTTTTACCTCATCTCACCCCCTAGACGGGCTGGAAAATGATTTCAATGCATTGGCCAGATGTATTTCTCTATTCTTAACAATACCACGTTAAAATTAAAGCTCGACAGCAACAGTTGCGAAAATAAGTAATTTTTTAAAGTATTTCAACCCCCGCTCACCCCCGTAGACGGGCTGGAAAATGGTTTCAATGCATTGGTCTGATATTTTTCTTTACTCTTAACGAAACCTCACTAACATTAT
Organism: Rutpela maculata; assembly: GCA_936432065.2. NCBI lineage: Eukaryota > Metazoa > Arthropoda > Insecta > Coleoptera > Cerambycidae > Rutpela > Rutpela maculata. Next base: position 77,703,412 of record OW386290.2, read on the forward strand.
AGCTCGACAACAACTGTTGCTAAAATTAGTAATTTTTAAAGAATTTCACCCCATCTCACCCCCTAGACGGGCTGGAAAATAATTTCAATGCATTGGCCAGATGTGTTTCTCTATTCTTAACAATACCACGTTAAAATTAAAGCTTGACAGCAACAGTTGCTGAAATTAGACTAGACGGGCTGGAAAATGGTTTCAATGCATTGGTCTGATATATTTCTTTATTCTTAGCGAAACCTCACTAAAATTATAGCTCGACAACAACTGTTGTAAAATTAGTAATTTTTAAATAATTTCACCCCCGCTCACCCCCGTAGACGGGCTGGAAAATGGTTTCAATGCATTGGTCAGATGTATTTCTTTATTCTTAACGAAACCTTATTAAAATTTTTACCTCATCTCACCCCCTAGACGGGCTGGAAAATGATTTCAATGCATTGGCCAGATGTATTTCTCTATTCTTAACAATACCACGTTAAAATTAAAGCTCGACAGCAACAGTTGCGAAAATAAGTAATTTTTTAAAGTATTTCAACCCCCGCTCACCCCCGTAGACGGGCTGGAAAATGGTTTCAATGCATTGGTCTGATATTTTTCTTTACTCTTAACGAAACCTCACTAACATTATAGCTCGACAACAACTGTTGCTAAAATTAGTAATTTTTAAAGAATTTCACCCCATCTCACCCCCTAGACGGGCTGGAAAATAATTTCAATGCATTGGCCAGATGTGTTTCTCTATTCTTAACAATACCACGTTAAAATTAAAGCTTGACAGCAACAGTTGCTGAAATTAGACTAGACGGGCTGGAAAATGGTTTCAATGCATTGGTCTGATATATTTCTTTATTCTTAGCGAAACCTCACTAAAATTATAGCTCGACAACAACTGTTGTAAAATTAGTAATTTTTAAATAATTTCACCCCCTCTAACCCTCCTAGACGGGCTGGAAAATGATTTCAATGCATTGGACAGATGTATTTCTTTATTCTTAACGAAACTTCATTAAAATTATAGCTCGACAACAAGTGTTGCTAAAATAAGTAATTTTTATATAGCTGATGATAAAATAAGTAATAATTTTTAAATTATTTCAACCCTATGCCACCCTATTCTACTAGACGGGCTCCTAAATAAATTCAGTACATTTCTCGTATTCATGATCTTACATAATGGCACCACGTTGAAATTAAAACTCTACAAAGAAAATCAAATTATTTTTTACACCCACGACTTTATCGATTATAGTCCTACTTTAAAATGTGGATGTTGATGATTTCACACCCGTAGATTATGTTACAATAGAATAAATTTAACTGTCACGTCAATATCGGTAATGGAACTTTCCAGAAAAATCTCAAAATGGCACGAAAAAGTCTTATCCAGAGTCTTTTGTCACTATCCAGTTCAGAGAATTTAATAATCTCCACTAATGTCCAAACAGAAAAGTTCTAGAAATTTTTCACGTACTAACACAAATGAGTCTTTTTCAGTGTCTCTATCACTACTCAGTTTAAAGGATTTAATTATTACACTAGTGTCCTAATAAAATGTTCTACAATGTCACAAAAAATGCACTTAACACTATTTTCCCGTTCGAAAATAACCCTCGAACAATGTCCAGAAATTAGTCCTCTGTGTTAGCACTAACCCTCGAGAATACTTCTCGAACACTTCAGCACAACTTCAGAGCTCCTCTTGTCAGAAAATTCCGCTTCTGACATCAATTTGTAACGTTTCCACCCCTAGGAAACCACCCTTGCAAATTCCGTGGGTTCCAAAAATTATAACCAGAGATAATCACTAACACTTTATTAAATAATTTTACTGGATACTTCACAATACTATTATTAACTTAAGTGAACTTTACTGAATAACAATGTTTATCACTTTGTTTTCACTTTGGAGTCTTAACCTCACTTGTCAAATCCAAGACTTTCTACTTTCTCCGCCGATAATACGGCCTTATATACCCCTAGTGATTGCTTCCTGAATTATTCTAGAAAAACGGCGCGGCGTTATCTAGAAGTCTCTTTTCTCTAATGTTCCAGAACGTTTCTACTGTTTCTACTGTCTCACAGATGGCATAACGTACAACATGATGTATTTTGTTCATGTATTTAGTGCTGCCTTTCCCCAAGGGGTGGATATTTGTAACAATATAATTATTGGTAATTTTCTGAAGTCGAGTGTTGGTTAAGGGTGTGTTCCGGAAGTTACATGAGAATGACGTTTCGAGGGTATGTTTAGGACATTATTCTAAGCAAATATGGCCAAGAAAATTTTTGGTGTAAGAAAGATATAATTATTGGTAATTTTCTAAAGTCAAGGGTTGGTTAAGGGCAGGATGGATTTGATTTAAATCAAAATGAATACATCAATGATTTAAATCAAGATTTAAATCAACCTCATTTGAATGTTGGCACCACTAGTACTCGGTTCACGGCGCATGCACAAAATGCGAACATTTGACATTTGTGAAGCTTAGTTCAAATATTTGTTTTTTAGGTAATTTCAGTATAGGTCGTGTGCACGTGACGTCACAGATCTGAGAACGAAGGAAAACAAACCGCTGTCATTAGCTGTCAAATGGCGACTGAGAAAACGTCGAATTATGCAATTTGTCAAACACAGTTTCCAACTCTCAGTTTAGAAGAGTTGGCAGCAGTGATTGACAAATTGCATAATTCAACATTCTTTAAATATTGTAGACACGAAACAACCTAATAAAGATGATTTATATTCAGTGGAAGTAGGTGTAACATTAAAGATAATGAAAACAACGTTATGATTATTATATTATAGGTATTTAATTGTTGCAAAGTTTGGAAATTAGACGAGTTGGTCAACATGTGCAGTGAATTAGAGTGATACCAATATACTGTCCGCCATGACACTTTTTACCAAACTTTCTTTCGCGCAAATCGTCAATTGAGGTTTTTATGAAAATGAAAGATAATGAAATTCCGGACAAAAATGATCTCTTCCATTTTTTATGTACAACGAACGGTTTAGGCAAAAATGTGCTTCGAAGTTTCCGCGCAAATAGGTAAATACAAAAAATTTAAGGTCAACAATTTGCTATATCATATGACATTAAAATTTACGTAGCAGTTCTCCTTTTATAATGTGTTTTCATTTGCATATTATCACAGAGTACAGTAACTATACAGAGGCGAAGGCAAGCCTTCCCGCCAAAACCAAATTTGTATACTCATCGCCATTTTTTAAATGGTATATCAGTCAACCTCACTTTTATGTTGACACTGTTGAGGTTTATCGTGTTAAGTTTGGATTCGTTAATTTTATTTCCACTCATTTTGGGAGATTGAAAACATTAACTGAGAATTAAAATTCTCATAAATAAACCTAGTGTACAACTCAATTGAAAATAGGCGCCGATTAGAAACAATTCAAATGGTAATATTTTTCAATCCAACTCGAAATACACTGTTTTTTCAGTGTATCCTTAAATGGGGATCTGCACGTGACATCATAGCTAACCTCAAAAATATATATTTCTTAGAATTCAAAATTATTATGTAGCTATTATTAAAATTTCTGCCTGATTCTCATACTTTCTACCAAAATCTAGTTCAATGTAATGTTTATAAAGTTTTGACCAGTTTGTCACAATAAAATAAAACGCATTTTGCAGGTTAGAAATCTAACCTATTAAAAGAAATAAATTAACAACATATTTCTCACAGTGTAGACGCAACTGGTACGCAAGGTCACAGAAAACGAGCCATCAAAACTCAAAGGACTGACTGAAATTAAAACCAATTTTAGGGAACATAGCAGCCAGGGTTCGAAAAAAAACAGTTTTTTTTCATTTTAAACAAAAAAACAGTTTTTTTTGTTTTGAACAGTTTTTTTTGTTTAAAACAGGTTTTTTTAAAAGTTTTAAATGGTATGTTTAAAACAGATTTAAAACGTTTAAAACTATATTCAACTAAAATTAAATGGTGCCAGGCACACTATGTCTGCTACTACTTACTAATTGATGTCAGATGGCGCTCTTAAACTAATTTTATAGCACTCTGCAAATAAAATGCTCAGTTTAGTGCACGTGACCACTATATCGGAATTATTTATCGGAATGGACCATCATCGGCACTTTTCCTGCTTTTCCACCTTTTCCACCTTTTCCACACACTCCAAAATAATACATTTATTTAAAACATTGCACTGGGTTTTAAACTATGTTTTAAACAGTGTTTAAAACATAGCATTTTGTAATAAATATGTTTTAAACATTTGTTTAAAACAGTGCGATGTTTTAAACACTTTGTTTAAAACATTTTGTTTAAAACATTTTGTTTTAAACATTTTGTTTTAAACATGCCAACCCTGCATAGCAGGTACTCAAAATACCATATTTTAATGTTTTTTTTTTTACCTAGGCATTGAATTTTGATTTAAATCATGATTTTTTTTATTTTTTTCAAAAAAAATCATGATTTTTTCCCCACTGGTTAAGGGTGTGTTCCGGAAGTGACATGAGAATGACGTTTTGATGGTATGTTTAGGACATTATTTTTAGCAAATGTGGCCAAGAAAATTTTTGGTGCCAGTTTTAATTTTTGGTCAATTTTTTTAAAATGAGAGGTTGATTAAGTGTGTGTTCCGGAAGGTACGCGAGAACGAGATTTTGAGAGTATGTTTAGGACATTATTCTAAGCAAATGTGGACAAGAAAATTTTTGGTGTAAGAAAGATATAATTATTGGTAATTATCTGAAGTTAAGGGTGTGTTCCGGAAGTTACATGAGAATGACGTTTTGAGGGTATGTTTAGGACATTATTTTTAGCAAATGTAACCAAGAAAATTTTTGGTGTAAGAAAGATATAATTATTGATAATTCTCTAAAGTCAAGGGTTGGTTAAGGGTGTGTTCCGGAAGGGACATGAGAATGACGTTTAGAAGGTATGTTTAGGACATTATTCTAAGTAAATGTGGCCAAGAAAATTTTTGGTGTAAGAAAGATATAATTATTGGTAATTTTCTAAAGTCGAGGGTTGGTTAAGGGTATGTTCCGGAAGTGACATGAGAATGACGTTTTGAGGGTATGTTTAGGACATTATTCTAAGCAAATGTGGTCAAGAAAATTTTTGGTGTAAGAAAGATATAACGGTAATTTTCTAAAGTCGAGGGTTGATTAAGGGTGTGTTCCGGAAGTTGCATGAGAATGATGTTTTGAGGGTATGTTTAGGACATTATTCTTAGCAAATATGGCCAAGAAAATTTTTGGTGTAAGAAAGATATAATTATTGGTAATTTTCTAAAGTCGAGGGTTGGTTAAGGGTATGTTCCGGAAGTGACATGAGAATGACGTTTTGAGGGTATGTTTAGGACATTATTCTTAGCAAATGTGGCCAAGAAAATTTTTGGTGTAAGCCAGTTTTAATTTTTGGTCAATTTTTTTAAAATGAGGGTGATTGAGGGTGTGTCCCGGAAGGTACGTGAGAACGAGATTTTGAGGATGTATTTAGGACATTATTCTAAGCAAATTTGGACAAGAAAATTTTTGGTGTAAGAAAAATATAATTATTGGTAATTTTCTGAAGTCAAGGGTTGGTTAAGGGTGTGTTCTGGAAGTTACATGAGAATGACGTTTTGAGGGTATGTTTAGGACATTATTCTTAGCAAATGTGGCCAAGAAAATTTTTGGTGTAAGTCAGTTTTAATTTTTGGTCATTTTTTTTTAAATTGGGGGTTGATTAAGGGTGTGTTCCGGAAGGTACGTGAGAACGAGATTTTGAGGGTATGTTAAGGACATTATTCTTACATGAGAATGACGTGAAGATATAATAATTATTGGTAATTTTCAGAAGTCAAGTTAAGGGTGTGTTTCGGAAGTTACATGAGAATGACGTTTTGAGGGTATGTTAAGAACATTATTCTTAGCAAATGTGATCAAGAAAATTTTTGATGTAAGCCAGTTTTAATTTTTGGTCAATTTTTTTAAAATGAGGGGTTGATTAAGGGTGTGTCACGGAAGGTACGTGAGAACGAGATTTTGAGGATGTATTTAGGACATTATTCTAAGCAAATTTGGACAAGAAAATTTTTGGTGTAAGAAAGATATAATTATTGGTAATTTTCTGAAGTCAAGGGTTGGTTAAGGGTATGTTCCGGAAGTTACATGAGAATGACATTTTGAGGGTATGTTTAGGACATTATTCTTAGCAAATGTGGCCAAGAAAATTTTTACTGTAAGTCAGTTTTAATTTTTGGTCATTTTTTTTAAAATGAGGAGTTGATTAAGGGTGTGTTCTGGAAGGTACGTGAGAACGAGATTTTGAGGGTATGTTTAGGACATTATTCTAAGCAAATGTGGACAATAAAATTTTAGGTGTAAGCCCGATTTAATTTTTGCTAATTTTTTTAACTTAGGTTTGGTTAAGGGTGCGTTGGAGATCTTCGATGCGAAGGAGGCTTTGAAAGAGTATTTTAGATATTGTTTCCAGCAAATGTGGCTAAAAAATTTTTACGACTAAGTCGACTTTTAGTTTTTATTAATTATTCCTTTTCATGTGAAATTCGTTCAATTGAACGTTCGAAACTTTTGAGCCATATAAAACACCCATGTATGTATGTATACAAAGTTTTGTTTTTATCTAAAATAAGTTTACGAGGATTTTTCGGTAGAAGAATACTGCAATATTGGACTAACTTCTTTATTAGAACAGCTCACAACACTTTCTGGTGGCTGCGAGTTTGGTACGGACATTTATACACTCAAAGAAAATGATAGGTAAATTCAACCAAAAAGAGCATATGAAATCGCGCCTATCTAGTTTCATAGTTAAATCAATCAGAAAAGAATAGTCATACAACTTTATTTGTTTTCGTAAACAAATAGTAGTTTAATAATCATATCTTCTTGTAACAAATTAAATAGTACAATGACATTTTTTTATGTTCACTAACCATTTTCAACTTGGTCTACAATTAAATAGTACAACGACTGTTTTTGTTCACCAACTAATTTTTAGGTTGATCTACACTTTATTGTATGATGAAGTTTTTTTTGGTTAGCCAAAATCTCAGTATTGAGACATCAGACCACCCAAACCAAAGATTAGAGATCGTTTATAAGATCCATCCAAATATATCGATGATCCCTGAGAGAATTTGCAATCATGTTATTAATTTTCTATAAATTCATAAGAGTATAAGATAATGCATGATTGATTATTGTCAGTGATTTGTATATGGCGTCATCTGGGAATAATTTCTGTAATAGACTACGTGGTAAGCAAGCAAATTTTATGGTAATTCTTTTAGAACTTCTAGAAGACGACAATAATATTGGTTTATCTACCAAGTACAATAATACAGCGAACTAATACTGGGTTAGAATTACAATTCGATAATAGTTAAAAATAAAATATACTATTATCTAGTTTAATTTGACAGAATTCAACAAAATAATAGTCAGACGAAAAAAATAATAGTCTTATTCATCTATTTTTTAAGTTAATGTTTGTTTTGTTGTACGACAACTTTTTATTAATTAAAATAATAATCACCTCTTGTTTAAAAATACCATCAATATAATTTAGTTTAACAAAATTAACGATATTGTTAGTTAACCATTTTTTTTTGTTGAATTTACCCATACTATTTCTTTGAGTGTATGTCCGGTTTATCAAACCAGGGGACCATTTGATAATTCAAAATAATATTTATAACTATATTTATTATGACGTTTACTAATCCAAATAAAATAATGGGTAAACAAGTGATAGCGTAAAACTATCAATATTATTTATAACTATATTTATTATGACATTTACTAGTATTGTTATCAAAATAAAAATAACGAGTAAACAAGTGATAACGTATAACTCCTCCCTTCTTAAAATGGATTCATATCCTTTACATGAAGGTTTGAATCTTGGAGTTCAATAGGTTCATTGGGCGGTTTGCCTTTATTTATAATTTTTATGTTAAATGGCTTTGTCTTGAAATATTTAAAGAAAACGTAAATTAAAATTACAAAAATAATCAAAAAAATAAGAAAGTAGAGAATCCAAGTGTGATGAGTAGGAGTCTTGAAGTCTTCAATTTCTAGTGGTTGGAGTTGCTTTAGTGATTCAGACATTTTGCTTAAGTCTGCGGGAAATTCTTCTAAGCGAAGGGACATAATATATCTTTCAATTTTCGGTAGATAGAATGGATGTATCTGAAGTTTCGAACGTTCACTTGAACTAATTTCATATGAAAAAGAAAAATTAATAAAAACCGCACTTCGATTTAGGTGTAAAAATTTAAGTATTGTGGATATTATTGTCAGCAAATGTGACAATGAAGTGTTTACGCCTAAATCGATGTGTGGTTTTTATGAACTTTTCTTTTTCATCTAAAATTCGTTCAAGTGAACGTTCGAAACTTCAGATACAGAGAATGGACGTCCTTCAAGTCTAGTACTATCTATCGAGTAGGTAGTGTTTTTAATAATAATGCTACAGTTGTGTTCGAGTGTAACTTCGCTGAGAGTATTTAGTTGAATTATTTCTTGTTCTGGGCATGAGCTTTTAATAATAACTTCTTCTCGAGGGGAGCAAATAATTTTATCTTTGGAAATCCTTAATAGAAGATCGGTATTTACTTTGATCTTTTGTAGGACACAGTCGTTAGGCTGTTTTCCTTCTAACAAGTTAAGGAAGCAACTGGAAGTTCAAGGTAGAGGTTCTCCAACACAAATATGGTATTTGTTGATCGTTTGGCAGGTAGTGTCTTTCCATAAATGGGCAGAATGATCAATACTCAGTACTAGGTAGGGTTTTGGTGGTATGAGGATAATGTTATTTAAGGGAATAGGAATTAACTGGACTAATTGAAAGTCTCTAATGTCAAAGAGTGGGATAGTTAATTGAACATAAATCAAATTCTTGTTAACTTTAGTCTGAATGTGAAATAATCTGTAATATTCATCAGTGTCTATTTTTAAGAGGTTTCTAGAGTTATAAAGTTTTCAAAATATGTATTAAGTCTGAGTGAGACATGAAGAAATGATGTATAATTCCTGAATAGGAGTTTACTAGTGCATTTTCTAAAGTTTCTAAGTGATTTAAAATGAGTAGAAAGTTCTGTGATATTTGGTTTGCTAAGCTTTGGCAATATACGTTTTTTCCTAAATTATTAAGTTGGTTTATTGTCGTGTTCAAGTGAAACATGATTGATTTTTCATTTGTTTCAATGACCCCTAAAGTTTTGTTTATTCTATCCATTAGTTGCGTATACAGAGAGGTTCTTAGGTTTAGTTGAACTGTTAAAGAATGTTGATTCCTCATAAGAGTGTTTAACTTTGAATTTATGTCTTCTAAGTCATCTGCGTCAGTAGTACCGTATAAGAATTTATTAATTTTTCCAATGGCATTAACTAGTCCTCGTTTTTTTCGATTCATGCGTTGAAAGTTTAGGAATTTTGAATATACTAGTTTTGAGAGTTGGGTTAAACGGGTGTTTGAATAATTAGTACATATATTCGGGAAATCTAACATATTTTCGGTAGTCTGTTGGATTTGATTTTCGACTATGTTTAAGTCGATGATGTAAGAGAATGAATGATAGTTATTAATAAGTCGGGTTGGTTGGTAAGTCATTAGGTAGATGGGGTTAGGAATGGACTTGATTTTTAGGCAATATGTCCTCAAAATCAACAGTAGTACTAATAGGAGTGGTGACATGTTTGTTGATCTTGTCCTGGATTAGTCTCTGTTTTACCTGAAACAAGGGTTCATCGTCAGAATCATTGTCTGGGGTTTGTTCGAGTGTATTGTCACGTACTTGATTTTTTGTAAATCGTCCTCTATTAGTGATGATAACGGGTCCTTCGTCTTTTATTACTGTTGTCGATATAAATTTAGGGAGATTCTTTGCGCGTGTAGCTTGGGAATTTCTAATATAGACTATATCGTTCGGATTATAAATTTTTGGTTCTTTGCGTTTTTTTATTGATTTTTGCTATTATATTTTCTTTGTCTAGAACTTGGTTTATTCTGAGCTGTTCGTATAGCTCTTGAGTAAGGTTTTTGTGTTCCTGTATATAGTCTGAGGTGATAATTTCGTCTGATTTCAAACGGAGAGGGTTTGTCTAAATGTCCAAAAAGAACTTCGAAAGGGGTGTGTTTAGTAAGGGAGTGTATCGACTCGTTGTATCCGATAGTAGCCAATTTCATTAAGTAGTAGTTGGGGATTTTCTGAGGTTAGGCATCGCATGCTATCTATTAATGAACTATGGAAGCGTTCAACAGGGCTGTTGGATGTATGACTGTCGGTACTGGTAAAATGTAAAGATATTTTATGCAGGTCACAGTAGTCAATGATCATGGTGTTATTGAATTCTTTTCCTTTGTCACAAATTATTTTATAAGGTTTTCCGTAGTGTTGAATAAAGGTTAAGAGGTTTTGTTGTACTTCCATTCCTGTTTTAGACTTTAAGGGATAGCTTTGTCCGATTTTCGAGAAAGGGTCGAAGATAGTAAGGTAACATTCATTTGAAAAGTGAAAAAGGTCTATGTGCACGTGTGACAATTTTTTATATATTGGGCAACTTGATAGCTGATATTAGGCCAATAGTATTTTCTCATTATTAAACTAGTTGTGACTTTGGTTCCACGGTGTACAGTTTTTCCTTCATGCATATATTTTATTATTTGATTCTGTTTATCTTCTTGAGAAATATCTTCAAGAACTTTATTTGAAATTATACAACTCATTGAGTCGTTGGAGTTTAAGAACCTTTGAAATATTTTAATTATTTTGTGTTTGGTAGATTCGTCGTTGAAATTAAAACAATTTTGAGTATTTTGAGTGGAACGTAAGAACTGTTTTACAAATTTAAATACCTCCTCATCGGATGTTCGTGATTTAAGTACAATTCTGTCTCTTGTATCCGGGGAAAGGCGTTTCTAAGACATGGGTGTTAGTGACTGCGTTGTCGCTTTCTTTTATAAAAATCTGGTTTTTATAAATATTGATAGCTGATTTTGAATAAGGCATTGTGAATGTGGAACTTGAAAGAGCTGTATGTACAGTGTTGTTGCCGAACGTATGTTCGTCAATGTCTTTTATTAAATTGTCTGCGATTTCTGGGTCTACTTCGGGTAATTCATCTAGAATTGATTGTAGATCTGGGGAATTTACAATCATGGAATTAGTGTCATAATTGTTGATGGCATTAAGTTCTTGTATAGGGGGTCGTGAGAGACAGTCTGCATTTACATTGTGTTTCCCTTTTTTATATTTGATGGTGTAATCGTATTCGTCGAGGCGTAATCTCCATCTAATCAGTCGAGAGTTTGGGTTTTTCAAGTGATACAACCATTGTAGTGGTTGGTGATCTGTGATAATAGTAAAGTGGTGTCCAAAGAGGTAGGGCCGAAAGAATTTGCAACTGTCGGCTACGCTCAATAATTCTTTCTCGATAACGCTGTAGTTGATTTCTGCGGGGTTCAAGGTTCTGGAATAATATGAGATAGAATGTCCGTCTTGACCGAGTATAGAGCCAATGGCATATTTTCTAGCGTCACATTCTAGGGTAAAGGGTTTCGAAAAATCAGGGTAAGCTAAAACTGGTTCATTGCAAAGAAGGTTTTTGCAATCCTTAAAGCAGGAGACGTAATCTTCGGTAAGGGTAATTTTCTGATCTTTTTTTAAACATTGAGTGAGGGGTTTTGTAACTTTGGCGAAATTTGGAATGAAACGACGATAGTAGCCAAGAAGTCCTAGAAAAGATTTGATTTCCGTAGGTGTTCTAGGGATAGGGAAAGATTTAATAGCTTCTATCTTCTTTGGGTTTGGCTTTATGCCGTCAGTGGTTATTACATGTCCTAGAAATTCGACTGACTTACATAGACATTCGGATTTATCAAGTTGTATCTTGAGATTTGAATTCTTGAGAGCCGTGAAGACAAGGTGTAAATTTTGAATATGTTCCTGAAGGGAAGTAGAAAAGATGATTATATCATCCATGTATACAAGACAAATTTTATTTTGGAGGTCTCTTAGGACATTGTCCATGACTTTTTGGAAAGTACAGGGGGCATTCTTTAGACCAAATGGCAGGCGTACATACTCATAGTGTCCTTTTTCGACATTAAAAGCAGTTTTTTCGATACTGTTTGGGTGCATCTCGATCTGATGGAAACCTGATGCAAGGTCAAGTGTGGTAAAAGATTGGCATCTACCAAGTTTGTCTAAGATGTCAGTAATGTTTGGTAGGGGGTACCTGTCGGTGATGGTTTTCTCGTTAACCTTACGGTAATCAACGACTATGCGCCATTTCTTTTTTTCCAGAGGCATCTAGTTTTTTAGGGACGATCCATATGGGGGAGACTGAGGGTCTTATGATTCCGTCTTTTAACATTTTGTCTATTTGGGTTTGTACTTCTTGCTTGTGTATGAAAGGATATCTATATGATTTGGTATAGACGGGGGTCTCGTCGCTGGTGCGTATTTCATGCTTTACATGGTTAGTGAAAGAAAGTTTGTCATCAGGAAAGTAAAGTATGTTGGGATGTTTCTTTAGAACTGGAAAGAGCGCATTCTTTTCTTCGGAATTTAAATGATCTGTGCGGATAGTTTTACTTAGATCAATTTTATGTTTAGAGTTTTCTAGGGGACGTATATAAGAGGTAAAAGTTTCGAAATCTTGAAATGGTAAAACATTTAAGGGCTGGTCAAAGGTAGCTTGTGTAGAAAATTCATTCATATTATGAAGTTCTACTGTAGCTAACTCATTTTTCGCAATGGTTAAGGTTTCCGGGATACTAACTGTGCCGTTTGAGAATGCTGGGACTAGAATTTCTCCATTGTAAATATCTACAGGTATTTGCTTTATAACCACTTCATTTGAGTTTAAATCATAGGTGCGTGATGTGTCGTTAGGGGTTCTCAATAATAGTGGTGTGCAAACATCATGGTTAAAGAGAGCTTTATTTTCGAAAACTAATAGAAAATTAAATTTAGATAAGTCTTCAAATCCTATTAAACCGTCGTAAAATTCGTGAAAGTTATATACTAATACGTCGAAAGTGTTGTCTGAATTAAATTCGTCGAAGGCGGGGATTTCAGCATGAAATTGTATGTCTGTCTCTCCGTGACATGTTTTAATTTTTGTAGAGTTAGTGTACGTACAATCAGAATAGAAGTTTTCAATTATGTGGGGTCTAATGATAGTTTTGGAGCAACCTGTATCTATAAGAAGTTTCATTGGGGGGTATCGGATTTGTATATATGGTAAACTACAAGGGGCGGTTACTGAATTTAATTCGAAGATTGATTGTTCCGAGGCTCGTTGGGAAAATTTACGTCCTCATTGTATTCTTCATTTTGATTTTGGAACTCTTCTGACTCTTCTGGAGTAAGATCGAAATTTTCGGAAATATTTAGGTCTGCAAATCGAGGGTTAGGAACCTCAGGAGATTCTTCTGGATAATAGTAGTATCCTACTGTTGGATCAAGTTCAGCTGTGTGTAGTTCTTGGGCTACGAAGTTTTGGGGACTCGATTGTTTGAACCATGGGAATTGTCGTTTAATTTGGGAGTTCGTGTGTGGTCGAAATTGGGGCGAAAAATTCTGTTTGCTCGTTGAAGGGTTGGCAAAATTTTGTCTAGGTTGGACAGAAACACCAGACATTGGAGTGGGCTTATATGACTGAGTGTTTTGTGGTCTTGGTTTAGAGACGTTTTGATGTTGATTTGTATTCTGTCTTCCGAATATTTGTTGGTTAGTAGGGAAATGTGTTTGAATAGTTTGACGTGGGGGTAAATTCATTGGTTGAGATGGAAATTGGGGTGTAAAGCTATGGTTTTGGTTGATATGGAAGTTATTTTTTATGAAATTTTGCGACGTCTGTTTTGATGTTTTGTAGAATTGTTCTTCTCGGGCTACTAAATTTATAGCTTCCTCCTGTTTTGTGAAGGGGCTTAAACGTATCATGACCTGGTAGTTTTGTGGTAAGGAATGGGTGTACGTATCGAGTGTTAGTTTTTCGTAAATTTTGGTATAAGCTGTTTTTTCTGCAGCTCCGTCGTTTGATTGGGAAAGTTTTGCTAATAGTAAACTTTGTAAGTTTTGCAATCTTAACCCAAAGTCATGTAGTGATTCATTATTGTGTCGGGTCGTTTGTCTTAGGTCATGTTCAAGATTTGCAATTGATCTTGGGTCTGAGAAATGGTCTATTAACGTTTTGCGGATGTCCGCCCAGGAATTTAGGTCAAAGCGGCAACCGACTATGGTGCCCGTGTAATTTTGATTTAATTGATTGAAGTAAAAAGTTGTTTAAATTGATATTATCAGGGGTATCGTTTGGTTTCGCGTAGTTAGCTTCGAGGGCGTTACAGGCTGTGACAAAGTCATTGAGGGCGAAAACATTGCCGTCAAATGGTCTTATGATATCAACATACATTCGTAATAATTGATATTTAACCTGAGCCATCTCTGTATTTTGAGTACCAACAGAAAGAATAGGATTTAATTTACTGGGTCTTAATCTTGCTTGGACAGGTGTATAAGTATTATTTTCTGGTTCGTTACTTGTGCCAGGAGATGCAATAGCTTCCTCTAGGCTTTCGAGTAAATCAGTGAATGACATGAGTGGTTTACTTAATTATAGGGTCGAGGATCTGACTCTTCCCTGTCTGTAAATTACAGAATGTAATAAACAGCAACTTAATTCTATAGTTGTCTACGATAGACTGACTTAGCAACTAATAGTTTTTTCCAAATATCACACAAATTCTATTAAGAGATAGTAAGTGAATTTAGAAAAATTTAAGTTCAAGACCGAAAGGATCACAAGAGTTTGAAAATTAAACAATTAAGTGACTTTCAATTTGAATTTGAGAAAGGGAAGCGTTCTAAGGAGCTGAGTATTGACTTACGTTTTTCTTCTCCACGTAGGTTGTTTGGATAGGCCTCAACAATAAAGATTAACTTCTGGCGCCGTACCTCTGGGACTTCTTGCTCGATGCAGGATTTTTCTCAAGGGGTGACTCGATGCACTGAACAACTTGCCAAAAGGGCACTATCCTACCGACTGCGCCAAATAAGTTTACGAGGATTTCTCGGTAGAAGAAAACTGCAATATTGGACTAACTTCTTTATTAGAACAGCTTACAACACTTTCTGGTGGCTGCGAGTTTGGTACGGATATTTATATGTCCGGTTTATCAAACTTGTAGCCATTTGATAATTCAAAATAATATTTATAACTATATTTAATAAGACGTTTACTAATCAAAATAAAATAATGGGTAAACAAGTGATAGC
The DNA here is from genome assembly GCA_936432065.2 of Rutpela maculata. Lineage (NCBI taxonomy): Eukaryota > Metazoa > Arthropoda > Insecta > Coleoptera > Cerambycidae > Rutpela > Rutpela maculata. The sequence goes on from OW386290.2 coordinate 77,718,698, forward strand.
GTAAAACTATCAATATTATTTATAACTATATTTATTATGAAATTTGCTAGTATTGTTATCAAAATAAAAATAACGAGTAAACAAGTGATAACGTATAACTTCTAGAAGCTAGATTAATATTATTTCAGCCCTCCCCCCAGAACGAAAGCCTGGTTGCGCCACTGCCAACTAATATCTCAAATTTCTAAATTTTGCCTAACTTTGGGAAAGCTAGCCTCTTCGCTACGCCCCTGATTGAAATAAAAAATACTATGCGTTTTTTTATGATAAAATATGGTATTTGGGAAGGGTTACGAAAATAGAAAATGAAACTTGCACGGTGAAATTTTTGCAAAAAAATTTAGACGAATTTATCTGGCCGGCTAAAGAAAATATTCAGGAGGTGCAAAAATTCTACATATATATGGTCCAGTAAAACTCACGGGTGTATCACAGTCCACCATAAGCGGAACTAACAAATTAGAAATTAAAAAAAAAAATAAGGGATTCAATAAAACGGGACAATTTATAATAGTTTAGCTTTTGTTAAAAATAGTAATAAATAAAAATAAATTACTACAAAATTCTCTTATTGTTTACTATATTTCAAAATTTTAAACATTTTTGAATCTTGTATGATCTTAATATGGACTGTAGTTGATTCTATTATGAATTGAATAACATTGATAATTTTGGAATAATTTTTATAAATTTTAAACTGTAACAGGCGCGGATCCAAGGGGGGGCAATATGTGCTATTGCCCCCCCCCCCCCGGGCCTTCCGGTCCGGCAGCGCCGCTTTGTCGAAGTCACCCAGCATCGGTTTTTTTACACCGTTCCCAAGTAGCAAAGTAATTTTATAAAGGTTGTATAAACTACTATAAAATAAATTATTTATTTTGCTACTTGTTTTTTTTATCAGGTACTTTTCAATATTTGTCAATTTGTGCAAGTGCCCCCCCTTAGGGAGCTCCTGGATCCTCTCATGCTGTAACAACGTGATTTTCTAACATAAAGCAACAGACAGTGTGGTCATTGCTCTCGCCTAACTAATTACTCTAGATATTTTAAAACAGTCTGCTCTTTTAGTACAAACTTGCGCGTACACACAGAATCGTTTCTTCATCTTGGTCCAAGGTTTTCAGTCAGTGATATCTACAAAAATGTGTTCAAAAAAAGCCCGCACTAAATTTTCCACGTACTTTCCTATTTGACAGTTAGATTAGAGCAATCACCAACATACAAAATAATACACATGCACGGTAAAAACAGTTTGTTTGATTCAAGAAAGTTTTGTTTGTGTATACGCAAATAAATATTTTCTATATACTAAAACAAATACTTTATCTACTTTCAGATAAAGGTTTATGATTTTTTTTTAGAAGTATTTGAGTCGATAATACATTTGATGTTGGCTTTTCTCCTTGATTTTAATAGCGTATTTCAGTTCAAACTTGGATCTCACTTGTAAATTGCTCTCAAATTAAGGGAAATCGACAAAATCATTTCACCCTCCGAGTCGTAATTTTTTTACTTCCTTGATTTTCGAGAAATTTCCAACCACGCTTTCCCTAAAAATAACTAAATTCGGCAAGTCGTCAACCTTTTGTATATTTACTCCTGATAAATAAACTTATACCCGCCCGTAGGCATCGTGGTGCAAAAAAGAGAAATCATTTTATATAATATTCTTAGCAATAACGTGGCAACGAGCCTGGCAATATTTTTCAACTACGGCAATTAGTACAGTACCTTGAGGTAAAAAATACGCAAAACTTCGGAATAATGTCATATTGACCGGATTTCGTTCATTTTTGGAAGTATAATAGTAAATGCTTCACAGAAAAGTTTCTATATTGTATGGGGGCTTGCTAATTTATAGGGTGTGGATGCCACCCCTTCTCAGGGGGTGGCACTAAAAAATATTTATTCGAGCTGAAAAGGAATCAAATTTTAAGAAGGAAAGGTCTTTCCAATTTTTCACATAAATTGATAGTTCTTAAATTATTACGATTTCAAAATTGCGATTTTAGCTTAAAAAAAGGTATTTCCAAACGGCTTTCGTCAAGTATCTCGTGAAGTATTACTTTATCGAAAAAAATATTACAGACAAATTACAGAAAGTACAAACTGGGAATTATTATATTTTTTGTTTATTGATGTAAGAATAATTTCATAAGATAATTATTTATAGTGATAGTTATATATCTCGGAAATTGTGACGCCTACGTCAAGGATGCTAATAGGTTATTAATTAAGCTTTCAACTGTTTTTTTTAATTTGTTTTTGTAGCATAAAAAACAAAGAAGTTATGACCGAAGCAATGTGGGTCTTCACATTTTTTTTAATAACGTGGCTATTTTGTTACTGTAATTAGCCAGTAATTAAAAAAAGGGAATTATAAACACTGTTTCTCATTAATATATAGCATGACCAGGGGTCTCAAAAGTCCTAATAATCCTAATAATCCTAAAATTTCAATAAACTACGAAAATGTCCTAAAATTGCCCTTAAATTGGATTAATTGTCCTAAAAGTCCTAAAAAATAGCGATATTTTAAACATATTTTTTAAATTACGTGGTTGAAGCAGTTCAACTGGGTTGGTTATTTCTCACTGCTGTTTGTTGATTCCAGTGAACTCTAGGTAGTATATAGAGTTCACTGGTTGATTCACGATCGTTGCGCCTGAGCGCAATGATTGTGAATAGTAATTTCTTGGTAATATTCACTTTATCTATACCGCATTGTAAATCCATTTGATCCTTCACAATTTTAATTGCGGTATAGATAAAGTGAATATTACTAAAAAATTACTAGAATAACTCGTCGAAGAAATATTTAATCGAGTTAGAAAAGAATAAGATAGAATAAAAAGGAAACGGGAGCAGGAAAGCCAAAAAAGAGAGGAACAGTCTGCAAAAACGCGAAAGGTGGATGAGCAATTAACAGATTTGAAGAGGCAACTTGAAAAAGAAAAAGTCATTTCAAAAATTGGAAAAAACCTGATTTCCAGCGGAAATGACAAATTAAAATTGTCCATGTCAGTTAAGCCATTGAACAAAAGTGATACGATGGATGCTAATGCTATGATCTCAATTAAAAGGCCATAAAAAAAGTAATGTATGGATGTTATTCCTTTTTTTTGCAACATTTTCTTGAATTTTTATGACGATTTTGTAAAGTTCATGCATTAGAAATATTTTTGTTTTGTTTAGTTTTCTTTTTTTATCAATGTCAGTTTATCGTTCATGTTCTTAATAAAGTATTGTATTTGTCTCAGAATCATTTATAAAATGTCCCAAAATCCTAAAAAAAAATGTCCATAGAAGCCTGTATGACGTAGATGCTCAAATTTTTTGGTTTGTATACAGCACTTGCTTTAGAAAAAAATACAGTTTAAACTATAAAGGTATTTTCGATAAAACGTAATTTTTTTTCCTTTTCCAAATATCTCAATAAATATTAGTTTTATTGAAAAATGGGTAGAGACCAAAAACAAAGTTCATAAACTGATAATGAATTTCGTTTGTTTATTTATTAACATAGATTTAATAGTTTCGGAGATATGAAAGTTTACAAATGGCGTCCGAATGTTTATAAGACGAAAAATGCAGTTTAAATGTTAAATATCTCAGAAATTGTGACACCTACGTCACGTATGGTAAGAATGGAAATTAAAGACAATTAATTGCGCTTTAAAATTATTTTTTACTCATTCCTGTAGCATAAGAAATAAAGAAGTTAGAAAAATATGCGTATTTATATTTTTTTTGTATAAAAAGATTGCCATTTTGTTACTCTAATTAGCCAATGATTTTAAAAAATTATCTCAAATACAGTTTTTCGTTAAAATTTAGTATTACCTAGATGCTCAATTTTATTTGCTCATTTAAAGCACTTGCTCTAGAAAAAAATGCATTTTACTTTGGTAATTTCGAAAATACCAAATATAAACTTAAATATCTCCGAAATTATTAATCATACATCAATAAACAAAAATATAATTAATTCCCAGTTTGTATTTTCTGTAATTGGTCTGCAACAGTTTTTCGTTAAAGTAATACTTTTTAAGATACTTGACGAAAGCCGTTTGAAAATATCTTTTTTTTTTCTAAGCTAAAATCGCATATATATCGATAGGTCGCTCATAAGCCCGGCATTTCCCAAGTGTATAAATTAACAAATTTATTAAATATAGCGACTGTTGTGCATCTTTTTTAATAGGAAGCCACTAGAGGTAGCTAATTATTATTTTTCCTTTGATTATATAAACATGGCATGTTTTCAGAGCCCGGATATATTTACCGATCCTTTCAAAGCTCGCTGTATCTAAGAATATAGCTAGCGTTCGTTCTCCATCCCAGCGATGGTGCCAATCTAACTGGGCCTCAATAGGTTATATTTTTATAATATATATTTCTTTGATGCATAGATTGTCACGAAGCACAAAATTATATGGCTAGGAGTACTTGCTATATTGCGCCACTATCATTACTCTTTACAGTAGAGACGCTATTGGAGGGCCACCTAATAAAGGAAATATATTCATTCTTTGAACGCCAAAATAATATACCGTTTTTTATTATTTATTGTTATGGATTTGAGGATACATTAAAAGAACCTAATAAAATATTGGGTGGTTTTGAATGCAAATAAACATTAATTACACAGGTTTACAAAAAAAAAGTTGTCTGGATCTGGGGTCAGACCATACGTTTCTTATGTATTTTTCGACGATGAATTCGAATCTATTTTTAGTATTGCTCTATCACGTCAGAATTTTGAGATATCCTAACCTAAAAGTGCAAAAACACGGTTTTTTGACATATTTGACGTTAAGTAGCTTTGCGAATTTTTTTTCTCGAAAACCCATGTATGGGCTCTTAAAGAACAAGTCTTCCTCTTTAAAATGCCGTTGATTTTGCTCAAATATCTTTTTTTTCGCTGAGATATCGAATTTTTAAAATTGTCTGTTCATATCATATCTTTCCCAATACATTTAATTGGTACGGAAACCTTATGGTCATCATTTAAATTGCAATATCTCAGCGAAGAAAAAAAAGATATTTGAGCAAACCCAACGACATTTTAAAGAGGAAGATTTGTACTTTAAGATCCCATACATGGTTTTTCGAGAAAAAAAATTCGAATATGTCAAAAAACCGTGTTTTTTGCACTTGGTTAGGATATCTCAAAATTCCGACGTGATAGAGCAAAACTAAAAATAGATTCGAATTCAGCGTCGAAAAAATACATAAGAAACGACCATACGTTTCTTATGTATTTGTCCCCAGATCCAGACAACTTTTTTTTTTTGTAAACCTGTGTTATTAATAAATGATAATGAAGTAATGTTCGTGGTAGGCCTATAAGTATTTAAATATTTTGAATTTGTCCTCATTTTTTGTTTTCCACTTTTAAAGTATTGCCTCAGTCATATTGAAATAAAAAGATGCAAAGCGTTAGAAATTAAATTACATTTATTTACTTAACAGAGAAATATAAAACGAACTGTATTGATACTACAGTAAAATTAGGTATTAACAGTAAAAGAGTCCCTTTTTTACAATTAATTATTTTTTATTTATTTGCTTTTATCATGTTTAGAGAATATTATTTAGGTATTATGCAAATCACAACTTACACACTTTTTTATTTATTATGAAAATACCTACTTTCTGTATATTGTTGCCCTAATCTGGGCACGCTAATATACTAGTTAGGTAAATACTTTAAAACACTCATTATTGGAGAACCAATCAAAACAACTACTCTTCTAGCTAATACTGACGAAGTATTGAATTACATGATAGGATTCTTAGCATTTTAAAGAAAAAAAATATATTGAAAATATTTCAATCATTTATTTACATTTAGTCATCACACTTTTTTATTTAATATGAAATTATCTACTTTCTGTATATTGGTACCTTAATCGGGTCACGCTAATATACTACTTAGGAAAACACATTAAAACACTCATTATTGGAAAACCAATCAAAACAACTACTCTTCTAGCTAATACTGACGAAGTATTGAATTACATGATAGGATTCCTGGCATTTTAAAGAAAAAAAAATATATTTAAACTACTTAAATTATTTATTAAGATTCAGTCATTCACAACAATTATTGAACCTTACATTCTATTTCAACTCTAGAAAAGTTGTACAAGTTTTTTCGAACTCGTTAGTTCTCATCAGTAGAGTATAGAAACATTCATTCATTATTTACAAGCCTATTCTTGATTTATTTTTTACAATTAATTATTTTTTATTTATTTGCTTTTATCATGTTTAGAGAATATTATTTAGGTATTATGCAAATCACAACTTACACACTTTTTTATTTATTATGAAAATACCTACTTTCTGTATATTGTTGCCCTAATCTGGGCACGCTAATATACTAGTTAGGTAAATACTTTAAAACACTCATTATTGGAGAACCAATCAAAACAACTACTCTTCTAGCTAATACTGACGAAGTATTGAATTACATGATAGGATTCTTAGCATTTTAAAGAAAAAAAATATATTGAAAATATTTCAATCATTTATTTACATTTAGTCATCACACTTTTTTATTTAATATGAAATTATCTACTTTCTGTATATTGGTACCTTAATCGGGTCACGCTAATATACTACTTAGGAAAACACATTAAAACACTCATTATTGGAAAACCAATCAAAACAACTACTCTTCTAGCTAATACTGACGAAGTATTGAATTACATGATAGGATTCCTGGCATTTTAAAGAAAAAAAAATATATTTAAACTACTTAAATTATTTATTAAGATTCAGTCATTCACAACAATTATTGAACCTTACATTCTATTTCAACTCTAGAAAAGTTGTACAAGTTTTTTCGAACTCGTTAGTTCTCATCAGTAGAGTATAGAAACATTCATTCATTATTTACAAGCCTATTCTTGATTTATTTTTTACAATTAATTATTTTTTATTTATTTGCTTTTATCATGTTTAGAGAATATTATTTAGGTATTATGCAAATCACAACTTACACACTTTTTTATTTATTATGAAAATACCTACTTTCTGTATATTGTTGCCCTAATCTGGGCACGCTAATATACTAGTTAGGTAAATACTTTAAAACACTCATTATTGGAGAACCAATCAAAACAACTACTCTTCTAGCTAATACTGACGAAGTATTGAATTACATGATAGGATTCTTAGCATTTTAAAGAAAAAAAATATATTGAAAATATTTCAATCATTTATTTACATTTAGTCATCACACTTTTTTATTTAATATGAAATTATCTACTTTCTGTATATTGGTACCTTAATCGGGTCACGCTAATATACTACTTAGGAAAACACATTAAAACACTCATTATTGGAAAACCAATCAAAACAACTACTCTTCTAGCTAATACTGACGAAGTATTGAATTACATGATAGGATTCCTGGCATTTTAAAGAAAAAAAAATATATTTAAACTACTTAAATTATTTATTAAGATTCAGTCATTCACAACAATTATTGAACCTTACATTCTATTTCAACTCTAGAAAAGTTGTACAAGTTTTTTCGAACTCGTTAGTTCTCATCAGTAGAGTATAGAAACATTCATTCATTATTTACAAGCCTATTCTTGATTTATTTTTTACAATTAATTATTTTTTATTTATTTGCTTTTATCATGACTGAATCTTAATAAATAATTTAAGTAGTTTAAATATATTTTTTTTCTTTAAAATGCCAGGAATCCTATCATGTAATTCAATACTTCGTCAGTATTAGCTAGAAGAGTAGTTGTTTTGATTGGTTTTCCAATAATGAGTGTTTTAATGTGTTTTCCTAAGTAGTATATTAGCGTGACCCGATTAAGGTACCAATATACAGAAAGTAGATAATTTCATATTAAATAAAAAAGTGTGATGACTAAATGTAAATAAATGATTGAAATATTTTCAATATATTTTTTTTCTTTAAAATGCTAAGAATCCTATCATGTAATTCAATACTTCGTCAGTATTAGCTAGAAGAGTAGTTGTTTTGATTGGTTCTCCAATAATGAGTGTTTTAAAGTATTTACCTAACTAGTATATTAGCGTGCCCAGATTAGGGCAACAATATACAGAAAGTAGGTATTTTCATAATAAATAAAAAAGTGTGTAAGTTGTGATTTGCATAATACCTAAATAATATTCTCTAAAGAGTCCCTTGCTGCAGCAATTTTTGTTTGGAAACTGTGCTTATTTTCGATGAGATTACACCAAGTGACCCTTGTGTTTCCGAGTCAAATATGACCAAAAATTGATTGACATCAAATAACAACAAAGCATGAAGTTCCCTTTTAAGTATTCGTAAGATTTTATTTAATTTTGTTTCAGTGTCACTATACTTATAGGTTCAATTTAAAAAAAATAATACAATGGCCTCTACTATGTACCAGCTGTCCCAAGTTAACATCAATAATTGAGAGTTGCATTCTATGAAATAAGTTTGCAGATTCATTTTATCCCACTGTGCAAAGACGGATACTTCTAGTAAATTCTTTTAATTTGCCTATCAGAAAGTACTTCCACATTCAGATTCTTCAAGTCACTCACAACGAAAAAATTTTGTATGTAGAAATAATAGTTTATGGAATTTTAATAATATAATATTTGAAATACTCTACCCCAAAAACCTATAAAACAATACCCCACATCGGTAGCGGGGTGGGGGTGGTGATAGGGGATGGTAGTGGAGGTGGATGAAGAAAAAAAAACATTTTGAGGTTTCTTATTCTTGTACACACACTAAATCACAATTTTTTTTCATCCCCTTTAATAATGGGGTGGGGGTGGTAATGGGGGTGGCTAATGCCAATTTTTTTTTTGAGACCTTAGCTTCTCTTGTATATACTAAATACCAATTTTATGGACTTTTACCTGCTTGATTTAATCTAGTTCTAGATCTCGTTAAAGTACATACGTGTACCAAATTTCAAGTCAATATCTCAAACGGTTCCAGAGTAAACGTGCGCACAAAAAAGTTACAGACAGACAGACCGACAGACAGAAATTTGTTTTCGCTCAAACTTAAAATCTCGACGTTTCGTGACATTCTAAGCCTATTTGAAAAATAAAAATTTTTTTGTCGTTACTATACTTCCACTGGATGTGGAAGTAATAGACAGAGTGTGTATTATTAATATGCTTTTTGTGACTTCCGTGGAGGTTTCGTTGTTACAAGCCGAATTTTATATAAAATAAATAATTATATAAGTACTGATGTGTCAAAAGATGTCATGTGCTCATGCTCTTTTGAACATTAAAGTTAAAAACGAGTTAAGCGTATGGTGGAAAAAATAAATAAATTGCGATTTTTTGATGTAAGTATTCATAAAATATTTTGTAGAGGAAATATTTTTTTATCGCTTTCAAATGTTATATTATGAAAGTGCCAGTCAATTATTTCCACATACAAATTTTTTTCGTTGTGAGAAACTTGGATAGAAAATCTGGATGTGGAAGTAGTGATTTCTTGGTCAGCGGTTTTTTTCCTAATATATATGGGGAGGTGAAAGATAGTATAGACTAACCTCTTCATTTTGTGTGTACACTCTTTTGTGCACAATAAATGTTTATTTATTTATTAATTTTATTTATTTAAATTTGTTCCGGCTGCCAATGCATCAAAAATGAGATACCGAAACACTTGTCTGTCATTTTACTTTTAAATTTTTTTAAAAATTTTTATTCTTCAAATAGGCTTAGAATGTCATGAAACGCCGAGATTTTAAGTTTGATCGAAAAAAAAATTTCTGTCTGTCTAACTTTTTTGTGCGCACGTTTACTCTGGAACTGTTTAAGATATTGACTTGAAATTTGGTACACAGATGTACATTAACGAGATCTGGAACTAGATTATATTTTCATCTTGTTCCGTCGAAGGGTTGGGGGTAAATTGGGGTAAATTTGGGGTAAATAGGTAAATCAAGCAGGTAAGAGTCCATAAAATTTGTATTTAGTATATACAAGAGAAGCTAAGGTCACAAAAAAATGTTTGGCGTTAGCCGCCCCCATTACCACCCCCACCACATTATTAAAGGGGATGAAAAAAAAATGTGATTTAGTGCGTGTACAATAACCAGAAACCTCAAAATATTTTTTTACTTCATCCACCCCCACTACCACTCCCCTATCACCGCCCCCACCCCACTACCGATGTGGGGTATCGTTTTATGGGTTTTTGGGGTAGAGGATTTCAAAATATTATTAAAGTTCCATAAACAATTATTTCCACATACAAAATTTTTTCGTTGTGAGTGACTTGGATAGAAAATCTGGATGTGGAAGTAGTAATTCCTTGGGCAGCGGTTTTTTCATACTTTTCTGGGTCATTTAAAATGCAATTAAAAATCGGTAGATGATACTTTTTTTTCTGTTATTTGCATGATGTTTTTAACTTATTATTTTATTAAAAAAAAATCATTGTTATTTGAACATAACTCGAAAAATAAATCAATAAAAGGCATAGTTTCACCCACTTTCGTTATAGTCTAGGAAATAGCGTGCAAATTCGACGACGAGTGGTTACCGTCTGCCAGTCGGTAATCGAAGAGACCATATAAGTACAAATTTTTTTCTCTCTGGAACTTTTTGGTATGGGGGGGGATAGGGAGGGGGGGCATTTATTTTTCAATCGAATGATTATCGATATCTGTCCTCATAGATAGTTAGTATATGTACTTCACATACTCCAATTACGCTGGCAGACGAAACTTCCGATCGGCGCGTGCGTTAACCGAAAATAGAATTTTTTTTTTTAAAAGTGTGTAAGTTGTGATTTGCATAATACCTAAATAATATTCTCTAATCATGATCAAAGCTAATAAATAATAATAATTAATGGTACAACATACATTGTTTAAATTTTTATGAAGCTGGACTTCTCATCGCACTTGTTACCACACCGAAAATATATTAAAATAATAAAGCCGTGGCAGAAAAAATTTCTTAATCACCGTTTTTGATGCGGTCATAAATTTGTTTAGGTCAAATGCTCTGCTCTTTTCTCACTAATGTTTGCGTTAGTGTTTCCTAACTGCGACTAAAATATACTCTTTTTATTAAAATATGTAGGTATTTTACCCACATGAGATAATACAAGAGTAGCGGTAGTCTATGTTTTGGCTCTGACAGGTGTTAAATAAAATGGACATTTCGGATAGAATGCTTTTGTTATTTGCAGACGAAATGAATGATTTAAAAATAGTTTTTTCAATTTTCACGGCATACTTAATAAGGGTGTTTTCTCGATTTTCAAATTATTCACAAAAGAATTTGTGTACTTGGGTTAATAGCAAACCAATTTTCGATTTGAAGTTATCAACAGATTTGCCGTGAAAATTAGTATTTTTTATATTTATACAAATATATTGCCATTTGGATAAGTGGTCTTAATTACAAATTAGTGCTTTTGGAGATTTTGTTTGGTCATAAGTACTAAACCAATTCTACAAATCCCACATTTACATTTTCCCCATATCGCTACATCCATATTACTAATAAAAATATTACATTTTTTATGTAGTAAAAATACATGTAAAAATAAACAGGTTTTTTTTCAAAGTTGAAATCATTTCCGGGGAAACCAGAAGTGAACGAAACTTCTCAAATAATGAAAAATTGGACATTTTTAGTTTATATTACCCCTGCCAAGTTTTAGTCTCATACTATGAAAACTTTGGAATCTATGGCTTTCCTAATGATTTCGTTGGTATGCTAATATTTTAACAATTTAATCTAACAGTAAGTAACATGTTAGTACACAAATAATAAATGACTAATTTTCAACTTTTCCAATTTTCAAAAAAAATACAAAGCTGCAAGTAATTTGTGTTAGGAGAATGGTAAATACAACCAATAAATATTATCTCCAGATATACTTTAATTTTAGTTTGTAAAACCCAATGGTTAAATTCCATATTTTCAATTATGTTACTTTCAGTTGTGTTGATTATATAAATTATTACATCTCCGGATGCACTAAAAGAATTGTATACAAAATGTTTATAAATTTATATGAAAATCTCACAATCTAAAATGTCTTTAGTTATTCTAGTTTCGTTTAAACAAACAACAATGGGTTGTATTTCTAGAACTGACCCTTTCGAAATGAATGGACAATTTTCAAATTCCTTTCTTACATTGTTATGTTCCTTATAATAGTTTTATGGCCGGATACTTCTGGAGTGCCTGTCAGTTTCTAATCTAATAAACTCTTTAGTAAAGTGTTAACAAACTCTGGCCACATTTTTGCATTTTTTTGTTAATTTGATTTTCTGGTACAAAGGATGTCTATTGTCTAATTGTGTATTGTTCATCGACTCATACTTCAGTTTGTTTCCTCATTTCTCATTGAGTGTTGTTACTTAAAACAGATGAAATATTTAAAACTTATATTATCACGCCTGAACTCAATCGCCGCAATAAAAAATATAGAAAAAATAAAAGCCCTTCAAAAAATTTCTTTCTTCATCGAGAACTGTTAAAAAGTACGTACACTTCATAATTATTATGGTTTATTAAGTTGTAGTAATGTGGATTCAAAAAAGGTACATCTCAAATCATTTTAATTTCCTTGCTTGATGATTTTTTAATAAATATATATATTGGAGGCTGTAACTTGCCGAGAACTTTACGCATTGGAAAAAATAAAATATCACTATTTCGAAAAAAATGTGTGATAGTGATACTTTTCGAATGTTTAAACACAAATTCGTTTACTTGTCTGCAATTTTTCGAAAATATGATCAATCCCATCTTGCTCAGAAATAGCGATTTTCACGATCTTATCCTTATAACTCTCTATAGTTTTGAATATAAATTCTGGAACTTTTCCAATACATTAACAAATGTATAAGGAATCCATTGGATATAGTAGAAATGTGGATAGGTGTAAAATTTACATTTTATTTTTATAATTTTTATTTAATTGGGGTGATTGAAAAATTAATAAAACTTTTTTTATAAATACACTAATAAATACAATACAGTAAAGGCAGTTAAAATTTCGTGCAAGTGACGGCGCGACAGATCTGCTTCGTTACAGCGGCTATGTGTGGTGTCTGTGTATGCGTTCATAATTATATATTTTCTCTCCAGACTCACTATTTATCCTCCTATTCACTAAGAAAAATGTTAAAAATGTGTAATCAGAAAGTGTTAGAACTGCTAAGAATTTTTAGAGGTTCCATAATATGCATTTAACCGTGCGTGTGTGCTTGGCCGCGCAGGTGACAAAGTTACTTCACTTCACTTTTTTTTCAGGAATACCGTGGTTTTAGCGATAAATTTTATTAGGACATTTTTGTTCAGAAACACGTGGTCTATCCAACTGTATTTTTTATTTTTTCATACCCTGACTTAATTTCAGAATTTTGAAAAAATGGCTAAATTTTTGTTCACTTTTCTTCTATGTCTGAATGTAAACTTTTCAGGATATTATTCTATACACTTTCACGGACTCATTAAAAAAACTTATTCATTTTGCAAGTTTTTAAAGATTTCACTATAAAATTTTCTCTTTTGTCTGGACTACCGTGTAGCATACACGGTAGTGGGAATGGTACACTACCGTGTAGCATACACGGTAGTGGGAATGGTACACTACCGTGTAGCATACACGGTAGTGGGAATGGTAGAGGGGGAAGCTGATGGCAAAAATTTTTAGAGGCTCTTGTACACATAAATCATAATTTTATTTCTTTATTCCCTTTAATAATATGGTGGAGGTGGTAATGGGGGTGGTAGAGAGACAAAAAAAGTATTCAGGCCTTTTGTTCCTGTATACACATTAGATCACAATTTTATCTTTTTATCCTCTTAAATAATGGGGTGGGGGAAAAATTTTTGAGACCTAGGTTCTTGTATACACGCTAAATCAAAATTTTATTTTTTCACCTCCTTCAATTATGGGGTGAGAGTAGTAGCGAGGGTGGCTAATGCCAAAAAAAGTTTAAACCTTTGCTTCTTGTATATACACTAAATCCCAATTTCGTAGATTCTAACTTGCTTGCTTTACCTATTTAACCAATTTACCCAATTTACCTCCAACCCTTCAACAGGATAAGATCAAAATACAATCTTGTTCCAAATCTCGTTATAATACATAGGTGTACCAAATTTCAAGCCAATATCTTCAACTGTTCTAGGGTAATCGTGCGTACCAAAAAAATGTTACAGGCAGACATTTTTCATGACTCACACTGAAAATCTAGGCGTTTCATGACATCCTATTAAAGCAAAAGGAAATTTCATTTTTTTTACGATTACTGTACTTCCACTTCGCTACGTGGTGTCTAAGTAATAGGTATTCAGCAGTCATGACGTTGTTCTCTTATACACGTCCAAATAGAATAAGACAATTCAAGTTAGCCCATCAAAATTTTATTTTTGTAGAGACCGTGTACTCTTAACAGACAACCACGACAGATCACGTCATCCAGTTAGGTGCGCCATACAGCAGAGAGAACCCGACTAAATATACAGCTGCCTAACGAATCACTACTTCCACATTCAAGTCTCTTACAACGAAAAAAAAAAAGTTGATACTGTAAGTACAATCCATTATGTGGATTATAAAAACGGGGTGATAGTGGAAGTGGCTGATCTCAAATTTTTTTTGAGAACTTTGCTTCTCGTACCCAATTTTATCGATTCTTACTTGCTGGCTTTATCTAATTACCCCCATTTACCCACCAACCCTTCAATGGAATAAAATCAAAACATAATTTATTTTCCGATCTCGTTTAATACACAGGTGTACAATATTTTGAGTCAATATCATGAACGGTTCCAGAGTAATCGTGCGAACAAAAGAAAGTACAGATAGAACTTATTTGCTGAAACTTAAAATATCGACGTTTATGCCACTCTAAACCTATTAAAAAAAAAACAATTTTTTACCGTTAATATATGTCCACTCCACTACTAGTACAGGAAAATATTGAAACAAATGACCGGAACTCGAAAAAAATTTGTGCAGACTTTAAACTTTATATATTTTTAGGTATGAGACATTTTGTAATAGAAGTATAAAAACCAGCCTCTGTCTGTTCCTTTTGGCGCAGAGGTTTATTTCATCAAAATTTTTAAATATTTTTACAGTGGCAAAATACCCAACAAACTAAGAAATTTAAACTTTGGTTATAAGATAAGTTTAAAATATGTCAAAGTTCACGAAACAAAAAAGTTTAGAAATTTAACGGATCCGCGGAAACCTATAGGGTATTTTTAATAAAAAAAATCGATTTTTCTCTAATTTCTCGGGAAATATGGCATTTACAAAAAAAATATTTCAAATACAAGTTGTTTCTGGCAAAATTATCTTTAATTTGGTGTTTTTAAATTAATTTTATAGCAATAATTAACCGAAATACGGCCATTTTCTGATGGCGGATGGAGTTTATTCTAAAAAAAGTGTTTTAAAGGAACAAAATAAATTGAACATCAAGGTGATGCTATATATTAACGAAAAACAGGATTTTTTGAAGAAAAATTAATTACTGAGCAATTACAATAACAAAATGCCGACATTTTGTTAACAAAAATGTGAAGACGCACATTGAATCGGCCATAACTTCTTTAATTTTTGTGATGTAGAAACAAACAAAAATCATTTTAAAGATTGATTAATTACCTTTAGTTTTTTTGAATACTTCATCCTAAAAACGGTGGGATGCCATCTATAAAATTAAATATCTCCGAAACAATCAACCCTACACAAATAACAATATAAACAAAACAAATTTATTCTCAGTTTATAAGCTTAATTTTTGATGTCCACCATATTTTCTCTTAAACTAATATTTATTGAAATATTTGCAGAGAAACAAGAATGTTACGTTTTTTCTAAAATCCCTTTACAGTTTATAATGCAATTTTTTTTCTAAAGCGTCGGCTGTAAGTCGATAAAAAAATTCGAGCGTGTAGGGTCACACTATACTATATTAACGAAAAATAGTATTGGGATTATATTTTTTTCATTACCGGCTACTTACATTAACAAAATTGCGACGTTTTTGTTAAAAAAAAATGTGGAAAAGTACATTGTTTTTGTCATAACTTCCTTGTTTTTACGCTATAAAAATTTTAAAAAAATCATTTGAAAGCTTAATTAATAATTTTTCATTTTGGTTATTGGCGTTTTTGGCGTAGTTTCTGAGATATTTAACATTGAAACTAAACACTTCGTCTTATAAACGTTCGGATGCCACCTTTAGACTTCCAGATCTCTGAAACCATTAACTCTACAAAAATTAGAAAAAAACGAAATTTATCCTTAATTTAGTAGCTTTCTTATTTGCCTGTAGCATGCTTTGCTCAATGTAATACCTTTCGGTTTATTTAACGAAAAAGCATTTGAAATACCACTTCTTCAAGCTAAAATCACAAATTTTCTAGTAGTTATTAGGTAGTTGCATACGTTCTTTTCTTTTTAAAATTTAATTTTCTCTCATCTATAATGTTTTTGTGTTTTTTAGGTGCCACCCCCTGAAAATGGGTGGCATCCACCCCCTATAAATTAGCAAGCCTTCGCATAATATCGAAACTTTTTTTTTATGCGTTTACTATTAAGCTGCCAAAAATGAACGAGATCTAATTCATATCACATTATTCTGAAGTTAAAACCTCTAGTATTTCGGTTAATTATTGCTATAAAATTGTATTAAAAAACACCAAATTAAAAATGATTTTGTCAGAAATAACTTGTATTTGAACTATTTTTTGTAAATTTCGAGAAAGTAAATAAAAATCGATTTTTTAATTAAAAGTACCACTTTTCACCCCCCGCGGATCCATAAAACTCCTAAACTTGTTTGTTTCGTGAACTTTGGCCTATTTTGAACCTATAACCAAAGTTTAAGGTCTGCACAAATTTTTTTCGAGTTAAGGTAAAGTTTTCCTGTACTATATGTGGCTGTGGAAGTAATACCAACTTATAGACATAATGGACAATGTCTATCTATCCTTATTATACGTAAATCATCATTCTGCATAATAATTGTTTAATATTTCTCCATGAAAATTTTAGCACCAAAATTAATACCAATTAAGTATATTATTATTGAATCCTGAATGCAAAAAATCACAAACCTAATTTAGGAACATGGAAACATCAGTTTAGTACAACAAATGGAGAAACTCAATGTATTTTATATTTTGTTCTCATTGTAAATTCTCTCTCTTATGATATAAATGTGTATATCTTTTATCGCTCTATTTTAAATTCTGTATTACAATTCAAAACACATTTTAAGATGCTAACAACTATTCTTCTTTCATAGCACTGTACCACATAATTTATAATTCTTAATAGGTATATATAAATTTTTTAATTTAGAAAAAATGTTCTAATACTTGTGAGGTTAAAAAACTGATTCGAATAAAGAGCTTTCATTCATTGATTGTGACTTCATAAAGAAAGTATTTAAGAGGAACTAAGAATCGAAATTTATCAAGCCATTGCAACGATGCCAAATATCGTAACTATGTAACGCGCGATGAATATCAGCTGTATAAGAGCCCTGGATATACAGGAACAGCGCCGCCTGACTCAGTAGTGCTGAACTAAAAGTGTATCTCGGAACATGAAAATATGACTTTTTGAAGCCCACCCCAAAATTTTGTAGGAAGGTAGCTAACATGCTTTCTGGCCATTTAGTGATGATATACACGGGGGTACGTTGATGAGCCCGACCCCGGGCTGCTCAACGTCAAATCGGGCTATACTACAACCGCTCAGTGTATGAAACGGGCCTGTATATGACCATGCATATCTCTCTCTCTCTCTCTCTCTCTCTCTCTCTCTCTCTCTCTCTCTCTCTCTATATATATATATACACTAGGTTCACGGGTTGAACCGCGTCTGAGATTATTGGAGTCTCGACGTTTCGGCTCAAACTTTGGAGCCATTTTCAAGAGAAAAAGAAAGATAATAGGAAGTCTAGGAAGGGTAATATATATATATATATATATATATATATATATATATATATATATATATATATATATATATATATATATATATATATATATATGTATATATGAAAGGTTGTTGTGCTTCCGGGTGTTTTCCCGCGTAGTTGACAGGCTCCTGCTGGGGCCATATATATATATATATATATATGTTCAAAAATATGCTTCTAGAAGGCAGAGTATTTACTAAACGTAATTTCTCTCTGAAGCAACCCTCTATACATCCTTATTTAAAAATAAGGAAATTGACCAGACTACAACAAATTGCAAGTCTGGAGCGTTAAGTGTAATAATCACATATTACTACGAAACGCTGTAATTCGATTTTAGCAAACACCGACCGAAAGACTTATTCCTAAATTAAAGGAACTCTCGTGTCAGCCACTGCACACCACTTGCAGACTGCAGTTTCGAGCTGTTGGCTCTCATCAGTGCAAGGTAGGCATGCAGTGACTGGTAACGAGATTTCGGGTGACATGGTACATGTTCACAATCTTAAGACTGTAACATGCAAAATAAATCGAAGGCGCCATCTCGCGGTCGCTGTTCACTACAATCGAATTGGTTAGCCTGAGATGGGCAGCAAATGTTCAAAAATATGCTTCTAGAAGGCAGAGTATTTACTAAACGTAATTTCTCTCTGAAGCAACCCTCTATACATCCTTATTTAAAAATAAGGAAATTGACCAGACTACAACAAATTGCAAGTCTGGAGCGTTAAGTGTAATAATCACATATTACTACGAAACGCTGTAATTCGATTTTAGCAAACACCGACCGAAAGACTTATTCCTAAATTAAAGGAACTCTCGTGTCAGCCACTGCACACCACTTGCAGACTGCAGTTTCGAGCTGTTGGCTCTCATCAGTGCAAGGTAGGCATGCAGTGACTGGTAACGAGATTTCGGGTGACATGGTACATGTTCACAATCTTAAGACTGTAACATGCAAAATAAATCGAAGGCGCCATCTCGCGGTCGCTGTTCACTACAATCGAATTGGTTAGCCTGAGATGGGCAGCAAATGTTCAAAAATATGCTTCTAGAAGGCAGAGTATTTACTAAACGTAATTTCTCTCTGAAGCAACCCTCTATACATCCTTATTTAAAAATAAGGAAATTGACCAGACTACAACAAATTGCAAGTCTGGAGCGTTAAGTGTAATAATCACATATTACTACGAAACGCTGTAATTCGATTTTAGCAAACACCGACCGAAAGACTTATTCCTAAATTAAAGGAACTCTCGTGTCAGCCACTGCACACCACTTGCAGACTGCAGTTTCGAGCTGTTGGCTCTCATCAGTGCAAGGTAGGCATGCAGTGACTGGTAACGAGATTTCGGGTGACATGGTACATGTTCACAATCTTAAGACTGTAACATGCAAAATAAATCGAAGGCGCCATCTCGCGGTCGCTGTTCACTACAATCGAATTGGTTAGCCTGAGATGGGCAGCAAATGTTCAAAAATATGCTTCTAGAAGGCAGAGTATTTACTAAACGTAATTTCTCTCTGAAGCAACCCTCTATACATCCTTATTTAAAAATAAGGAAATTGACCAGACTACAACAAATTGCAAGTCTGGAGCGTTAAGTGTAATAATCACATATTACTACGAAACGCTGTAATTCGATTTTAGCAAACACCGACCGAAAGACTTATTCCTAAATTAAAGGAACTCTCGTGTCAGCCACTGCACACCACTTGCAGACTGCAGTTTCGAGCTGTTGGCTCTCATCAGTGCAAGGTAGGCATGCAGTGACTGGTAACGAGATTTCGGGTGACATGGTACATGTTCACAATCTTAAGACTGTAACATGCAAAATAAATCGAAGGCGCCATCTCGCGGTCGCTGTTCACTACAGATGGCGCCTTCGATTTATTTTGCATGTTACAGTCTTAAGATTGTGAACATGTACCATGTCACCCGAAATCTCGTTACCAGTCACTGCATGCCTACCTTGCACTGATGAGAGCCAACAGCTCGAAACTGCAGTCTGCAAGTGGTGTGCAGTGGCTGACACGAGAGTTCCTTTAATTTAGGAATAAGTCTTTCGGTCGGTGTTTGCTAAAATCGAATTACAGCGTTTCGTAGTAATATGTGATTATTACACTTAACGCTCCAGACTTGCAATTTGTTGTAGTCTGGTCAATTTCCTTATTTTTAAATAAGGATGTATAGAGGGTTGCTTCAGAGAGAAATTACGTTTAGTAAATACTCTGCCTTCTAGAAGCATATTTTTGAACATTTGCTGCCCATCTCAGGCTAACCAATTCGATTGTAGTGAACAGCGACCGCGAGATGGCGCCTTCGATTTATTTTGCATGTTACAGTCTTAAGATTGTGAACATGTACCATGTCACCCGAAATCTCGTTACCAGTCACTGCATGCCTACCTTGCACTGATGAGAGCCAACAGCTCGAAACTGCAGTCTGCAAGTGGTGTGCAGTGGCTGACACGAGAGTTCCTTTAATTTAGGAATAAGTCTTTCGGTCGGTGTTTGCTAAAATCGAATTACAGCGTTTCGTAGTAATATGTGATTATTACACTTAACGCTCCAGACTTGCAATTTGTTGTAGTCTGGTCAATTTCCTTATTTTTAAATAAGGATGTATAGAGGGTTGCTTCAGAGAGAAATTACGTTTAGTAAATATATATATATATATATATATATATATATATATATATATATATATATATATATATATATATATATATATATATATATATATATATATATATATATATATATATATATATATATATATATATATATATGTATATATGAAAGGTTGTTGTGCTTCCGGGTGTTTTCCCGCGTAGTTGACAGGCTCCTGCTGGGGCCACGGTTGTCTAAACGACGTTTCGGCAGAATATATATATATATATATATGTTAGATCACGGTTCACATGAATGACTTTTTAAAAAAGATTTATTTATTTAATGGAGCCAACGTTGGCTCTTGGAAAAGAAATAATACAATAATTAGAAGTGTTTCATTCTAAGTGAGTTTAATAACTGATTCAACAAAGCGTGTTTAGTCATATTTATAACATACAGAACCTGAGTAAGCAAAATATATAACAAAGGAATTGCAGTTCTGCAGTCTGCACAAGTTATGAGAAACAAAGGTGTAACATGATATCTTGAAGATAAGCAATTAATAAGAGAAGCTGTTATCGTGAAATATGATATACCTGTGAAGGTTTATTATGGCTAAGTCGCAATAAGATAGCGTGTAATATTATATAACAACTTCCCCCTTAATAAAAAAGTTGATGTTATGCAGCAACTTTTGAAAATTGTTAAAACGTTAAATGAATATAATGCAAAAATAAATTGAAACAATGTTGAATGAATACAAAGCAAAATAATAAAATAATGTAAAAGTTAAAATTGGTAAGCGATAATAAAACATTACATAACGTAATAAGGATAAAATACAATAGTCTAAATTAATAGACAAGGGTAAAACTCCACATGAAAGTCTATGTTAACTCGATGTCCTCTTCTTCTTGAGGTCTAATACCGGGTCGCTTTCTTGGAGGGATCAGTCTAGGAAATTTGGTAAATGCTCTGCTTCGCTCTGAAGGAGGTGAGGTTATCCGTTGAGGGTTGAATTCGCAATGCTCCACATCTTCTTCTTCTGCATTTACAAGTTATGTAAAGTAGAACTAATAGGATGATGAGAGTGATTATGAAATATGTGAACCAAGATATGTGTTTGGTCACAAAAGGTTCATTTATGAGGTCATCCAAGTCTTTGGAATATTGGTCCAATTTGTTTTTAGCAATATCTAGGTCTTCTACGTCGAGATTGTTTAATTTGAGAGGTTTTAATTTTGGAATTTCGATTTTGTCGGGCATCTGATTACAGCATTCAAAAGGAATTTGGATAGGATGTGAATTGTCCTTAATTTCGGAAAAGTCTTTGGCACTGGCTTGTATTCTAGTAATGCCTGCATAGGCGTAACATCCTGGTTGTAGTTTGATGATGGAATTTTTGTTGATTAACTCTGTTGTGGATTCTCTCTTTGGACAGTTGATGGTAATGTGAAGTGGTTCGGAATTAATTACTAGCCATGTGTTGTCTTCAAGTTCTTGGACGTTGTATCCCTGACTAATAATGAAGGAAGTTTGACAGTTCTCTGGAAGTTTTGGCAATGGTTTTAGTATTCTGGCTTCACATATGGCATTTTGGTCGATAGGATAGGCAAACAGGTTCGAACATAGTTTGGTTCCAAAATAAAGTGGTTTGCATTCTTTCAAATTTTGTATAGGTATGTACATCAAAGAATCATCATCTCTCGCGATATATTTTTGTGAAATAGATAAAATGTGATGTAGACCAGTTCTGTTATCAAGTATCGGGATAGGATATAGGCGATAGGTGTTATAATTTTGGGGTTCAACAAGTGGTATTGTTAAAACAAATACTAAGTTAGAATCCATTTGAAACGCTTGTAATTCAATAATATCCAAATACTTAGCAACTGCCGATAATTTAATGGGGAGAGGCAAATTGTTCCTTCGTAAGCTCTGTGAAATTTCTTGTAATGCTGTTACCAAATGATTAGGGGTTATGATTGACGTGTGAATGATTCCTAGTCTGGCAAATGTTATTGAATTTAGAATGTCGTTTAAATTATCTTCGATATACAAATAGCTTGCCATTAATTGTTCGGAAATGTATAAAAATTTTAGTTTTATGTGAGCAGCCTCGATAGCTTGAGTCATTGTTTGAATTGTGTGTTCTATTTCTTCGAGATCTTTGTTAAAGGTTTCCTCGTCAATTTGTAATTTTTGTATAGTCGAGTTGAAGTTTTTAATAACAGAAGTTGTAACTGAAATTTGATTTTTGATTAAGTTTTCCAATTGATGTTCGTCATTTAGTTTATTTATACAATTAGTATAGTACTGGCCATCTTCAGCATCTAGGTTACCAGTTATGGATTTGAATATTGTACCAATACCGTTAAGTATTCCTCGTTTATATCTTTTTGTGTCTGAAAAGATTTCGTCAAATTTCATTTTTATAGAGTTGGATATTTGTGTTAAAAGGTTAAAGTATGTTTTAATTTCACTCGTAAAAATAATTGACTTATGATCACCATTATGGAGAGTGTACATGATTCTGTCTAAGATATTTTGATTTTTGTCAAAAGCTAGTTTGAGGGATGAAATGTTTTTATGCACTAGTAGAGTCCATTTGTCATTTGTCACCACGATGTCCGTGTCTTGGTGGTAGTATACACCAACGGTGTTATTGATTGGGATAATTTTGTATTGACAGAGTGCTGATCCGAACAGCAGGAGAAACCTGAAAATAAATTTAATTTTCAGTATATGGTTTCATTCTATCAAAATTTACTTTGGTTTCTTGTTTCGTTTCGAGGTTTAATAAGGTAGCAGAATTTTGAAAAATTTCTTTTATTTTAAAAGGACCGTTAAATTTGTTTTGCAATTTGTTTTTGATTTGTGATTCTTTTACGTAAACTAAGTCACCTATTTTGTATTCGGGTCGTTTTTGGGGAACATTTCTATCAAAGCGAACTTTCGCTTTCTCCTTTTGAGCTTGCGTTCGACTACGGGCTATTTTATAGTAGTGAGATATTCTGTTGTTTAAATCTCTAACGTATTTAGTTATTAATTCTTTTTGGTTGTACAAAGTTTCGGGTGGTCTGTTAGATGTATGACCAAAGATAAGTTAATATGGGGTAAAACCGTGTGTTTTATTTACCGAATTGTTATAGCATATTACTGCATATGGTAAAACCGTGAAAGGATGTTCATTTGGGTTTTCAGTTTTGTGGATTCTTATCATTTCGGCTAAAGTAGCATGAAATCTTTCTATGGATCCGTTCGATTGGGGATGTCCTACGCTTGAATAAGTTAATTTTATGTCGTAGAGGGTGCAGAGATCTTTGAGCAAACGGTTGTCAAATTCGCCACCGTAATCGCAATGGATTCTTAGCGGGGTACCGTAATGTTGAAAGTATAACAACAAGGTATTTACGACGGATTTTGCGGATTTGTCCGGGACTGCATAGGCTTGTGTAAATTTAGTTAACTCGTCTCGAATAGTTAAAGCGTAATTTCGAGTTGGGTATTCAAATAAATCGATATTGATTCTTTCGAATGGTGTTCTTGGGGTTTCTGTGACTACTAGAGGGTTATTAAGGTTTTTCCGGCATACTTTAGTCTTTTGGCAAGTTTCGCAATTTTTTATAAAATTTTCAACGTCTTTAGTTAGACCTTGCCAAGTGTATTTTTCTCTAATTCTTCGAATCGTTTCATTTATTCCGCGGTGTAGATTATTTTTACCAAAATGATTTTGCTCTAATATAATTGGAATTTCATCTTCGTCGGCAGTTCTGACGATATCTTGACAAATTACTACTTTTAAGTCTTTTTCTGCAAAAATGAATGATAGAATTTCGAGTATGGGGAGGTCTAGGTTATTTTCGACAAAGTATGTCTTAGAGAGATCTAGAACATCTTGATTTTTAAATAGTACCAAAAATAGATGTTCAATTACAGATTCGATATCAAAAGGTAGAGGGATGATAAAATATCTCCTATGTCTGACTGTTTTGCTTGATACAATATTGATTTTATCGTTATGAAATTCGGGGTTTTCTTCGAATATGTCCTCGATAATTTTGTGATGTAGGTCCTGTAAGTTGTTTTGTTGGAAAAAGGTTATAATATCTTTATGTTCTCGATACAAAAGTTGTTTGTTCGAGGCTTTGATTTTCGAATAGTCAATTAAAGATGTTGTTTTATATAAGTTGGCGAAAGTTTCAAATTCTTGGGAAATTTGTTCGTTAGCGATTTCGTTATTATCGTCTGGGTTTTCGTCGTCGTCTGACTCTTCGTCGTTCGCAGCTAGAACCTTTGAATAGAATTTGGAACATTCGGAAAAATGATTAATTTTGATTCTGGAAAATGCGTCCGCGTTCTTATTGATTTTACCAGGTTTATAAATTATTTCGTAGTCGTACTCTTCTAATTTGAGTCGCCAACGGGCAAGTCTACTTCCTGGATCTTTTATAGAGAATAGCCAGGTGAGTGGTCTATGGTCGGTTACAAGCTTGAACTTTCTACCGTACAGATAGGGTCTAAAGTGCTTTACACTCCATACTATCGATAAAAGCTCGCGTTCAATCGTTGAATACTTAGTTTCTGCACTGCACAAGGTTCTAGAAGCATAGGCAATGGGTAAATCTTTGCCAATAGGCCCCTGGCTCAGCACCGAGCCGACGGCAAATGCGCTCGCATCAGTGGTTAGAACGAAAGGTTCATCAAAGTTGGGGTAGATTAATATCGGAGTGGTCGTTAATGTTTGTTTTAAATTTTGAAAAGAATTTATACAATCATTGTCGAAGAGAAATGGTATGTCTTTTTGTAGTAGTTTTGTTAAGGGCTTGGTAATCTTGGAGAAATTAGGGATAAAGCGCCTATAATATCCGGCTAAGCCTAGAAATGATTTAATTTCTTTTTGATTTTTCGGTTGAGGGAAATTTAGAATAGCGTCAACTTTCGAAGGGTTCGGTTTTACGCCGTCTTTTGTAATGAGATGTCCTAAATAAGCGACTTCTTTGCGGAGAAACTCGCATTTGTCGGGTTGAATTTTGAGATTCGCTTTCTGTAATCGTTTGAAAACTTCCGTTAATCGAGAAATATGCTCGTGAATAGTAGGGGAGTAAACAATAATATCGTCCATATAGACGAGACATCGTTCATTTTGGATACCTAATAAAATGTTATCCATCACTCTTTGAAATGTTGATGGAGCATTCTTAAGTCCAAAAGGCATTCTTACGAATTCAAAATGACCATTTTCAACTGTGAAAGCAGTTTTTTAAATATCTTTTGCATCAATCTCGATTTGGTGAAATCCGGAGGCTAAGTCCAAAGTTGTAAAATATTGACATTTGCCTAATTGATCGAGGAGGTCGGAAATATTGGGTAGCGGGTATTTATCGTCAATAGTCAGTTCGTTGAGTTTTCTGTAGTCCACTACAACTCGCCATTTTTGTTTACCGGAGGCGTCGAGTTTTTTTGGTACAACCCAAACCGGAGAGGACCAGGGAGAAATCGAAGGTCTAATGATGCCTTGATCAAGCATATTAGAGACTTGTGTTTTGACTTCCTCTTTATGGATATGAGGGTAGCGATATGACTTTGTGAAAACCGGTTTTGAATCGTTCGTATCAATGGAATGCTTAATTTCGTTAGTAAAAGTTAAATTGTCTCCTTCCAAATAGAATATATCTTGAAAGTCTAAACAAAGCTGCGTTACTATTTCGGCCTCTTCTTCGTTTAGATGATCCAAGCGCAATTCGTTCCTAATTTCGAAGGATCTGTCCGTCTGTAGGTGTGAGTCCGAATTTTGAGTGTTTAAATTGAAAATTGATTTGAATTTTTGTACTGGCTCTAGTTTTATGTTAGAAAAATTTACCGTTTTTGGTATTGCATTCGCGTTTATAATTGAGGTTAAAAATTCTCCATTGTTATCGATTTTGACAATAGCATTTGGTAAGCGTACTTTCTCGTTTTCCTGGGCTAACAGTATAGCCTCGGTATTTCGCAGGTTACATTTTAGTTTACAAATTTTTTCCATGCGAGGTTCAATAGAAATTAAATTTTTGATGTTGCTTAAATTTGAATTTTTTGTATCAGGATTAATAGTCGGTTGTAAAGGTAAATTTACTGCAGTTTCTTCCGTAACTTTAAATAGTGGTACGGTTTTGAAATTTGTGACTAGTTGTTTATTTTTAAAGTCTACTTTGCATTCGTAATGTTCTAGGAAGTCTGCGCCTAATAATCCATCAAAATCTATATCTAGATTATAGATATAAACTTTGTGTGACTCATCTGAAAAGGGGATGAGAACAGATTCGTTGATATAAATTTTTTGATCAGTGATACCCTGTATGATTACATTTTCAGGAGATCTACGTCTGTAATTTTCAGCTGTTTTAGGTTTAAAAATTGATATACCTGCGCCTGTGTCAATTAGAATTTTAAATTTACCAGTTGCATCCTTTATATAATAGAGATTTTTTGAGTTTACAGTTAGTAGGGTATGGGAAAGCGTATTTACATGAACGTTTGTTCTGGGAAATTCAGCATTGGGTCGAAACTGTCGTTGAGGTTCATAGTTTGTATTTGAGTTTCTAGTTCCGCAATTGGTTCGAATTGTTCTGTTTGTTGTGTTGGAGTATCCGTGGGGTACTCCGGATCTAATCGAAAATCCTGAGGATTAGCAGTATAATCCTCGTACTGTTCGTATTGAGAATTAGCTGTATAATTCTCTTGGAGATTTTGGTTAGTCTCAAAGTTATAATTTTCGTAAGTATCTTCTGCAGTTTGGTAATCAGAAGAATAGTCACTGTATTGATTAAAATCGCATTGGTTTTCATAAGGTTCGTAATTTAAATGATGCGTTTTTTGTTGATTAAAACGGTTGAAATTTGGGTTTGGTTGAATAGCAGAGGGTCTTTGTTGATTGAAATTCGGGTTCGGTCTTATGGCTGAGGGCCTGTTTTGTTGTGGTTGACTAGATTGATTATTTTGAGGAAATGTCCTCTGATTAAATTGATTGGTTTGAGAAAAATTGTGGAAATTTGGGTTTCCTTGATAATTTGGCCTTTGAAAGTTCTGTGACGTTGTTGGCATCGTTTGCGATTGTTGCCTTGTGCGGCATTCGCTTATTACATGTCCGTTTCTTTTACAAAATGAACAAAATTTTTGTTGGAAATTGGGACCTTGTGGTCGTTTTTGCTGAGGAGGCATTGTATTTTTTACTTGGTTATTTTTTGGGAATTTCTGTGATTCGAAGTAGGAAAGTTGTAGCTCTCTACGGATTCTGCTAACGGCTTTTAGTATACTAGGAGGATTGCTAGCACGAATGATGCGGCCTAAGTTTGGTTCTAAGCCCGTTAGTAAATTATTAAGTGTCATCGTTTCGATGAGATCTGATTGTGCAGCTCTTTGCGTTGTCGTGAGAGTTTGCTTTTGCACTGCAGCGTGCATTTTCGCATTGTGCGTTTGTAAACGCGAAACAAATGTTAGGGCGGATTCACCTGGCAATTGGTGAATGCGCTGCAGGTCCTGAATTAGGGCCGTTAAATCTCTGGAGTCCCCAAAGTGGGTTTCCAGTAGTGCTTTTATTTCTGGCCATGTGCCGGGGTTACGTGAGTTAATTAGTTCGGCAGCTTTGCCTTTTAATTTATTTTTGATGTGGACTGTTAATAAAATTTTCTGGTCGTTAATGGCCATACTTTGTGCACAATGGCATGAATTTAAGAATGTTTGTAAATTAATGGCATTGCCATCGAATTCGGGTATCAACGAAAATATCTCAGAGAGCTTGTAAGGCTCAATTTGCTCTGGTTGAGGTTGTTGTTGTTGTTGTTGTAGTTGTTGCTGTTGTAGTTGTTGTTGTTGTAGTTGTTGTTCGGTTGGTGCCGGTGGCACTGGTTGAACTGGCTCTGGTTGAGCTCTATCTGGCATTTTGCTTTTTGTATTTAGAAATTACTTGGACAAAAATTGGTTGCGTATCAGCAGTATGATACGATAAATTAAATTAAAATTAGGCTTGTTACGTTGCGTGCGTAAATGGATCGTATATTAGCTGTATAATACACAATGTTTCGTAAATACGAAAATAAATAAACTTAAAATTAACTTGTTTCGTTGGGTTTGTAAAGGAATGGATTCACTTTGACAAGAGAACTGGCTTTGTGCGCCGAGTGTATTAGCAGTATAATACACTTTTAATAGAATAAGTTGCGAAGAATAATAAAATAGTAAAAATGGTACGAGATGATTCTTAAAATGACTTACGTTAGTTTAGTTTCCATGGGTAGGTTCTTCGTCCGTCAAGGGATTGGGATCCGCCACCACCAGTGAGGAAGGTCTCCTTGTTCTCGTAGATGTACACGCACTAGTTAGGCACCTTCTGCAGATGTTCTCCTTGTTCTCTTACGCTTCACTACCAGTTAGGCTTCTTGTTCTGATGATGTTTACGGATCCTACCGACTGCGCCAATGTTAGATCACGGTTCACATGAATGACTTTTTAAAAAAGATTTATTTATTTAATGGAGCCAACGTTGGCTCTTGGAAAAGGAATAATACAATAATTAGAAGTGTTTCATTCTAAGTGAGTTTAATAACTGATTCAACAAAGCGTGTTTAGTCATATTTATAACATACAGAACCTGAGTAAGCAAAATATATAACAAAGGAATTGCAGTTCTGCAGTCTGCACAAGTTATGAGAAACAAAGGTGTAACATGATATCTTGAAGATAAGCAATTAATAAGAGAAGCTGTTATCGTGAAATATGATATACCTGTGAAGGTTTATTATGGCTAAGTCACAATAAGATAGCGTGTAATATTATATAACATATATATATATATATGTTAGATCACGGTTCACATGAATGACTTTTTAAAAACTTTTATTTAGTTACATGGAGCCAACGTTGGCTCTTGGAGAAGGAATATAATAATAAATTAGAAGTGTTGCATTCTAACTAAGTTTAATAACTGACTTTACAAAGCATGTCTAGTAGTATTTATAACATACAGAACCTGAGTAAGCAAAATATAGAACAAAGGAAATGCAATTCGACAGTCAGCATAAAATGTGAGAAACAAAGGTGAAATATAATATCTCTAAGATAAGCGATTAATAAGAGAAGTCGTTATCATGTAATATGATATACCTGTGAAGGTTTGTTATTACTAAGTCTTTATAATAAGCGTATAATTTTATATAACAACTTCCCCCTTAATAAAAAAGTTGATGTTATGCAGCAACTTTTGAAAATTGTTAGAAACGTTAAATGAATATAATGCAAAATAAATTGAAACAAAGCAAAATAATAAAATACATAAAAGTTAAAATTGGTAAATGATAATAATAATAAGTGAGTAATACATTACATAAATGTAATAAGAATAAAATACAATGGTCTAAATTAATAGACAAGGGTAAAACTCCACATATGAAAGTCTATGTTAACTCGATGTCCTCTTCTTCTTGAGGTTTAATACCGGGTCGCTTTCTTGGAGGGATAAGTCTAGGAAATTTGGTGAATACTCTGCTTCGCTCTGAAGGAGGTGAAGGAGGGTTGTCCGTTGAGGGTTGGATTCGCAATGCTCTACATCTTCTTCTTCTGCATTTACAAGTTATGTAAAGTACAACTAACAGGATGATGAGAGTGATTATGAAATACGTGAACCAAGATACGTGTTTGGTCACAAAAGGCTCGTTTATGAGGTCATCCAGGTCTTTGGAATATTGGTCCAATTTGGTTTTTGCAATATTTAGATCTTCTACGTCGAGATTGTTTAATTTGAGTGGTTTTAATTTTGGAATTTCGATTTTGTCGGGCATGTGATTACAGCATTCAAAAGGAATTTGGATAGGATGTGAATTGTCTTTAATTTCGGAGAAGTCTTTGGCACTGGCTTGTATTCGAGTAATGCCTGCATAGGCGTAACATCCTGGTTGTAGTTTGATGATGGAATTTTTGTTGATTAACTCTGTTGTGGATTCTCTCTTTGGACAGTTGATGGTAATGTGAAGTGGTTCGGAATTAATTACTAGCCATGTGTTGTCTTCAAGTTCTTGGACGTTGTATCCCTGACTAATAATGAAGGAAGTTTGACAGTTCTCTGGAAGTTTTGGCAATGGTTTTAGTATTCTGGCTTCACATATGGCATTTTGGTCGATAGGATATGCAAACAGGTTAGAACATAGTTTGGTTCCAAAATAAAGTGGTTTGCATTCTTTCAAATTTTGTATAGGTATGTACATCAAAGAATCATCATCTCTCGCGATATATTTTTGTGAAATAAATAAAATGTGATGTAGACCAGTTCTGTTATCAAGTATCGGGATAGGGTATAGGCGATAGGTGTTATAATTTTGGGGTTCAACAAGTGGTATTGTTAAAACAAATACTAAGTTAGAATCCATTTGAAACGCTTGTAATTCAATAATATCCAAATACTTAGCAACTGCCGATAATTTAATGGGAAGAGGCAAATTGTTCCTTCGTAAGCTCTGTGAAATTTCTTGTAATGCCGTTACCAAATGATTAGGAGTTATGATTGAAGTGTGAATGATTCCTAATCTGGCAAATGTTATTGAATTCAAAATGTCGTTCAAATTATCTTCGATATACAAATAGCTTGCCATTAGTTGTTCGGAAATGTATATGAATTTTAGTTTTATGTGAGCAGCCTCGATAGCTTGAGTCATGGTTTGAATTGTGTGTTCGATTTCTTCGAGATCTTTGTTAAACGTTTCCTCGTCAATTTGTAATTTTTGTATAGTCGAGTTGAAGTTTTTAATAACAGAAGTTGTAACTGAAATTTGATTTTTGATTAAGTTTTCCAATTGATGTTCCAATTTTGTTTGATTTTTGTTGTTTTGTTGTGATGTTCGTCGTTATTTAGTTTATTTATACAATTATTATAGTACTGGCCATCTTCAGCATCTAATCTAAGTTTCCAGTTATGGATTTGAATATTGTACCAATACCGTTAAGTATTCCTCGTTTATATCTTTTTGTATCTGAAAAGATTTCGTCAAATTTCATTTTTATAGAGTTGGATATTTGTGTTAAAAGGTTAAAGTCTGTTTTAATTTCACTCGTAAAAATAATTGACTTATGATCACCATTATGGAGAGTGTACAAGATTCTGTCTAAGATATTTTGATTTTTGTCAAAAGCTAGTTTGAGGGATGAAATGTTTTTATGCACTAGCAGAGTCCATTTGTCATTTGTCACCACGATGTCCGTGTCTTGGTGGTAGTATACACCAACAGTGTTATTGATCGGGGTAATTTTATATTGACAGAGTGCTGATCCGAACAGCAGGAGAAACCTGAAAATAAATTTAATTTTCAGTATATGGTTTCATTCTATCAAAATTTACTTTAGTTTCTTGTTTTGTTTCGAGATTTAGTAAGGTAGCAGAATTTTGAGAAATTTCTTTTATTTTAAAGGGACCGTTAAATTTGTTTTGTAGTTTGTTCTTAATTTGTGATTCTTTTACATAAACTAAGTCACCTATTTTGTATTCAGGTCGTTTTTGGGGAACATTTCTGTCGAAGCGGATTTTCGCTTTCTCTTTTTGAGATCGTGTTCGACTACGGGCTATTTTATAATAGTGGGATATTCTGTTGTTTAAATCTCTAACGTATTTGGTTATTAACTCTTTTTGGTTATATAAGGTTTCAGGTGGTCTGTTAGACGTATGACCAAAGATAAGTTCATATGGGGTGAAACCGTGTGTTTTATTTACCGAATTGTTATAGCATATTACTGCATATGGTAAAATCGTGAAAGGATGTTCGTTTGGGTTTTCAGTTTTGTGGATTCTTATCATTTCGGCTAAAGTAGCATGAAATCTTTCTATGGATCCGTTCGATTGGGGATGTCCTACGCTTGAATAAGTTAATTTTATGTCGTAGAGGGTGCAGAGATCTTTAAGCAAACGGTTGTCAAATTCGCCACCGTAATCGCAATGGATTCTTAGCGGAGTACCGTAATGTTGAAAGTATAACAACAGGGTATTTACGACGGATTTTGCGGATTTGTCCGGGACTGCATAGGCCTGTGTGAATTTAGTTAATTCATCGCGAATAGTTAACGCATAATTTCGAGTTGGGAATTCAAACAAATCGATATTAATTCTTTCGAATGGTGTTCTTGGGGTTTCTGTGACTACTAGAGGGTTATTAAGGTTTTTCCGGCATACTTTAGTCTTTTGGCAAGTTTCGCAATTTTTTATAAAATTTTCAACGTCTTTAGTTAGACCTTGCCAAGTGTATTTTTCTCTAATTCTTCTAATCGTTTCATTTATTCCGCGATGTAGATTATTTTTACCAAAATGATTTTGCTCCAATATAATTGGAATTTCATCTTCGTCGGCAGTTCTGACGATATCTTGACAAATTACTACTTTTAAGTCTTTTTCCGCAAAAATGAATGATAGGATTTCAAGTATGGGGAGGTCTAAATTATTTTCGACAAAGTATGTCTTAGAGAGATCTAGGACATCTTGATTTTTAAATAATACCAAAAATAGATGTTCAATTACAGATTCGATATCAAAAGGTAGAGGGATGATAAAATATCTCCTATGTCTGACTGTTTTGCTCGATACAATATTGATTTTATCGTTATGAAATTCGGGGTTTTCCTCGAATATGTCCTCGATAATTTTGTGATGTAGGTCTTGTAAGTTGTTTTGTTGGAAAAAGGTTATGATATCTTTATGTTCTCGATACAAAAGTTGTTTGTTCGAGGCTTTGATTTTCGAATAGTCAATTAAAGATGTTGTTTTATATAGGTTGGTGAAAGTTTCAAATTCTCGGGAAATTTGTTCGTTAGTGATTTCGTTGTTATCGTCTGGGTTTTCGTCGTCGTCTGACTCTTCGTCATTCGCGGCTAGGACCTTTGAATAGAATTTGGAACATTCGGAAAAATGATTAATTTTGATTCTGGAAAGTGCGTCCGCGTTCTTATTGATTTTGCGTGGTTTATAAATTATTTCATAGTCGTACTCTTCTAATTTGAGTCGCCAACGGGCAAGTCTACTTCCTGGATCTTTTATAGAGAATAGCCAGGTGAGTGGTCTATGGTCGGTGACAAGCTTGAACTTTCTACCGTACAGATATGGTCTAAAGTGCTTTACACTCCATACTATCGATAAAAGCTCGCGTTCAATCGTTGAATACTTAGTTTCTGCGCTGCACAAGGTTCTAGAAGCATAGGCAATGGGTAAATCTTTGCCAATGGGCCCCTGGCTCAGCACTGAGCCGACGGCAAATGCGCTCGCATCAGTGGTTAGAACGAAAGGTTCATCAAAATTAGGGTAAATTAATATCGGAGTCGTTGTTAATGTTTGTTTCAAATTTTGAAAAGAATTTACACAATCATTGTCGAAGAGAAATGGTATGTCTTTTTGTAGTAGTTTTGTTAGGGGCTTGGTTATCTTGGAGAAATTAGGGATAAAGCGCCTATAATATCCGGCTAAGCCTAGAAATGATTTAATTTCTTTTGGATTTTTCGGTTGAGGGAAATTTAAGATAGCGTCAACTTTCGAAGGGTTTGGTTTTACGCCGTCTTTTGTAATGAGCTGTCCTAAATAAGCGACTTCCTTGCGGAGAAACTCGCATTTGTCTGGTTGAATTTTGAGGTTGGCTTTTTGAAGGCGTTTAAAGACTTCAGTTAGACGGGAAATGTGTTCGTGAATTGTAGGGGAGTAAATAATAATATCGTCCATGTAGACGAGACATCGTTCATTTTGAATACCTAACAGGAT
This sequence comes from Rutpela maculata, assembly GCA_936432065.2. NCBI lineage: Eukaryota > Metazoa > Arthropoda > Insecta > Coleoptera > Cerambycidae > Rutpela > Rutpela maculata. The sequence goes on from OW386290.2 coordinate 77,753,054, forward strand.
GTTATCCATAACTCTTTGAAAGGTTGATGGAGCGTTTTTGAGTCCAAATGGCATTCGCACGAATTCATAATGACCGTTCTCAACTGTGAAAGCAGTCTTTTGAATATCTGCGGGATTAATTTCGATTTGGTGGAAACCAGAAGCCAAGTCTAAGGTTGTGAAATATTGGCATTTGCCAAGTTGGTCTAAAAGATCGGAAATGTTGGGCAGAGGATATTTGTCACCGATTGTAACCTCGTTGAGTTTGCGGTAGTCGACTACAACGCGCCATTTCTGTTTACCAGAAGCGTCCAGTTTTTTGGGAACTACCCAGACAGGAGAGGACCAAGGTGAGATTGAGGGTTGAATAATACCTTGACTTAACATTTTCGATACTTGGGACTTAACTTCTTCTTTATGGACCTGAGGATAACGATACGATTTCGTAAATATCGGTCGGGAATTGTCGGTGTCAATAGGGTGTTTGATTTCGTTGGTAAAAGTCAAATTGTCTCCTTCTAAATAGAATATATCTTGAAAGTCTAAACAAAGCTGCGTTACTATTTCGGCCTCTTCTTCGTTTAGATGATCCAAGCGCAATTCGTTCCTGATTTCGAAGGATCTGTCCGTCGTTAGTTGTTGGTCAGAATTTTGCGTGTTTAAGTTAAAAATTGACTTAAATTTTTGTAAAGGTTCTAAATTTAGATTGGAAAAATCGACAGTCTTCGGGATGACATTAGCATTGATTATTGTTGTTAAAAATTCTCCGTTTTCGTTTACTTTAACAAGAGCATTAGGTAGACGGACTTTTTCATTCTCTTGCGCTTGCAAAATAGCGTCAGTGTTTCTAAGGTTACATTTTAGTTTATAAATTTTTTCGGTACGGCCTTCAATTTGGATCTTATTTTGATTAGGGTTGTGGTTTGATTGGATTTTGTCGTATTCGGGTTTCGACGGATCGTCGGTTACTTTGAAAAGTGGTACCGTTTTGAAATTGGTTATTAATTGTTTATTTCTTATGTCGACGATACAATGATAGTGCTCTAGGAAATCAGCTCCTATCAGTCCATCAAAATTGATATCTAGGTCGTAGATGTAAACTTTATGTGGGTCGTTATCAGTGAAGGGTATAAGAACAGATTCACTAATAGTAATTTTCTGATCGGTTATACCTTGTATAATTACGTTTTCTGAAAATCTCCGTTTGTAATTTTCCGCTGTTTTTGGTTTAAAGATAGAGATACCTGCGCCAGTATCGATTAGAATTTTGAATTTGTTTGTGATGTCTTTAATGTAGTATAGATTTTTTGAATTTACGGTCAGCAATGAGTGTGATAGCGTTTCTACATGAACCCTTGTTCCGGGAAGTTCAGCGACGGGTCGAAACTGTCGTTGAGATTCATCGTTCGTATTTGATTTGTTATTTGGTCGAATTGGTCTGTTTGCTGTGTTGGAGTATCCGTGGGGTACTCCGGATCTAATCGAAAATCCTGAGGATTAACAGTATAATCCTCCTGTGGCGTTTGAGAATTAGCAGTATAATTCTCGTACTGTTCATATGGGGAATTAGCTGTATAATTCTCTGAAAAGCTTTGAGCGTTTTCTAAATCGTAATTTTCATAACTGTCACTTACATTTTGATAATCGGGTGAATAGTCATTGTATTGATTAAATTGATTGGCATAGTTATCGTAAGGTTCGTAATTTAAATGATGAGCTTTTTGCTGGTTAAAGCGGTTAAAATTCGGGTTAGGTTGAATAGCTGACGGTCTTTGTTGGTTAAAGTTTGGATTCGGCCTTATAGCTGAGGGCCTATTTTGAGGTTGATTAGGTTGGTTTTGAGGGAATGTCCTCTGACCAAATTGATTGTTTTGAGAGAAATTTTGGAAATTTGGGTTTCCTTGATAATTTGGTCTCTGGAAATTTGATGTCGATGGCATAGACAGTTGCTGTTGCCTTGTACGACATTCGTTTATTACATGTCCATTGCGCTTGCAAAATGAACAGAATTTTTGTTGGAAATTTGAAGTTGGTCGTTTTTGTTGTAAAGCGGGATTTTTGACCGGACTATTTTTCGGAAATTTCTGTTGCTCGAAATAAGAGAGTTGTAGCTCTCTACGAATTCTACTTACAGCTTTCAATATATTTGGAGGGTTGCTGGCACGTATGATACGGCCTAAGTTTGGTTCTAAACCCGTTAGTAAGTTATTTAAAGTCATCGTTTCGATGAGGTCGGATTGTGCGGTTCTTTGTGTCGAGGTTAAATTTTGCTTTTGCACTGCAGCGTGCATTTTCGCATTGTGCGTTTGTAAACGCGAAACAAATGTAAGGGCGGATTCACCTGGCAATTGGTGAATGCGCTGCAGGTCCTGAATTAGGGCCGTTAAATCTCTGAATGAACAGAATTTTTGTTGGAAATGGAGTCCCCAAAGTGGGTTTCCAGTAGTGCTTTTATTTCTGGCCAGGTGCCAGGGTTACGTGAATTAATTAATTCGGCAGCTTTGCCTTTCAATTTATTTTTTATGTGGACGGTCAAAAGAATTTTTTGATCTCCAATTGCCATGCTTTGGGCGCAATGACAGGAGTTGAGGAATGTTTGTAAATTAATGGCATTGCCATCGAATTCAGGTATTAGAGAAAATATCTCAGAGAGCTTGTAAGGCTCAATTTGCTCTGGTTGAGGTTGTTGTTGTTGTTGTAGTTGTTGCTGTTGTAGTTGTTGTTCGGTTGGTGCCGGTGGCACTGGTTGAACTGGCTCTGGTTGAGCTCTATCTGGCATTTTGCTTTTTGTATTTAAATATTATTTGGACAAAAATTGGTTGCGTATCAGCAGTATGATACGATCTTAAATTAAATTAAAATTAGCTTGTTACGTTGCGTGCGTAAATGGATTGTATATTAGCTGTATAATACACAATGTTTCGTATTAGCAGTATAATACGAAAATAAATAAACTTAAAATTAAATGAACTTGTTTCGTTGCGTTTGTAAAGGAATGGATTTCACTTTGACAATAGAACTGGCTTTGTGCGCCGAGTGTATTAGCAGTATAATACACTTTTAATAAACTAAGTTGCGAAAAATAATAAAATAATAAAAATGGTACGAGATGATTCTTAAATGACTTACGTTAATTTCATCTCCATGAGTAGGTTCTTCGTCCGTCAAGGGATTGGGATCCGCCACCACCAGTGAGGAAGGTCTCCTTGTTCTCGAAGATGTACACGTACTAGTTAGGCACCTTCTGCAGATGTTCTCCTTGTTCTCTTACGCTTCACTACCAGTTAGGCTTCTTGTTCTGATAATGTTTACGGATCCTACCGACTGCGCCAATGTTAGATCACGGTTCACATGAATGACTTTTTAAAAACTTTTATTTAGTTACATGGAGCCAACGTTGGCTCTTGGAGAAGGAATATAATAATAAATTAGAAGTGTTGCATTCTAACTAAGTTTAATAACTGACTTTACAAAGCATGTCTAGTAGTATTTATAACATACAGAACCTGAGTAAGCAAAATATAGAACAAAGGAAATGCAATTCGACAGTCAGCATAAAATGTGAGAAACAAAGGTGAAATATAATATCTCTAAGATAAGCGATTAATAAGAGAAGTCGTTATCATGTAATATGATATACCTGTGAAGGTTTGTTATTACTAAGTCTTTATAATAAGCGTATAATTTTATATAACATATATATATATATATATATATATATATATATATATATATATATATATATTAGTGCCACCCCCTATAAATTAGCAATCCCGCACAATATAGAAACTTTTGAAGCATTTACTATTATACTCCCAAAAATAACGAAATCCGTTCAATATGACATTATTCCGAAGTTAAAACCTCTAGTTACTGTACTAAATACCAATGCTTTAGTAGGAATAAAGGGAATTAACGGGTTCCGTAACTTGTGGAATTATTTCAAAAATGGATATTCACCTTTTTTGGCCACAAAATAAGACGTTTTTACTGTTGTGAATTTTTTCGAGTAATGCATATTTTTCAAGATATGACCAGTCAAAAATTCCTAAAAGTGAGGGAGGGGAAATGTTAAAATTGAAAAAAATCTGAAAAAATTCACGTGGATGTATCATCGAAATACAAAACTTTTTTTTATTTGCAACTTTTCTGTAAAGTGCGTTTTCACCGAGTTTTTCTGGAAAAACCTGAAAAACTACCCCTTTGAAATTGTAGCGCTTTAAAAATACGTAATTTAAAAATTTGAAATAATTCAGACGTAAACATTGAGGCCTTCTAAATATTTTTTGTCTCTAGGAGTTTTTTTGTAACTTGCTAATTTTCCGAGTTACAGGCAGTTTTTCACGATAAATAATATAAATTTTTCCGGAAAGCTTTATCACATTCTCAATTTGAAAATTAAATTGGACCTTTAAAATGGTGTAACTATATAGGTTTCATATTTTTTATAAAAATATATACAAATCACGCTCATTTTTCGAATTTTCATGTATTTTTTAATATGCAAGAAATGTAGTACTATTTACCGTGAAAAACTGCCTGTAACTCGGAAAATTAGTAAGTTACAAGAAAATTCCAAGAGAAAATATGTTTAGAAGGTCTCAATGCATACGTCTGAGTTTTTTTAAAAATTTTAAGTTACATGTTTTTAATTCGCTACGATGTCAAAAATGTTCATGTTTTTCCGGAAAAATTCGGTGAGAACGCACTCTACAGAAAAGTTGCAAATAAAAAAAGTCTTGTATTTCGATGATACATTCACCAGAATTTTTTCAGATTTTTGTTCAACTTTTACATTTCTCCTCCCCCATTTTCAGAAGTTTTCGAGTGGCCATATCTCGAAAAATTGCATTTTTCGAAAAAAAAAAAAGATCACGAGTAAAAACATCTTGTTTTTTTTTTCCATTTTTGACCTAATTCTACAAGTTACGGAACTTACTGTTTTCTACCCTTTCCGATCATTTCCTACCCTTTCCGATCATTTCCTACCCTAATCTATTTTTTAACTTTTTTTAATAACGTCATTACAAACACATTGCACAAGTTTTTATCAAAATCCATTCATTAGCAATCAAGTTAGAGATTTTGGTCATTTTTACTGGACTGGACTATAGTATCAATTTTGGTCTTCATTAATTTGTCTATTGCGCTTTTTGAGTCACCAAAAATTATATTATTCCTAGCATTGTGTTCTAAACATACTGTACCTCCTTTGTTGATAGCTATCATTTCAGAGGTGCAGATTTGTGTATGATCCGGTAGCCTGGACGAAAAGAAAAATTCGATTTCTGGAGCATATACCCCGAAACCTGCCTTATGTTCACATTTAGAAGCGTCTGTGTATATATGTGTGTGTTTTGATATTTTTCAACAGCTAGTGAAAATTTGGCATTACTATTAACAGGTTTTGTATTTAAGTTTAAATTGATGAAGTCAACTTGTTTAATTTGTTGGGTCTACTCAAATTCAAAATAAGGAAGTAATTCACTTCTGTAGATTAAATTAATGTAGGGATTAATACAATTTAATACTGCTACCAAATATGGGATTTCTTTATTTCGCCATATCCATAATTACTGTTACAAAAGTTTCTCAGAGTTTCCAAAATCGCCAACAGAGGGTGATTACTGTTATAATTTTCATTAAGAATTTAGTAGCAAGCCAGTCAAGGGCGGATTGACGGGGTAGGGGGGGGGGGGGGGGGGTGTAATGGTAATTACCCTTCCCATGAATTACAAAAATGTAAAAAGAAATGATGTTTTGCTAATAACAAAAGAGTAACGGATTTTGTAATTTAATTAATGTATTTTACTAATTTTAAATTAAAATTCTTACTGTTTTTAATTAGTTGTTTTCCAAATATGATTGTTTTTTATTTTATATATATAAAAACTGTATTTGCTTTCCATAATAAATTTGTAGTTTCTCTCATTTTAAATAATACATTGAAAACTATTTTCCCAAAATCCCGCAATTTAGAAATGCCTACGTTTACAGAAAACAAACTAGTAAAAAATATATCTACTCGTCTACTCCTACTACTTTAAAAAATAATAAAACAAACGCCTAATAAAAAGAAAATGTTTTTAATTTTATTTATTGCTTAATTTTAATGCTGCATTTATTCAAAAATCGTACTCATCCGAGAGTTTACCCCCCCCCCCATAACAGAAAGCTAAATCTGCCCTCGAAGCCAGTTACGTCTGTGCTCTAGGGAGTGTTCAGCACACTCCGCCAAACGGGCATCCTGTGATTATTCTAAGGGCTTGAAATTAAACTGTGTTAAGTTTAAGTTTTGTTGCGTGGTATAAGTAATCCAAGCATGATTTTACAATCCCATTATATGCCATATGTAGCGAAAGAGGATCGGCACCCCACCAAACTCTACAGAAAGATCTAAGAATATTTATACCTTTTGTTGCCTTGCTTTTAAAATGTATTCATTGTTATAATAATAGTCCTTTATTTAGCTCTTTGTTATACATGTTCACAGTAAAGTAAAATATATACACACTACAGATATTATATAATATAATAGTATAGGAAATAGCGTGCAAATTCGACGACGAGTGATTACCGTCTGCCAGTCGGTAATCGAATAGACCTTATAAATACAATTTTTTTTTCTCTCTGAAACTTCTTGGTATGGTGGGGGGATAGGGAGGGGGGGGCATTTATATTTAAATCGAATGATTATCGATATCTGTCCGCATAGGTAGTTAGTATATGTACTTCACATACCCCAATTATGCTGGCAGACGCAAATTCCGAACGGCGCGCGCGAGCTATATTTTGTCGAGCGGTTTAGGTTTTTTTAAAAAATGTAAATTTTTTATTTAAAACAAACTTTTGACAATTAATAGCGAATGAGTTTATTGCGTTAAAATACAAAGGTATGTATCTAAAGTACGACAATAACTAAACTTAATACTGTTACTACATCTATTTATAAGCTTCTTTATCTGTGCAATTATGCACAATTGCATCTTCTTTTGTTTAATACGGCGTCTGGATATCATAACTCCTCCATCGCTAGTGGAGAACTCGGAGTTTCCTTTTAGAAAGGACCGACGTTCGTCATTTCAGTTTCTTGGGGGGTTTCTCGTGTTTTTGGGTTGCTGGTAAAGATGTTGAAAGTTGGAAAGCCTTTGATCTTATATTTGTTATATATTTTCCATGATATAATTAGGACAGCAATGATAATTATTATAATCAGGGTATAGGTAAGCCAGGAATTAGATTCAATTAAGGTTGGTTCTAACATCTGATCCTTTATCTCTTCTTGCAGATTTTGTGTACGTCGTGACAGGTCTGTAAATTCCTCTAAGTCCACATGGTCCATGGTTGGTATATTGGTACCATCTCTTATAATTGAAAGGTTGCTATTTATTTTCACTAATGGAATGTTTATGGGTTCAAAAGTTCTCCGAAAGTTTTTGTTTGGATTAAGCTTATATTTGTCAATAACGCAATAGCATTGATCAGGAATTGTTATTAGATAATTTCCCTTGAGTTGTCTCTTTTTCTTCATCTCGCAATATGTTTCGGCTATAATAGTGGTGGGACTTGTAATTATCCATGAATTTGAGTTTTCGACCCTTTGAATTTTGGGATTGTTGATATTGATTTTTGTGAATGCACATCTGTTTTCTTCTTGGGAAAAGTCAATGAGTTGAATTTCACAGGGTTCGTTTGATGTCCTTTTTATAATAGAGTTGTGAGTACACAGGAATTTTTTCGATTCTATTTCTGTACAGGGTGTGTTCGTGTACGAGTACCAATCTGGGTTTATAAGTAGATAGCTTCTTCTGGGTATAATAGTGAAGTAAAAGTCGTTGTTCTCTACAGGCAATGGGTATAACTTGTAGTAGTCATAAGATACTGTCTCTATCAATGGTATTTTAATAATGAAATATGTATAGGAATTCTTCTGAAAAACTGTTCGCATAGTTTCTCGTACTTTATAATGTTTTCGAGAGTAGGTTGAAATGGTAGTTCTACTCTTTTTAGGTAATTTTGGATTTCTAATAGTTCTTTGATAAGATTAGTTGGTTTTATAATGGTTTGGTGCATTTGTCTTAAATTAGCAAAGGAAATTGCTGTCGAAAGTTCGTCTAAAAGATTGCAGATAAGTGACAGGGAGTGTGATAATTGGTCTAGGGTATTTTGTACAACCAATAATTCAATGCAGCGTGCTGTTGTTTCCATTTTCTCTCCAATTTCAGCCATTGCTGAATTAATTTTCTTTTGGTTCTCTACGAGAATGGTAATTGATTTATTTGTAGATTTAATGAGATCATCCGTAATTGATAAGTGTTTTTCCATGTCTATTTTTAATTTGGCTTCATTGTTAAATAATTTCTTGAAATTTTGCTCATATCTTTCGCCATCTTCGGCATCTAGGTTGCCTGTGATTGATTTTTCAATTGTACCAATAAAGTTAAATGCTCCTCGTGGTTTTCTAATGTGGTTTGGTAAAACTTGTTCGAATAATGTATAGGTTCTGGTTATTTCAAAGGATAGAGTTCTATTGATTTGGAATAGGAGGGTGTTTGTTAAGGAAGTTTGTTGTTTGTCGCAGGATAGATTCAGTTTTAGATATCTATTGATGTTTGCTAGGATTCTAATAATTTCGTCTTTTTCTTGAATAAAGGTTTCATATAACGGTTGTATGTCAAATGCGTTCATTATTTCCCATTCTGATACAATATTGTCTGCTGTACCCATGCGAATCGGTAGAAGTCCGGGGTTGTCATCTAGGGGTTTCCATTGGATGTCGTCGGCTGCTGCGAGGGTGGTGGTGCATCTGTAAGAGTAGATCTTAGGTCAGACAAATGGACTCGACGTTCTTTTTTATTTCTTAATCTAATCATGCAGGTATTGTCATTACTAATAGAAATTATTGGGAAGGGTCCCTTAAATTTAGGGACTGTTTTGGAACCTCGTTTTTTGGGTGCTCTGACATAGACCTTTTGACCTATTTTATATTTTTCTTGTGGATTTGTTATCTCTCTGTTCATTCTGTTGACTGTTGTTGTTTTTCGACTTTCGATAATAATATCATAAAGTTGAGAAAGTTTCTTTCTATGTTCGTCTAGTGAATAATCGAAAACTATTTGACTGGTTTTCGTATCAAATAAGTTTTTACTTGGTGAATATCCAAAAACGACGTCGAAGGGTGTGTATCCTGTAGCAGAATGGTTTGTGTGGTTGTAAGCAATAACAGCTAGTTTCATAAGTTCTTCGGTAGTTTTGTTGTTAAGTTGTGGGTCTTGTCGAAATATTCGAAGGTGTTCAATTAGTGTGGAGTGGAGGCGTTCCACAATGCCATTTGATTCTGGATGGAATGGGGTTGTGAAGTGAAGATTAATCTTGTGATAAGCCAACAAGTTTTTTATTTGATTGTTAACGAATTCGCGACCATTATCAGTTGTGATTGCGGTTGGGGTTCCATAATGTTCGAAATAATCAATTAGGGCCTTCGCTACTTCACATGCTTCTTTGCATTGAATAGGAATTGCTTGTCCAAATTTCGAAAACGAGTCTACTAGGGTTAGGTAGATTTTTTGATCAATGGTAAATGTGTCCATGAAAACGACTTCGAATGGTTTTTGCTGGGTAGGTGTTTGGTTCATTGGAATTGTAGGTGGATGTCTATCGTATTTTCCTCTTTGGCATATATTGCATTTATTGATATATTCTTGTATTGTGGTTAACATATGACTCCAATAATATTTTTGTTTCAATTTATCATATGTTTCTTGTGAGCCTCTATGATTTGTTTTGCTTTCATGGTAAAATTGTATAACTTCGTTTATTTCTTCTTTGTTTCTTAAATATATTCTTTCTTGGGTACATCTTACTAATTTTGGGCCGTTGTTGTTAAAATATTGATTATATATTCGACAAAAGTCTTCGTACATTTTGTCGTTATCAAAATATATATAGAAGGTAGTTTCTTCAACTGTATGATCTCTCAATAGTTCAAGAATTTGATCGTCGTTGTCTTCCTTCGTGATTTCTGCATATAGAATAGTTTTGTTATCTACATGTAAAGTTCTGTTTCTTCTGGGATTCATTGAGACTGTTTTTATAAATATTTGTTTAGGTTTTGTGTTTATTACATCGTCTATGATTGGAATCGTGTTTCGTGGTTCATCGTCTTCGTTAGATCGAGCTGTAGAAATTTCAGGAATATCAATTTCATTTGTTTCATCGTCTGTGTCTTTCGTATTTTCAGGAGGGTTGAGTATTTCTTCGATTTCTTCTTGCGTAGGCGTTCTTAATTCTGTCTCCCTGTTTAGGTCTTGTATTATTCTGTCCAGTTCAGGATCATCTATGTTTACTTGCATCGATTCTGTGTCAATTAGGTGAATTTCAATTCTTGACAGCGCGTCCGCGTTCGTATTTAGCTTGCCTTTTTTGTATTCTATATCGAAATCATAGTCCTGTAGCTTTGTACGCCATCTGATGAATTTAGAGTTTTGTGGATCTTTTAATGAGAATAACCACCTTAGTGGTCTGTGGTCTGTATATATAGTGAAGCGTCTGCCGTACAGATAAGGCCTAAAATACTGGGTGGACCATACTAAACTCAAAAGTTCTTTCTCCACAACTGAGTAATTTTTCTCTGATTCGTTCAGTGTTCTGGATGCGTAAGCAATAGGTTTATCGCTTCCCACGATCCCCTGTGACAAAATACTTCCGATGGCATATTTCGACGCATCGGTTGTCAAAATAAATGGTTTGGAAAAATCCGGGTGTTGTAAGAGTGGGCTGTTGGTTAGAATGTTTTTACAAGTTTCAAAGGATTCTACAAACTCTCTTGTATGTTCTATTTTGGCTCCTTTCTTTAAACAGGCTGTTAATGGTCTTGTCAGTTTTGAGCAGTCTTTTATAAATTTTCTATAATATCCTATTAGTCCAAGAAATGACTGAATTTCTTTTTTTGTATTTGGTATTGGGAACTTTACAATTGCTTCGATTTTATCTGGATTGGGTAATATGCCTTCTGGTGTAATGATATGCCCAAGGAATTTTACTGTTTGTTTTAAAAATTCTGACTTATCCAGCTGTATTTTGAAATTAGTTTTTCTGAATCTATCAAATACTGAGCGTATACTTTCTATGTGCTCTTGCAAGGAAGTTGAAAATATTAATACGTCATCCATGTAAACTAAACATTTACTCTGTAGGCCTGATAGTACGTGGTTCATTGTTCGTTGAAAGGTTGAGGGTGCATTTCGAAGTCCAAAGGGCATCCTTAAAAATTCGTAATGACCGTCGTCTGTCGAGAATGCTGTTTTCTCGATATCTTTGGGATCCATTTCAATTTGATGGTATCCGCTTGCTAGATCTAATGTTGTAAAGTATTGACTGCGACCAAGTTTGTCCAGGACGTCCGTAATGTTTGGTATTGGAAATTTATCGGGTATGGTTTTCTCATTCAATTTTCGGTAGTCTATTACAATACGAAATTTTCTTTTTCCACTATTGTCCATTTTCTTCGGGACAATCCAAATGGGGGAGGACCATGGCGAAGTTGAATTAGTTATTATATTTTGTTCCAACATTGAGTCGATTTGCTTTTTGACCTCTGATTTATAGATGTGTGGGAATCTGTATGATTTCGTATAGATTGGTATGTTGTCCGTTGTTCGAATCTCGTGCTTAACTTGGTTTGTAAAAGTTAGTGGAATGTCCTCGCAGTAGAAAATGTCTCTATATTCGTAACAAAGTTTTCTTATGGCTTCGTACTCTTCTTGATTACAGTGTCTTAGATCAAGATTTTCCAAATTTTTCTTTTGTAGGTCGTCGTAGTTTATATCTGGATTGTTATATATAGAAAGTTCTTCATCAAAGTCCATAGGTTCGGTTGTAAAGTTATTTAATTGGTGGCTAGGCATACATGGAAGAGGTTCAGTTATTGTGAATGTTTTTTCTTCGTCAGTGTTGTTAATAATACTGTCGCTTCGTTATTTTTTGTATTTATAAGTCCTGCTGAAATTTCTATTTGATTTTCAAATACAATAGAATTTATTAGAGCTTCTCCATTTTTTTGTGATATTGGTATTTTAGCTACAATTTCTGTCTTAGGACTAATTCTGTATTCGTAATTGTTTTCCATTTCGTTGGTGTCGTTAGTACTTATTAGTCTTTTTCCTTCCAAAAATAATGGAATTTTTGCTGAGTCTGTTAGTAAGTAACCATTTTTAAAATCAAGGGTGGCTCCTATTTCTTGTAGTAGATCAAGGCCAATAAGTCCATCATATGTTTGACTAAAGTTAAAGATGTAGTGTGTATACAACATTCCTGGTTTTTTAAAGATTTTTGATACTGGAATTTCTGCTGAATATCTATGTAAGGATATGCTATGAGGTGTTTTTATTTGGAAAGGGTCTTCTTTAATTCGGTCTGGAAAAAATGTTTCGGCGACTTTTTCTGTAATCAATGTTTTTGTGGACCCTGTATCAATCATAAATTTGGCTTCGAGTTCTGGGATAATTATATATGGAAGATTTGTATTGGCTGCGACGTTGATTTCTACTTGTTTTGTCTGGGTTACTTCTTCGCATTCGGCAGGTTCGTAATATTGGTCTCCGAGGCTGGTAAGGTAAAATTTTCGTCATCGTTATAACTTTGATAATTTTCTGAATAGTATTCTTCGGGGTAATAGCTATTGTCAGCAATTTCTGAATCGTATGTCGGTTCTTCGTAATAGTCTGATTGATATTCGTCCCTGTTGGAAGAGGTACTCGGTATCTCTTGCAAATGTAATTCTTGCGCTGTCCATTTCGGTGCATTAGACGGTTGGGAGAATTTTGATCTTCTTGTGTTTCCAGATGAGGTATCCATTGGTTGGGGATAGGATTGTTGCGTTTTAGGTTGGAAATTGAAACGTGGTTGATTTTGGAAATGTGGGAAATTTTGCGTATTTTGGAAATTTTGCGGAGTGGAAAAATTTTGTCTTTGGAAGTATTGCTGCGGTGGAGCTTGGCGTTGGAAATTTTGAGGGTTTTGAAATGGTCTTTGTTGAAATGTTTGTTGGGGGTTTCTTGGCATGAAAAAATTCGGCATACGATAAGGGATGTTTGACGTAGGGCGGATTATTTGAGGATTCGGTTTTGGTGGGGGTGTTTGAGAGTAACTGGGGTTATATTTTGGGTTTGTCGGTGTCGTTCTTATTTGAGATTGATTTGTATTCTGATAAGTGTTCTTCGTCCCTAACTTTTGTTGCCGGTTGTAGTTCATGTTTTCTTCTTCTACTACCATATTTATAGCTGCTTCTAGGCTCGTGGGTTGTTTACATCTTAATAGGTGACTTAGATGTGCGTTAAGTCCAGATAGGAAAGTCCGTAGTGCCATTTTTTTGTACAAATCTAATTTTTCTTTTCGTAGTTCTGCTGTTATATTTGCCATCTGCATTTTTGAGAGTAACAGTCCACGTAGCGATATGCATCTGTCTGCAAATTGGCTAGCGGTTTCGTTGTGATTTTGCGTTAACATCATAAGGTCATTTAACAGTGATTCTTCATTCCGTTGATCACCGAAAGTGTCTAATAAAAATGTTTTTAATTCCGGGAAAGTGAGTATAGTTCTCGCGGCTAATACTTGAGCTGCTTTACCTACAATTTTATTTCTAAAATGCAGCATCAAAAATTTAATTCTTTGTGGATTATTATCCTGTACTAACATATCTAATACTTGCTCGCACGTGTCTAAAAATATCGGTAATTTTGAGTTATCTCCATCGAATTGAGGTATGAGCTCTAAATAATCTCGAACGGTAACATCATTTCTAGCCATCGCGGTTGAATTTAAATTTTCTCGTCCTACTAAATTTGAGGTTCCGGTACTATTAGAGGTATTTGCTCCCGTATTTGTTAGTATATACTGGTTAGGACCAAATGTCCGTAAAGCAAGATTAGCTAAGGTTTCGTCGTCGGAGTCAGGCATTAATGGTACTTACAAGAATATTAAGATGACAGAAAACATGAAGGCTCTGGTATATATAATCGATTACAATGTGATAACGAGGGATTTCAAGAGAACTCAGAGAGCTCCCAGGCGATGCTCTATTACACTTTGATTGATTATATATTTTTTCTTGAGCTGGAGGGCGGTTATTGTCTCGTTAGTTTTGGTCGTTCTAGTCAATTTCCCTAAATAGCGCAAGGCTATGTGCTTTTAAAGATGTTTTCTTTATAGGTGTTTTCTGGCTTGGGCCAATCTTTCCTATACACGATTTAAGGTCACGTGTAGTCCTGGGAAAGAGAGTGCACGATCTTGGTTTCTTCAAGGGCTTATGTGAAATTACTTTCACAAGTGCAAAGCCTCACGGCGCTTCCGACGAGGGGATACTGAGCGTCTGGTGGTCGTGCTCACACGTACTGAGCTGGGGGTACTCAGATTGAGATGTACCAGTTTTATAGCTCAGGGTGTGGAAGGATATTTTAAGGATAGGTACAAAGGAATGGTATGGCTAGGTATGCAGAGTATATCTTCTTTGCTTGAATTCACTTGTTTCTTGATTAATTATCTTCTTAAAAATTATTTGTTTACCAACGGTATGGTAAGGGGTTGCAGGTCTTCTTTGGTTAGTCGATGGCACGACGAGTTTTCCGATATTCTCTCGAAATTACTCCAAAGAAAATCCCTATGACTGCGCCAGCTATATTTTGTCGAGCGGTTTAGGTTTTTTTAAAAAATGTAAATTTTTTATTTAAAACAAACTTTTGACAATTAATAGCGAATGAGTTTATTGCGTTAAAATACAAAGGTATGTATCTAAAGTACGACAATAACTAAACTTAATACTGTTACTACATCTATTTATAAGCTTCTTTATCTGTGCAATTATGCACAATTGCATCTTCTTTTGTTTAATACGGCGTCTGGATATCATAACTCGCGCTAACCGGAAAAAGAAAAAAAATTTTTAGTTTCTTTTTCCAGTTAGCGCGCGCGCCGTTCGGAATTTTCGTCTGCCAGCGTAATGTGAAGTACATATACTAACTACCCATGGGGACAGATATCGATAATCATTCGATTTAAAAATAAATGCCCCCCCTCCCTATCCCCCCACTATACCAAAAAGTTCCAGAGAGAAAAAAATTTAGTATTTATATGATCTCTTCGATTACCGACTCCCAGACGGTAACCACTCGTCGTCGAATTTGCACGCTATTTCCTAGACTATAATATAAGATCCAAGGTAAGCATTTCAACTAATACTACCTAATACATGACAGAAAACTTATATATAATTGTCTCTAACTATAATAACTGTTATATTTATTTAAACCCCCGAAGAAAATTGACCTCTGTGCAGCAGTTGTGTTGACTCGTTGCAATACAAAATTTATTCTACCTCTAGTGTTATAGGTGTGGAAGTCTTCAAAGGTTTGTACATGTTCTTGCATGTAGGAAGGCACTATATTCAATTTAATTTTATGTATGAAAATCAGTACATTAAATTCGACATACTTGTTCACATTCATCCATCCTAGTACTTCCAGCATGTCATTTACTCTGGTATAAATACTACACTAATATAATCCTCATAGCTCTATTCTGCAACTTCTGCGAACGATCTATACCACTCTGATTAGCGAGATACAGAATAGTACTACAATAATTAAAATGTGGTAATATAATAGTGTTGTATATCAATTTTCGAGTTTTGAAAGACAAATACCAACTCTTTTTAAAACACCAATTTTTTTAGCTATCTTTTTGCACACAGCTCACATAATTTCTGAATTTAAGTTTGTATCTATGATTACTCCTAGGTATTTAATTTCCTTGACGATTTCAATCACTTCACCACATGCTTGGAATTCTAGTCCTTGCTGTTCTATTTCATATTTATATTTCTGTTTTCCTATAATCATACCTTTTGTTTTAGACACAGTCAACTTCAGTTTGTTTACTTTTAGCCATTCACTCACCTCTTCTAGGACTTTATTCATTTTAGTCACCAACGTTGCACTGTTTTTTTCCGTTACATATACAAATGATAACTGCAGCTTCTGAACAGATTTGCCATGTCGTTAATGTATATAATGAACAAAAGGGGCCCTAGAATACTTCCTTGCGGGATTCTCACATTTATGCTTTTTGTAGTCGATACACACTCGTCATACTTTACTCTTTGCACCCTACTGTTCAGATAACTGCTTTACCACATATGTACAACTCCATCCAATCCATACTCCTTCAATTTTTTAAGTAGTCGATCTCTATCTACCGTTTCAGATGCGCGCTTTAAATCCAAGAAAATTATGGCGGTCACTTTACCTGAATCACATGCTTCTTTCCATTCGTTAATCACATACTGCAACGCACTTTCACAGCTATGCCCTTCTCTAAAGCCAGACTGATATAGTAGGGCCCACATTTATAACGGCGATAAAAAAAGCTCGCAAAAAAAACCTAAAGGATACCGACCATGTATCAATTTCAGTCTATTTACATAAAAGGCCATAAAAGTGTTCGGCTTCTTTTATTATCATCACAAAAAAATGGTCAAATATTTGCTAACAACAATGTAGGGCACTCCCACTGAATATAATTGGTTGAAATATTCTCTACCGGAATTATGATAGGTTGGAATAAACTACGTGAACAACGTGGACTAGCGATAGTCAACGTGGAGCGGCGGGCGGTACATTAATCAATGGTGGGTCGTACCCTTTACGTTTTTTGCGAGCTTTTTTATATCGCTGTAATACCGATGGGCCAAACTATACTTACATATTAAATTGTTTTCTATGACAAATTGTAATATTTGCACATATACAACTTTTTTCTAATATTTTTTCTAATGCTGCCAGCATATTTATTGGACGAAATTCCTCTGCTTTAATAGTTTTGGCAACTTTTCTTATTGTAACGATGGTTGAGATTTTCAAAGCATCAGGGACTACACCTACTTGTAACGAAGTATTTATAATGTTAAGAAGTGGGTCAGCTAGCACGTCTTTATAAAAGGACATTCCAATATCATCAGGGCTGCTTTTATTCGTTGAGGAGAAAATTATCGATTTAAGTTCACTTTTATCCAATAGTTGAAAGTTAGAAAACTTATTGGGATTATGCATTAGTTGGTAATGCCTATCATTAGCTGGAATTCCATTCACAATTTCATTCACACTGCTTATGCAAAATTCATTAAACCTTTCCACAATATCGTTCATGCCCCTTAATAACTGAGTTCCAAACATTACTTCACTAACGATCTCCCTATTTCTACTAGATACAATTTCTTTTAAAGATTTCCACATCATTTTTGAATCGCCTCTACAAACATCAATTTTGCTTTCAAAGAAGCTACTCTTCTCAGTTTTTACAGCATCTACTACTTACGTTTCAACTTGTACTGCTCCCAATCGTTTTGATTTTCTGTTGATTTATAAATTTTATAGCTTTCTTCCCTCTGTTCTATGGCCTTAAGCACCTTTTCATTAAACCACCCTTTATCTGCCCCATGTAACATAACTTCTCTCTTAGGCATAAAATTATCCACTATTTTTATCAGATTTCCCGAAAATACCTCATATTACTTCCACATCCAGTGGAAGTGTAGTAACGACAAAAAAATTTTTATTGTTCAGATAGTCTTAGAATGTCATGACACGTCGAGATTTTAAGTTTGAGCGAAAAAAATTTCTGTCTGTCTGTCGGTCTGTCTAACTTTTTTTTTGTGCGCATGTTTACTCTGGAACCGTTTGAGATATTGACTTGAAATTTGGTACACATATGTACTTTAACGAGATCTAGAACTAGATTATATTTTCATCTTGTTCCATCGAAGGGTTGGGGGGTAAATTGGGGTAAATTTGGGGTAAATAGGTAAATCAAGCAGGTAAGAGTTCATAAAATTGGCATTTAGTATATACAAGAGAAGCTAGGATCTCAAAAAAAATTTTAGCATTAGCCACTCCCATTACCACCCCCACCCCATTATTAAAGGGGATGAAAAAAAATTGTAATTTAGTGTGTGTACAAGAACCAGAAACCTCAAAATATTTTTTATTTTATCCACCCCCACTACAAACATTAAAAATGAGAAAACCGCTGCCCAAGGAATCACTACTTCCACATCCACATTTTTTTTCCAAGTCACTCACAACGAAAAAATTTTGTATGTGGAAATAATTGTTTATGGAACTTTAATAATATAATATTTGAAATCCTCTACCCCAAAACCCATAAAACGATACCCCACATCAGTAGCGGGGTGGGGGTGGTAGTGGGGGTGGATGAAGTAAAAAAATGTTTAAGGTGTCTGGTTCTTGTACACACACTAAATCACATTTTTTTCATCCCCTTTAATAGTGGGGTGGGGGTGGTAATGGGGGGTGGCTAATGCCAAAATTTTTTTTGAGACCTTAGCTTCTCTTGTATATACTAAATACCAATTTTATGGACTCTTACCTGCTTGATTTACCTATTTTCCCCAAATTTACCCCAATTTACCCCCCAACCCTTCGACGGAACAAGATGAAAATATAATCAAGTTCTAGATCTCGTTAAAGTACATATGTGTACCAAATTTCAAGTTAATATCTCAAACGGTTCCAGAGTAAACGTGCGCACAAAAAAAGTTACAGACAGACGGAAATTTTTTTTTCGCTCAAACTTAAAATCTCGACGTTTCGTGACATTCTAAGCCTATCTGAACAATAAAAATTTAAAAAAATGTTTTTGTCGTTACTATACTTCCACTGGATGTGGAAGTAATAAACTTGAAAAACTTAAAATTTAAGATTATGTTGATTACATTGAAAAGCACTGTACTAAAAATATTGACTGTGGAAAAGCAGTTTTTAGCCAAACGGCTGGCGTTATTAAACTGAAAAAAAAGATATTCTTGTAAGTAAATGAATACTACACTTCTGTCGAAGAACATTTTTAGTTAAAACTTGTTTGTTAGGAAGATCTCTTTTCACATTGGCTAATAAACAAGTTTTAGCTAAAAATGTTCTTCAAATAGAAGTGTATTCATTTACTTACAAGAATATAGTCCACAGTACATCGCCCTTTCTTTCAATGATTACTAACAGGCTGAATTTTCGAGAGTAGTAGCTTCGTTTTGACGAGACGCCCAACTTTTCTCTTTGCGAAAATTCTCGATAGTGGTAGCTAATAGCAAAAATTATTTTTTCTATTTCACACGAATTAGACAATTCGACAACCTGTCAAATTATTTTGACAATATATTAGAAAATTATATTGCAAAGCTTTAATACTAAACCAATATAACTACCTAAAAAATAAAAACAGACAGAGTAACTTATCTCTCCCTTTTGATTATCACACTAGAAGTAAAGAAAAATATGTAATAACAGTACCTCGGGCTCAAAAAACGATAGGACAAAAAAGCTTTATCTATTTAGCTCGTAGAATATATAATAATATACCACCAGCAATTAAAAACTGTAACTTAAATAAATTTAAATACGAAATAAATAAATGGCTCCTAACTTATCCATTCCAAATACTACACAGATTTATTGACACTGGCGCCTTTTTGGTCAATTGAAAATTATATTCTATTATTATCCACTTTTAAATATTAAGAAGAATTGTAAATTATAGCATTAGTTATACTTAATATATTTATCCAATAATCAGAATATACTTAATTATAATATAACTTATTCATACTACAATTCAAAATTGTATTATCTACTTCTAAATATTAAGAAGAATTGTAAATTATAGCACTAGTTATACTTAATATACTTATCCAATTATCAGAATATACCTAATTATAACTCTTATTCGTACCGTTGAATTTTAATAGAATTAACTTATTACTTAAATCATTTTTATTATAAATAGTATTTTTTATAGTATCGGTATAGCACTCACGGCCAGTTTTTATAACTATGTGAGGTTTATCTAAAGGTTTATTTTCCTTGTAAAGTTGTTCAGTAATTAAGCAATTTAATGTACCTAAATCAACCTTGTAACACTTGGTTCAATAAACTTTATTATTATTATTATTATTATTATTCATTAAACGTTTTGTTACAAATATCCACCCCTTGGGGATAGGCAGCACAAAATACATGTATGCTGTACGTTATGCCATCTGTGAGACAGTAGAAACGTTCTGGAACATTAGAGAAAAGAGACTTCTAGATAACGTCGCGCCGTTTCTAGAATAATTCAGGAAGCAATCGCTAGGGGTATATAAGGCCGTATTCTCGGCAAGCAAAGAAGTTTAAGAAGTTTTTTTAGTAGTTTTGATTGACAAGTGAGGTTAAGACTACAAAGTGAGTAAACTGCCGTCCTAAGCCAAAAAGACGTATCTCAAGTTTTGGCCGAAATGCATATTTTTATACGTTAGGATAGCTGAAGCTATTTTCTATATATTTCCATAGCGAAATAAACGTATTTCAATCGTTAAGTATTTTTAAAGTGCCAACAAAGTTTGACGTATCTAAAAAAATATGAGAAAACCTAAGCGATTTAGCCAATTAGACGTATCTCATTGTAAAAAAAACTAGTAACCTAATTAATATACATTCATAACTACACCACTATTAACCTCTACATTAGTACAACTACAAAAAAAAATATTAGTAAATATTTGAAAATATTGGCGCGATTTCGATAAATTCAAAACATGCCTTATATCTCAAAACAGTGAAACCTTGAGATACGTCTTTTTGGCTTAGGAGGGCAGTAAAGTACATTTAAATTAATAATAGTATTGTGGAGTATCCAGTAAATAGTAAATTATTTAATAAAATGTGTTAGTGGTTATCTCTTGTTATAATTTTTGGAACCCACGGAATTTGCAAGGGTGGTTCCTAGGGGTGGAAACACGTCACAAATTGGTGTCAGTGGGAAAGTGGAATCTTATGACAAGAGGAGCTCTGAAGTTGTGCTGAAGTGTTCGAGAAGAATTCTCGAGGGTTAGTGTTAACACAGAGGACTAATTTACTGGACATTGTTTGAGGGTTATTTTCGAACAGGAAAATAGTGTTAAGTGCATTTTTGAGACGTTGTAGAACATTTTATTAGGACATTAGTGTGATAATTAAACCCTTTAAACTGAGAAGTGATAGAGACACTGAAAAAGACTCATTTGTGTTAGTGTGTGAAAATTACTAGAACTTTTCTATTTGAACATTAGTGGAGATTATTAAATTCTCTGAACTGGATAGTGACAAAAGACTCTGGATAAGACTTTTTCGTGCTGTTTCGAGATTTTTCTGGAAAGTTCCATTACCGATATTGATGTGACAGTTAAATTTATTTTATTTTAACATAATCTTATGCCCATAGAAAGAAGAAGTATGGCAGGAGAGAAACAAATGAAGGACCTACTTGGGGAATTTAAGAAGATGATGGACCAGCAGCGCCAGGAAGATAAAGAGGAACAAGAAAAGCAATGTCAAGAAGAAAAAGGTGAATTAAGAAAAATTATGGAAGACCTGCAAATAAGACGCCAAGAAGAAAAGGAAGAACAAGAAAAGCTGCGTCAAGAGGAAGAAAGAAGATGTCAAGAAGAAAGGGACGAATTGAAGAGAGTGATGGAAGATCAGGAAATAAGGCGTCAAGAAGAAAAAGAAGAGCAAGAAATAAGACGCCAAGAAGAAAAAGCCGAACTGAGAAAAATGATGGAGGACTTGGAAATAAAACGTCAACAGGAGCAAGAAAGACGCCAGGAAGAATTAAGGAAAATTCTAAATGAACAAATCAAAATACAACAGGACGCTATAATTTCCGCCAATGAAGAATTGAAGAGTGAAGTTAAAGAAGAGATAAATAAGGTCGAAGACAATGTGGGTGTAGTTGAGACAGAAGTCAGTCAGGTCAAAGGAAACATGAGTGAGTTCGAAGAAGTGGAACGACTTAAACGATAATTAAGAGAGAGAGAGGAGGCCAGCTAGTAACATCATCGGGTCCTCGATTAAAACCTCTCTCCTTTGATAGCCAAAGCTCATGGACAACCTACAAGAGACAATTCAAGGCAACAGCATCGGCGAATAACTGGGATAACGAGGAAAAGGCTATGGCATTAAATCTGGCGTTAAGGAGCCAGGCCTCAGAATTACTTCAGACTATCCCAGTGGAGAAACAAAGGGACTTCAAAGTCTTGGAAGCTGCATTGGACTTGAGATATGGTGACCAACATCTCGCCCAACTATACCAGGCCCAGTTAAAATCACGGACACAAAAAGCTGGAGAAAGTTTACAAGAATTCGAGGCTGCCATAGAGAGACTGGTACACCTGGCGTATCCGAGTGCACCTAAAGAATTTGAGGAACAATTAGCCGTAGGGGCCTTTTTAGACGGAATAAGGGACGAAGAGGTCAGGCGAGTTCTGAGGCTGACGAGACACCAAAGTAGTAGCGAAGCTTTGGTGCGTGCACTTGAAGTAGAAGCCGTTTACAGGGATACTCCAAGGTCGAGAGTGCGAGTTGTGACTCTCGAAGAATTACAACCAGAAACGAACCAAAACTGTATGTTGACTGAGATGCAGAAAATGTTCACCAAATTATTCGATAAATTGGATGGCCTCGGAAAGCAGGAAAAACAGCAAAATAAAGGAAAGCCGAGTGTTGGTGTTAAATGTTACAACTGCGGCAAGGTGGGACATATATGAAACGAGACTGTCGACAGCAGAACTCGGAGAGTCGAGTAAATGCTGTGAATCTTGAAGAGAAGCAGGAAAACAGTACCAGGGGGGTTGTGCTGGCTGGGGAATGCAGTGCCTCCAGAGAAATAAAGATTTCCCAGCTTCGAGGAATTTCGAATAGTCTACTGTTACAAGGCTATGTGAATGGAAGAAAATGTTTGTTTACCATTGACACAGGTACTACGTCATCAATAGTTCGGCCAGGATTTATATCGGGCATAAAGATTACCAAGAAGCAAAATGAAGTGATCGTCTGGACAGCTACGGGGGACAGGGCTACGGTTCATGGAGAAGTAGACCTGGGTTTGCAGATTGAACAATTAAGGTTTGACCATAGGGTCATCGTGGCTGACATCACGGATGACTTCATTTTGGGTCTGGACATCATGGAGCAGTATGGATTTATTGTTGACGTAGGAAAGCGAGTCTTAAAGATTGGGAACGAACAAACAAGGCTATTGACAACGCAGGCAGTCAAAACTCGTGCATTATCCAGAAAACCAGACAAGGAAGATTGCAGGTGGAAAAATTGCCGGACATGGTTGAAGTCAACACTGTCAAGGTCGATCTTCCAGACAGTTGGACAAAGCAAATTCTGTGGCAAGAACAATTTCGCGTTGTAGAAATCGGACCCATGTTGAGAGCAAAAGAAGGGGGAACGCGTCCAGTATGGAAGGATGTTTCCAACAAAGAAGTGGGGCTGAAGGCTTTATGGTCACAATGGGATTCACTTACGGTCGTAGACGGGCTTTTGAGGAGAGCATGGGAAAGCCCAGATGGGAAGCAGGTTGCCATGCGGCTAGTGATTCCCAGGTGTCGTGTATCAGAAGTACTCGAGGAAGCGCATAATGAAACGTCCAGCAGACACTTCGGCATAAACAAGACATTGAGTAGAACACGGGAACGGTTCTATTGGGTAAATAGTCGCCAGGATGTGGAGGCCTGGTGTCGCAAGTGTAAGAATTTTGCTGCCAGTGAGGAACCATTTTCCATGAGCAACTACAAAAATGAAAGTCGAGAACAGCCGAAGAATGACCGAGAGCAGATGACCAAAGCTAGTAACCGATTGAAGGCTCGTTATGATCAGAATGCCAGTACAGGGGATTTAAGGTGGGGGATCTGGTTTGGCTGTACAACCCACAGCGGAAGGAATGGAGACCCCCGAAACTTCATCCTCCTTGGGATGGACCGTATACTGTTATTATCTGAATTAATGATGTCGTCTATCGGATTCAAAAAAGTCCAAGATGAAGATCGTACACTTGGATAGACTGGCGAAGTATGTGAAAGAGGCTGTATTGCCTGACCGGGACGTTCAGGCTTAAGGAGGGGGCAGTGTTACAAATATCCACCCCTTGGGGATAGGCAGCACAAAATACATGTATGCTGTACGTTATGCCATCTGTGAGACAGTAGAAACAGTAGAAACGTTCTGGAACATTAGAGAAAAGAGACTTCTAGATAACGCCGCGCCGTTTCTAGAATAATTCAGGAAGCAATCGCTAGGGGTATATAAGGCCGTATTCTCGGCAGGAAAAGAAGTTTAAGAAGTTTTTTTAGTAGTTTTGATTGACAAGTGAGGTTAAGGCTACAAAGTGAAAACAAAATGATAAACATTGTTATTTTTAGTCAGTAAAGTACATTTAAATTAATAATAGTATTGTGAAGTATCCAGTAAATAGTAAAATATTTAATGTGTTAGTGGTTATCTATTGTTATAATTTTTGGAACCCACGGAATTTGCAAGGGTGGTTTCCTAGAGGTGGAAACACGTCACAGTTTGTTAAAGACTTTGTTTTTCGATTGCCTTGGTTACGTTTGCGCGAGTTAAATATAATAAGCCCCGTGTTTACCCACAACAACATAATTTGACAGGTTGTCGAATTGTCCAATTCGTGTGAAATAGAAAAAATAATTTTTGCTATTAGCTACCATTACCGAGAATTTTCGCAAAGAGAAAAGTTGGCGTCTCGTCAAAACGAAGCTACTCACGAAAATTCAGCCTGTTGCTAATCATTGAAAAAAAAAGGGCGATGTACTGTGGATTAATATCTTTTGATCAGTTTAATAACATGAGCCAGTTCGCTAAAAAATGCTTTTTGCGGGACTTTTTTTTTAGTACAATGCTGTTTTGGTAGATGGAGTCACTTCGATATAATTAAAAATGATTGCAAAAATAATAACATTTATAACTGATGCGCACTCATTTCGTGTATTTGAAGCTTGGTCTCGATATGTTCTTGCGCGCCTGGTTAAAACCGCCACATTTGAAACATCTAAACACTCTCACATGCTCGAATACTCTGCAACTACACCATCCAATACTTAGCCTTTCTCTCCTTAAAATCATACTAAAAGTCAGAGGATTGCATTCAACAATAGCCATGTAGACAGTCCTCATTTTCTTTACTAATTTTATTTCCAGTTCCATATCCTCGTGTTTTATAAATGCATTTTGTTTTAGTATAGCATCTTTTAGTTCCGCCTCGTTATAGTTCTCATCTATATCAATGATTTTCAATGACGGGTTTTTTCTGCTCGGTATTATCACATAATACTCTTGTTTATAATTTTGCCTCGGCCGCAGTTTTAATTTTCTCAACCTCTTCAACCGTGTTACATTTTATTAATATCCCCCCTTCCTTTGTAGCTTTAATTTCCTTAATTCCTACTTCTAGCTCAGAAGGGTTGAAGGATTTCTGTATAA
Organism: Rutpela maculata; assembly: GCA_936432065.2. Taxonomy (NCBI): domain Eukaryota; kingdom Metazoa; phylum Arthropoda; class Insecta; order Coleoptera; family Cerambycidae; genus Rutpela; species Rutpela maculata. The sequence goes on from OW386290.2 coordinate 77,778,400, forward strand.
TTTCCTTAGTTGTCTTAACTTTCCTGTTTCGTTTTAGGTTTAATAAGTACTATTGCCCCTGCGTAACTTTTCGCTTTTTTCTTTACCTCAACAGAGTTACTTTTTGCAATAACATTCTTCGCCACTTTCATTTCATTTATAACAGTTTTTATTTCGTCTAATTGGGTTTTAGTGCTTTTGCACGGATTCACTCCGTTTTCATTTTTTACTATTAGAGAACGTAATTACTTCAATACATTCAAAATATCTTGTTTAAATACTTTAAACTCATTAACAATGTCTATTAATTCATCCTTACTTCGATTACACATTTGACAAAACCATTTTACTTGCTGATTGTTCGTAACCAATTGGCATTCTTTAGCCGTTAACTCCATACACTTTGCATGAAATTGCTGGTTGCAAGCTCCATGGCATTTTAATGGGGCCTCATTTAATTTTAATTTACTATTACAGTGTCCGCAGTCTTTCATTTTATTTACATTTACAGGCGATCCTCCCTAAGCAATAAATATATTTATTTATCACTTTTTTAAACGTTTAACCGTTTTTATTGCACTATTGCACTATAAGCTAGAGCACCAATCTACTGACATCCTCTCTCTACGACGGTCTATGATCCATGTGATCATTCCATTTATGATTTTGACTGAAAACTAAAAAAAATTAACTTTATTTTTATATGGCATCTCCGATTAAAGAACTTATATCTAGATACATAATGGCTATCTTTTCTTCACATACCTTATTTGCTCCTAACATAGTCACATTATATGTCCATTAAAATGGATAGATGAACATCACATCCCATAAGCAACAGAGGTGGGTATATGTAGAAGGGAAAATGTACAATATTTATTTATGTAATAATAGAGAAGTTGCATGATTTTTTTTTATAATGAAAATCGATACAGCATCAAAAAAAGTTAAAATGTAAAATTTACAATTTTTTGAATGTTAATACAGCGAGAAAATAAATGATTTCATCTGTGAGGAATTTGAATATTTCAAAACGGCAGTTATTTGGCGCCATTAACTGTGACGTTTCCCGTTATGATTTATCCATCGAAATTAATAACAAACTGGAAGGTGCACTCGACTAGAGAAAGTGACACAGAGAGAGAAACTTACGTGCACTATATTCCATCCTTTTTCTCGGTCTGTGTACAGACGGTTAAGCCAATCGGACGTTTTCTTCAACCAATCAGATCTTGTCAGACAAGAACGGAATAGTGAACGGAAGTTTCTTTTTCCGTTGAAACATGCTTCTGTAGTTTCGTATATCTAAAGCAATTTCGATGGGTTTGTCAAATGTCAGTTTACTGTTTATTGTTTACAGTCAGTTTACCAAGTTCTTGTTTGTGGTGTTATTGTGTTATTATTTGGTTAATGAGCTAGTGAACAACATTATTATGACTTATGAATTACAATTATTGCATTGTGCCTAAATGTAAAACTAATTCGGTAATTTTACATTCAAGATTCTCCAAAATTAGTTCGTAGACAGACGGTTAGGGGTTAGGACAAATTATCCAACTAACGGGTGTCGTCATTGACTTCACGCCAATAAGAAACCGTTTGCAGTCACATGGTTTTGTTTACAAATTACAGCATAATCTAAATATTAATTTTACGGGAAATAAATTTTATTTTGAATTTCTTTTGTTATAATCATTTTCTGCGTAATGGAAATTAAGAGCAAATCACTTTTTCAAGCATTTTAAAATTTCATGCATCTTCTCTATTGTTGGTTAACCTCTAGGAACATAACCGCGGATTTAAAAAATGTAAATGTAATAGGTAGAGATGTTCTATTCAAGGGAAATATGTATTGAGAGGATATTATTTACAATATTATTACAACTGTAAACTGAACCCCATCATGTTACGACTATGACCTACTTACTTATAAAACGATCGATTTTCTTTTCTAAACTGCCTTCTGCAAGCGGCACAGCACTTCAACATGTAGCACCAAATTTTCACTAAACTGTGTAAATATGAATAGAGAATATTATTTAGGTATTATGTCCACAAGGGCCGGGCCCAGCAAGGCCCAAAGCGTCCCTGGCGTCGGTGACGTCGTGACGCGACGCCGGCGGCTGGGGGACGTGGTGGCCTTGGGGCCCGCCGAAGTGTTCTCTACCTGCCCTCTGTAATACCCCCGGACCTGAGTGATGCCCAGGTCCGAGCAGCAAGGGCTGTCGTGCGGCCAACTGGATACTTCCGTGGGACGCCGAGATTTCGACCCCAAGGTAGCATCCGTTGGGCGCCAAAAGTTCAGTTTCGCAGATTGGTCTGCTGGGCGCCAAAAGTGCAGTGCAGCCGGGTTCCCCACGAAACGGATTGGTCTCGTTGGGACCCGCGCCATGGCCAGCAGCTTGGGTGTGAAGCACCTGGGGCTGCAGCGGGTGGACATCGCCGGAGGCCTCCAACGCGCCTCCGAGGATGTCCATCCACGGATGGTTGTCTAAACTCAGGCTAGTTTGATTCATTTCGTGCTTCTTGGAGATTCCCTTTTCGCAAAGTGAACAATACAGATTATAAAAAAAAACTCAGTCCTAAACGGAGGGCCCGGCAACTGAAGGTTGCTGTGCAGTAGGTCCGCTCCGTCTGTCTGTCCCTAATCAAGTAACTTTCGAAGAGTGGTGAAGCCGTCTGACTCTACTGGTTGTCGTGTCGCGCAAACTCGTGCTAGGTAGACTCGAGTGAGCACCTCTCAGATCTCAACACTGGAAGTGTCGCCCAGAGGTAACTCACTCTTGTTTACCGAATTTACCAACCGGCGAGGTACGCTTCCACCCAGAGCACTGACGTCAACGTTGTTGTTGCTGACATCGGTGAGCTCCAAGTGAAACCACCAAGTATATACACCCCTTTAGACGGGTGAGGCTATGGAGGATAGGACTGGATCTGGATACTGGACTATTTGGCAGATGATCTGGCTGGAAATTGGTTGGACTTTTGTGGAACATCAGGATCGGCACACAGGTGGAAGTGGTTTGGTTTATTGGAAATAATTGGCTGGCTTGGAAGTGTCAGAGGAGCTGGACTGGGAGCTGTCGTGGCAACAGATGATTTCTCTCTAATTGTGTTATGCCGTCTAAAAATAGACGAGTGGCTGCGATGCGTATTCTGCAGTGGATCATCTTCACTTACCTGACACTTGTCCTTCCTTCCTATCGTACTTTCAACCTTCCTCTAAACAATTCGTCCTTTAAACTGGATATCTTCGCCCCTCGGGGCACCTGGGCTTACCTTAAAAAAGGCAGTAGCCGTATGAGCAAGCTCACGGATTTCTTTCTGAATTGATTTGGGTGTGTAATGTTGTACACCCCAAATCTCGAGAGTCTACAACTTCCCTAAGAACTTCCCTAACTGAAAGTGATTTTAAAGTTTAAATACAAACTTGAAAATGTAAAACGAACAGCGAAAATGAATGTGATTGTAAAGAAAAGCAAATATAAAATAACACAAGCTGACGTGTACCCTGTGGCTGTTCGAACTTGACTGACTTCTGTTGTGAAAAGCCGTTTACTAAATACATTTGTCACCATTCCAATCACGGAGTCAGGATCATGCACGCTAAAGGGGCGGAGCCTAACCGGGCTGCGTGCTTTTGCATAACTACGGCATGCATGACGCCGGACTCGGTCACACAGTTCAAGCAGTAGTCGAAGCGAGCAGGTCACCAGTGAAGTGCAAGCAACGTAGCGAGGCGAGAACTACGAAGTGGCAGCCCCACACTGAAGTTGAAGAGGAGAAATATTAGACGTCTTTATTAAGACGCTAATATCAAAAGATAAATAAAGTCTCCCTCACTGGAGACACAATTTATTTTTACCTTTCCCGATTCCTTACCCCAAACCATTACTAATACAAATTTCTTTACAGATAGCCAGGATAATACTGTGGAGGACAGTATGCCCGACCGAGGAGACGACGGTACCTCTCAAAGAGGGACCCCTACTATCAGGCCCATGGAGCAGGAGGACCACAGGGACGAGCTAATCCGAACGCTCTCCGCCGAGAATAATGCGCTAAAAGCGCAGCTCGCAGAGATGAACCAGAGGATGGCTCAGCTCAGAGCAGATGTGGCCAAGCAGCTGGAGGCCCAAAGGACCCAGCATGCAGAGCTCCTGGCAGCCATAAGAGCCGAGAGGACCCCCCACCCCCAAGCTCAGGCCCAACCCCAGGCCCAGCCCCTGGCCCCCGTGGTGCAACCCGCACCAAAGGAGGCCCCAAAGAGGAAAGCCGACACTGAGGACAGTGACGGCGAATTCACCCTTGTCACCAGGACAAGGGCGAAAAAGGCGGCTAACCAGGAGTCCCAGGTGCAAAACAGCACCCAGGAGGCCCCAACCACTAGCCAGGCCAACCAGAGGGCCCCCAGGCAGACAACTACTGGGGAAGATAGGACTCCAAAGATCCCACCAGTGATCCTCCGAAAGGCGGAGAATTGGTCAGCTGTCCGGCAGAGGCTGGACGAGACGGGGGTCAAATTCACTAAGGCTAGCACCGTGCGAGAGGGGATCGCCATCGAGCCCCAAACGCCCGAGGACTACCGTAGGATGACCAGGATGTTCGCGCAGGAAAAGCGCGAATACCACACCTACGCCCTGCCTGAGGACAGACTACTCAGGGTAGTCATCCGTGGAGTCCCAAGTGGAGTGACCAGTGAGGAGGTCAAAGAGGACCTCCAGTCCCAAGGCTTCAACCCCGTGGCAGTCCACAAGATGACATCCAGGAGGACCAAAAAAGAGATCCCCCTGATGCTCGTCCAGGTCCCCCTCAACGAGGAGAAAATACTGACGGTGAACCGCTGCTGTTCACTGGTAGGTAGGACCGAGAGGCAGAAAGCCGCCCTGGCAATTGCGCAGTGTCACCGCTGCCAAAGGTTCGGCCATGCCCAAGGACACTGCACCGCACAGGCCAAGTGCGTGAAGTGCGCAGAGCCACACCACTCCGGGGACTGCGAGAAGCCCCGAAATGTACCGGCGAAGTGTGCCAACTGCCAGGGGGCACACTCAGCCAGTTACAGAGGGTGCCCCAAGTACCCGAAGAAGACGGCGGCGAAAAAACCAGCCCCCGCCGCCAAGCCAACCCAAGCCAGTGCAGCCACACGGAGGGCAACACCTACCTCCGGAGGCCCGGGTAGCTCAGGGAAAGGCAGGGCAGCCCACCGGCCCAGCCCACAGGCAGCAGGCACCCGCTGAGACCCAAAACCTCACCGCGGTGCTTGCACAAATGCAACAAATGTGCTCAGCAATGAGCGCATTTTTTGCACAAATGCCAGCCTTTTCTAATGTCTAAATGGCTTTTCAGGTGAAACCAGGCTTCCTGCAGATCGCCTCATGGAATGTCAATGGACTGCTAGGACGCAAACTCGAGGTGGGGAGGAGCTTCTAGCCAGGGGCGACATAGACATCATGGCACTGCAGGAAACGAAGCTGCGACCAGACCAGGCTATCAACTTCCCAGGCTACCACGTATACAGGAGTGACTGGAACCGGCCTCACAGACGAGTGATGGGAGGAGTAGCCCTGCTAGTTAAGACGAGCATCGCACACCATCCGATCCTGCTCCCGGAGATGGAGAACCTGGAGGCCACAGCCGTAGTAGTGTCCACGGCACGAAATGGCAACATCAGAGTGGTCTCCTGTTACCAGCCACCCCACTTCATGCTGCGAGATGCAGACCTGGACTCGGTCCTCCCCTCCCGGGGACCCAGACGGTTGCCATCGGCGATTTCAAGGCTAAATCCCCGGAATGGCACAGTAGGATAAGAAACACTCGAGGACGAGAGCTACTGCGATTCCTGGGATGACAGGATGGCAACCTGCTGGTCCTTGGGCCGGAAGGACCGACCCATGACAATGGTGTGACAAGGCCGGATGTCCTGGACATTGCGATGCTGAAGGAGATGACCCTCGAAGCAGAAATCACCGCCATGATGGAAGGTTCCACCGAACACAACCCTATTCTCCTAGAACTAGGGGAAAAGGACGGTGAGAACACGACAACTTTCATCAAAAGGAGGACGGACTGGGAAGTGTTCCGTGCAGCACTGCAAAGGGACATTGCACAAATTTCCAGACTAGAAACCGAGGCGGACGTAGAGAGGGCCATCACCTCCCTGGAAAACCAGATCCAGGCGGCACTGAGGGAAAATACCACCGAGACGGAAACGAGGCGAGCACCAGCGCCGATGGCCAACCTCCCAGAGGCCACCAGGCAGCTGATACGGAACAGACGAAGTGCGAAGAGACGGGCCCAGAGGACCAGACTCCCGGAAGACAGGAGACACTACAACACCCTGAGTCGGAGAGTCAAGGCCGCCCTTCAGGAACACAGACAAGAAGGGTGGCAACGCCACCTGGAATCCCCTTTTTTTTTTTTGCGGGGGAGGGGAAATCTTCAAAAGACGCCCGCCTGTTGTTTGTCGGCGGGGAGTGTTGGATTCTTACCCTTTCGTAGGGAAGCCTACCAACTAAAACCCCTCCTCCTCTTCCTGAGCCACCACCCTGGCATCATCCCGTAGGGATATTCATCGCGGGTGGTTGGTCATTTGTTTTAGACTTCGTTCTGGGCTCTTTGTCCAGTTCTTTCCTCCGCTTCCTTGCGGGACATTATGTCGGTAAGCATTTTTGCAATTATCTTCCAATATTCCTTATTCCTTATCATTTCTGGTACTATATCCTCGGGTAGTAGGGTGACCCCTAGGGTGAGCCAGGTCCTCTGTCTCGTGGGCTCCCATCTTCCACATACAGGATATGCTCTGCGGTGTCGGGCTGTCCGCAGTATATGCAAGTATCGTCTTCGTGCTTTCCGATTCTTTTAGTGTATGCCCGAAAAGAACCGTGTCCTGTGAGGGCTTGGGTCAGGAAGTAGTCCAAACTTCTATGCTTGCAGGCCACCCAGTCTACAACGCTTGGGATTAGGCACTTCGTCCATTGTGCCGTCTCTGTATTGTGCCTCCAAACCTTTTCCCATCTCTCCATCATGGCTGTCCTAGCATCTTCCCTAGCTTGTGCCAACCCGTCTTGGGGCACTCCATATATCCTGCGTCTATCCTCCACCATAAGGTCTATTGGAAGGGAACCCGTGATAACCTGCAGGGCCATCGCGGACACTGTGCGGTACGCTCTGGCAACTCTTAGCAATATTTTTCTCTGCGTGCTCACCAGTTTGTTCTTATATCTGCCGATGCGTAGGACATTATGCCACACCGGAGCTCCGTATAGTGGAGTGTACCACCCCCGCCAAGATAAGTCTCTTCTCCATGCTGGGGCCTCCTATGTTAGGGAGGATCCTTGTCAGAGCGGTGATCCTGCCTTCCGCCTTTTCCACCGCATTTAGTGTATGCGCGCCGAAGGTACCCCGGGTGTCGAAGACGATCCCCAGGTACTTTAGTGTTTTGCGCGGGACGACTGCTGTGCCCATTATCTTGATCTCAATGTCTTCTCTTTTCCGAGGGCCCTTTAGGATCATCGCCTCGGTTTTTTGTGGGGCAAGGGTCAAATGATTCTCCTCCATCCAAATGCAGACTCTTTCTGTCGCGGTGCTCGTTTTCCTATTGAGCTCTGGTATGCTGTCAGCTGTTACGATCAGGGCCAGATCGTCGGCGTATCCGATGAGGTGGGCCCCTCTTGGCAGCTGGATCCGTAGCACCTCATCGTACATGATGTTCCACAGGGTGGGGCCAAGGACTGAACCCTGCGGGACGCCCGCTGAGACATCGTGCGTCACCTCGCCGATCTTTATCCTTCGTTGTTTGAAGTAGTCAGAAATTATATTGACCAGGTACCTAGGGATGTGTTTCCTCCTAAGAGCCGCAATGATAAGGCCCCAGCTAGCCGAATTAAAGGCGTTCTTGACATCAAACGTGATGAGGAGGCACCAGGTCTTACCTGGGGCCTTAGCTAGTTCCGATACTTTCAGCGCTGCCTGCACCGTGGACCTCCCTTTTCTAAATCCGAATTGGTTTTCCGCGATGCCTTGGTTTCTGTCGAGCTCACGGACTATCCTGTCCCTGATCAGGATCTCGTACAACTTGCTCATGACGTCCAAAATACAGATAGGCCTATGGGCGCTCGGGTCGTTTTGGGACTTCCCAGGCTTGAGTATCAAAATAAGTTTCGCTGTTTTCCACTTCTCTGGGAAGACTTGTATTCGGAGCAAACCATTTAGGATGTCCAGCGTCATATCGGCGGCCACTTCTAGGCACTGCTTTATGGTCTCCGGGGTGATGCCATCGGGGCCCAGGGCCGTCCCGTTTTTTAGCTTTCTCCCAGCCTCCATCAGCTCTTCTGCCGAAATCTCAGGGGCCTCCGGATCGATGTCTGTCTCCTCCCAGGCATCGTTACGGATAGGGAACAGTTCTCTAATTACCTCCGCCCGTCTTTCGGACGTAATCGTGTAATTCGGAGTTAGTCCTTTTAACGGTTTTATAACTATCTTATAGCCATCACCCCAGATGTCTGATTCTAGTCGGTCGCACAGTGCCCTCCAGTGTTCCCTTTTTGAGGCTCTGATCAGCTTCCTTAAATTGGCTTTTTTATTCTTTAGATCTTCGCTCAGGTTGTGGGTCGCAATCTGGTCAGTTATGCCTCTGCGTCGGGCGTGTTGTAAACTCCTTTTTGCGGCGGTACATCTGGTCCACGCCTCGTGGATGTCATCGCTCCACCAATATGGCACTATTCTCGGTCTATTCCCCGTCTTCTGTGTGCATTGTCTTTGTGCAGCCCTGATCTCTTCCACCCAGGTTTCCGCTGTGGGTAATGCGTTCGTGTTTCTCGCTCTGTGCTGGCATTCTCTCAGGGCGTGTCTGAGCCGATTTTGATCTATAAATTCTCTACGGTTCGTGTCCCACTTAGTTTTTGGGGCAATAGCGTTCCTGATCTTGATGATGTGTCTATGGTCACTTAATGTAGCTTCCTCTAGTACCCTCCACCCTTCGAGCTTCCCCGCAAGATGTTGAGTAGAGAAAGTGACGTCCACGAAAGAGGACCCGTTGTGTCTAATGCACGTGGGGGTGATGCCGTCATTATGAACCGTCATATTGTGCGCATGGATTAGGTCGCAAAGTCGGTTTCCCCGAGCGTCTGTGATTGGGGAGCCCCACTCGCGAGCTTTGGCATTAAAATCGCCTAGGAGTACTATCTCGCTCTGTCTTAGGCGTATTTCGTTGTTGATGTCCTCCAGGAATTCTTCGAACCTCTCGATAGTCGAGTTAGGGGAGCAGTACCCGCAGATTATGGTGAAAGGCCTTAATTGGATAATTACCAGTCCCTGTCTTGCTGCTACTTCTACCACTTCGATGTCTTTTTTATAGAAGAAGACAGCCACGTCCTTTTTGGTGTCTGTGATCCAGCCGTGTCTGGAAGCGATCTTTTTGTTGGGCTCGCTTACTATCAGAACTTCGACCCCTTCCCTGAGGGCGACCGTGTGGGCGATGTCATGTGCAGCCCACGGCCGGCTTAGATTTGTCTGTAAAATCTTAAGCATTTTGCGCGTTGACTAGGACGGTCTCCCTGACGTCGCCTCGCGCATTTGGGCCTGCTTGTTGTTGTGTCTTTCGCCTCTGTGCTGTTGATTTCCCGTATTGGGGGCATCCCTTCGCGTCGGCCCTGTGGCCACCTATATTACAGATGGGGCAGTACTCCGGCTCTCTGCAACCCTTAGCCTGGTGGCCCTCTTTTCCACATCTCAGGCAGTGTTTTGACCTATCCGGGCCCTCGCAGCCGTGTTTGGTGTGCTCGAAAGACCAACACTTGTAGCACATCCTGGCCGTCGTGCTCCTTCTCGTTGCATCCCTGACTCTGCATCTGAGCCAGCCAATTTTTAGGCTTTTCCTGGTGAGTAATTCCTCCGTTTCCTTCATCGGTAACCTGACCATGGCGGCCTGAGTTTCCCCGAAAGTTTCTGACATTCTTTCGACTACTACGTCCTTGTCCGTGATTTGCATCTCGTGGGCGATGGCCTGCCGTATTTCCTCCGAGGAGATGGTGGCGTCCAGATCTCTGATGGCCACGACCTTCCCTTTCCCTTTCTCTCGGGTTGTAATCCCGCCGATCTTGTCCAAGGCTTCCTTTAGGGGGGCGGCGGCCTCTTGTCCTCCGGCAACTTCAATCAGCATCTCCCCATTTTTTGTCTTTCTTACAGCTGTGACGTCTATACCAAGAGCATTTACGTCGACCTTTTTGACTTTCTCGAGCAGATCTCTATATTGTACGCCAGTTTGACTGAGGAAAAGGACCTCATTGTCCTTGTTTCTCCCGTTTCTGCCTCTTTTTCTACCATTGTTAGGGCTCTCTCCAGTCTCGTTTTGAGCGCCTCCTGGGTCTCCGCCTTTTTTCTTTGGAGGAGAGTAGGCGGCAACTGTGATGTTCGTATCCGACATGACGTACTCCAGCATTTTTTTTTACCCTACTCCAGTTTATTTCTGTGCGGGGAACCGCCACCCTTCTGCGCTGATTTTCTATCATCCAGGTTTTCAGTTTCGACATATTGTCGAAAGTGTCTTCCTCCGATTCGCACATCCCGATTTTGTATAGAAATCGTACGGTGGGCTCGCATCTCTTGGAGGCCGTCGTTAGGCTCGTCTCGTACTTCAGGTGCGTGAAACCTTCATCTTTTCCTGACGGGTTTTCATCGGATACGGTTAGCTCGGGGAATACCATCCTAAACTGTTTCCCAATTCCCCTATCTAGATCTTCTCTGCCTTGTATGCAGATGGCCAGGTCTTTTTCGCCGGGCTCCCACAATGGGTTTCCTGACACCTCCCGTACCTTCTCGAATACCTGGGGTGGCCACGCTTGTGCCGCCAGCTCTTTGTATTCACCAAAGTCTTTGCCGCTGTTAATGGCTGTTCTTAACATTTCAGCCTGCTCCTGGTTTCTTCTGGCCTGGGCTGTTTCTGTTTGCGTGGACTGGTCACGGGTTTCCCGTCGACTCGCCTGAAGTGCCATATTTGTCGTCTCGGTCTCCATCTATCCTAGAATTTGCGGATTTTGCTTCATCTTCCTCGTGCTTATTTGCTCTTTGGTGGCTTGTTCCAATCTGTTGGTAAGGTAATAAAGTTCTTCCGTTGCCTTTTTAATCTCTACTTTTGTATTAGTATTCGCCCTTACTAAGGTGCGCAGGCTTATTGCTTTAGTTGTAACTTTTTTTATAAACTTGGCTAGTTCGCCCGCCATTTCAGCGCTCATATCTGGTTCGTCTACTTGATCTTGGAATATCCGTTCCTCCCTTCTCCTCTTTAGCCCTCTTTCAGCCAGTGTATCGTCAGTTGTAGCTTTTCCTATATCCGCCTCAACTTTCCACATTTCCGGTATCGAGTTGGACCTTCCTCTAGGCGGTGTCCTGGGGAGACTCTCTCTCCTCTTAAACGGGTCATTCGTATCGCCTTTACCGGTATATGCACTGGATGTCCCGGCCTGATCTTCAGCCAATGATACCTCTGGTTTGTCCTTTATTTTATCCCTTTTTTCATTTTGATCTTTCTCCATTCTAGTCCCACGAGTAGGGTCGATATTCGGTCGACCCCCGGGTGACGCCCATCCCGGAGGCAAGGCTACATACTGCGGAGGACGCCTGGTATCCGCAGGTTTTTACGACTTCGCTGTCGGTTTTTTTATAGAGGTTTTCTCCTCGCGGGCTGGCCGATTAAGGCAAGCCCCCCGGTCGCGGTTCCCACACAACATTCCCCTGCGGTGCCCTTTTTTCTTTTCCACAGAGGTCGTTGAAGTGTGGACCATGATTACGGTATTAAGCGAGTGAGTGGCACGGCTCACTCGTGGCTCGGATTTCCCCCGGGTGCGCCAGTTCCCGTAACCACACCACACGTGGTGTGGGTCCTGGGGTTGAGCTGTCCTTGGTTTTCACCGCTCACCTTCGACCTTACCGGCATGGGTGACCCTACTGGGAGCCTATAGCTCCCGCCGGCATTGCTCTCAGGATCCTCGCAGATACTTAAACTTCTCCACCATCGACAAGGTCTCACAGCTCCTCGGTCTCACAGCTCCTCCACCTGGAATCCCTGGACACACAGGACAGGAGCATCTAGACCACCCAACGGGCCCTGCGAAACCGGCGGACTCCCATGCCCCCGATCCACGGAGAGAATGGTGTTGTCTACACTCGCCAGGAAAAAGCCAAGGCATTTGCTGACAGCTTGGAACTGCAGTGTAGGGAAAACCAACTCGATGATGAGGACGAGGACTGGGAGGACGACGTGAGACGCAGGGTACGTAGGATGAACCATCTGCCAGATGAAGACCACATCCCCCCGACCACCCCCGAGGAGGTCAAGGAGATCCTAAGGAGCCTAAAACCCAGGAAAGCTCCAGGATATGATGGCATTGGGAACATCGCCCTCAAGAAGCTGCCCCGGAAAGGAGTAGCGGCGATGGTCAACATCATCAACGCAATGTTGAGGTTGAGACACTTCCCTTCCAGGTGGAAAATGGCCGACGTCATAGTCATCCCAAAGCCAGGTAAGAACCTAACGTTTCCTTCCTCTTACAGGCCAATCAGTCTACTCCCAGCGATGAGTAAGGTAGCCGAACGAGTTATACTCAAGAGGATAGCCGAGAAGACAGAAGAGCTGGAAGTCCTCCCAGACGAGCAGTTCGCCTTTAGGACAGGGCACTCCACCGAACTCCAAGCTCCAAGTAGTGATGCCGCCGAGACGAGATAATTCTCGATCTCGTCTCGTCTCGTCTCGTCTCGAAATTCGAGATCGAGATAGACATTTTTAGATCTCGAATATTCGAGACGAGATCGACAAGAAATAACCTAATTCTCGATTTCTTTTGAGATTCTCGATCTCGAAAATGTATGAAGAATTGTTTAAACAAAGCAGAATGTTTATAGGTTATAGCACTTTATTTTCACAAAGAAATACATTATCCGTAATTGACAAAAACATAGTCTCCTACATTTTAGTTATTTTAAATGTTTTTTAAAAAATTCGCATGACTGCCAAGAGTTCAAACACCAGCGGTGCCCTAGCAAAATCATTATCAAGTCTGTTGAGTAATCAATCCGGTTTTTGAAAACAGCATTTCAGCTGGTACACAGGTTACCGGTATAGCCAAAAAGTCTCCAGCCATTCTAGCAAGGTTTAGATACAAAACTTGACTACCAGACCAATATTTCTACATCTTCACTGGCTCGAGGTGTCGATGTGTAATCATTAGTGGACTTTTTAAACAGAGCAGTTATATTAAAGGAATCATCTTCATCCGAATCATCTTGCTCAGAACCAGAGGAGGCCTGTTTTTGACTTGGTGATGGTGAATAAACTAGTGTTTCAATAGTTTTTCTTTCCCAGCCTGGAATGACAGCAATAAGCTTTCGTCGACTAAGTCTCGATCTTTCTTATTTTCAAGTGTTGTTAATAGGGATTCGAATTTATCTAATAACATATTAAACCCGTCGACCGCAAGTAGAAGTGTAATATACTTATCACGACATAATACTACGGATAGTGATTTAAAATAGTTTAGATAAGTAGCAATAGATATTATGAACTAATTTCCTCTCAGTTTCGATTAGTTGTAGCTTTTTAAACAAAGATTGTATCATCTTCACTGCCCTCTTCGGAGTCTTCAAATTCATCATTTTCCAAATTAGTGTTGAGGTCGGGGACGTTGGGGGTTCAATAATTTCATCTTAATCACGACAACGAAATGATAACACTTATTGTTTGTAACAGAAACGTACCACCACTGGTTTGGGGCTGGTACACAGATCACGGAACATATGCTTGGCCGTTGCACAGTCGCAATAGAGAACATTTCGTACGCACGTGCTTAATATTCGAGACATGAGAATCTCGAACTCGAGATCGAGAATTGAATTTCGAGATTTACTGAGATCGAGATCGAGAGACTTGTTTTTGGAATTTTCGAGATCGAGATCGAGAATGGATAAAATCTCGTCTCGTCTCGTCTCGTGGCAACACTAACTCCAAGTGCTCTGCCTCACCGAGGAGGTCACGAAGGGGTTCAACCAACGACAGGTCACGGCAGCGCTGTTCCTGGACGTTGCCAAAGCCTTCGACAGGGTCTGGCACGATGGTCTCCTAGCCAAAATGATGAGTATGGGTTACCCCATTGCACTCGTCAAGCTAGTGAGATCGTACCTCTACAGGAGACAGATGAGGGTGAAGATCGTGGACAAGGTGTCCACGTACAGAACAATGGAGGCAGGAGTCCCCCAAGGCTCAGTGCTCTCCCCGCACTTGTTCTCCATCTTCACATCCGATCTACCCCGGACGGAGAGGACCTCCATGGCCCTCTACGCCGATGCCACAGCCCTGACTGCCAGATCCTGGAGCGCCAGGCTAGCCACCAGAAACCTCCAGGAGGCGGCCACCCTCCTAGAGGACTGGTGCAACAGATGGAAGGTAGCCGTCAACGCCGAGAAGAGCAAGGCGGTCCTCTTTAAGAAGGTAAGAAAACAAAACCCCACAGGTCACGTTTCCATGTTTGGTGAGGACATCCAATGGCACGACACCGCCAACTACCTTGGCGTGGTCATGAAACTGAACACGGAGGCCATCGTCAAGAAGGCCAGGAGGACGTGAGCCCTAATCTACCCGATGACGGGTAGACAGAGCAGACTCAACCTGAGGAATAAGCTCACGCTTATCAGGTCCCTCATCAGGCCTCAGCTGACGTATGCTTCGGTAGCTTGGGGCTACCAAGCAAAGAGCTACCTCCAACAGATCCAGAGAGTGGAGAACGTCGCCCTCAGAACAGCAGTCGACGCACCCTGGTTCGTCCGCAACGAGGACATCTTCAGGGACCTGGACTACACCCCGGTCACTGAGATCATCAAGGACAGAGCCAGAAAGATGTACGCCCTTGCCGAGGAGCATGGGAACCCACTAGTCAGGGAGGCAACTGACTATGACCCAGCAGATGCTCCGAGGCACAAGCGGCCGAAGGTGCAGCTCCTGGATAACGGGTGAGTATGAGAGACATACCACCACCCGACGATCCACCCCCACGGAAGAGACATGACGACACCCAACCGCCCACCCAAGACCCTGCGGGTACCGGACAAACAACCGTCCAGTACCTGTAGTCCCCCTAGCTCCGGGCAGGCCGAAAATGCTACCAAAGCAGTTAGGTCTGCCCTTCCTCGAGCTACACAGCTCATCCTTACCCTACCGATGATCCGGATGACAGGATGCCTCTTGGCATCTTGTGTACCGGCAGTCACTCCCGCCACAAACCCCAACACACCTAACAGACCGGTGACTACCCCCCGGGGGGCAAACAAGATGGCGAAGAGCAGAAGACGAAGAAAGAAGAACGCCAGAAGAGGCCTTAGCCAGCAAGGTCCAACGAGCCAGGACCCAGGGAGGTGGACCGAAATCGTCTGCACCGTCACATTTGTGAGTGGGGCCGACGTAAAGTAAGTTCGCCCGCCCTGCACGAGGCTGGTCCCCGGTCTACAGCGATGCATTGGGGTAAAGGGCAATAGTCCTGCCCGGCCCCAGTCATCCGAGACCGACATCTATAGCCAAGAATATTGGCGGCGGACTCGGTATTTGGACGGCGGCAGCGGCAAAGTCAACATCGCGGAGCGATGAGATGGTTTATGAATGATTTTGTAGATTCTAGAGTTAGTAAGCGGCTGGCTTATTTCTAATTAATGCTAATTAATGAATTACTGAATGCTAAATAATGAATTGCTGAAGGCCTGTTATACTTTAAGTGTAAAATACAAGTATTAACTTATTGATACTTTTATTTTGTCATAATTTTTTAATTTTCCATGGGCCTGGGCCTTGGGTCCGATGACAATTAGCAAATCACAACTTTAAATAAAGTATGACTTCTTCACCACTTTTTCATCGGAGAACACGAAAAACATTCATTGACATTAATGGCGGACACTGTCAAACTGAGATTATGATAATCGAACTGAACCGATCGTGTACGAAACAGCCGCGAATAGGCCGATGGGCCGATCACTAACTTATGAGAAGAAGTGCCTTAGATTGTGAGTCTTTCAGCAACATACAAATCAATGCCATTATGTATCTAGATATAAGTTCTTTAATCGGAGTATGGAATTGTATTGTTGTCAATTTTAATATTTAGGTTACAAATATAGAAATGCTATTAGGCCCGGTGCAGACGAGCGATGCGATTTCCTATATCGCTGTGCTCGTCGCTGCGTTTTGGCTGGAGTATATTTTAATGTCAATACACAAAATGGATAAATAAGGAATGCTGAATAAGTAATCAAAACAAAGCGCATAAAAGTGACGTCAAAATAGACACTTAAATATCCAAGAAAAATATCTAATATTAAACTGTCTAGTCACCAAAATAAACACATAAAAACATAAAATCAAAGTTCTCCAGTAAAATAATAGGTAAAATCGGGTAAAATGCACAAATTAATTTGATACATTTAAAATATAATCCTACCAAACCGCACATCGATACTGCATCGCTTGTCTGCACCGGGCCTTATTATAATGGGACTGGCTCTACATTTTGTTTTCTTTTCAGATCCAACTAAAATAGCGTTTCCGAACGAAGCTCAAATAGGAACAATATTGCTTGCTTGTTAGTCATTACTAAAAATTCTGATATCAGATGAGATAGGCCGACTAACCTATTACACCCCCAACGCATAAATATATTGATAAGAGAAATCATGAACCAGTACTAGAAAAGATTAAAACCGAATAGCATTATTTATAATGCGTCAATATAGATCAAATGTGGCTGCTACGGCCAAGCAAAATAGTAGATTGCCTGTGAACATTGTTAGTTTCCTGGTGACTTGTGTGATACTCTTCGTCGCCATCAACGTTGCCGATGGAGGTTTCGCGAACAGCATCGATAAAATCACAAAGAATCTCGATGTCGCTCTACAGGATCTCATGGACGACATTCCAAGATACACGAATTACACCGGAAAAGAGATATACGTTAGTAGCAACTCTTTTCATCCGAAGGGGATGGCGGGGTTGTACAACTTAACGAACAAGTTTATGGATCTCATTTTGCCTCCGGATTTTTTAATGGAAGGTAAGGCCTTTTCTGTCAATATTACTTCCACATCCAGTGGAATAGTAACGACAAAAATATTTAAAAAAATTTTTATTGTTCAAATAGGCTTAGAATGTCATGAAACGTCGAGATTTGAAGTTTGAGCGAAAAAAAAAATTTCTGTCTGTCTGTCGGTCTGTAACTTTTTTGTGTGCACGTTTACTCTGGAACCGTTTGAGATATTGACTTGACATTTGGTACAGATATGTACTTTAACAAGATCTAGAACTAGATTATATTTTCATCTTGTTCCCTCGAAGGGATGGGGGGGTAAATTGGGGTAAATTTGGAGTAAATAGGTAAATCAAGCAGGTAAGAGTTCATAAAATTGATATTTAGTATAGACAAGAGAAGCTAAGGTCTCAAAAGAAAATTTGGCATTAGCCACCCCCATTACCACCCCTACCCCATTATTAAAGGGGATGGAAAAAAATGTGATTTAGGGTGTGTACAAGAACCAGAAACCTCAAAATATTTTTTTACTTTATCCACCCACCACTCCCAGCCCCTGTCACCACCCCCACCCCACTACCGATGTGGGGTATCGTTTTATGGGTTTTTGGGGTAGAGGATTTCAAATATATATTATATTACATTATATTAAAGTTCCATAAACAATTATTTCCAGATACAAAATTTTTTCGTTGTGTGACTTGGATAGAAAATCCGGATGTGGAAGTAGTGATTCCTTGGCAGCGGTTTTTTATAGTACTGTCGTGAGCAAAATTAAATAGGACAAGTCTTATAACGTATTTTTGCTAAAATCTAGTTGTGTACATCTAACTTTAATTTTTGTGACATTGTCAGTTAGTTGTCATAATTCATTGGAAGTGTACAAATAGAGAGAGATTTACATTAGAAAAAAATAGTTGTCCTATTTAATTTTGCTCATGACAGTACCTAATAGTTCAGTCGAATTATAATTTGACACGGCGAAAATACATAACCACGATTTTATTGTTTTAAGTTGATGAATTGAACATCCAAAACAAGCCCTTATATAGTTTGCCAACTGATGTCATACCGGATAAGGGGGGTCGTAAAGTTGAAAAGTCGGTTTTTCGCGTTTAAATATAGAAGACTAATAATCTGAGAGGAAAGTTCAAATGGGAAGTTATAGATATTAAAAAACCTATAAAATGAGCCTCGAATATTAAGATAGCTTTATTAGGTCAGGAGTAAATTCAAAAAAACCGAAATTTTTAAAAAAAATTTAATTTCAGCAATATTTTAGAAAAATTTTAGAAATTTTACTAAAGTATGTGCTATATAATAGGAGGGAACATATCTGATAAAAATTTCAGATCGATATCTGCATTATTTTTTTATGTATTCAATTTAAAAAAAAAGGGTCTTCGAAAAATGGCTATAAGTACTTCATTTTCTGTCAGATTTTGCTATGAGAAGAAAAATTCTATTCTTCGAGAGTTGTTCAATGTTTACAATTTTTTTCTATATGATCACTATTCAGAAAAAAGTGGTGAAAATTTAATTTGAAAAAATAGAAATTTTTTTTGCATAGAAAAAATCCAATTAGTTAAATATCTTTGAATGGAATGCAGTTTTTTTTTGAGGTGAACGAAAAAAATAGCTCTTCAAAATGGTAGACATGATTTTTCGACACTGCATTCTATTCAAAAAATATTTAACTTTAATTGGATTTTTTTATGCAAAAAAATTTTCTATTTTTTCAAATTAAATTTTCGTCACTTTTTTCGGAATAATGACCATATAGAAAAAATTGTAAATATTGAACAACTCTCGAAGAAGAGAATTTTTCTCATAGCAAAATCTGACAGAAAATGAAATACTTATAGCCATTTTTCGAAGACCCTTTTTTTTTTCAAAAAAATTGAATATATAAAAAAATAATGCAGATATCGATCTGAAATTTTTATCAAATGTTCCCTCCCATGTAGCACATACTTTAGTAAAAGTAACATTTTTCTAAAATATTGTTGAAATTAAAATTTTTTTCAAAATTTCGGTTTTTTTGAATTTACTCCTGACCTAATAAAGCCATCTTAATGTTCGGAGGCTCATTTATAGGTTTTTTTAAATACCTATAACTTTCCCATTTGAACTTTCCTCTCAGATTATTAGCCTTCTATTTAAACGCGAAAAACCGACTTAAAAAAAAAACCTTTATCCGGTATGACATCAGTTGACAAACTATAAGGGCTTGTTTTGAATGTCCAACCCATCAACTTAAAACAATAAAATCGTGGTGATGTATTTTCGCCACATTTTAATACTATTCGTGATAATTCGACGGGACTATAACAGGACTGATTCATTTCAAACTGTTTTCGAATAGAAATGAACAAAACAAAGGTGGGATGGGATAACACTGCTATCTTGGAATTTGCCTTAATGTGAAATATATTCATGTCAGAACTAGTAGAAATTGTGTGATTGTTTACGAATAAAGTTGTCTATTAGGTACATTTTTCTTGTGAAGTTTCTAATATTGTTAAATAAATCTTTTTTAAATATTTCAGTTTCTTGTGTTAGTTTAGATAGTAGTAGTGTGAAATATATATATATATATATATATATATATATATATATATATATATATATATATATATATATATATATATATATATATATATATATATATGACGTTGCGATGCAAATAAATTTTTCGATGAAATGAGTTGCATGGGATGGATTATATTCTAAACATCTTTTTTAATATGAACAATTTTCGAAAAATTACTGGTTTTCGAGATATTTGAACATTAATGTAATTTTTCAAGTAACAAAAATCCCACTTTTTTTCATGTCTACAATTTATAGTGTAAAATTTAGTAGAACATTCAGCATAAACATGACGCAAAATTAGACAATACACAATAAACAAAAATGTCAAAATCTTTAATTTCCAAATAGCAGTTGCAGCCCCACCTTTGTTTTACTTGAAAAATAGTATATTATATTACTAGGAGTAGAACGCACTCATTTTTTGTGTTGAGCCCGCAAACTAGGCGAAACACAAAAAAAGGCGTTCTACTCCGTGTAATATATACTATTTTTTCTTCAAGCGTATTAAAATGCAAAAATTCATTTATTTATCATAAATATACAAATATTCAAACTACAGTCTTACATGTTGACACAATATGACAAGTGGCTAGTGGATAGCGCGCCACCGGTGACTTTCGGTATTAACATTATGTTACTAGTAAAACAATACCCACTACGGCGGCGCTTTCGGAACTAACATTATGTTACTAGTAAAACAATGTCCACTACGGTGGCATTCGGTACTAACATTTTGTTACTAGTAAAACAATGTCCTACTTCTACTTCTGTTTTTGGTGACATAATTTAAACATTTTAATACGCTTGAAGAAAAAAAAAATTTTGTGTTTTGAAATAAATGTTTCATTATCATCTAAATGAGCCTGATTCACTATGAAAAATGTCCCAAAGGACTTATTGTCTAAAATGTATTTTAAAAAAGTTATGACGATTTTTATATTCAAAAAAATTCAAAAAAGTTCAAATATCTCGAGAACCAGTGATTTTTCGAAAATTGTTCGTATCATAAAAGTTGCTCAGAATTTAATTCTCCATCTCGTTCCTAGGATCGAAAAATTTCTTTGCATCGCAACGCCAACTCAAAACTGAAGTCATTTATATATTCTAGTAGATACCTTTTACATAATTCAAATATCACTATTGGTTATTGAAAAAATGGCACCGGAAGTTTCAAGTGGGACAACCTGTATATTATCACTTACAAGAGATTTGTACCGTATTCGAGCAAAATATGGTATTTGCAAATGTGGCATTTGCAGTCGAGCAAACTGCAAACACTGCAAATACCTATTTTATTAACATTTTGCTCAGGGCCGTATTAAGGATCGACGTGCCCCTAGGCTAATCACGTACTTGCGCTCTCTTATTCATAATGGAAAAAAAATGATAAGCGAGAAGGTTGTCCCGGTTTCAAAATTGATGAGGTGGGGCAGGGTGGCCACTTTCTGGAAAACCGGAAAAAGTCAGGGAATTTAATGGGTCAGGGAAATGTCTCACCATTTGGTGAAATTTAGGGATTTTTGTGAAAATCCAGTCAATGCCGTTTATTCTTTTTGATAGTATTGTACCTTTTCTATTCATATATACTTTTAAAATTTGGGTAAAAAGACTGACTTTCATTTAAAACTGCTGAACTCAATGGGATAAATCATACAACTAATCACGTTCACTTAACGAGCAGTTGTAAAGAAAATAACATACGACAAAATGGAATGACAATAGTCAGGGAAAAAACTAAAAAATCACCTGGAAAACCGGGAAAAGTCAGGGAAATTTGTTGTGGAGAAAAAGTGGCCACCCTGTGGGGGGAGGAATCTAACAACATTTTTTTATCTATATTCAAAAGTAAGAAGCGGGGAAAAAATTTTGAAATTTTTTTTATCCAGATTCACAATTGACGTGGTGGGGGAAGGGGGTTAGAAATATGAAAAAAATGATGAGCGGGGGGAGAAATCTGGAAAAATATTTTTTTGTCCCAACTCGAAATTTACGAGCGAGGGAGGGAAGAAATATTGCATTGTCCCCCTTAGGCTATAGCCTAGTTAGTTATATGGATAATTCGGCCCTGAATGGCCAGCGGCTACAATAAAGACTAGGGGCATTACTATAGGAGCGGAAACATATAATATCTATCTCTTTCCGTTCCTATTTTCCTATAAATCATCCTGTAAAATGTTGATATAGTTGGAAAGGAACATATAAGAGAAGTAAACATTTCCTTAATTGGCACAAAAAATTGAACTGGCACATGCCGGTCTGTCAAATTGCAGCGTTTTTCGCTTTCGCGCTTTCGGACGAACAATGAGGCCGGCGCGGAAGGTATGAAGACGTGTACAGACGATCCAACCACCCAACCAACCAACCTTCTCGGTACACTTTGAAAATTGCCATGACAACTCGTAAAAGTGAGCTGGTCTGCTGGAATTCCAGCGTCTTCAAAGCGTACTGACAATGTTGGCTCCAGCAATTTTACGAGTTCGCATGGCAATCTTTAAAGTGTATCGCGAAGGTCGGTTGGTTGGTTGGATCGACTCCTCAAGGAAGGCCTCAGGCTATACCCGGAAGGATTAGGGCAATAAAAACTTCAGAGATCGATAATTGCTTTAAACGTATGAACAGGACTACTTAAAACTGTATCGAATTTTCTATTTCATATTATTTACTTCTCTCAGATTCTGATATCTCTGAAAATTAAATATAAGTAAATGAATATACTCCAGTCGAATTAGACATAATAAAAAATTTTGCGTACTGCGGACTTTTTTTGTGGAAGTTGTTTAAAAGGGCATAATAAGCAAGGACAGAAAACTACACCTTGCTATACCATGTGCGTCCCCTATTTTTAGGGGTTGAAACTTTGAAATTTTGCCCATATCTGTTTCCCTATTGCCCGTAGAGCTCTTTACCAAGTTACACCTTTTGAAGATTCATCCCTCCTCTACATACACATTTGCCGTAGGACAAACGGTTTTGGCTGTATGAGGCCGGAAAGGTCGCGCTGTCCGAATTTGGGGGGTCTTCTGTACAGGACAAACGGCTATTATTTCCAATCTACAATACTACACATACTAATGCCCTTAAGGAGGGATGATGATTTGTGAAAAACTCATCGAATACCGCGCGATTTCCATGATACGGGATGTTGAAATTTTGAAAACTCCTTTTTAAAAAAAAAAGTGAACCTACTTTTTTTCGCTCATTTTTTTTTCATGTATGTACGACCCTAATATAAGATAATTTACGTTGGTTTCATTTTAATACATTCGTTGGTTTAGGAGCTAGACAGCAAAATATGCCAAAAATGGCTATTTTGGTATTGCTGCATTAAAAAAACCAAAACCAGTATAATTCTGGTAAGTGTTTTTGTTTATCCTAAAAGTCCAATTCGTTGCGCATAGAAAATGTGTTTTTGTATTTAAATAGGATCAACACTTATTGTGTAATAACGATTTATGTCATATCTTCTTCAGTCTCCTTTCTCACATTTTTTTTGCGGCCTTATGGTTCATATTAGGGCAGAAAGCAATGTATACCTGAACAAGGCACATATTAGGGTGTTAAAATGGATCTCTTGTTAAAATGCGACAGGACGTACCGTTTTCGAGTAAAACGCACTTGAGCGAAAAAAGTAGGTTCACTTTTTTTAAAAATTAGGAGTTTTCAAAATTTCAACATCCCGTATCATGAAAACCGCGCGGTATTCGATGAAAGTTTTTTCACAAATCATCATCCCTCCTTAAGGGCATTAGTATGTGTAGTATTGTAGATTGGAAATAATAGCCGTTTGTCCTGTACAGAAGACCCCCAAATTCCTCCCCCCTTTCCGGCCTCGTACAGCCAAAACCGTTTGTCCTACGGCAAATGTGTAATATATATATTATGTAGAGGAGGGATGAATCTTCAAAAAGTGTAACTTGGTAAAGAGCCCTACGGGCAATAGGGAAACAGATATGGACACGTAAGTAAAATTTCAAAGTTTCAACCCCTAAAAATAGGGGACGCACATGGTGTAGCAGGGTGTAGTTTTCTGTGCTTGCTTATTATGCCCTCTTAAACAACTTCCACAAAAAAAAGTCCGCAGTACGCAAAATTTTTTATTATGTCTAATTCGACTGGAGTAATAGTTAGGTATTTTGGTATTTATAACACAGGTCTGCGAGGTTTTGTTGTTGGCCAGATGGGGGTCATTTGAAAAAGAATCTTTCGCGCTGAATCTGAATCTGGCCTCAGAATTGGCTCATCACGTCAGGATTTTGAAATATTTGAGGTTAAGTACTTAAAAAATGGCTTTTTTTTAGCAACTTTTGAGGCTATATAAAGAACTCAAAAGTTTTTTCTGCTCATTTCTAATAAATACATCATTTAGTACCATCCTTCCCCTTTAAAATAAGCTTTCGAATGGTCGTCTACGATGTTTCCTCGCAAAGTTATATCCATTTTAAGGTGACATGAATTTGAAACCATGTAAAAAGCATATCAGTTACGTATTTCCATGAGTGCGTAATTGCTTTACAACTCGAATTATGTACTATACTTTACCTATGATCATATTTATTTATTTATTTATTTAGTAAAATCTGAATTTAGTTTACTAGTCAACAATATTATTCAACAAATTATGTCAGTTTTGACAGCGTTTGAAAATTACGTAGGCGCATTTGTTTTTTTAAACCCTGCGTCAGCGAACTAAACCACCTATATTTGCGTGTCCCGTGCGTTTTGTTTACCGTGCGATTTGTTTACAGTGCGTTTTGTTTACAATATGTAAAATTCAACTTACATAGATGGCAGGTAGTGTGTTTTTTACTATTTACAATAGTGATCGTAGGTAAAATAATATTAAAACATAGTTTTTATAAAACATGACACTTTACAAGTCTCTGGCAGTCACAATTTATATAGGGAGTATTCTACCGTGTCAATTTACGTACATTCCAGATTTGAACAGAAGTTATCGTGTTTCTAGTATAGGAGCTAGGTGGCTTTTTCAGTACGTCGTCGTTTTATGCACTATGAGATATTTTTATCGTTTTATAGATGATAACGATTCTCAAAATCTATTTTTGGCGGGGCACCACCTTTTAAAAATCAAAGCTATTACGTCATTGTTACAAAAGGCTCACTTTTTGTGCGTGGAGAACTTGTATGCTTAAAACAAAGTCGCCAGAAAGTGTGCGACTTCAGGAAGCTAAACCAGAAAGGTCAAAGATCTAAAAAAAAAAATAGAATTTTAGCATCTGATCGATAAAGCTTTTTTTTTTCAAATCGAGAATATTAATTGAACATTTTGTGTTGGTAGAAGGTCAATTTAGAGAAACATGTTAGATTCTTGTGCATTTAAGAGTGTGGTGGTACTTTTGTTAACAATCATAACGTTCTGAGAAGGTGAATTTAATATTAAGAGTATAATCTGCGGTCAGTGAAATGAAGAAACGAATTATTCGGCTTATTTTTGAAGATAGAAACTTCAAATTTTGTACGTATGTATTAAAATATATATTCTAGTTCGTCACGTTTTTATTTTTTTGTTTTAGTCAAAAACACGTGATCAACGAAAAAATGGACGTCGAAAAATTGGAATTTACAAAAAACGAAATCGTGACGACCTAGATAGTCCATAATTAATTACGTGGATAAAATATAACCTCTTGTTTTTCAAACATAGATTCAATAAATAGTTTCCAATTTTGCCGTCAATAGATGGCACTCGCCTCGGCATTCGCATAGCTTTACACGCTCTCAGACTTTAGGGAGGAACTTGTTGTCATGGAGACCTGACGCGAATGAATGCTTGCCAGGGAAGCATTTAGGAGTTCTGGTAATATCTTAAATTTATTTATAAATTATTTTATCTTACAGGAATGACTTAATAGATGAAATTCTTGAAAATGTTAATACATAAATAAAAGGTGCCAAATAGAGAGGACCGTTTTGTATAAACACTCCTACAAATTTTATTATGAAAATTTGAATGCGGTTTTTAGTTAGGTCAGAAATCAATTTATTCGAAATTATTACCAAGCAAAATGTACAGGGTGTCCCAGTCAACGCGCTATGCTGGGTTTTCTCGGTAGTTTCTGAGATAAGTTTATGGTTCAAAATCCAATCTGACGTAGGTTTTCCGAGGAATCTCATACTGCTAAGATATTTAGGAATCCAAAATGACGGACGAATTTCGTCATCTACGATCCTATTCGACTGAAAATCGATATCTGGGGGTTTTCGGGGATGCGGTTTACGAATTTTTGGTCAAAATTTAGGAATCCAAGATGGCGGACGAATTTCGTCATCTATGGACCTATTCGACAGAAAATCGATATCTGGGAGTTTTCGGGGATGCGGTTTATGAATTTTTGATCAAAATTTAGGACTCCAAGATGGCGGACGAATTTCGTCATCTATGGTCCTATTTGGCTGAAAATCGATATCTGGGGGTTTTCGGGGATGCGGGTTACGAATTTTTGATCAAAATTTAGGACTCCAAGATGGCGGACGAATTTCGTCATCTATGGTCCTATTTGGCTGAAAATCGATATCTGGGGGTTTTCGGGGATGCGGGTTACGAATTTTTGATCAAAATTTAGGACTCCAAGATGGCGGACGAATTTCGTCATCTATGGTCCTATTTGGCTGAAAATCGATGTCTGGGGGTTTTCGGGGATGCGGGTTACGAATTTTTGGTCAAAATTTAGGAAACCAAGATGGCGGATGAATTTTGTCATCTGTGATCCTATTCGAATGAAAATCGATATCTGGGGATTTTCGGGATGCGGGTTACGAATTTTTGGTAAAAATTTAGGAATCCAAGACAGCGGACGAATTATAACTATATTTTGACCCCCCTTTATTTATGTTATTATTGGAGACAAAAAAAAGTTTCGTATAAGAGTTGTAAGGTTGTATACATATTTTTTTAAATGCAATTAAAAAACAATTGCTTGGATATGTCACGTGATATAACAATGAAGGTTGCTTTTTAAATGAAAAACCCTGTATATTTTTACATATTCTTTTAGATCCTTTATCCCCGATTTCAAACATATAAGGATCTAGCTGTAATATTTTTTGATATATCGGACATTAAATATTCTCCAAACATGCATATAGGTATTTTAGGATTTCTGACGGAGTGCAGTCAGTGGCGGATTTAGGGGGGGGGGGGGGCTATAGGGTAAAATCCAAGCGCGGCAATTTTTTTGAAAAACACCAAAGACATAAAAACAAAAAATTATTATTATTAATATGTTCTATCAGAACATGTTTAATTTATTTGAGAACGTGTTTTTTATAATAACTAGACTAAAGTTCCTTATTATAGTCAACAGTACAGGGTGGGTGTGCAAACGTTAGAACCTCATTTAACTTCTTTATTTTTGGAGTTACGTAAATACGTTCAAAAATAAAAGTTATGAGATATCACATGTATTTTCCAAACATCATTTCAGCAAAACAATTCAAACAAGTCGAATTTCGGAGATGTGAGCTTTACCTTGGTTTTACTTCCACATCCAGTGGAAGTATAGTAACGCCAAAAAAAATTTTTTTAAATTTTTATTGTTCAAATAGGCTCAGAATGTCATGAAACGTCGAGATTTTAAGTTTGAGCGAAAAAAAAATTTCTGTCTGTCGGTCTGTAACTTTTTTGTGCGCACGTTTACTCTGTAACCGTTTAAGATATTGACTTGAAATTTGGTACACAAATGTACTTTAACGAGATCTGGAACTAGATTATATTTTCATTTTGTTCCGTCAGAGGGTTGGGGGGTAAATTGAGGTAAATTTGAGGTAACCAGCTAAATCAAGCAGCTAAGAGTCCAGAAAATTGGTATTTAGTATATACAAGAGAAGCTAAGGTCTCAAAAAATGTTTGGCATTAGCCACCCCCACCCCATTACTAAATTTTTTCGTTGTGAATGAGTTGGATCGAAAATCTGGATGCGGAAGTAGTGATTCCTTGGGCAGCGGTTTTTTTAAATAGAACACCCCCATATATTTTTACACCATTTGAAAGGCCATAGAAAAATCTTTTCAATGATATATGACCCAGTATTTTTCTTAAAAACTATAGTAGATATTAAGTTTTATATTTTCTTACATTAAGTCATGGTAGTCCGAAAAATATATACAGTCTGTTTCACTTTTTAAATTTTTTTTCCGATTTGAATCTAATTTTACTTATGGAACAAATTAGGATCTACTTATTAAAAGAAAAAAATTCACGTCCTACAAATGCAAAGCCACCTGCGGTACCAAAATATGCGGATAAAATCAAATCATATTAGGCATATTTTTATTGGAAAATTTTGTTAATGAAAGAATTGTTCAGAAACCTTAAGTCCAAAATTTAATCAAAAAAAATATATAAATTTTTATTAAAATAATGTCCAAGTCCGAAAATATCATTTGAATGGGTTTTTTCGTTTAGAAAACTGTACTATGACAATTTTGTTTGAAATTAAACCCAAGCTGCCAGGTAGTTGTAAAACAGTTTTTTTTTTAAATACCTAATTATTTTCAAAATTTTTTAAATTTCAAGTTTTTCATTTTTTAATTTTGATTAAATTTTGGCCATTTTGGACAATTCTGAACAAGTTTTATTAACAAAATTTTCCGATAAAAAAATGCCTAATATGATTTTCCGATTTTCTCCACATATTTTGGTACCGCAGGTGGCTTTGGTACCGTAGGAGGCGAATGTTTTTCTGATCATAAGTAGATACTAGTTTGTTCTATACTTAAGTAAAATGCGATTCAAATCGGAAAAAAAATAAAGTTATTGGGGTGTTACCATTTCAAGTGAAACACACTGTATCAATTATTGAAATTCTCCATTTTATTTAAAATAAAGTGAAATTAGACAGAACTAACATATTGTTTATTTTAATTTACATACTTTTGTTTTCCATGGCTAATTTGATAAATTGTAAATTTATAGTAAATTAGACAAAATTTGTTTAAGATAAGTACCATGTATTATATTATAAATACAAAGCTTTTTTTATGGCGTTTCAAATGGTACATATATGGAGTGTTCCTTTAAAAAAAAGCAAAGTAAAGTTCATATCTCCGAAATGCGACTTTCAAAATTTTAATTTCAATTGGGAATGGTAGAATTATCGATATTGTACACTAATTTAACAATAAAAAAAACCGCTGCCCAACTTCCACATCCAGATTTTCTATCCAAGTCACTCACAACGAAAAAATGTTGTATGTGGAAATAATTGTTTAATAATATAATATTTGAAATTCTCTACCTCAAAAACCCATAAAACGATACCCCACATCGGTAATAGGGTGAGGGTGGTGATAGAGGGTTGTAGTGGGGGTGGATAAGGTAAAAAAATATTTTGAGGTTTCTAGTTCTTGTACACACACTAAATTAAATTTTTTTTCATCCCCTTTAATAATGGGGTGGGGGCTAATGCCAAAATTTTTTTTGAGACCCTAGCTTCTCTTGTATATAGTAAATACCAATTTTATGAACTCTTACCTGCTTGATTTACCTATTTACCCCAAATTTACCCCAATTTACCCCCAACTCTTCGACGGAACAAGATGAAAATATAATCTAGTTCTAGATCTCGTTAAAGTACATAAGTGTACTAAATTTCAAGTCAGTATCTCAAACGGTTCCAGAGTAAACGTGCGCACAAAAAAAAAGTTAGACCGACAGACAGACAGAATTTTTTTTGCTCAAACTTAAAATCTCGACGTTTCATGACATTCTAAGCCTATTTGAACAATAAAAATTTTTAAAAAATTTTTTTGTCATTACTATACTTCCACTGGATGTTGAAGTAATATATGTATCCTTATTTTGCCAGTTATTCGTAATAGGCATCACCCCAACATAACGAGGATTTTTGGTAATTTTTCAATAAAAATTCTTGGCCTACGAAGTAAAAAAATATTTTGAGGTTTTTGGTTCTTGTACATACACTAAATCACACTTTTTTTCGTCCCCTTAAAAAGTGGGGTAGGGGTGGTAATGGGGGTAGCTAATGTCAAAAATTTTTTCGAGACCCTAGCTTCTCTTATATATACTAAATACCAATTTTACGGACTCTTACCTGCTTGATTTACCTGTTTACCTCCCCATTTACCCCAATTTACAACCCAACCCTTCGATGCAATAAGATGAAAATATAATCTAGTTCCAGATCCCGTTAAAGTACATAAGTGTACCAAATTTCAAGTCAATATCTTAAACGGTTCCAGAGTAATCGTGCGCACAAAAAAGTTAGACAGACAGGCAGAATTTTTTTTTCGCTCAAACTTAAAATGTCGACCTTTCATGACAGTCTAAGCCTATTTGAACAATAAAAATTTTCAAAAATTTTTTTGTTACTATACTACCACTGGATGTGAAAGTAATCAATATTCTATTTTCAAGAAAAAGAACGCCATTGCCATGTAAACCGGAAGTGATATTTAAAATTTACATGCCTTTTTTTACTTTCCTTTAATGCTTTAATAGTCAATTAAGAACATAAATAATCCGATCAATTCTTCTTTGATGTTCAATTATATGTTTCTTAGCGGCATAGATTCCCCGAAAAAAAAAAAAAAAAAATACTTATCTCAAAAACTACCGAGAAAATCGGACATAACACGTTAACTAGGACACCCTGTACACTGTAAATATACATTATGTACCTACAGATAGTTTTTTCTTTTAATTAAAAACCACTGCCTAAGGAATCACTACAACCGCATTCAGTTTTCCTACTCAAATTACTTTAAATAAAAATTCTTGTGCACCCAACGCGAAATTCGACTCTGTACGACATAAATATGTTTGAACTATTTCTCTTATATATTACACAATATGTTATTCTCCGCCTTTTTACTTGGTCGGCATATTTCATTGATCAAAGGTGCACGCCCACCCGTATATACCTTTTTCATATATATCAATGAAAATATGTTTTGTCTTAACGCAGATTATCCTCTTAATTGAGCTTATATTTACGTTTGAAAAAAGAAAGACCTTATAACGATGATTCTGAGAAGAATTATTACTATTTTCTGGCTACTCAAGGCGACAAGATTTTCTTTCTGGGAGAATTTTCTGTGTTCAAAATGTTTGAATAAATATTCTCAGCCTGAAAAAAAAAATTGTAACGATCACGTGCTAGATCTTTTTAACATTTTTAACCGTTCTGGCTGAGCAAAACTAAAGATGGCACAAACGTCGTCATAGTCAGAAGAAAGTATCTGTTGAAAATTTGCAAATGTGAATCGTTACATTAATATTAATTGCTGCCTCCTTCCTCCTCGGCCCCTTCCTTGCAAAGGGTTACGGCACAAACGAAAATTTCGGAGTCACAAACGTCAGAGAATTCATTACAGTCGAAAAATACAAATTTCCATGATTTTCTAATATTGTAGAAATTGGTCACTGTGAAAACCCATAACATTTGTAAAAAAAAAATAGCTCAATCAAAACTAAAAATGGCACAAACGTCAGCAGAGTCAGGAGAAAATATCTGGGAAATTTATTTGGCGAAAATGTAAATCGTTATATTTATTGCTGCCCCCTCCTTCGTAAAGGGTTATGACAAAAACGAAAATTTCGGTGGCATAAACGTCAGAGAACCCATTACAGTAAAAAATCCGAATTTCCATGATTTCGGAAAATTATAGAAATTTGTCACTTTTTTGAAAACCCATAGTATTTGTAAAAAATAACACAAACAAATCTAAAGGTGGCACAAATGTCAGCAGAGCCAGGAGAAAGTATCTGTGAAATTTATTTGGCGAAAATGTACATCGTTTTATTTATTGTTGCTCCCTCCTTCCTCGCCCCCTCCCTCGCAAAGAGTTATGGCACAAACGAAAATTTCGGTGGCACAAACGGGCACAAACGTCATAGAACCTATTATAGTCGAACAATCCGAATTTCTATAACTTTGAAAAATTGTAGAAAGGACCCTGCACATTTCTTATGTAAATTGGCTTTATGTCAGATAGGCTGAATTTTTACTATGTTGTAGGTTTCGACTTTTTGACAAAGTTCTCATGGGTCCAACTCGGTCCTATGTCTAGTTTACTAGTTTCCAAGATACAGCTATAAATTCTTGTAAAATTCTGTTTCTTCTCGAACTTTTAATTTATTAATGGGGAATTTAAACGTAATAAGCATGAAGTAACGCTTTTGACAGTAGCTCCGAAAATTTACATATTTTTCGAGATATAACGGATTGAAAGCTGGTATACAGAGGCGGATTTATACTTCCGCCGCCTAGGGGCTAACGACAATTTGCTGCCCCCCACCTCCTTCCCACTCTCTGCTCCTTGCCCTCAGCATTCAAAAATGATAGTCCTTCTACAAATCACCTCCCTTTTAAAGGGTAAACTCCCTCGTTCACTCCCTTTTATGCTTTCTCCTCGTAGATTTGTCAATAGCGCAAAGCACAAAATCATTAGTACTATTAGTACCAGCCTAAGTTTGTTCAACAGATCGACATATAATATTGTTTATTTTATCATATGAGAACAAGAACAAGATAAAATTTGAAATAAACTTTGGTACTTATTTATGTATTTAAAAATATCATTTGTTAACACATAGACTCAGTTTGCAGATTGCAGATTCCCTAATCGTGGCGTCGGTGTTGCGCATTCGGACGACTGGACGAGCCCATTTTTCAGATGAGATGGGGGAGATATAGGTACTTGCATTCTGCATTCACGTGGGCTTTAAGTGATTTCTCGTAATTTCATACAACGTCCTTAAAACATGTTATTTTTATTTTCAGATTGGTAAACATTTTTATTTATTTTTGTTTTTACGTGCCTTTGGTACTTTTCCAAAACTTTGCCGCTTCTGGATTTTGCCGCCCTGGGCTATAGACCCTATACCCCCCCCCCCCCGCCTAAATCCGCCACTGCTGGTAAGTGACACATTTTTCAGTATAACAGCAGATCTTCAAAACTGTTCAACGTATGTCATTCAAATTTCAGTGGTTGGTTTGCAGTAGACGCATAATGAATACATAATTTTTATTTTTTTTTTATTCGTTTTTTATATACTGATGGGGCTATCTTGTTTACTGCGCACGGCGCATTGTAAATATGCTATTTGAATAGTATAACGAAAGGCGATTTACGTAGATGGTGAGTCTAAAGGGGTCTACAGACGATCCAGCTAACCATCCAACCGTCCTTCTCGGTACACTTTGAAAATTGCCATAACAATTCTCGTAAAAGTGAACTGCTCTGCTGGAATTCCAAGTCTTCAAAGCGTACCGACAATCGAGCAGACCACTTCAGTCCAGCAGACCAGCTCACTTTTACGAGTTCGCATGGCAATGTTCAAAGTGTACAGAGAAGGTCGGTTGGTCTGCTCCCTGCCGCTAGGTCATGTGTAGATCCCTTAATAATGGTAATGCATAGTTAAAAGACAATATTTTAAATAAATATAAGGTAGTATTACTATGAGAAGAGGATAGCAAAAAATATGCGCAGAAACAAGTTTGTGCGCTCTATCATTCTAAGCCAATGAGAAAAAATTACGTGACATTCAATGTCAACACCAGTGGCGGCGGTGCCCTACAGTAGAGCGGCGGTGACGCTAATAATAATAATAAAACAACTTTATTAGGCAAAGTTTAGTACAACTTACTATTCTTACACTTCTCCTGAACAAAGGTTACTCGTAACAGTTGGCAAGTTTTAATCTACTCCATTTTCACAGTCCCTTGACCGCGAAACTTTTATTGCAATTACACGTCCCTATACCCCAAATAAAACTATGCCACTGGTAAAAATATTCGCACATTTTGGGTCCGCCCTGTCATCTCATAGTAATACTAGTCTACATATTGGCATTATACACAACACACAATTGATATTTGTTTATTATGTATTTTAATTTGGGAATAAATGGGCTCCTAATTGGTCGATACTTTCCGTGAATTCTGGATAACCATATAATAGTGGCTTAAAAAACTCTACATACTTTTATTAAACTGTCTTCAATAACATATGTACCATTTTTATTAATTTCACCAAATGACGGTATTCCAAATATATATATTTTTTTTCTTAGAAATTAGTCAATACTTTTTCTACGTTTTCCTGCATTTAAAGTAAACATTTCTCACCCGATCTCTTCATGTTATTACAGATAAGGTTAATCATATAAACCAGTTGAAAAGAAAATTATTTTTTTTTATAATAACATTTACAATAATATATCCTAAAAAACAAATAGTAGTGAACTAAACACTCCATATTCACATATAGTCCAGTGTTTGACGAATTCTGAATTCTTGCGAACAATATCGATTTTGATGAAAATTTGTAATTAAGCTTATCTAACCCTCCTCTTCAAAAGTTTTATGTTCCTGATATGTGCTCTTTGTCTTTTGTGGGTGAAAACTCTTCTGGTAGATTTAAGCGTTACATAGATTGAAATCATGTTTAAATATGTAGAATAAACATTATTTCATGTCTTGGAATATAATTTATGATGTGTTACAACGTTTCAACCCTCATGACGAATTTTAAAAAAAAATAGTTTTCAACAGTTTGAAATGTTTTAATGGTGCATTTATAATGAATTAAAATTCCGTCACTGTTTATAAAACAATCTATGATTTACTGCAACGTTTCATCCATTACAAACCGCCCTCGCGATAAAATTAACTACCATATTTACTTAAAATTAAAAACTGAAATTATTGAATGAATTTAAAGGGGAAAAATAAAAAAATTATTTACATTACAACAGCATGTTTTATTACTGAAAAATCTATGGATCATCAGAAGAACTATCATCACTATCGACCTCCTCCTCTTGGTCTGTAATTGGACAATTTTGACAGTTGTCACGCATCCTTTTTTTCAATTATAAAATATCATTTTGAGGAGTTCTTCCGGTGCAGGCATATCCAGCATTTTGATTGGTAGTAAAAAGCCTTCATTATTAATCCATCCCCAATCAGTTGGACGAATATTTTTGTTCCCAAACAACATCTGGGTTTGTAAATATACCCTCTTAATGTGCTCATTCAGAGCATCAACTGTCGGAACAAGGGATGATAATCTCACAGCAGCACTCTTTTTGATGGTAGCTTTAATAAAGGAATCATAGCGCATCTGCTCGAGAAACGCTGATAAGTCTTCGACACGGCTCTATTTTTTGGGTGTAGGTGTGCGGGTGCGGGTGCGGGTGCGCGCGTGTGTGTGTGTGTGTGTGTTCGTATATGAGGATATACTTATACATATATAGATACTGGCATATGTGTTTACATGTATTTATAAATGCTCCAAAATTGTCGAGAATAAAACAATTTACATGCTTCGAAAATTTCACCGAAAAAGAGCGTTTTTCAACAATAACTTCTTTCATTTTTAAGCTATTCAATCACTCCAAAAACCATTTTGCAGAGGATTTTAAGGGCATGTAAAGTTGGACTTCCTTGAATCCCTCGTATTTGAGATTTTTGAGTTTAAAGGGCTCGGGGAAGGTGGTCCTTGGCTTATAACGGTGTTATCTCAATTAATTTTTATCCTAGAGAAATTTAAAAAATATATATAATTTTCAGCAAAAGAAAAACTTAATTTTCGTATTCTAGTATTTTTTACGTATCTTCTTTAGTTTTTGAATTATTGTGAAAAAATGAAATTTCAAAAATCATTTCAAATTTGAATCAAACTTTTTTTCAAATCTAGGAATCCCAAACCAATCAAACTTCTAGAACATGTTGTTAGTACTTAAATAAAGTAAATTGTAAATGGCTTACGTTCAATTTCAATTCTTGCGGTAATACCATTGGTTTTATTGCTGATTTTTTCGCGGAAAAAACGAGACAACCATTTTATTTTCATCATAACTCCGTTAGTTTTTATGCTAACGACTTTTACCAAAGCTCATTTTAAAAGGTCTCTTCACATAAGTACTTTTAAAAGTGTCTTACATATTTTCCTCTAAAAATGTTCCGTTTTTCCGTTATTTTACGTTGAAAGGTTCGAATTTACTTCTCGGCGAGTAACAAAGTCACCTTCAACGAGCCATAACTCGATTCATATTACATCTACAGAAATTTAAAAAAGCAATCGATTTGTTATTTTATAAGCTTTTCATTCTTGCTTATGATAATATTTTTGATAAAACATAAAGTTTTCGAGTTATTCGCGAAAAATCGTTCTAAAACATGCATTTTTTAGATGAAAAATCAGCATTTTCAATCACTAAAAGTACTGACTCATCGAAAAAACTTTATAGAACATTTTTTGCTTAGAATTTATTCCCCTATTCTGCGGTTATTTTGAATGTAATAATTTCCACCCCCCGAGAAGGGGTGGTATCCACCCCCACGGTGAAAGCACACATCGACACTATATAACTTTTGTTCCTTGTGCCATTCCCTAATTACTATCCAAATTTTACGTCAATCGGTTTAGTCCGAAAGAATTTTGAGCGAAAAAGCGTCAAACACTGGACT
The DNA here is from genome assembly GCA_936432065.2 of Rutpela maculata. Lineage (NCBI taxonomy): Eukaryota > Metazoa > Arthropoda > Insecta > Coleoptera > Cerambycidae > Rutpela > Rutpela maculata. The sequence goes on from OW386290.2 coordinate 77,814,488, forward strand.
AATAGTCTACCCCACTGTGACTGTGGGGAAATTCCGGATTTTACTGTTCAAAAATCTCTAGAGACCTTAATATCCATCGGATCGGGATAATCTTTTTTTTTTAAATTAAAGGTAGTTAAATTCCCTACACATCTGTCGAGGCAAATTTTTAAATGACTCGGTCAACTTTTATTAATGACATAACAAACTGTCAAAAAACTGTAAAAAAAAAATATTAAAAATTTAAATAATGAACCGATATCGCTATATTCATATGAAAATTATTTTTTTTTGTCTACACATAGTACATAAATTATACAGTAGTAAAACCAAACTGCCAAATAAATAATTTGACAGCTGATAAAATTAACAAAAAATATTAAAAAAATAAAAAAAAAATTAAATTTGCCTTCACAGATGTGTAGGGAATTTGGTTACCCTTAATTAAAAAAAAATTATCCCGATTCGATGGATGTTAAGGTCTCTAGAGATTTTTGAACAGTAAAATCTGGAATTTCCCCACAGTGGCACCCGGCAGGTCATATAAAAAGGCCTTACCAGGAATTAAGTCGAGAAGCTTTGAAATTTGGCAGGGTTGTAGATTTAGGTATCTACAACTAAAATACACATTTTGCACAAAGCAATATCTGCCGCCGGCGTAGCTATATTGCCAAAATGACCGCCAAAAACAGTTTTTTTGAAATATCTCCTTTACCTTGGGTTTTAGAGTTAAAAGACTTATTACAAAAATGAAAGAGGAGCTACAAATTACGTTATATATATGTTCTTTGTAAAATCAATCGACTGTTGTAGTCGATTAAAGGTAAACATATTCATTTCTCTTTTCCTAACGATATGCGTTTTGAGTTTTAAACGAACATAGGGCTATTGAATTCAATTTGGATTATTATTCAACTCAAATTCTACCTACTTCTTACCTGCGCCGCGTCTACCTGTGATTAAAGCAAACCTCCTCCGGTCGGGCGCCGTCGCTTTTCTGTATTTCTTTGACCATAGTGCAAGTATAACAAGTTTCGTATCTGTTATTTTTGTTATCATTGCTCTGGGACATGTTATTTTGCAGACTGTGGAATTTACAGAAGAACAACGCCTGACTATGGAAAACATTCTTTGTAATTTGAACAGATCTACGATCTTCTCAACGGATCACCAAGGTTTGTTTAAAACGATTACTAAGAAATTTGAAGAAGGACTAGCAAAATTGGAATGTAATGGACCTACACTGAACTGTGGATGCAATATTTTCGCATGGTAACTTTGGTGAAGCAGTTTATAGAAGCAGAAAGAATGGATAATTGACAGCTTCACCTAGAAACTGCCCAGAAAATGCTGCCTTATTTCCACGCAAGCGGCCTTCATAATTATGCAAAATCGTGTCATTTATATTTGCAAGGTATGATATCCTTGAAAGACAAAATTACTCCTGATGAGTACAATAAATTTACAACAGACTTTTTCACAATCAGGCGCACCAATAAGTTTTGATCTGTTGGTCAGCAGATATGACCATTGAACAAACGCTAATGAGGACGATGAAAGCTATTGGAGGGCTTACTCATGAACGAGGAATCACGGATAGCGTGTTAATAATTTGGACATTGGGAATGGTGTATTTGCACAACGTATGCGATGAGATTGAAAGATTTTGCAACGTTTCTTTTGCATCTACAGAACATGTGGATATGAGAAATTCACGTATTATTCGAGACAATGATGATGTGCAAAAGCTGTTGGCTTGGCTTACGCAACACCCTCTTTTCCCAGACGTAAACGAAATGTTTATTTCCTCAGGAGTTATTGGAGATGAAAGTAAACGAACATTTTCAACTTCACTCGACTGCTGTACCTAAACCCCGTTGATTTTAGAGGAAACAAACATATGACATGTTTTATAGAAAATTTCCTACTCTTTAATTTTGGTTATACGTATTTTGACTGTAGAGCGTACGGTAACGGAGATATTTGAAAAAAAAAACGTTTTTTGAGGCCATATTGCCAATATGGCGGCTCGAGCGGCAGTGCTTGCTTTGTGCAAAATGTGAATCTTAGTACCAGACAACTATCTCTAGAATTACACCAAATATCAAAACTTCCCGAGTTAATTCCACCTAAAACTACCTGACATTCGGTGCTATTACCAGTTTAGTCGATAAAATTATCGACCCTGTTTAACCCATTTTATCTACTCATCTGTAGAACCCCATTACGAGTTTATGGCATCGGTAAAAATAACTCTTTTTACATATTATTTTGAGCTAAATTCACTCCATTATTATCGAGTAGATATAAACTAATCGCTCTCGGTGGAATTTATCGATGTTGCTTCTGTAACTGACTTTTAGGACAAACCCGATAAAAAATTTTATCTACATTAAAGTTATCGATGGTCGATATTTTTATCGATGGAGACTGGTAATAGCACTGTATAATAGAAATGTAATAAAATGAAAGCATCTGTTGCTCGATACGGTTACCAGAGCAACGTTAGTGTTACAAGGCCTTTTTCTCACTTCCTATGCATTTTATAAAAAAAAAACGCTCGGAACAAAAAAATTTCCTCAGTTCATTAGCTACAGCTTACTCGCGTACAGTATGCAGTTATTCTGAAGAATATAAAAAAAGTTACCTCGATCCACACTTTTTCGCTGTAAATACACAAAAAAATGGTAACTCCTCCATTAATATTTATTTATTTTTCAGTCAGATCATAACAAATAACTTCCGGTTGTCAGATATCGGTAGACTTTTTTCTGTCGATCAGTACACCTAATAATGACAAAAACCGTTCACAGACCTTTTGTTGGAATTTGCCTTGAGTTAGGGAGCTTTTTTTTTTACTAAATTGTCCCGTCTAATTAATCATTATCTTTATTAGTTTCGATGCGTTATGCATCAGAAAATATCGTATTTGATATTCTCTGCCATGTAACAATGTATGTGTAATCTTTATTACCAGTTTGCATATCTAGAGAGAGATAATTAGTTTATCACCTAAATACCACAGAGTTATTATTAATATAATAGCACAAAAATATATCATTTGAATAAATGAAGCCTTAGTAAATACCACACTCTAACCGCAAATGGTGAAAAAATATGAAGAGCCTTCGGAGTCGATTGCGTCATCATAGTGAATCATCATCATAGCCAGGGCCGCGCCATCCATAAGGGCAAGTCATGTGGCGCACGACGGCGCCACGTAAGTAAAGGCGCCGTAAGGCATGAAGTATGAACCAGGGCCGGATTATAATATAGGCAAACTAGGCAATTGCCTAGGGGCCCCAACGCGAGAGGGGGCGCTCTAACATTTCAAAGCTAACTAATTTTATCTCCCGACGGCCAACGCTTATCGTTTACCATATTGATCTGTTGGAAAATAAGATGTACAAGAAAGTTATTTATTTGTTATTTGATTATTTTATTTTGATAGAATAGGCTTCTTGCACAAAATATAATTTTAGCATTTTTAGAATCTTTACTTAATACAAAACACAGTGTGTAAAGGATTTTTTCTTATGCTTTCTTTTACAGACGGTATTCAACATTAAAGTTTGAATAAATCCGTTAGGCCCGCAAACAACGTGTGGCGTCATGTGACAGGAGAAGCACAGCGCTAGCGTACATTTTAAATTAAAAATGCCGGTATCTCTGATCTTTACCACAACGTCAAAGATGCCGACATTTTTTACACGCCTTAGAATTGTGTAGTCAACTTTACCTAATGTCAGATGACGTCAACTTCAATATCCCAACTAGCACCAAAGTAACAGTAACTGAGATGGGAACTTCAAATGAGTAACCACTACGAATCCGTAACTAAATTTACGACTTTGATGTGTAAATAACTTCATTTGACATATCCGTAGTCACTGTCTCGTAGTTTTTACGACTAGCGGTTACTTTAGAGTTATGTGACTTCTACGTAACTTTTCCGGTGCATAGGGACGCTCTAGTTACCAGTGAGACGACCTTCGAAGTTGCAACCACTTTCAAGTAGCTTTGACAGTTGTCGCGACGTTCTGGGAACCTTTACTATCCGTTTAAAGTCGTGGACGTTGTTAGTAACATTTATTAGTGTTAATGACCTTACCGCTACCTGAAGAACTGAACTTCACCGTGCACGGCTACTACGAAGTGCGTATTACCTCTTAAATTCACGATGAAGTAAATTTCACCATCTAGTCCCCATTGTTAACCATATATAGGAAAGGAGGGGCGATAACGAGAGGAATGAAATACCTAACCTATATAGTTTATGCTTATCTTGTGGCCTTTATCTTTTCCAAATATGGGTTGTAAAATTTTAAAGTAATAACATGCTATTTTGTGTTGAATTTCATACATTTATCTTTTCCGTTCAACACAACTCGTTAAGTGAGGAAAACAACTAGTTTTTTTTTTCGGATTTTTTACCTGTTAATGTTTTTCAAAAGATAATAAATGTTCTATGTAGGTAATATGTAAGAGTACGAAGTTGCTCCATAATATTAATGTTCTAAAATAACTGGTAAGAGTAAAAGTTATTATTCAGTGCCTAAAGACAAAAAAACTTCGCAGTAAGTGGATAATAGCTTTAAGAAATTGTAAAACCACTTAGCAAATGTATGTGGGTATATAGTCAACATTTTCTACAGGATGATTTTTTCACTAAAGTAAGTTATTCATATTTGTATCTGCATTTATAGATATGTTTCAAAATACCTATAATAATCTCTTGGGTCAGAATTTATTTCACTTAACATCATTTGCTAGATGGTTTTCCAATTTTTAAAGCTATTGGCCACTTACTGCGAAGTTTTCTATCTATTTGGAAAACTGTGCATTGACACGACTTTTAAACTATATGCACTGTTACTGAACATTGTCTTTTACACTTACTAGTCATTTCAGAAATTTAATTGATGTTGTGAAGTAATTTTGCACTCTTACCTATGTTGAACTTGTATTGTTTTTTGAGAAACATAAACAGGTAAACAAATACAACAGCACTCAAATAAAACATAATTAAAAAAAACATTTATTTAAATTTCTCTTCTTTTTCACAATATACATGTGCATATGTTGTAAAATAATTCCTAGTTTGCTTATAATATCCGGATTGGCCTGCTGTACAACTAGACATGCATTTTCATTTATCAACATCACCTTATAAATTCATTCTAACTTCATGGGAGCAAACAAAGGGCTAAGATTTGTTTTTTCACGGCGTCTTCGACTTAGCAGAGAATTACATGTCCAGCTCTAAATACCACTTCACCTTCCTTGATGCATGAAATTTGAGTGAAGACAACACACAATTCTAATTCTACCTTCGGCATATTTGAAAACAGTTCACAAACGTAAGAAAATTAATAAAATAACAGGCGTAACGTTATGATAACTACATGTTTTCGTCACCATTTCCGATATATTGATTGAAAATATTGAAATTCATTGATACCATCTACTGATTTGATTTTCCCCTATAGACAAAAGTCAAAATTAGGGGCGCGTTCAGTTTAAACGTCGCCCGTCGGACGTATGGCAGCACACCAGGGCGCGGCGTTCAGAATCAATGTTGGAAAAAATGTAACTATGAAGTGGCAGCGGGAACCTTGCTGCAACTTTAAAGTGACGCTGTCTCATTCGGTACTTTGTAATAAATGCAACTTTAAAGCCACATATTTTCAGTTCCTGTCACTATCTTCAAGTAAAAATTACTTTCAAGTCGCATTTCTTAGTAAAAACGACTTCAAAGTGATTATTTCTGAAATACGTCAATTTGATGGCCAAGACTTATGACGCCGTTATTACAAGACATGAACAACAACTTCATAAATAACTTAAAAAGTTAATTTATCACTATTTATGCACCAAATATAATAAATGAATGGATAAAAATTATTTTCCAGTTTCAAAGAACATTAAAAAATAGCTTTCAGCATCCAGGTTGACACATTCTCGCATGACGTTAAATATTTTAAAGACAATATTTTAATTAAAAAAATGCAAATTATAAAGGCGCGTGCCAGATTCGGACGTTTTATCATTACGTTTGACAATAAACTTGCATTCGTTTTAATTTTGATGCTTAGCCATTGGGAAATTGTACAAGTTTTGCCTTCTAATATTATACCATATTTTAGTATTCATTAGGTTTCTGAGTTAGGGAAATGGATAGCAATAATCATGTAGGAATGAAACACAAGGATAATAAAATCAGTTGCAAGACAAAGCAGGCAACATTCATTTGATAGAGTGGGGGCTTGGTAAAGTTCCCCGAACGTCGCGTTTTATACTCCGCGACGTCACCGCTACATAACCACAACGCCATTGGAGCGTAACCGGACTAGTTCCGGGAACGCAGCCGGAACGTTGCGGTTACCGAAAAAATATTCCCCATTTTGGTCATACTAACGTAATGGTAACGTTCCTGTTATGCTCTTATGACTAGTGACAGAACACTTTAAATTACCTACAATAGTCGTTGCTACGTTCCAGCAACTAATTGTGCTAGTTGGGATGAGTGTTTTAAGATATGCCCCTTCTCCCGGATATTAGTCGGTTATTTAAATACTTTCCAGTTAGAAATTATGAAAACAGATTTGATAATTGCTGATGTTTAGTAACACTATATTAATATATATAAATTAATTTAAAATATACGGCACATGCAAGAGGCCTATTGTCACGTTTATTATCTCTGTTCCGTAGCAACAGTTTAGAGACTTATTTATAGGATTATATTATAGCGGAGTTCGCAAGCAAGAAGTCACGAAAAGGGATATGTTTTTCAATATATTATTTTTATATATAAAGTTTATATTTAATTTTAGTTTAGGAGAAAATATAAATACTGCAATTTTTTATAATAGAACATTTTTTTATTGGTATTTCATATTTTTATGTCTTGCGCCCACGAAACCTAATTTTCCATGACAATATAATTTCAACTTTTTAACTTTAATTTGAGGCTTTTTGACCTTGAAAAATTCGATAATTTCGCCTGCGGCGCATTTTATAATTCCATAAACACGCCTGTAAATAAGAAGACGCAAATACTTAATTTGCCTAAAGGCGCGCCAATCCTTAATCCGGCCCTGACATGAACTGAACATTTTTATATCCAAATTTGAATGTTTTATTTTTTTTGCCAATGATTTTGATATATTTCTAGTGTTCGTGCACTGGTTTCATCTTCGAGCCAGCAGATATTTTTAACGATATTAGGGCATACTTTCCCAAAGTGTCACACTTAAGTGTGCCACTAAACCTTTAAAGGTTTTAGTAGCAAATGATTACTTTCAATATTCTGGTCGAATATTTAGAGATATTTCTAGGCCTAAGCCACGCCTATAAAAATTATGCGTTATAGAGAATCTTGAACAATAGGTTCTGTCTCCTTATAAATAAAGGATTTTTTACTGTCTACTGTCGTTTATTAAGTTTTGAACTAACGGTACCTGGCAGGTAACATTTTTAACCCCCTAACATATCTGGGCAGCGATGCGTTTTTAACCAATGAGGTTCTAACGGAAACAGAAAGGTATAATTACATCGTGTTGAATTTTGAATGGCTAGAGTTGATGCACCAGTGCCGTATCAAGCAAACTTATTTGTGAGGGCTTGGTTTTACCTACAATATAGTTTTAGGAAGTTGTGAAATGAAACACAGGCATTAAAATAATAATTTAACACCTATTTTTTGATTACATAACTAAGTGCACTTAAAGAGTTTTATGCTAATATTTATAAATACGATGAAGTGATTTCAACTCTACCAATTATTTGGAAGATAGAAATGTTTATAAATAAAGTTAAAAAAGGCAACTTAGATAAAATTAAAATAATATTAGATAGTTCAGCCTACTTAATTGTTTTGTATGAATCAGTGTTTACATAGGTTTATCATAAATGCTATTTGAGGCCAATAAATAAAACACTATGTTGGGTGTAATAAAAAAAAAATTATTTATTTATTTTTTACCTGAAGAAAGTAAACAAAAAACAGTGTCTTTCGAATGATTTTTTATATTTATACAAGTGGTTAATTAAGTACATGGCGTTCCTACTAGAATATCAATTTTCACCAAACTTAAACGTGATCATACAACAAACACAATCTGGATAAAAAATAGGTTAAAAAAAGTGGATTTTCACAAGCATAATATACGATTCCTATATTGCAGCATTACCGCAGCAAATACACTTAAAATGAATATATTTCTCATATATTTTATTTAGTATTCCACATATCTTGTAAAATATTTACATATACCTGATATTCTAAGCCTAGACGCTTGCTAATTCATATAAGCTCAGCTAAATCATGAGGATTTGTATTTGTAAGTCCCAATATACCGCTTTTTTATTCTTCATTCTTTCCGAAGTTGCTTGACAATTATTAGACATGGAACGTCTTGATGGCAATGATAACGTAGTTGCATTAAAGTTTTCAGCTCCTCTACTTGTCTGTGATAAATATTTTCTGTTTTTTCCATCAAAGTTTTCTCTTTGATCTCTTTCTTCTAACACCTTCGACTCTCGCTCGCTATGTACTCTTTGCATGTGTCGTTTTAAGCTATCTCGTCTACTAAATGTTTTGGTGCACAAACCAAAGAGCGATTTTTATGAATATCGGCATGTCTTAAACCACTGGACCAAGAGAATGTAGCACCACAAGTATTACACATATACATGTTTACTCTTTCACGATATGATACCGAATGCTAAAGAAGTATTAGGTTGTCTATTTATCCCTTATGCTGAGTAGATGTGTATTTTTCCTATATCTGGTGTTAATGTAGAAGAACGCACTACCGGGCGTCAAAATGACGCGACACCAATTTATTTCTCGGGGCGCCAGTCGCGTACTACCTCGTTCTTCTACCTCCCAGGCGGGTTCGAGATAAGATGCACTGAAGATAGCCGAATAATGGACCAAGGCTGCACTACCCCAGATCATTAACGGGGCTCTCTTTGGCCGTGAATTCCTCAATTTAGGTTTTTGTACCTTTTGAAAAACAAAATTTTTGCATAAAAAAATCTCGATCGGAGAATTTCTCTCCGATGGGAATAATTTTTGTCGTGCTGATCACGTTTTTGTCTGCTAATAATGGACTCTACACCCTGGGAATTCTGAGAAAAACGCATAAAAAATCCCTTTCGAATCCCCATACAGCAACTAGAAGGTCGAGTGTGATGCAATAACTCGACACATCCGGTTTTCGGTACGAAAATTCCAGGGATTATAGACTAGCAACAAGTTTCAAGATCAATTAAGATGCAATAGTTCAAAGAATCCGTTTATTTAACAGATAAGGTTATACAGAAAAGGGGTTATAGCAAAATTCTTATTGTAAGAATCGCGCCTTCCCCAAATTAAGACAAACGGCTTTCAGACCATACAAGCTAGAGCGCTCACGCTAACGATCGATTAGATAGAAAAGATTCATTGCTTACCTTCTCAGAATCAAAATGCGAGCTTTTTAGAGAAGTCTGAGAATATTTGTAATTTCATAATTACGGCTGACTGATTTTAACTTTAAAAAGTTTTACTAAATAAATTTAGTTTCGCTAGAGACTACTTAGCTTTAAAGTTCTTGTATCGTGGCGATTCACGTACTCAAACACATTCGTGAGGACTTATGACTGCATAAATTTAATGGCGTTCAATTAGTCCACAACTTACTTGCCCCTATGCAGCTGTTCAATATTATCGAAATGACAGCAACCCACCTTCGAGCGACTTTTAGGCAAAATTGAATTTTTGGTTTTTTATGCACAAGGCGTTTTCCTCTATAATTTTGTCATTTGGAAAGCCCCGCTATTGGCTTTCCTACCATCGCTTTGTCGAGACCACTCAACGCGCTCGACCAATTGCGAGCCGCTGAGTTAATCCAAACTCTTTCTATGGGAGAAACCGGCCTTGTGCATGAGCATTGATTTTTATCAATTTTTGCTTATCGGCACTACGCCGGCTTTGTCAAAATCGTCTATTTTGCCTTTTGGATGCAACGCATCGCTAAACTTTTATGCTCATACTTTAGAACAGGGCATTCAATGACCATACCTCAAAGGTCCATGTCTTTGGTTGAGGAATAAAAATGGAAAATATTTCAATATTTTTTAAAGTGCATTTTCGGAGTATTTTTTAAACTAGCTTCGGGGTACTTTTGAAAAATCAATTTTCAAGCCAAATTTCGACGCAGTTTCGAAAAATTAATCTGCAAATGAAATTTTGGCGTACTTTTGATAAATCGATTTTCGAGTCAAATTTCGACGCACTTTTAACTGCAACTTTGTTGCACCTCTGAAAAAAGTATATTATTCAAAAATTCTTGCATTATATACTTTCACTCTCATATCCCAAAACAAAACATATTTTCCTAAGTGAAAATTCGGTGTTTCTCCGAATTTTCACCTGGTCATTTCTGACGCCTTATAGAACTCACAACGGTCCTTATGGACTGATCTGTGCCTCTGCAGACTCTTAAAAATGTCCTTAAATGAAATTTTTGCCTAAGTCGAATTTTGATTCTGTCTTCAACTTAGGACGATTTTGGAGAGTTCTACAACATTAACACATGTCTATCTCGATATTCAAATATCTTATATGGACTGTTTCTCGAGGTCACTAAATGACCCATATCACGAAATGTGTTCAAATAAATATCATATTTCAAGCCTAAACGTTTATTCTGTCTAATTGCATCAACAAAAATTGCAGGGTCAGTATCTTCGTTCCAGTCTAATACATATTCATTTTTGATTCTTTCAGATGTTTGACAATTATTAGACATGCTATGCATGGAACGTCTCGCAGCTTGCTGTTCTAACGCTGCTGTTGGGTTTCCTAATTCCTCATTTGTCGGTATTTTATATTCAATGGGAGTTGCGTATTTTTCTCTAAGTGACGAAATCATATGATCTTCAATTTTCTTACATGATCGACTAATGCCTTCAGAGGACCTCAGCTGTTTATTGGATGGAATATGTGGAGCGTTGTGGACACTTTGTATATGAATTTTTAAGTTATCCCATCTATTAAATATTTTATTACACAGATCGTATTTAAAAGAGTGATTTTTATGAATATTTCTGTGTCGACTTAATGTACAAGATCGAATGAAGCTTTTGGTGCAAATATTATATTTAAACATGTTTACTCTTTCACAGTATGACATCGAATGCTAAAGAAGTATTAGATTATATCTATTTATCCACATGTTTTACCTGTCCATTTCGTTTCCCTTGGCTTGCCTTGATTTCCCTTGATGACCCTTAATGTACCTTAATTTTCCTTAATGTCCCACAATTTCCCTTAATGTCCTTTAATTTAACTTAATGTCCCTTGATTTACCATTGATTTCCCTTAATCTCCTACAGTTTCCCCTAATTTAACCTAGTGTCTCTTAATTTAACTTAATGTCCCTTGATTTACCTCCGATTTACTCATTGATTTCCCTTAATGTCCCTTGATTTACCTTTGATTTACCTCTGATTTACCTATTGATTTCCCTTAATGTCCCATGATTTCCCTATTACCCTTAATTGACCTTATTTCTTGCTAATTACCGATGTAGGTAACAATTATATAATCTCTCAAGTATTGGTTAATTTTATTACCCTGAAATAGTAAATTAGTAAAAGAAAACAGTGTATATAAGTAATATATTTAATACTTTTTTACATATTTTTCAATAGAATACAATGAAAATAGGTAAATACAATGAAAAGAACAGTATTTATAATGACGACACAAGCAGTCTCTGTTGTAATATGGGGAACTTGGAGACTAGCCTTCCATCCCTCCATTCACTTCAATATACAACCCATAATCCATTCTCCAGCCGCTCAGCCGATAACAAAAATTCATGTTCAGTACTTTCAATTTGTAATGTCACCATGTGGAATACAGTCTCCATACAGTTCTTGCATGAACTGACATCTCGATACCCATATAATTGCATAAGTTCATGAATGAAAATGTCATCACCCACCTGCTCCAGTTTCAATGTTAACTCATTCTCTGGACAATAGTCTCACTTGAATTAAGATGATTCTCCAACACTCGCTGTTTTACTCTCGAGTTTTTTAATATGTGAGAATAGTTCAGTCACTATGTTAATGACAATATTCTCCCACTATTATTTCAACTGTATTCCATTTATTATCTATTTAAAAAATTAATATAAATATCATTCATCAATTATAAGCGACATTGCACTGGTTCTTACCCCGGTATACATCGGACCTAAATATGTCAATATGTATTTACCACCAGATAAATTCATTTTATTGATAAGATCATCAGTTATAATTTCTACAACTCGTTTTGGTAAAAACGATTTGAATGTTGTAATTGTGCTTTCATCAAACAAATTTACGATAATTGATTTTCCAAATCGCATATTGACCACTGACGTTTTCTTTATGATGTATGGTTTATTTAAGTTTAATGATGATATAGGCTTTTGCTCTAAAACCTCAGTATTTTCATTGATCATTGCATTAAGTGCCAATAAGTCAAAATCAGAAATGGCCATGCTAATAAATAAATATACAGTTGAATAAAAAATGTAGAAAATATTGCTCACTTAAAATTATTCACAAAACTCACTTTTCAGCTCTTGAATTCTTTACTATTTGATAGCTCAGACAATATCGTATATTAACTGCTCTCCCGATTTCATTGCATTGCATTTATAGTAGTCACCCCCACTCTAGTTACCCTCACTCCAATTACGCTTAATCACCAATTATTAATTACCAATATTAATTATCATTACCATTAATTACATTAATTGCCATTAATCACCCCCATCACAGACCATTAGACCTCGCCCCCTATTGCCGAGTAGAACTATAATGTGAAATATAGCAACTATAAACGTACTCTAGCGACTATTCATTCACAAATGTATTATTAAATTGAAATAAATATTAGCATAAAACAATTTAAGTGCACTTAGTTATGTAATCAATAGGTAATAAATATGAATGTATCATTTTAATATGTGTTTCATTTTTAACATCACAACTTCCTAAAACTATATTGTAGGTAAAACCAAGCCCCCACAAATAAGTTGGCTTGGTATGACACTGGTGCGTTAACTCTAGCCGTTGAAAATTCAACACGATGTAAATATACCTTTATGTTTCCGTTAGAGCCTCATTGGTTAAAAACGCATCGATGCACAGATATGTTAGGGGATTAATAATGTTACCTACCAGGTACCGTTAGTTCGAAACTTAACAAATGACAGTAGACAGTAAAAAATCCTTTAGTTATAAGGAGACAGAACCTTTATTGTTCAAGATTCTCTATAACACATAATTTTTATAGGCATGGCTTACACAGAAATATTTCTAAATATTCGACCACCTGCTTAAACAATGCTGCCATTATATGTAGGTATATACCGTGCGTGTAATTTCCCATTAGGCATGTACATTCACGTAGCGCGAGAGATTTGACAACATAGCCGTAAATTCGTCCGCCGGGCGGAGCTCTCAGTTATTTCATTTCAGCCAGCTGGCACACGCGATGTGTAATTCTTACTCTCTATGCCTAGCGCGCGGCTACACGCACGGTATAATCCGAACCAATGAGAGTAGGTAGGCAGTAAAACAGAGTATAAAATTTTTAAAAGTGTGTGGTCTATTCGACATAACAAAGGCAGGTAGAATATTGAAAGCAGTCATTTGAGTAGGGTATTTTTTAATGTGTGTGAAAACGAGAAACTACTACAGGTGCGATCTATTCAATGGGTAATAAATATTTCGTTCCTATTTAAAAATGATATATTTATGAATACTGAATAAGGGACTATATATGGAATTCCACAGGCGTGGTCTTCTCAATGGGTAATAAATGCTTCTGTTAGTTTAAATATGTATTGGAATTGAAAAGGTCATTTTATGTTCTAAGCCCTCCGACAAGCGATTATATTTTATTATTCATAAATATATCGTTTTTTTTTTTAAATAGGAACGAAATATTTATTGAGAAGACCACACCTTGCAGTCTTTTCAATAAATATTTCGTTCCTATTTAAAAAAACGATTTCTTGGTTTCTTTTATAGGCGTGGCTTACCCAGAAATATTTCTAAATAGGTACTTCTACTGCTTAAACAATGCTGTCGTAAACAAAATCTGAACCAACCAATGAGGGTAGGTAGGTAGTAAAGTCGTAAAACTAAGTTACATATTAGCACGTTCTACTGACTTTTATCTCATTTGAGTTGGGATCGATGTTTACGATAGTTTAACGTGTCGTATTTAGGTGTAATAAAAATTGTTTAACCTGAGGAAAGTAAACAAAAAGTGACGTCTTTCGGTAATTTCTATACAAGTAAATAACTAAATACAAGGTGTTCATACTAGAATGTCAATTTTCACAAAACTGTGATTATACAGCAAACAAAAACGGGTTAAACAATAGGTAAAAAAGGGGGAATTTTCAGAGGCATAGTACACGTTTCCTGTATTACGGCAATTACATGTTCGCATTTATAGGAGTAGTCACCCCACTCTAATTACCATTAATCACCAATTATTAATTACCAATTATTAATTACCAATTATTCATTACCAATATTAATTACCCCCCACCCCCAGACCATTAGGTCACACCCCCTAAGCCACGCCCCCCAGAAGTGGTGGGAGGAGGAGGCCGAGGACCGGTATATATTCACTACTGTTGTCTCTGTCTTTTGTACGTTAATCAGATATGTCTGTCTCTTTCATTCGATTTCCCGCCCCCGCGCCTCTCGTCCTATAGCTGCTGATCGAGGAACCGTATAGTTTACTGACCGTGATCACAACTCACTTTATTAAAGTTCTGTCACTGAAAAATGAGCAATAAAATATGAGTAAGACAGGAAATAACTTCTTATTAATTTTAAAGCATGAGTATCAGTTGTTGATAAATTATAGGCGTGGTACAAGCGGATTAACGTTCCATTTTGGAAGCAAGTAAAATGATATATCGCATCTTACTGTGTTTTATTGCCCACTTCGCCACACCTAACGTGTTATTATCAGGGCCGCGTCATCCATAAGGGCAAGTCGTGCGGCGCACGATGACGCCACGTAAGTAAAGGCGCCGCACACAGGCGAATTTTCAAGAAATCGTGGTCAAAATACAAATATACAAAGGTCGAGTTTTCTGCAAATTATTACGTGCAATTACCTGAATTGTTACCTGGGTATAATAAACAACCTTTTTTGTAAATTATTTCAGTCTAAACTTGGTGTTTGTGGCAGGTGGTTATTTTTGTTTGTTGTGTGCGTTATTAGTAAATATCTTGTGTAATTTATTTTTGAACTTTTTTGGTGAACTATTCAATTAAATTGATATGGAGCCAATAGCTGGAAGTAAGTAGAATATTTTCATGTTATATATATACCGATTTTCTCAATTCGCAGTAGCTGTTGAAGCTGTTGTAAATAGGTGCCTTTTAAATTATAAAAAATAAATATCTCGCCTGTTTTCCTAAGCAAAAAGTTATCCGTGAAGTTTGATGAAGCCACAAATTTTCACTTAAATTATACATTAGAGTTTACGGAATTGGTTTTTGAAAAAAATAGGTGCGGTAATTTGCGATGTTGCCAGATTTTCGTTTTTATATTGTAAAATGTATTTTCACTTAAAATACACATCCAAGTAAATTTACTTTTTTAAGCGAGACTTCTATTGGCGTATGCAGTAAATAATGGTATAATTTTAATAGTATATAGGGGTAGTTCAAAGACTACTCAGGGGAGTTTAAGATTTAGCATTGTTACAAAAGATCATTTGGAACATAGCGCTTACTTATTTTGCACTTTTAAAAGCATGCACTGCTAAATTGGCATAAAACTGAGCATCAGATTTGTATTCTGATATACTATTAATGATCCTAGTAACATATATATATATATATATATATATATATATATATATATATATATATATATATATATATATATATATATATATATATATATATATTGTCGCAATATTCTCCCCAAACAATATAATATATTGGAACAATTCATTTCAAACAAAATTAGTAATCTATATCAAATTAAACTCAGAAACGCCACTGATGGTGGTTACTTTATGCACGAGTGCTTGTGAGATGCAGAGGCACTCCAATCACATGCTGAAGGCAGGTTCATGTCGTTAGAATAAAGCACTGCAGTTGAATTTAGTAATAAGTGTTTGAATTGTAAATAATTTTATCAATATATCTAGCAGTAAGAAAATAGTGCATACCTGTACATTGGAAGACTTTATTTGTAAATAACACCAAAACAAAGTATCGATAAAGTGCAACGATGCTTAAATAAACTTTCCACAAAGCCAAACGGTGGCAAACCAACAGGAACTCTTGACACACATGAGAGGGTGGTTTGAACCTAAAAACAATAAAAATTCATCAATAAATAAAAAGTGTAATCATAAATTTAACAATAAACAATTAAAAAGGTGATAATTTGTAAGCTTAAACAAGCACAAACTTATAATAAAAGGACTACATAAGCAGGGTAGAAAATAACAAAAAGTTTAAACGGGAGGTTACGCTTGGAACCAAACTTCACAGGTATTTCATAAAAATACCTATCGTAATAGGATAAAATGTGTCAAAACAGAAACAATATGGTTTATACTTACTCTACGACGTAAGTTCCCTTAAATTAAACTTCAAATGGGGCCCACAGTGGGAAAATCACATAGCTGTCAGATGAACTTTTCTTAAAAATGTGTAAAATAGTTTGTAAAAAGGTTTTTTCTTAGAGTATTTCACTTTGTTGTTATAGAGTTTGGCCAGGTCCATAGATTTAGTGTAGTTTTGTCCAACACATCATGTAGTATTTTGTAGGGGGTGACAAGTTTCTCCTCAAACGACATGCTAAAATGCATAGTTCAGTATTAGTAAGAATAATAGAGTAAGGTGTTGAAATTGTGTTAATAAATGTTAAATGTATCTTAAACTATAAGCAGGAATATGGTTTGGTAGCTAAAATTAGGTATTAAGGCTAGAAATTGTTAAAATATGTCCGAGTTCACATAACCATGAAAAATTGCAATTGAGGCACAAATCAATATGTATTGCATATCAGAATACTCAGAAAAGCATGAGAAATAAAACTCAAGTAGTAAAATAAACATTTAATAAAACATAAAGCTAGAAAAAGTAAATTCATAAATTAAATTTTTCTTTTCAAAAGAATCAAGGCGTAAAGTCCTGTCAAATATTTCATTTTGGCCCAATAGAAAGCCAGAATTTACAATTCAGTCATTACTCAACAACGAAGCTAACCGCACGTAAAAATTTAGCGGAAGACATAACCTAAAAATATTTTAAAGAAGAAAATTGAAATTTTGAAGTAAAGTAAATGTATTAAGTATTCAAATCAAAATAAGAGTATTGTAATGACTCAAAAATAGTTTCCTTGGTTATATGAAAACGAGAATTAAGAAAATAAATCTCAAATTAAGTAATATTGTAATTTGTAAACAAGGGCAGTTTCCCTATATGTAAAAGTCGTCTTCGAAAATATATTTTGGTACTCACCTCGGCACAAAGTAAAGTGCAACGAAATAGTGCATCGTTTCAACAATAATCCAGTATCCAGAGAAGTTTTAATTTGCAACAAAACAAGAACGAAACAGAAGGATCGCCCATATCACATCAGCTGTACCGTCGATTGTCAACACTGCAGCCAAGTTAGCAACGACAACTAGAAGCGGATTTCTCTCCACAATCTTGGTATTTGCGGTCGCGCGGTAGCTACCGATCGGATGTTAAGGTAAAAAGTCTCACTAGTACGTAAGAATAAAACCACATCAGAGTTTTCCTTTTTCTTTTTGTAAACTAAATTCATGTCAGATTTTTAAATAATCATATGTTTTTTTAACGGCGCCCAACATTCATTTTTGTATAATTTATCACTGTAAAAATTCTTGCAAAACAACCATATTCCAGTAAATTTAATAAAATCAAATCTATTCTCAACTACAGTGTTTTATTGATCGTATAATTCCTGATTTGTTTTTTTGAACCTACTTTAACCCTGAGAGGAGTGAGTCTGCAAGAACGGACACTCATGCTAATTTAAAATTTATTATCGTTTTTTCCCAAAAATAGTGGGAGACATAATAAATATATGTCAGCCTGAACGTGGGGCGAATATAAGATTACTATATTTTTAACAATCAGGAAAACGATCAATACAAAATAATTTGCAAATTTTGAAAGTTCCAATTATTATAAAAAAGGTTTAATAAGAAATTCAGTAAAAAGTTTAATAGTTCTGTCAGTAGTTGTGAGAAATTCACATAAACACATATGAAATTAAGGTCAGGTAAGAAAGCAAATATGTCAGGTCAAGAACAAGAAGCTGGTTCATCTACACAGCGAGAAGAACAAATTGGGGACACAGAACAAGTTGGGGCCACACAACAAGACCCTAACATGTTACAAAAACTTATGGACATGGTAGCAGGCATGAATGTACAAATGCAACAAAATAATGAACAGATACAACAAAACATGGGACAAATAAATGAACAAATGCAGCAAAACAGAGAAGAAATGGTACAGAATATTGGAGAGAGAATCAACGTGCTTGAGGAAAATTTAAACAAGAGAATGGATGAAAAATTAAGAAAAATAGAAGAGACCACAACAGAATTAAGGAGTCAAGTAGAAAGCTGGGAAAACAGATGGGAAAGGATTGGAGAAACTATTAGTTGTGAGGTAAACGATAAGGTAAGCGAGGTAAGGTCGGAATTAAGGGCAGATATTTCAAGACAGGTGGAAAATAGGGTAGATGATTCGGTAATTGAATTAGAAAACAAAATCAAAAAACAAGGGGAAAATTTGGCAAATAAAATAAAAGAACAGGAGAGTTTAGTTTTACAGAATACGCGGCTATTAAGAGAGGGTACACAAACACAAACACATACACCCACATACACAAACATATGCAATAAGACAACATTCTTTTTCTACGGGGATAATCGTATCCATCCCAAAGTATTTATTACAAGACTCAGACAACACATGAACACGTTACCAAGGGGAGCAAATTTAAAATCCAACATACAGACCATGTTAAAGGGAGAAAGCGAATATTGGTATTCCATGATTGAAAGTAGATTTCAGAGTATAGATGAATTTGAAGAGCTATTAATGAAACAATATTGGAGTGACTTTACCCAGCAAAAGGGCAGACAAAATTTGTTTAGTGGGAAGTATAATGAAAGACAAGGATTATCAAGGGAAAACTATGTTTTAAGAAAGATTTATAACGTGATCCATTTAGAACCGAAATTTACGGAGGGTGAAATTGTTAAATATATTGCGAGACATTTTTCTTCAATCATTCAAAATGTAATAATCACACAAAGAATTAACACTTTAGATAACTTAATTGAGTATTTGAGGGAAATAGACGATAATAATAATCAGAATGTCTATCAGAATATAAGTAGAAACGATAATCAAAATAATAGGTATGACAATGGGAACAGATTTAACAGAGGGGGTGAATTTTACCAAAATAAAAGCTATAATGATCAAGGGGGAAATCAAAATAGGTATAATTTTAATAGTCAAGGGGCAAATCAAAATAGGTCACATTTTAACAATCAAGGGGGGTATCAAAACAGGACTTATCAAGAGAGGTATAACGGCAACAATTATGGTAGATATGAGGGAAACAATAATAGATATGACAATAATCAAAGACGAGGTTACAATGAAAATCAAATTTACAGGGAACAAGGTAACAATGTAAATAGCAGGGAAAATAATAATCAGCAAATGCCAAGGAGACAGGTACAGTGGGAAGATAGGAGACCAAATTATGATGAGTCAAAAGGGGGAAGTCGAACATATGCACAAGTGGCAAACACTAACATTCAAAGGGGGAGTACAATAGTTGAAAACGCGCAGAAAGATGTAAATAGAATAGAGACTGTTGCGCAAATTAATACCAGGTCACAGGACCAGGATTTTTAGATAGGAAGTTTTTAAACATGCATAATTATGAACACCCGCGAGAGTACATCGGAACTGAGACGGAAAATGAAATGAAAAATATCAAGGTTAGTCAATTGCCTATAGTAAACATTAAAATAAATAATATTATGTTAAAAACGCTAGTTGACACAGGGTCTGAAATAAGTTTAATTGATGAAAAGGTATTTAATAAACATTTTAATAATAACATAAATAATTGTATAAACATAGCAAAAATCAAATTGGTAAGTTTAAATGGGAAAAAGTTCATGGAATCAAATAAAGTTTTGAGCACTACTTTCAAGTTTCAAAATCAAGAATTTAAGGGGGATTTTATTATTGTGACGAACATGAATTATGATATTGTTTTAGGAGAGGACGTTTTATCGGAGATCAGGGCTAAAATAGATTTGGGGGAGAAAATATTGTTAATACAGGGTGAAAGAATACCCATCTTTAATATGAATGAATTAAAGGGCAAAGATCCCAAAATAAATGCGGTAAAGGGCAAAGTTCCCAAAATAAATGCGGTAATGGGCAAAGTTCCCAAAGTAAATGCGGTTATGGGCAATGATCCCGATTTAAATAAAGGCGAAAAGGCCAATGAATTAATAAATAATTGCGGTAAGCATATGGTGGAAGGTACCACATATGTAGTTAATACGAGTTTTGTAAAGTCCGAAGAACTCCTGATAAACTGTCTCTCCAAGTATGATAATATAGTACAAAAACTGTTACAAAAATATATTTCACTGATCAATTATGAGCCAAGGGTAGCTCAAGGGTATGTACACAAGTTAGAAGTAGATGAAAATAAGCCTTTTAAAAGTAAAACTTATCCCATTCCATTTAAACATCGTAGTCAAGTACAAGATGAAATTACAAATATGATAAAATCAAACATAATTGAAAGTGCTAGAACAAATTGTATAAAATCACTAGATATTAATAAAGAAAAAGGTAAATTGACTAAATCAAAAATATATACTAAAAAGGTAAAATTTAAAAAATCACAAGATGAGGTATCAGAGAAAATCCACAAGTTGATGTCCAAAGGGGAAGGAGACGAATCAGTTCCTGAAACAAAAAAGAAAATATTTTCAAAAGAAATGTTAAAGCCGTAATGGCAAGTAAAATCATTAATATTAGTTTTGTAAGAAAAGGTAAATTTAATATTATTAGACGTTTAATTGAAAGAAAAAACACTGACACATTACGAAACATTCACAACAATTCAATAAGGGGGAAATTCCACATAGGATTGCTCTACCCATATGACCCTGGGTAAATAAGTCATATAAAGTACGAAAAAGCACGTGTCTGTTTGGTTCGAATATCGCAACTTTGACAGAACTAATAAATTTTTCACACGGTTCAAAATTTATTATTTAAGGGGGAAATGTCGCAATATTCTCCCCAAACAATATAATATATTGGAACAATTCATTTCAAACAAAATTAGTAATCTATATCAAATTAAACTCAGAAACGCCACTGATGGTGGTTACTTTATGCACGAGTGCTTGTGAGATGCAGAGGCACTCCAATCACATGCTGAAGGCAGGTTCATGTCGTTAGAATAAAGCACTGCAGTTGAATTTAGTAATAAGTGTTTGAATTGTAAATAAATTTATCAATATATCTAGCAGTAAGAAAATAGTGCATACCTGTACATTGGAAGACTTTATTTGTAAATAACACCAAAACAAAGTATCGATAAAGTGCAACGATGCTTAAATAAACTTTCCACAAAGCCAAACGGTGGCAAACCAACAGGAACTCTTGACACACATGAGAGGGTGGTTTGAACCTAAAAACAATAAAAATTCATCAATAAATAAAAAGTGTAATCATAAATTTAACAATAAACAATTAAAAAGGTGATAATTTGTAAGCTTAAACAAGCACAAACTTATAATAAAAGGACTACATAAGCAGGGTAGAAAATAACAAAAAGTTTAAACGGGAGGTTACGCTTGGAACCAAACTTCACAGGTATTTCATAAAAATACCTATCGTAATAGGATAAAATGTGTCAAAACAGAAACAATATGGTTTATACTTACTCTACGACGTAAGTTCCCTTAAATTAAACTTCAAATGGGGCCCACAGTGGGAAAATCACATAGCTGTCAGATGAACTTTTCTTAAAAATGTGTAAAATAGTTTGTAAAAAGGTTTTTTCTTAGAGTATTTCACTTTGTTGTTATAGAGTTTGGCCAGGTCCATAGATTTAGTGTAGTTTTGTCCAACACATCATGTAGTATTTTGTAGGGGGTGACAAGTTTCTCCTCAAACGACATGCTAAAATGCATAGTTCAGTATTAGTAAGAATAATAGAGTAAGGTGTTGAAATTGTGTTAATAAATGTTAAATGTATCTTAAACTATAAGCAGGAATATGGTTTGGTAGCTAAAATTAGGTATTAAGGCTAGAAATTGTTAAAATATGTCCGAGTTCACATAACCATGAAAAATTGCAATTGAGGCACAAATCAATATGTATTGCATATCAGAATACTCAGAAAAGCATGAGAAATAAAACTCAAGTAGTAAAATAAACATTTAATAAAACATAAAGCTAGAAAAAGTAAATTCATAAATTAAATTTTTCTTTTCAAAAGAATCAAGGCGTAAAGTCCTGTCAAATATTTCATTTTGGCCCAATAGAAAGCCAGAATTTACAATTCAGTCATTACTCAACAACGAAGCTAACCGCACGTAAAAATTTAGCGGAAGACATAACCTAAAAATATTTTAAAGAAGAAAATTGAAATTTTGAAGTAAAGTAAATGTATTAAGTATTCAAATCAAAATAAGAGTATTGTAATGACTCAAAAATAGTTTCCTTGGTTATATGAAAACGAGAATTAAGAAAATAAATCTCAAATTAAGTAATATTGTAATTTGTAAACAAGGGCAGTTTCCCTATATGTAAAAGTCGTCTTCGAAAATATATTTTGGTACTCACCTCGGCACAAAGTAAAGTGCAACGAAATAGTGCATCGTTTCAACAATAATCCAGTATCCAGAGAAGTTTTAATTTGCAACAAAACAAGAACGAAACAGAAGGATCGCCCATATCACATCAGCTGTACCGTCGATTGTCAACACTGCAGCCAAGTTAGCAACGACAACTAGAAGCGGATTTCTCTCCACAATCTTGGTATTTGCGGTCGCGCGGTAGCTACCGATCGGATGTTAAGGTAAAAAGTCTCACTAGTACGTAAGAATAAAACCACATCAGAGTTTTCCTTTTTCTTTTTGTAAACTAAATTAATGTCAGATTTTTAAATAATCATATGTTTTTTTAACGGCGCCCAACATTCATTTTTGTATAATTTGTCACTGTAAAAATTCTTGCAAAACAACCATATTCCAGTAAATTTAATAAAATCAAATCTATTCTCAACTACAGTGTTTTATTGATCGTATAATTCCTGATTTGTTTTTTTGAACCTACTTTAACCCTGAGAGGAGTGAGTCTGCAAGAACGGACACTCATGCTAATTTAAAATTTATTATCGTTTTTTCCCAAAAATAGTGGGAGACATAATTATATATATATATATATATATATATATATATATATATATATATATATATATATATATAATATTTATTTATTTATTTATTTATTTATTTATTTATTTATTTATTTATTTATTTATTTATTTATTTATTGATGCCAGTTAAGTTGTTACCTCCGGCACATGTAAGAGGCGTCTGACCTCCGAGTCTTCCTTCTTATATATAGCTATTTACTTGACACATTATATGTGATGAGAGGAACCTCTACAATCCAGATTTAAAGAGAGGGGAATCGATTTCTCTATTTTTTTTTTCATATATACAGGATACTAAAGATACGAACCGACCTCCAAAACATATATATGAGAGGGTACTGATGCTTCGCTATTACCTCCAGCAACGTTGCCAAATCTTCGGAGATCACAACATACATATTGTTATCTATAGTTACATAAATATTTATCTTTAATCCACTTTCTATATCGTAAATTTCAAGAAAAGAAGTTCTGTTCGTGATGAAGCTATATGGTATATTCATAATATTAAACATATGCAACAATTTATCTACTTCTTAAAATGGATATAGTAATGATACGCATATTTTGAAGTCTGAATTTCTGAGATTTCGCCACTTATATTAAATTAAATCGTTGAAAAAATGTTATTTTTCGTAAGAACTTTGATATGAATGTAGGATGTATGTGTACAGATTTTTACTTCTACTCATTATTTGAAAATAATAATGAAATAAATTTTTTCCGGTCAAACGTTAATAAGAAACAAAGTCTATCCAGGTACGTAATAATATACAGAGTGTGTCATTTAAGAAAATGCATGTTTACCACATAACTTCTGTATACAACCTTCAATTGTAATATAGAATACAAATTCTGATGGTGCATCCAGTGTACTACAGCTTTTGTATTTACGATAATTTTCGTCGAGAAATGGAACCAAAACTCAAAAATCGTATTCCTTGAATAAGTATATTAATAACAAAAGCACTTGGTTCAGTTCCACACCATTCATTTTATTACTTCCACACCCAGTGGAAGTATAGTAACAAAATTTTTATTGTTCAAATAGGCTTAAAATGTCATGAAACGTCCAAATTTGAAGTTTGAGCGAAAAAAAAATTTCTGTCTGTCGGTCTGTCTGTCTGTAACTTTTTTTTGTGCGCACGTTTACTCTGGAACCGTTTAAGATATTGACTTGAAATTTGGTACACATATGTACTTTAACGAGATCTGGAACTAGATTATATTTTCATCTTGTTGCGTCGAAAGGTTGGTGGCTAAATTGGGATAAATTTGATGTAAATGGGTAAATCAAGCAGGTAAGAGTCCATACAATTGGTATTTAGTATATACAAGAGAAGCAAAGGTCTCAAAAAATTTTTTGGCATTACTCACCATTACCACCCCCCAGAATGTAGGCAACACAGAATTCAATTAGTTCGGATGTTGTGTGAATCTGTCTAGAGATTTGCACCTACTAGAGAAAGAACCACTAGAAGCTCTAAAATGATGACATCTATTCTGGAACTATCTAGAAAATGGTGACGTCATCACAGAAATTTCGGGATCAGTCATCTTAAGGTATATAAGGCATGGAGTAAACCAGGGTCTAGTTGAGTTAGTACAGTTCTAATGGTCAGTTGAATGAGTAGTTAAGTTCTTGATAGCAAGTCAGTAAGATCAGAAGAGTAAAGTAAAT
Source organism: Rutpela maculata (assembly GCA_936432065.2). Lineage (NCBI taxonomy): Eukaryota > Metazoa > Arthropoda > Insecta > Coleoptera > Cerambycidae > Rutpela > Rutpela maculata. Next base: position 77,839,732 of record OW386290.2, read on the forward strand.
CAAATCAAATCAAATCCTTTATTAATGCTATTAATCATAGATTATTGCACAAGTCAACAAACAATGCTATGCTTCAAGAGCTCAGACGGATAATTTAAAAATATATTTATATATGTATATTAAAATATAATAATATTAAAGCAACTTATAGTACATACACAATAGAACAGTTTAAAATAAGTTATTACTATCTAAAAATTCTTGAAGATTATAAAAACTTTTTTCTAACAACATCTTTTTAATGGTTAATTTATATTTATTTAATGATAATGTTTTTGTGTTGTGGAAGTTTATTAAAAAATAAGGGGCTGTAATAGTTTGATGCTATTCTTGTTCTTTTTAACCTAAGGTATTGTAGGTGTATATTATTATTTAATCTAGTATCATGTTCGTGATAATAATTATTTTTTGGGTATTCATCTTTGTTGTGATAAGCAAATAAAAGACATTCATAAATATACCGACAAGGTATTGTTAGGATATTTAATTCTACAAATTTATGTCTAACATCTTCCCTGTATCCGAGCCCAGCAATAACCCTTACGGCACGTCTTTGCAGTGCACAGAGTCTCTCTGCTTGACAAGAATGCCCCCAACTCAAGATACGATAATAACACACTGACTGAAACAAACCGTGGTATGCCTGTAAACATATTTTTTGTGATACTATGTTTTTTAAAATTTTTAGGATAAAAATGTTTTTTGATAACTTGTTTGCCGTGTGACTAATATGATTCTCAAATGTTAGTGAGGGGTCTAAGTATACACCCAAAAATTTCACCTCATCTGGATTGTTTATTTTGTCGTTATATTTATCGTTATGATGTTTTAGGCTGAAACACATATTTATTGTTTTTGTATTGTTTAACGATAATATATTTGCAGTGAACCAGTCGTTGTAGTTGGATATGTTTTCTTGCACTTTTGCTGTTAATATGTCATAATCATTTTCCGAGTTCGAATATGTTGTATCATCTGCATATAGTACTAGTTTTATGTCCTCGACAACTGTATTTATATCGTTGATATATATTAAAAATAGGAGTGGCCCAGGATGGAGCCCTGGGGCACGCCATGTTTCACATTGACCCAATCCGATGTATTACCATTGAAATAGGTGATTTGTTTTCTCTTCGATAGGTAGCTTTCTACAATATTTAGGCTGTTTTTGTTTAACCCATAGTAGGCCAATTTTTGTATCAATATTCTATGAGATACACTATTGAAGGCCTTCGAAAGGTCACAGAATGTGGTTACCACATATTGCTTCCCCTCGAGGCCCTCCGATATGTACTCAGGCAGATCTAATATGGCAAGAGTAGTTGATTTATTGGTCCTAAATCCATACTGGGACTCAGTAAGGAGTTTGTTTTTTTCAAAGTAGTCATATAATTGCACTTTCAGCAGATATTCATAAATTTTAGACACTATGGGAATTAATGTAATTTGTCGATAGTTTTCAACATCATTTACTTGTCCTTTTTTCAGAATAGGTATCACTTTTGACAGTTTTAAACATGATGGATATACCCCATCTTTTAAGCTTAGATTTATTAATTTTGTAATTGGACTAGTAAGTATGTCTTTTAAGGATTTTATTAAGATGATATTAATGTCGTATATGTCTTTGCTTGTTTTGTTTTTGAGATTTGTTATTGCATCCCTTACTTCTATAAAAGTTACTTCTCTAAAAACAAAATTAAGGTTATTACGGTTTAGATCTAGTTTTTCGAGATATTCTGCTGGTGTTAATTTACTTTCTGGTAAGGTTAATATCATATTATCAACTACGTTAGCGAAATGGATGTTCAGCTCATTTGGGTCTAGGTCAGACTGTGTTTCCCTCAAGCCACTTACTTTGTTTCTATTAGAGTTAATCACCTCCCAAGAAGATTTTATATTATTTGATTTTGAGATATAATTTGAGTTTGCCTCTTTTTTTGCTTCGGCTATTTCTTGTCTGTATTTATACCTAAAGAGATTGTAATAGTTTTTTAATTCTGGATTTGGAAATTTTTTTTGTAAATTTCCTAGGAATATCAATGTTTCCCTCCTTTGGCATAAATGATTATTAAACCAATTTATTTTATTTTTGGCTTCTTTATCTAGCATTTTTATTGTTGGAAAAGCAACTGCCATTGCAGTCGTTATTATTTCTAAAAACTTGTCAAATTTAGTGTTTACCGAGTCATTTTGAAGTACAGTCTTGGTATTCTAGTAATTGGTACATTTGAGAAATTCCTCTTTTTGTGATAGGCCTTCGTATACTATATTGAGGTTTGGAAACCTTTCTATTTACTGTTATTATTATGTCTAATGCAGAGTGATCAGAGAGATATGGATTAAAAACGTTCGTAGTATATTCTAATATTTTTGAAAAATTGATAAATATGTTGTCAGTACAATTTATATTAGATGTCTTTTGAAAAATTTGTTGTCTCAGTCCGAAACTTTGGACAAGGTCTAAAAATTCTTTTGATCTGTTATCATTTTGGTTAAAATGAATAATAAAATCCCCATTTAATATAATGTATCTATTTAGTAAGTCTAATTTATTTAGTATATTAGTTATTGAATCAAGAAAAGTTTTAAAGTTTCCTGAAGGTGGTCTATATATTGTTATTACTATACAATTACAATTTATAATCTCTATCGCTGAAATTTCACAGTGCATTTCAATTGTGCTATCAATGATGTCATGCCTAACTTTACAATTAATTTCAGGTTTAGTAAGAATAATAGTCCCACCTTTTTTATTGTTTTTTCTGCAAAAACATGATAAAGTGATCAAGTGCCTAAAATAGTGAATTATTATAGTATTTAGTAGTAGATTAGTGAAGTAATTAATTGTAGTAATTAGTATTATAATTAGTAAGTTAATAAATTAGTGTTAGTGTTGCCCTGGTGCTATAATTTCCGAACCCACGATACAGGGTGTTTATAAAAAGAGGGTGTAAACACGTAACAGTATGTACAAGAACCAGAAGCCTCAAAATATTTTTTTTCTTCATCCACCCCCCAGTACTACCCCCACTATCACCACCCCCACCCCCACTACCGATGTGGGGTATCCTTTTTTTAGTCTTTTTTGGGGTAGAGGATTTCAAATATTATATTATTAAAGTTCCATAAACAATTATTTCCACATACAAAGTTTTTTCGATATGAGTGACTTGGATAGAAAATCTGGATGTGGAAATAGTGATTCCTTGGGCAGCGGTTTTTATTATTGTCAAGTGCAACTTCCTCATTAAAGAGTAAGTTCTACAAATTCTTAAGAACTTTGGAAAAATCTGTGGTCTATTTTGCTCAGATATTTAATATTCGTAAACAATATGGATTTATATTTTATAGAAAATAAAAGTCTAACTAAAATAATAATACTTAGTAAGTACTTAGAACTTCATGAAGATGAATGATTGAAACTGAACTGTAATAAACATGTTAAAAAAATATGTATATTGTAGTACTTGAAATTATTAGACTTTATTATAAAATCAAAACTACTTCTAATTCTCTTAAGATTCTCATCATCATATTCTTTAACAAGGAAACAAAATAAAACTTTAAGTTTGAACTTTTTTGTTTTATGAGTATTTTATGTGTTTCTTAACGAATTCAGCGATTCAAAATATATTGCAGAATATTAATAAATTACTTCCACGTCCAGTGGAAGTATAGTAACGACAAAAAATTTTTTACAAATTTTTATTGTCCAAATAGGCTTAAAATGTCATGAAACGTCGAGATTTTAAGTTTGAGCGAAAAAAAATTTCTGTCTGTCTGTCTGTCGGTCTGTCTGTAACTTTTTTTTGTGCGCACGTTTACTCTGGAACCGTTTAAGATATTGACTTGAAATTTGGTACACATATGTACTTTAACGAGATCTAGAACTAGATTATATTTTCATCTTGTTCCGTCGAAGGGTTTGGGGTAAATTGGGGTAAATTTGGGGTAAATAGGTCAATCAAGCAGGTAAGAGTCCATAAAATTGGTATTTAGTATATACAAGAGGAGCTAAGGTCTCAAAAAAATTTTTGGCATTAGCCACCCCCATTACCACCCCCACCCCCTTATTAAAGGGGATGGAAAAAAATTGTGATTTAATGTATGTACAGGAACCAGAAACCTCAAAATATTTTTTTACTTCATCCACCCACCACTATCACCCCCCTGTCACCACCCCCCACCCCACTACCGATGTGGGGTATCGTTTTATGGGTTTTTGGGGTAGACGATTTCAAATATTATATTATTAAAGTTAGATAAACAATTATTTTCACATACAAAGTTTTTTCGTTGTGAGTGACTTGGATAGAGAATCTGGATGTGGAAGTAGTGATTCCTTGGGCAGCGGTTTTTTATTTATTGTTGTTGTTAATATCTTTGATTTTTAATAGGATATTGGAGTTTAAATTTGAAATAGTAAAAGTTTATCTGAAAATAAAAATATAATTTTATATTTTCTTAATTTATGACCATTGTCTATAATAAATCGTAATTCTGAGAACAGCTAAGGACTTTTCAAAATATGCAGAAATTTTCATGAAGACTTTTTACAAAAAAATTAAAATTGTATAATACTGTATAATAAATCATAATCTGGAAAATGGCTGAGGACTTTTTAGAATAAGCAAGTTTTTGGAGAATGACTTCTTATCAAAAAACAAAAAATATAAATATTTACATTTACAAGTCTAATTAAGTTGGACAGACTGTATTTTATATACAATAAATGTTGTAAAATATTATTATCCTTTTGCCACAACAGAGCTAAATATGCTTAAGATTCTGTGTAAATATATATTATAATTTTATATTGGCCAGTATCAAATATTACTACAATTTGATGCAATTGCGAACTAAATTTACAAGTTAGATTAACTTTTCCCGCTGCTTTTACAGATTTGTGAGTATGATCGCTGGCCTCGGCCGTAATAAAAATCCTTAAAAATATACCTACGAGTTATGGTTAATAATGTGTAGTTATATTCTGGTACATTGAAAGTAAAAATTGACAACTTGGTTGCTGTTACCAATACTTTTCAATGATTCAGTAAGCTGATAAATTGTCAATTCTTGAAAATTGTTTTTAACAATAATAACGTAATATATCGAGAAATATAAAAAGCATAATATACGCGTTTTGCGTGCTATTTCGTAAAGAACTTGCAAGACAAACTTTGGTTTCAATGAAAGTGAAATTTTCAAATAAGCGAAATGGAGTTTAACATATTCTATGCCCTAAACGAAAGAATAAATAAAGTTGTTTGAAATTAAATACAATATTCAGATGTTTTATGAAATTCTGTCAAAAATAAATTTATTTATAATATACAGTGTGTCCCAGGATAGATGTAACAAGAGGTGTAATGGACCAAAAATTTTGGAATTTTGGAATGGTATTTGGGGATTGAGTCCTGCTTGTTGTAAAACTAAAGTATACCAAAAATGACTTGATTTGGTGTTCTACAGGGTGTTTTATAAGCAAAGTTGTAAAAATCACCACTAATAAAGTACCTTTATTTTTCAAAATATGAAAAAATTCCACTAAGAAAAGTTATTTAGAATGCAATTTTATACCTCTATACCAAATTTCAGGAATATAAAATTATTTTTTTGAAACTTCCCATTTTTTCAATAAATTAATATTTTATTTTGAACCATTCAATTAAAACTGCTTAGAAATTATTTTTTGTGAATTAATATTTAAAGTTATGTAGCAGCTAAAAGTAGGCTATGAGAAAAGCAGTGGATGATTAACATTTGCTCCTACACAACTTTAAATATGAATTCAACACTTAATTCGCAAAAAATGGGAAGTTTCAAAAAAATAATTTTATATTCCTGAAATTTGGTATAGAGGTATAAAATTGCATTCTAAATGACTTTTCTTAGTGGAATTTTTTCATATTTTGAAAAATAAATGTACTTTATTAGTGATGATTTTTACAACTTTGCTTATAAAACACCCTGTAGAACACCAAATCAAGTCATTCTTGGTATACTTTAGTTTTACAACAAGCAGGACTCAATCCCCAAATACCATTCCAAAATTTTTGGTCCATTTCACACACCTCTTGTTACATCTATCCTGGGACACACTGTATAAATAAAATAATTTAATAAATCCACGTACAGGGTGGACCAAATTAGATGGGATTTGAGGTTTTTCTCTAAAACTATGGCAGACAGACAAAAACCAATATAGGTGTCCTGAGCTTGATTTTCGAGAAAAAACACAAGGGCGTAAACCGCGATCGTATATCTTTTTCGACTACAGAGTTTCAGAGCGTTTTTGGAAAATGGACATTTTTGGTGACCTCTATACCTCAATTACAAGTGTCGAAAATCGAGTAAGACATTCATAGGACACTTTTCTGAGTAGAGTTCGTTGCCGATAAGAAGAAAATTATGCATGCCTCAGTTTTCGAGATATAGACATAACTTTTATTTTTTTATATGAAATACTCTGTAAATTATTTCATAGTTCGATCACAACTTAAATTAGCTAACCAACGATATAGCATATATCATACTTATCTCTAGAAAATGCGCTTAATTTTCGAAAAATTCAATATATTTGTGAGGAGGCCATGGAAAACTATTAACAACAGTAACACTTCTTATAATATAAAATAATTTTGCCAAAAATAGGAAAAAATAAACTATAACAAATGTTCGAATTGTGTCCATTACCATCTGTGCATATTTATGGCATTTCTAATATTCTAATATTTATTGAGAAGGCCATGGTAAAGAAAAGAAAATCGAAATAATCGTAAATGTCAAAAACTAATTTGTGAGTTAATTGTGAGTGAGCATTGTTAAAAATGGTTCAGTTTAGTAATGGTAAAGAATATAATATGATTAAGTGTTTTATAAAATGCGGAAAAGATTCAAATTTAGCTTCCGAGCTTTATTTTAATAGGTAAGTTATAGACAGCAAAACTGTGCCGATAGTGCCGCCTAAACAATATTTTTAGATATCCAGAAAAGAGACAGCCAGACATAAAAATATTCAAAAGTCTACAACAAAATTTAAAAGAGTTTGGTCTAAATTCCAAAAAGACTGATTCACATCACTTAATATTAGTAAAAACAGGATTACTTGATTTTTCAATTGTACGGGATTTTATTGCACAGAAGTGTATATTGCAACTTATAACTAATTAACTAAGACTATACCTAACGCCATTCTATCACAAAAAGCTTGTTGTCCATAGTTAGTCCCATGAGGCCTGATAAAAAATAGTTTTCTGTGGCGGGTGCTACAGGGAGGAACATGGAAATTAATGTTACCTAAAAGAGATGGACAATCGGTAGATCCATTAATTAGCAAATATAGAAAATAGAGAAAGGCACGTTTCTTACGATCTTCTAAAAGTTATTTCTAATTTTATATGAGAATCAGAATCATGGTACATTTTATAAACATAAAATTTTGTAAATCTATTTTGTACAGCTTCTAAGCGATGTATATGAGAAGCATAGTGTGGCGACCGACCATATTTTGCTATTATATTCTAGGATACTACAGACTAGAGTGTGATATAAGGCCATTATAACTTGCGGATCATTTATCTGGTGTGTGTCTTTTAATGAAGCCTAATGGTCTCAGGGCTTTGAGAGTTATGTTGTTAACATGATCTACAAAGCTAAGATCTTTATCGTGATGACAAGGTTGCACACTGTGCAAGGGACTTCCAAAATAGTGTTGTTAATATTATAATTATAAATAATGGGATTCTGACATTTTTAGAAAAGGAAAGTTTTGCATTTGTTGGTATTAACACACGTGATTTGTCAGGCACCAGCTTAAAAAGTTATCCAGATCTTTTTGAACTTTGAGACAGTCGTCTAAAGATTTAATTACATAATAAAATTTTAAATCATTTGCATACATAAGGACATTACAATTTAAGAATGTGTTAATTGTATTGTTAACCAAAAACAAAAAAAGGACTGGACCGATGTAGGATCCTTGAGGAACTCCCTACGTAACACTTCTTCTAAAGGAAATGTGTTAATAACAAATATATATAATCGTTGGTAAAACTAAAAGTGCATACCGTAAGCTGTCTCTGGTCAAATTATTATTATACTTCGCAAATACGAAATTGAAAAATGCATTGCATTTGGTCGGCACATATCTAAAACTGTATATGTCGCCCGAAAAGCAGATTTTCATATCAGTGTGATAGAGAAAGAATGCTGAACAACTTTTAAAATGTCCGTCTGTTCGTGTGTCTGGCTGTCCATGCGTCCGTCTGTCCATTCGATCCGTTTTTTGTAAGCACGATAACTTACGAAAAAAAAGTGGGATTGTATTGAAATATTGATAGTAAGTTAGTGTTAGATAAAAGAAGAATCCTATTGTTTTTGAACAAACTCGATTAGTAAATGAAAAAGGTATTAATCATTTAAATTTAAAAAAATTGGTTTCTTAACATTTGAAAAAATATACAGTGTGGATCATTAATAATAGGCCATAGTTCAAGGGTAGATTCTTTGGATCAAAATATGAGGATATGACCAAACATGCTTTAGTAAATTGTTGCTGTGGAAAAAGATACAGTGTGTCAAAATTGTATATTTTTTTTTGCATTATTTCAACTACCTCTTGACTGATCTTCTCCCAATTTGGTAAGGAAACATTTTTTAAGCTAGGAAATAATAATTTATGTATCACATCACGCTAGCCCATGGAGGGCGCCTCATGAACTATCCCCGATGACGAATATTTTTTCTTTTTTTTTTTACGAAACGTAGTGGCACTTTTGACTAGAAAATCTCATGCAGGAGTCATTTCTTGATAGAACTTGGTAATTCCAATCGTTTTCGAGAAAACTGCCATAAAGCTTTCAAAAATTCTTTGAAAACCAACTCAATTTAAAAAGGACAAATTGTATTTATTGAAAAGTGTGCTTTGGTGACGTCAACATGTCAAACTAATGAAATTGTATGTAAATGACAGAACTAAGACGTCACCAGAGCAACTTTTCAATAAATACAATTTGTCCTTTTCAAATTGACTTTATTTTCAAAGAATTATTGTGATCTATGCGGCAGTTTTCTCAAAAACGGTTGGAATGATCAAGTTTCATCAAGTGTACCTTTTTTACGCAGAAATGACTCTTGCTTGAGATTATCTAGTCAAAAATGCCACTACGTTTCGTAAAAAAAAGAGAAAAAATGTTCGTCTGGTATAATGTTGAAGAACGCACTACCGGGCGTCAAAATGACGCGACACCAATTTATTTCTCAGGGGGCGCCAGTCGCGTATTACCCCGTTCTTCTACCTCCCAGGCGGGTTCGAGATAAGATGACTTCGGTAGCCGAAAAGCGGGACCAAGGCTGCACTACCACAGATCGGAAACTACGCTCTCTCTGGACCCGAATTCCCTCGTTAGGGGTTTAGGCACCTCTTAATTTCCTGAATTTTTGCATAAAAAAATCCCAACCGAAGAATTTCTCTGCGGAGGGATTAGTTTTGGTACGCGAAAATCGCGTTTTGATCCATTAATAACGGAATATATTTCTCAAAAAACGCATAAAAAAATCCCTATCGAACCTCCGTAAAACAACCAGAAGGTCGAACGTTAATGCGAATTAACTCGACACATCCGGTTTTCTATACGAAAGTTCCAGGGATTATAGACCGTCAACAGGCCTCAAGATCAATTAAGAAATATTAGTTCAAAGAATCCGTTTATTTAACAGAATTGGTTATACAAAATTCTCAAGAAAGAATCGTGCCTTCCCCAATCAAGGTAGTGACTTTCAGACCATACAAGCGAGAGCGCTCGCGCTAACGATCGATTAGGTAGAAAAGATTCATACGTACCTTCTCAGAATCAAAATGCGAGCTTTTAGAATCATTTCAGACTCTGGGTAAATGAATAATTAAGGCTGACTGAAATTAACTTAAAAAAGTTTTACTAAATGAATTTAGTTTCGCTAGAGACTACCTAGCTTTAAAGTTCTTGTATCGTGGAGATTCACGTACTCAAACACATTCAGAGGACTTATTACTGCATAAGTTGAGTGGCGTTCGATCAGTCCACGACTTACTAACCCTTATCACAGTCGATTGATAATATCGATTTGGCAGCGTCTCACCTTCGAGCGACTATTAGGCAAAATTGAATTTTTGGATTTTTATGCACAAGGCGTTTTCCTCTATAACTTTGTCATTTGAAAAGCCCCGTTATTGGCTTTTCTACCATCACTTTGTCTGGACCACTCAACGCGCTCGACCAAATTGCGAGCCGCTGGGTCAATCCAAACTCTTTCTATGCGAGAAACCGGCCTTGTACATGTGCATTGATTTTTATCAATTTTTGCTTATCGGCACTACGCCGGCTTTGACAAAATCTTCTATTTTGCCTTTTGGATGCAGTGCATCGTTAAAATTTTATGCTCATACTTTAGAATTGGGCTTTCAATGATCGTACCTCAAAGGTCAATGTCTTTGGTTGAGGAATAAAAAATAAAAAATAATTTAAAGTATATTTTCGTGGTACTTTTTAAACTGACTTTGTGGTACTTTTGAAAAATCCATTTAAAGACCAATTTTAGCGTACTTTTGAAAAATCGATTTTCGAGCCAAATTTCAAGGTACTTTTGAAAAACTAATCTGCGGGTGAAATTTTGGCGTACTTTTGAAAAATCGATTTTCAAGCCAAATTTCAAGGTACTTTTGAAAAGTTAATCCGCGGGTGAAATTTTGGCGTACTTTTGAAAAATTGATTTTCAAGCCAAATTTCAAGGTACTTTTGAAAAGTTAATCTGCGGGTGAAATTTTGGCGTACTTTTGAAAAATTGATTTTCAAGCCAAATTTCAACGCAGTTTTGAAAAATTAGTCTGCAAGTGAAACTTTGGCGTACTTTCGATAAATCGATTCCTGGGCCAAATTTTGACGCCCTTTCAAAAATATTATTTTTCAAAGTCCAATTTATGGTACCTTTGAAAAAGTATATTATTCATAAATCTTTGTCATTATATACTTCTACTCTGATATTCTGAACCAAAAACATTTTTCCTAAGTGAAAATTCGGTGTTTCTTCGAATTTTCGCCTGGTCATTTCCAACGCCTTATAGAACCCAAAACGGTCCTTGTGGACTGATCTGCGCCTCTGCAGACTCCCGAAAATGTCTTTAAATGAAATTTTTGCCTAAGTCGAATTTTGATTGTCTTCAACTTAGGACGATTTTGGAGAGTTCTACAACACTCCCCTCCTTTGGTTGAATCTTTTCTACTCATCGATTGCCTTTAATTTCCATATTCACTTGTATGTCTGTATGCCTTCATTTGACGGTCTGACCTATGGTACAGATGTTTTAAAAATAACGGCCTTAATTGGGGCAGACGGCTGATTCGCCTATCTAACTTAAAAATAGTTACATTTTTTAAACAATACGACAAGTTGATACAACATTTTTATCAACTTAATTACACCCGCGTCGAGGTGCGAAGCGTAGCACAATTTTGATTAGCGTCCACTCTCACTAGTTCGTTGCACTCGCTTTTTCGCCCTGGTCTCGCTCTTGCTTAACTTCGGCCCTTTCTAGAAGAGTCTGTCTATATCTCCATGCCGCAGCTTGGACGGTCCTCGCCTTTGAGTTCCAGACTTCACCATGCCGCGCCCTTGCGACAGGCTGGGTCATCTTTCCATTTCTGCACATGGAAAATGCAGTTCTGCAACTAGATTGACTTTTTAGCAAGTCGTCGACTGGGACGCGTCGACTAACAAACACAATGTGTTGTTTTTAATGAAATATTTTTCTAACATGAATTTTGTTAACTTATAATGGTTAGAAATTGGTTCTTCGTAAGGTAGATTGAATCGGCTTACGATACTCGTGCGGTCATCACTACTTGTGAAAAAAGTATAAAAAAAAAATCGAAGCGTCTTCTTGAGCGAAGAACGGCTTCTGAAACTCGTCTCGTAGTTTCTACTTCGTAAGGTAGATTAAATCGGCTTACGATACTCGTGCGGTCATCACGACTTGTGAAAAAAGTATAAAAAAAAAAAAAATCGAAGCGTCTTCTTGAGCGAAGAACGGCTTCTGAAACTCGTAGTTTCCATTTCGTAAGGTAGATTAAATCGGCTTACGATACTCGTGCGGTCATCACGACTTGTGAAAAAAGTATAAAAAAAAAAAAATTGAAGCGTCTTCTTGAGCGAAGAACGGCTTCTGAAACTCGTAGTTTCCATTTGGGGTATACGTTAATTTTGTTGACTTAAAATGATTAAAATTGAAGTTGTCTTCTTGCATAAGAAAAACAGCTTCCGAAACTCGTACTGATTCGTACTTATGCCTACGTCCATTACTCGAACTTGGCGGCTCTCGCTCTTGAGAAGCTAGGCTTACCGGATCGCGCTCTTGCGTCGGGCTCGCCGTCTTTCCATGTCTGCTCATGGAGTAGACTTTAAATTTTCGATTCGACCGCATATAGGTCAAAATCGCCACTTAGAATTTTGAGAAAAAATATAAAAAAAAGCGAAAACGGCTATTAGCCGTGGTCGACCTCAGAAATATCTAGAGGTGACTCTTCTATATCTGGCTCATCTCGAGCATCTTCGGGATCTCGACTTATTACATCCGGCTCATCTTGAGCACTTGCGGGAACATTGATTTGAACTAGTGTGGTATCGCTACGTCGCTCTGACCTGGGCGCGATCTCATTGTCTGATGAGGAAGCGTCGTCACTAAGATGAGTTTCATCCGGACTATCTTCTGATTCTTCAGACAATTCCAATTCAACATCGGGGTCTCCCTTAGGTGCCGGCCTGATGGCATCGACATGTAACCTCGTCGAAGTTACCCCCTTGTGAATGAGGTAAACCTCATTGGACAATCTCTTTAAAACCTTGTGTGGCCCACTCCACGATGGTGTGAAGGTATGATCCTTCCTGATCCTTTTAGTCATTACCATATCTCCCACTTTATATACGACCGGCGTTACCGCCACTTTGGGCGCGTAACGCCATTGGTAATTTGTTTGATTTTTACGAATCTCCTTGACTCTTTCAAGGCGGGGAACGTCCGCTTGATTACGACGCTCTTGTCTATAAGCGAACATATTCCAATCACCAATCTGTGGTAATTCATAGCCGAGTACTACGAAACTGGGCGTATGCCCCGTAGCGGCGTTTTTTCTTGTTCTCAAGATATATGCCATCTGACTAACATGTCGATCCCACTCGTCGTTGGGTGAACCATATAATAAGGTTTTTAAGATCTTCTTAGCTTCTTGCACCCTCCTTTCTATTGGATTGGCCTGTTGGTGGTAAGCTGCTGTGAAGAATCTTTCAATATTGTTACGTGTACAGAACGTATCGTAAAAGCCGGAATTGAAGTGGCCTCCCTGGTCGGAAATGATGACCCTCGGAACGCCATATCTCGCCACTAGTTCCTCTTCGATAAATTGTGCTATTGTTTTTCCACTGACTTGGGTGAACGCCTTGGCTTCGACCCACTTACTAAATACATCCTCTACCATTAATATATATCGGTTATCTGCATCTTTGGTTCGCTGAAGTGGTCCGATTACATCGACGCTTAAAACTTCGAACGGATGCGATGGAGCATGGCTTCTGAGAGGAGCCTTCGGTTGTGACTGTCTGCTTTTTACGGAATTACAAATAATGCACTCATTTAAATATTTGTTAACTAGTCTCGACAAATTATTAAAATAATAGCGGCCCGAGATGATTCTAACAGTTTCATCGCGGCCGGGGTGACCTACTTCCGGTCGGTCGTGAAAATGAGATATTACTCTCATGACCATACGTTTTGGTACGTATAATTTTTCTTTAACATTTTCGCCTCTTGTCCAAAGTGTGCCGCCTATCACTTGTCTTGTATTGACGAATTTCACCTCTGCCTCGGTTTTATCTGCTTGTCGCACTAGAGTATTCCATCGTTCGATTTGGTCTTGGATATCTCTGGAGTGCGTTTGCGCTTCTCTGACCTGATCGTTTAATTCCAATGTGGTAATCACTGATATTCGTTCCTTGTACGAGAATTTTGGTGGGTACATTCTCTCCTCTTCGTCGTCTGCTTCGACGTTTGGGCCTTGAGGATTCCTGCTAAGATAGTCAGCCAATATATTTTCCTTGCCGGGACAATGTTCTATGGTGAAGCTGTATTCCTGAAGTAATAATGACCAACGAGTAAATTTCGTTTTCTCGTCCTTATGCTTATTTAACCATAGTAAAGCTCGATTGTCGGTTTTGACTATAAATGGACGGTCTGCCAAATATATTTTGTATTTCCTTATATAATTAACGACGCTCAAACATTCCAATTCATTAATATGGTATTTTCTCTCCGTCGGAGATAACGTATTACTAGCATAAGAGACGATGTGCTTCTGGTCATTATCCCCCAATTGATATAATACTGCAGATAATCCTATTAAGGATGCGTCCGTCTGCAGTATGAACATTTTATTGAAATCTGGCCGGTGCAGTCCTAGAGGTTTATTCAATACTTCTTTTAGTAAAATAAAAGCTTCTTGGGCTTCCGGATTCCACTTGAAGCGCCAGTCTTTCGAGAGTAGTCGGGTCAAGGGCTTTGTAATTATTGCAACATTAGGGATATATTCACGTACCCAATTACATAGACCAAGGAAACTCTGAAGCTGGCGCCTCGTCGTAGGGGCCGGATAATTTTGTATCTGTAATATGTGTTTTTCTAATGGTTGAGTGGTGTTGGCATTTATTTGATGCCCGAGATAGGTTATGCTTGACGTGGCTACCACACATTTTTCCGGTGACACCTTTAAATTATGCAAACGCAGGCGTTCAAAGACGGCTCTCAGATGGTTTACATGCTGTTCTATATTTTCGCTGTAGATGATAATATCATCGAGATATACTTTGCAGAAATGATGCAAGTAGCCGGTCAATACGTCTCTTGCCATAAATTTTTGGAATGTACATGGAGCGGTCTTCAATCCGAAAGGCATCACGTTAAATCGGTAAGATGCTCCATCTAATGTTGTAAACGTAGAATAGTTTTTTGACGACTCCTCAAGAGGGATTTGCCAATATCCGCTCTTGAGATCCAACACCGTAAATATGTTGGCGTTTCCTAGATCCTTTATACTCTCGTATATCTTTGGTAAGACGGATGCTTCGTCTTCCGTTACTTCATTTAAGTGACGATAATCAATGCAGAAGCGAGGCTTCTTGCCGGGCCTTTCAATTATAATGGGAGGCGAACTGTACTGAGCGGTACTCGGTTCTATGACCCCGGCTTTCAGCATCTCTTCAATTTGATCGTACATAACTTTTTTCTTAGAAGGAGACATGGGGTAGGGTTTGATATTGAACGGGCGGTCATCTTTAATTTTTATTTTATGTTTTGTTGTCACCGTGGTAGCTTGGGTAGGCACCGCGGTGAACAATTCAGCAAATTCCTCGAATAGAGGTTTTAAATTATCGTTTTCGATGATCAGTTCTTCGGGAAGCCGGCATTGCTTCCTTGCCTGATGTGCCGCTTGATTCCAGAAGACGGTTATTCGCTCTTCGGTGCCGACGTAGACACATTTACGTTGATAATCGAATACGACATTGTGAGCATATAAAAAGGGGGCTCCCAGAATGAGCTCTTCGTTTAAATTTTGAATGACCTGAAACGTGGTCTGAAAGGGTACATCTAGTACATTAACGTTTATGGTCGTAGTCCCGAGGGATTCTACTAAACCATCGCCACAAGCCATAACAAAAGTTTGGGGAGCTGTAAGTTGATCAATGTCGTTCAAAAATTTCGGTTGGATAATATTCCTTGTCGAACCTGTATCCAATAAAGCGTTAACCGCTCGATTATTAATTATAATCTTAATGCGAGGCAGAGGGAAAGCGTCGTTGGTTTGATTGATAGATTCTAATGGAGTGAATCGGTGGGGAGATAGGTTGACTTCTTGATCCTTAAACAGGTAATTAAGGTCAGGAAGGTCATCGAAGTTTTTTAATTTAAACTTCTTGCTTCGGAGCTTCCCCGAGGGTCGCTTCGAGCCTGCTGGGGCCTGGTAGGCGGGGCTGGTACAGTTCGGCCTGGGCCATCGCCTCTGACCCCCGCTTGGTTTCCCGTATTCATATTACGATAGGGATTGTTTGGGCATTCTGCATGAAAATGCCACTGCTCCGTTGGGCAATATCTGCAAGGGCGATACGGGACTCGGGAGTTCCTTACGTCTCCAGTACCCCTTCTCGGTATATCCCCTCTAGGCAGCGAGGAAATACTATTTGCAAAATGCACCCTTGGTGCTGGCGGATTATCTCTTCTTTGAGATCCATTGAATGGTGTCCTAGATGCACCAAAGGAACTGGAGGACGGCTTCGTTAAGGCGGAGGGTTCCGTTCTCCAGTTACTGCTCGATTGCTGATTCCCTTGAGCTGAAGCGGTAGAGGTGGACGCTTCTCGGTCTTTGCTTTTCTTTGCATTTTGCAGAATCTCGAATTCTTTATTCTCATCCATGATTTTAGCCATTTGTTCGGTCATCGTCACTAGTGTATTTGTATCTGGTATGACGGCACTCTTTAGGAGCATTTTCATATCAGGTCTCAATTGATTGAAGATGGTAGCCGCCTTCATCGCCTCCGGCTTAAACGGATCGATCCTCTTGAAGAGGCATACCTTCCTTGAAATAAATATTGACGTATTTTCCTCGGCATCTTGTTTCTTGCCATATAAATTAGCTACTGCTTCGGTGAGTACTTCACCTGAATCATAACGGCTTCTGAACCGCTCGAGGAATAGAGGATACGTGGTAATTAGGGTTCGATATTGTTCGAACCATTTCTTAGCATCATCTTTGAGCTGTTCTGATATTTTATATAGTCGGTCGTTATCCTGCGTAATTCGTACTCGGACGAAAAATTCCTCCATTTGATAAATGAAGGTTTCAGGGTCTTCGTGTTCGAAGCCATGAAATTCCGCATTTGGATGCTTCGACCGATACTTATGCTCGTGTGTGGCTTCGCTTAGAGCTTTGGCAAGACCTGCTGCCATTTGGGCGAACACTTGTTCTGAGGAGGGCTGTATGACTCCTTCAGTGGTACTCGGGCCAACCCCCGAACTACCCAGTACATCCTCCGCGCACGGCCTCTCTAACCCTCTAGAGACGTTGTCCATCACAGATGTCGGCTCGTCGTAAAACTGGAAAGGCGTTGATTCATCCATATCCTTTCCAGAAAGCCCTGCTGACTAACAACGCCCCACGTTGGGCGCCATGTTGAAGAACGCACTACCGGGCGTCAAAATGACGCGACACCAATTTATTTCTCAGGGGGCGCCAGTCGCGTATTACCCCGTTCTTCTACCTCCCAGGCGGGTTCGAGATAAGATGACTTCGGTAGCCGAAAAGCGGGACCAAGGCTGCACTACCACAGATCGGAAACTACGCTCTCTCTGGACCCGAATTCCCTCGTTAGGGGTTTAGGCACCTCTTAATTTCCTGAATTTTTGCATAAAAAAATCCCAACCGAAGAATTTCTCTGCGGAGGGATTAGTTTTGGTACGCGAAAATCGCGTTTTGATCCATTAATAACGGAATATATTTCTCAAAAAACGCATAAAAAAATCCCTATCGAACCTCCGTAAAACAACCAGAAGGTCGAACGTTAATGCGAATTAACTCGACACATCCGGTTTTCTATACGAAAGTTCCAGGGATTATAGACCGTCAACAGGCCTCAAGATCAATTAAGAAATATTAGTTCAAAGAATCCGTTTATTTAACAGAATTGGTTATACAAAATTCTCAAGAAAGAATCGTGCCTTCCCCAATCAAGGTAGTGACTTTCAGACCATACAAGCGAGAGCGCTCGCGCTAACGATCGATTAGGTAGAAAAGATTCATACGTACCTTCTCAGAATCAAAATGCGAGCTTTTAGAATCATTTCAGACTCTGGGTAAATGAATAATTAAGGCTGACTGAAATTAACTTAAAAAAGTTTTACTAAATGAATTTAGTTTCGCTAGAGACTACCTAGCTTTAAAGTTCTTGTATCGTGGAGATTCACGTACTCAAACACATTCAGAGGACTTATTACTGCATAAGTTGAGTGGCGTTCGATCAGTCCACGACTTACTAACCCTTATCACAGTCGATTGATAATATCGATTTGGCAGCGTCTCACCTTCGAGCGACTATTAGGCAAAATTGAATTTTTGGATTTTTATGCACAAGGCGTTTTCCTCTATAACTTTGTCATTTGAAAAGCCCCGTTATTGGCTTTTCTACCATCACTTTGTCTGGACCACTCAACGCGCTCGACCAAATTGCGAGCCGCTGGGTCAATCCAAACTCTTTCTATGCGAGAAACCGGCCTTGTACATGTGCATTGATTTTTATCAATTTTTGCTTATCGGCACTACGCCGGCTTTGACAAAATCTTCTATTTTGCCTTTTGGATGCAGTGCATCGTTAAAATTTTATGCTCATACTTTAGAATTGGGCTTTCAATGATCGTACCTCAAAGGTCAATGTCTTTGGTTGAGGAATAAAAAATAAAAAATAATTTAAAGTATATTTTCGTGGTACTTTTTAAACTGACTTTGTGGTACTTTTGAAAAATCCATTTAAAGACCAATTTTAGCGTACTTTTGAAAAATCGATTTTCGAGCCAAATTTCAAGGTACTTTTGAAAAACTAATCTGCGGGTGAAATTTTGGCGTACTTTTGAAAAATCGATTTTCAAGCCAAATTTCAAGGTACTTTTGAAAAGTTAATCCGCGGGTGAAATTTTGGCGTACTTTTGAAAAATTGATTTTCAAGCCAAATTTCAAGGTACTTTTGAAAAGTTAATCTGCGGGTGAAATTTTGGCGTACTTTTGAAAAATTGATTTTCAAGCCAAATTTCAACGCAGTTTTGAAAAATTAGTCTGCAAGTGAAACTTTGGCGTACTTTCGATAAATCGATTCCTGGGCCAAATTTTGACGCCCTTTCAAAAATATTATTTTTCAAAGTCCAATTTATGGTACCTTTGAAAAAGTATATTATTCATAAATCTTTGTCATTATATACTTCTACTCTGATATTCTGAACCAAAAACATTTTTCCTAAGTGAAAATTCGGTGTTTCTTCGAATTTTCGCCTGGTCATTTCCAACGCCTTATAGAACCCAAAACGGTCCTTGTGGACTGATCTGCGCCTCTGCAGACTCCCGAAAATGTCTTTAAATGAAATTTTTGCCTAAGTCGAATTTTGATTGTCTTCAACTTAGGACGATTTTGGAGAGTTCTACAACAATAACTCAGGAGGCATCCTCGACGGGCTAGCATGATGTAATACATAAATTATTGTTTCTTAGCTTAAAAAAATGTTTCCTTACCAAATTGGGAGAAGATCGGTCAAGAGGTAGTTGAGATATTGCAAAAAAAAAAGAAAAAAAATTACAATTTTGACACCCTGTATCTTTTTCCACAGCAACAATTTACTAAAGCATGTTTAGTTATATCCTCATATTTTGGTCCAAAGGATTTACCCTTGAACTATGGCCTGTTATTAATGGTCCCCCCAGTCTGTCTCCCTGTTGGCGCTATATCTACAAAACCATTTGACGTAGAAGATTAATATTTCGTAAGTAGTTGACGCTACTGCCAAAGAAGAGCTGGCATATACTTCCAGTGAAAAATATACAAGGTGGACACATAAACAAATAGTTAAGGAAAAAAAGTGTGACAGAAGGCAGTAATATTTCGCATGCAGTTAACACGACTGTCAAATAAGAAAATACGAAAAAAAATTTAGGGGAGGAGAGGAGGGTGGGGGTGGTGGTCACCATTAAAAAATAATGAAAAAAATGTAATGATGTCAATGAAGGAATTAATAAAACATATACAGGGTGGTGTGGTCACCCTGAAAAATAAATAATTAAGCTCTCTCTCTTTTTATGTTCTAGGTTTAATAATAATCAAGGATCGACAACCACAGATTGGCAAGACAGAAGTAACAGAAATTCTTAAAACTTACTGGGGTCTTCTGGTAATGCTGATTATTCTGGCGGTTATGGCTGTTTTTATACCATTTTGTGGGCTTTGTTTTTGTTGTTGCCGCTGCTGTGGAAATTGTGGTGCCAGATCTCAGCCTTGTGACAAAAAAAGGGACCTCTGCAAGAAGATTCTGCAAGGAACGTTGCTGATTATTTTAGGAACTGCATTACTGTAAGTTGATAAAGTAACAATTGCCTAACTAATATCTTAACTGAGTTATTTTTAATGTTTCATGTAATAACCCAAGTAACACAAATTGTACGATTGAGATTTTACAGCTAACATCTGGCTGTAAAATCTCATTTATTTTGGTATTCCAGGTTGCTTTGCATTTGTAGGAATCAAATGTTTTTTTGGCCTAATTTGTTCTATATTTGAGTAAGAGTTGATTCAAATCGGAAAAGAAAATAAAATAGTTATATTCTTAAGTGCGACACATTGAAATGATTGTAGATTGTAGAATGTTTAAGGGGTCACTTGGCCCTGGGTTAGCCTTTCTTCATCTCGACCTAAAAGGTCTTTTGTGAATTACCCTGCAACTAGTTGTTGCCCAGGATTCCAAGACTTTTTGCAAAGCTTGCGATTTTCCTGGGAGATAATTTCCCCATGTCTTCAGGCGTTAATTCCGCCTGTTCTAGGTACTTTAGCCTAATGCGGATTAGTACCTTGCATTCACAAAGTATATGTTATGTTCCGCAGTTTCAGTTGCAGCTTCACAGTATCTGCATTTGTCATCTGCCATGCCCAAGTTTTTGAGATGGTATCTCAAGGGGCAATGGTCAGTTAGAAGGCCTGTGATCAGCTTTAGATCGGACTTTTCAAGTTCGAGAAGTCTTGTGGCATTCTTTGTTGAATAGGTTATAAATCTCTTCACTTGTCTTTGGCCTGGAGTATTCCTCCAGTAGGACTTCTTTTGTTTCTTTTTCCATTTTAGGACCTCCTCCGTTATGTATAGATAGATAGGCCAAAAAACGGTTCGGTCCAAAAAATGGAGCTTCAGTCCCTTTTCTTGCGAGGCTATCAGCCAATTCGTTGCCTTGTATTCCCTCATGCCCTGGCACCCACATCAAGGTAACCTTGTTTTTTGTCAGTTGCTTGAGGGATTGTCTGCATTCCCAGACAATTTTTTACTCGAAGGTATAGGACCTGAGAGCCTTTAATGCTGCCTGGCTATCTGAAAGTATATAGATCTTTGCCCTTCGAGTGCCTCTATTTAGGTATTCCTGGGCACATTGATTTATAACATAGATCTCTGCCTGGAAGATGGTCAGGGTGCTACTGTAGAAGAACGCACTACCGGGCGTCAAAATGACGCGACACCAATTTATTTTTCAGGGGGCGCCAGTCGCGTATTACCCCGTTCTTCTACCTCCCAGGCCGGTTCGAGATAAGATGTACATCGGTAGCCGAGTAATGGACCAAGGCTGCACTACCACAGATCGGAAATGACGCTCTCTCTGGACCTGAATTCCCTCGTTAGGGGTTTAGGCACCTCTTAATTTCCTGAATTTTTGCATAAAAAAATCCCAACCGAAGAATTTCTCTGCGGAGGGATTAGTTTTGGTACACGGAAACCACGTTTTGGTCTATTAATGACAGAATCTATTTCTCAAAAAACGCATAAAAAAAATCCCTATCAAACCTCCGTAAAGCAACCAGAAGGTCGAACGTTAATGCGAATTAACTCGACACATCCGGTTTTCTATACGAAAGTTCCAGGGATTATAGACAGGCCTCAAGATCAATTAAGAAACAATAGTTCAAAGAATCCGTTTATTTAACAGAATTGGTTATACAAAATTCTCAAGATAAGAATCGTGCCTTCCCCAATCAAGGTAATGACTTTCAGACCATACAAGCGAGAGCGCTCACGCTAACGATCGATTAGGTAGAAAAGATTCATGCATACCTTCTCAGAATCAAAATGCGAGCTTTTAGAATCGTTTCAGACTCTGGGTAAATGAATAATTACGGCTGACTGAAATTAACTTAAAAAAGTTTTACTAAATGAATTTAGTTTCGCTATAGACTACTTAGCTTTAAAGTTCTTGTATCGTGGAGATTCACGTACTCAAACACATTCAGAGGACTTATTACTGCGTAAGTTGAATGGCGTTCGATCAGTCCATGACTTACTAACCCTTATCACAGTCGTTCAATATTATCGATATGGCAGCTACTCACCTTCGAGCGACTTTTAGGCAAAATTGAATTTTTGGATTTTTATGCACAAGGCGTTTTCCTCTATAACTTTGTCATTTGAAAAGCCCTGTTATTGGCTTTTCTACCATTGCTTTGTCTGGACCACTCAACGCGCTCGACCAAATTACGAGCCGCTGAGTCAATCCAAACTCTTTCCATGCGAGAAACCGGCCTTGTACATGTGCATTGATTTTTATCAATTTTTGCTTATCGACACTACGCCGGCTTTGTCAAAATCTTCTATTTTGCCTTTCGGTTGCAGTGCATCGCTAAAATTTTATGCTCATACTTTAGAATTGGGCTTTCAATGACCGTACATCAAAGGTCAATGTCTTTGGTGGAGGAATAAAAAATAAAAAATATTTTAAAGTATATTTTCGTGGTACTTTTTAAACTGACTTTGTGGTACTTTTGAAAAATCTATTTTAAGACCAATTTTAGCGTACTTTTGAAAAATCGATTTTCGAGCCAAATTTCAAGGTACTTTTGAAAAACTAATCTGCGGGTGAAATTTTGGCGTACTTTTGAAAAATCGATTTTCGAGCCAAATTTCAAGGTAGTTTTGAAAAATTAATCTGCGGGTGAAATTTGGTGTACTTTTGAAAAATCGATTTTCAAGCCTTTCAAGGTAGTTTTGAAAAATTAATCTGCGGGTGAAATTTTGGCGTACTTTTGAAAAATCGATTTTCAAGCCAAATTTCAACGCAGTTTTGAAAAATTAGTCTGCAAGTGAAATTTTGGTGTACTTTCGATAAATCGAATCTTGAGCCAAACTTTGACACCCTTTCAAAAATATTATTTTTCAAAGTCCAATTTGTGGTACCTTTGAAAAAGTATATTATTCATAAATCTTTGTCATTATATACTTCTGCTCTCATATCCTGAACCAAAAACATTTTTCTAAGTGAAAATTCGGTGTTTCTTCGAATTTTCACCTGGTCATTTTCAACGCCTTATAGAGATCTGTGCTTCTGCAGGCTCTTAAAAATGTCTTTAAATGAAATTTTTGCCTAAGTCGAATTTTGATTCTGTCTTCAACTTAGGACGATTTTGGAAAGTTCTACAACATTACCAAGGGCTTTAGATAGCCTGCATTTAGTCCCTGCTACGCCCACACCAACCCCTCCGTCCATCTTGGATCTATCTATGTACCAGATGTGTGACTCTTTTTCCAACTGCGGTACTTCGACCCTGCTCTCCTGACTGCTTTCAATCAGCACATCAAACGGGCAGTCAAAGTCAAGCTTAATTGGCATTGAGTCAGTGGGTTTGGTCATAAATTCGAATTGGATCCTCAAGTGACTAACCAGGTCGCCTGGTCTGAATTTAAGTGCCTGATGCAGCTTTAAGGCACTAAGTGCTGCCTCTTTCCTCACATGCAAATGCAGAGGAAGTAAGTTCAGCATTGCCTCCCTAGCTGCTGTGGGACATGAGCGTATTGCTCCTGTAGTCCCTAGACAGGCAAGGTGTTGCAATTTCTGCAACTTTCCTTGTGCTATTTTCTCTTCTGTTTTTGGCCACCATTCATATGATGCATAGGTAACCATAGGTCTGACAACCGAAAGGTAGGACCAATGTATCATTTTCGGCTTCAGACCAAGTCTTACCAAACAGCTTACGTCATGTCCAAATAGCTGTCATTGCTTTGGTAAGTGTCCTTTCTAAGTGTGAGTTCCATGTAAGTTTTTGGTCCAGGATTACTCTTTGATAATTGACTTCACTGGAAAAATTCAGTAGTTCCATTTAACATAGGAGCTCTCAAATTTAGTTTTCTCCTTTTGGTGAATGGAACAATAACTGTTTTGATCGAATTGATACTAAGGTCCTCTTACGAGCACCATTTAGATATTATGTTTAAGGCAATTTGCATATGATTTGAGATCATCAACTCATGCCTGCCTCTAACAGTAACGACCAGGTCATCAGCATAGGCCTGAACATTGAAGCCATAATTACTCATCTGATGAAGGAGATCATCGACCACCACAGCAAGGGCGATAAGACTCCACCTTGTGGACAGCCCCTAACTGCAGTCACGGTGGCCGACTCGTTCCCCATATCTGTGGCAATTATTCTGCTTCTTAGCATGGATTGTATCCATTTGATTGTTGGGGACTATATTCCCCTTTTTTCTGCAGCTCTTTGTATGGATTCATAGGAGGTGTTGTCAAAAGCACCCTCTATATCTATGAAAGCACACAGAGCCAGTTCCTTTGCTGTAAATGTCTTTTCGATGCCTTTGACCAGGCCATGTAGAGCATTTATTGTTGATTTGCCAGGTTGATAGGCAAATTGTTTCGAGTGAAGCGGTTTCTCTGTATTGATTTCGCTTCTAATCTGTTGATCTAGTATTTTCTCCATTGTTTTAAGGAGAAAAGAGGCTGATGGGGCGATAAGATTTAGGCTCGTCTGGTGGACGTCTGCCTATTTTTGGGATAAACGCCACCTTAACTTCTCTCCAAGCTTGGGAAATATACCTGTTGTGGTTTAGGAGATTGAGCCACGTACTTATAGTTTTAATCATATATACACATTAATATAGGATAAGTAAAAAACAAAACCCTTCTTCCGTCCTTGAATCCGTTTTGAGGCACTATGAAATTTATATGTTATAAATATCAGGAAATCGTGAATGTGTCACTGTCAAGATAAAAATATAATAATTAATGTTATTATTGTCACAAGACAATTCGCGAAAATCACGGAGTGGGCTACATCTACATTAACTTGTATAATGGTGAACAACAAATCCATTTTCTATTGATGTTTGATGGAAGGTTAACTTTGTTGCTGAAACTGTCAAAACAAATCTCAGAAAATTCACTTGATAAAATTATATTAGGCATTTTTTCAATACTTCAGGAAGCTATAAACACTACCAAACACAGTTTTCAATATATTAAACTATTTTTCTAATGTCACAAATGCCAATTTATACGTCAAAACTTTGTTGTTCACTATTATAAAAGCGCCATCTGTTGGTGGGTGATTTTCGCGAATAAAGTTTATAGTTTGCCTTAAATGGTATCTCTCTTCACATTTCATACGCCTCAAGATTACAGTCCATTCACTCTCAAGAACCAGTAAGTGAAATTAGCACTTTCAAACCAGCATAAAAGCTAACAATGCCCAAGAGTGTAGCTTCCTATAAATATGCTTCTCAGGCATGGGATAAGTTCCTCAATACCATATTGAAGGAAGGCATGAAAAATACCATCCCCGCCTGGTGATTTAAAGGGCTTGAAGGTCAATACAGCCCATTTAATTCTGCTTGGAGTGAATATCTTTTCAGCTAGCCTTTTTCCTTCCCTGGTAGGACAGTGTGCATCCTCTTCCAGGAAGGCCTGTGAAAGTTCACCTTTGATTACATGCGAGCCAGGGAAGTGAGTACTTAAAAGTACTTTTATGTTTTCCTGCTGACTCTCTGCGTGTCAACCATCGGGCTTTTTGAGTAGCCCCTATTCCATTTGAGTGGTCTTTTGCAAGGACTTTTTGTAGACGGACCGCTGGGACTAATTCATCTATCCCCTCACAGAACCGTCTCCATGATCTCCTTTTAGACCTTCACAATTCTTTGTTGTACTCCGTGAGGGCTTTTTATAGTCCTCCCAGTTTCCAGAGTCTTTGGCTCTATTGAAAGTTTTTCTGCCCTAAGGCGGCTTTTCTGCCCTAAGGCATGTCTCTTTGGACCACCTTTTGTTTAACAGGGCAACTTTTTTCATAACATAAGGTCATGAGGTTTGGTAATCGGTATGAGGTTATATCTAAATCCTCTATTGTGTCGATGGGGTGTGCGACTTTCGACTTTAAGTGTTCTTTGTAAACACTCCAGTCAGTCAGTCTAGGTATTCTGCACTCTTCTAAGCTTGTTACAGATGTTTTCAAGTCGAACCGAATATGCCTATGGTCTGACATTGAGGGCTCATCTGTAACATGCCAGTTTTTTATGGAGTCTGTTATAAATGGATCCGCCAGGGTTACGTCTAAAACCTCTGTTCTAACCGCATTTCTAAAGGTGGGTTCATTACCCTTATTGATAATGTCGATATTATTTGCAGACAAATATTCAAAGAGGTACTTACCTCTAGTATTGCTGTTTGTGCTGCGCCACATGTGATGGTGCACATTTGCGTCGCTACCTATGTGTTTGTTTATCCTTTTGCACCAGTTGATGAGGCTTTTAACTTCTTCTGGAGATGGACTTCGGTCTTCACCTGGAAAGAAGGGCTATGATCAGCCTTTCACCTCTTTCCATAGGCACATCCACAGCTGCTGCAACCAAGTCTCTAGTTATGAATGCTGAAAAGAGAACAAAATTAATGTTTTTGTCGAACAGCAAAGCTGCTCTAGGGTTGTCATGCATAAATTAACTTACATGATTGTGTGGGGAGTCCTTTGATACGTCCTGTAAATACCAGTGGTGCAGCCAGAAAATTCATCTGGGGGGGGGGCAATAGAACCGACCTCCCCAGAGGATGAGTAGCAGATTCCTCTACTAGATAATATTGGCATTAATTACAAAATATTTATTTCAAGGGATAATTTGGACACTGCTTTGTACTGATAGAGATTATGCTTCTTTATTTTTTGGCTCATGGAAGACGGCTTGGGGGGACATGGCTCCCCCTTGCTGTGCCCATGGTAAATACCCAGGGCTCTTCGATTAGCCCCATGTTTATTTTCCCCCTAATAAACCTCCTGCTAACCACGCTCGAGGCTTCTTTTGCATGGTGGAGATTTATTTGGAGGCACTTCAAATTGTTGGGGGTCGTTTTGGCAGCTTGGGGCCCTTTTTGCCTGTCCCCTTGCCCTTACGTATGTAAGGCTGGGCACTGGGCCCTGGTACGCCTTTCGGCAAGGCACTGTTATTGCCTTGATCCTCGGGCTTACGTATGGGCTCGCTAGAACCTTCCCTAGGATTGTCCTGTTTTTCAGTTGTTTTTTCCTGAGAAGTGCCAGCTTGGTCTTGGGCTTTCTTAAGATTTTCACTGAGATGATTACACACAATAAATAAAGAGTTTTAAAATCCAAAAAGTCACTATATCATTTCGTGGACAATATAGGGATATTTTCTACGAGCTAATTTTATGATCAGTATTAGTTGACTGGGCATGAAAATGTCTCCAACCTGTTTAATAGCTGTAGTTATAGCACTGTGCCGAGTCGCCTTTATTTTAACCATGGCACGCCTCAAGGAATTGGAGGATTATGTGTTTAATAACTAAGTGGGTTGCGTGAAGAAATGCGTAAGCTGCTCAATAGAGCAACACCCCAGATCTACAGATCAGCCCAACAAAGGTATAAAAGCTTGATAAACAAGCAGAAAAGAGAGAACTGGAGGGCCTTCTGTGGAACCAACGAGGACCTACCAGCAGTAGCTAGACTATACAAAACGCTCTCAAGACGCCCATCATCACGGCTTGACTATATCAGGCTCCCAGATGGGTCTTACACAAATAATGACCGTGAGACAATTGAGTGTCTTCTCAACGCTTATTTCCCAGGATTTGGGAAAACGAAGCCCTCGGCGACGGAATTCAGATCGGAGGCAGCTGCCGCAGACTGGAAGAAGGCGTCGGAGGTGATAACACACGAAAAATTGAGATGGACCATATCGACATTTGACCCATTTAAATCGCCGGGACCTGATGGTATATATCTGGCTCTTATACAAAGGGGCGCGGAGGTACTATTGGGACACCATTATCTACTTAGATCCTGCCTAGCTCAGGGATACATACCAGTGTCTTAGAGAAAGGTAAAAGTGGTCTTTATATCAAAGACAGGTCGTACCATATATGGCCAGACTAAGGCATTTAGACCGATACGCCTGACTTCCTTTCTTTTGAAGATATTGGAAAGGTTAATAGAAAGGTATATAAAGGATGGGGTATTGGTGTCATCACCAATTCATCCCAATCAACATGCATACCAAGCCGGTAAATCTGCAGAGACGGCCCTTCATCAGATCGTTGTTAGAGCTGAGAAGGGTCTAGAGCAGAAAGAACTGGCATTGGTAGCATTCTTGGATATCAAAGGAGCGTTTAACAATCCAACCTTCGATTCTCTCTGTCAAGCAGTTGTGGACCGCGGCGTGGACGGCACCATAATTAAGTGAATATCGGCCATGCTGAGTACCCGCAACATTGAAATCGCGCTTCGCAATGACTCGGTTAGGGCCAAGGCGGGCCGAGGTTGTCCGCAGGGTGGGGTACCGTCCCCACTATTGTGGAACCTCATGCTTGACGAGCTACTTGTCGAATTGAGCGAAGTAGGTTACTAAGCATATGCAGATGATCTGGCTATCATGATAAGAGGCCCATTTGAAGTGACTATCGCAGGGCTCATGCAAAGGGCTCTTAACATAGTTCAGTTATGGTGTAACAGACACGGGCTCTTGGTCAACCCTGGCAAAACAGAGCTAATGCTGTTCACTAAAAGGAGAAAAATAAGCGATTTTCAGCTTCCTTCTCTCATGGGCACACGTCTGTGTCTTTCCCGTACAGTGAGGTACCTGGGAGTAACCCTAGACTCCAAACTGTCATGGAAGGACCACGTGGAAACTCAAGCGAGGAAAGCCTGCGCATCCCTATGGATGTGCAAGCACATCTTTGGTCTTAAGTGGGGAATAAATCCAAGGACCACTTTCTGGATGTACACCGTTATGGTGTATACGCGGCTCTTGTGTGGTGGCGCTCCCAGGAGCGCTCCACAATTAAGGCTTGCCTGTGTCAAGTTCAGCTTGCCTAGGAATAACAGGAGCAATCAGGACCACCCCAGCGGCTGCAATGGAGACCATCCTTGGACTCACTCCATTGCATGTCGAAGTGGAACTGGAAGCTAGGAAACCAGAAAAATAGACTGTTTAAAGGTGGAATGTGGAACGCAACGGGACAAAGGCTGGGGCACACAAAGGTTCTAGCTCTACCTATAAGGGACCAGGTTGTTGCTCAGTCAGAGGACAACCGGTGTCTCCCCATCTTTGAGTTCACTATTCCATATACTGTTGTGTTCCCTAGACGAGACGACTGGGAACGCGATAAAATGAATCTTCTAAGTCCCGGAGGTCTGGAATGGTACACAGACGGATCGAAGACTCAGGAGGGAACCAGTACTGGTGTACACGGATGCAAGCCAAGGGCTCGTATATCGGTGCCACTTGGTAAGTATCCTAGTTTATTTCAGGCTGAGGTATATGCCATTTTACTGTGTGCAAGCGAAAACCTCAAAAGAGGCTTCGTTAATAAGCATATTTATATATGTAGCGAAGGTCTGGCAGCTTTGAGGACTCTTGCATCAAACAGGTGACCTCTAAGCTAGTGCTGAATTGCCGAAACATTCTGACTGAGCTGTGTGAATGCAACTCAGTTAAACTTATATGGGTGCCCGGACACAGTGGAGTCGAGGGCAATGAAGAAGCAGACCTTTTGGCAGGTGAAGGAGCAAAAACTCCTTTCTCTGGCCCCGAGCCAGCCTTCGGTCTGTCAAGACGTCTGATACAATCAGAGCTGGCTACGGCACAGTTTAACAACTACTGGACTCAGGTCCCCGGAATGAGACAGTCGAGGCTCCATATAAATGGGCCCTCGATTGACTCCAACATAAAGTGGCTGATTGGGCTGGGGATCCTAAATGTCGCGAATGTACAATGGACCGACAGGCCTGAGTGCTGCGGATCTTCGGATCTACTCGATTTTCTAATACTAATAATGTGTTAGATATTTTGGCTTTCATTATGTTAGAAGTAAGCAAACATTGCGGGAAGGATTGAATTTTTGTTCTCTCTATAGCAAAGATCAGAAAATAGTTCTACAGATTCGTCACACTTTCAAAAATAAGTATAGACAACTTGACATTTCCGATGAACCTCGTTTGCTTCGAGTTTCATACAAAGTGTAACAGTGGCACTTTTGAAGAAAGATTATAAATAGTAAAATCGAAGAAAGCAAGGTGTTGCTTATAAAATACGGCACTTTTACATGAGATTGGCAATTGAATGACTTCAAGTCGAAAACAGCACTAAAAATAATAATAATAATAGTAATAATAATAATACTGCTTATTGTGCAGAAGGAAATAGATATTTTACACAAAAGGCTGAGGTTAGCAAAGCTTTCTTCCACCTCTCCTAAAAGATTTAAAGACTAAATATTCTAATATTAAATTGTAAATCAATGTTAGACAAATTAAAAATGCTCAGTGTAAAACAAACTTTATATACATTAATTTTCATTTTTAAAATTTTACATGGGTCATAGTCAACATCTATTAGATCATTGTACATTTGTAAATGAAATTCATCAACATTTTACAAGAACCAGTAACAGTCTATATGTACCAACTGTAAGGACTAATTATGCACAAAATAATATTTTTTATAAAGGTCTTGTTTTATACAGTGTCAGAAAATGTTTCATTTGGGTTGGCAATGAGAGAAAGCGAGAGCGAAGCAACTAAGCTATTCTTTTTTATCGTATAACACATCCTACTTGTGCCACCTGCTTTCCCCACCACATGTGCGTGGGCAGCTCTGTCTGCGGGAAATGTAAAGAATTATTTGACTCGTTTTGAAAGTAAAACGGGTTAAATAATTTCAGTTATTAAAGCACGTAATAACTATACTGAACAGAGCCAACTAAATTTTTTCTTTGAATAAATGGTACTGAAATTTTTAATAGCAATGATGTACGTGTTTTCTTGATAGCGCGTCATTATTTGCTCCCCCTACTAGAGCACTGATACACGCCTTTATTGTAGGCGGTCTCTCAAGCCACCCAAATCCAAAATCTTCCGATACTGTATAATGAGTTACCAAGCGAAACTGTGAAAACGTAAACCAATTTAAAAAATTATGTTACCAATATATACAAGAAAATGTAAATATTGTATGATGCATTATGTACATTTAAGTAACCACATTTTTATTAATTTCTTGAATGTTTGTAAAAATTTTTATGTTTGTACCTACTATTTATATGTATTTTATTCTATTGATATGTATTATCTTTAGCTCTGGCTAATAATAAATATTATTATTATTATTATTATTATTATTATTATTATTATTATTATTATTATTATTATTATTATTATTATTATTATTATTATTACTATAAGTATAAAAATCAAATTTTAAAACCTGATAATGTAAATGAATTAATATAAATATACACATTAAAATATTAATATATAAAATAAATATAAATATAAACGCCTACAGGCTAGCTACAAATCAGTCCACAAATAACAGTTCCGAGAAGGTGTCCTCATTATTTAACATTATCTTTAATTTATTTTTGAACTGAGGTAGGGCCAAATCTAAGTTGGATATAATTTTATTTAAGTACATTGGTGCTATATAAGAAAAACATCCTTCAAAGGCCATGGCAGGTTAAGATAAGTATCCGTGCCTTTGCAACCTTTTTGCGTCTGGTTCCTTCCAGTGATGGATGTATCTTTGCGTAAGATACTACCACAAAAAGTTTTGACCTCAAAAACTTCATAATATCTGGGAAAAATTTTTTTTTGGAAAATCCGAAAAAACATTTTTTTCTTAATCAAGTGAACCAATTTGTTTGTATTTCAAATATATTGTAAATATACTCAAGACAATTTATTAATGATATTTTCAGAAAATCTTTTCATGAAGATAACAAAAATTGATGCTTTTGAATTTTTTGAAAAATTTATATACGTACTTACACGTTAGCGACCACCTCCATTTTTTTACTAATTATACACCATACAATAAGCTATAACATATATTTTTCACAAAACTTTATCGGAGGGGAAACGCAGTCAAATTGGCAAAGATAATGTTACGTGCTTACACCACCTCTTAGTAAGCACTCTGTATCGTGGGTTCAGAAATTATAACATCAGGGTAACACTAAACAATAATGTATTTACTTACATACTAATTACAACAAATAAAGAAAAAGAGTATAAATTGGTTAGAAACTCGATATATTAATAAATATATAAATGAACAACTGCTTGGATTACACGTATTGAAAATTTTTAGCAGCCCACATATTTGTTTGAAAAAACGAGATGTATTTTTCACAATACAATATTTTCTACAAAGCTCCATTCAAACGATAATACATAAAAAAATTATGGGACTTTTTTATTGGAAATTTCTTCCTTATTAAAAATCTTTCTTTAAAATTTATTAAATATTAATAGTTTTCGAGTTATTTGCAAAAAACGAAACTCGTCATTTTATCAATCTTCATTTGTTTATAACTTTTGCAATTGTTTATGTGCGGGTAAAAAATTTTTGAACATTTTTCTAAATGTCATTCGGAATTCACTCATATTTTTACGAGCTTTATCAAGCATTAACACGGCTTTGAACTTGTGAACTAGTCTAATAAGTATTACTGTATTGGTCTCTAAATAAGCTTACTCCATGACAATGCTAAGTTCATTTAAACTAATGTCTACATTTGTATTTGGGGGTCAATAAATTACACTTATAGCTTTTTGTGGTCTAATCGTCATTATTAACCATAGTTGTTCCAAGACATTTTGCGAGGTAGAACTGAAAAGTTTCGTGAACCGATAGGAAGCCTTCAAATAAATTGCAACTTCTATCTTTTGTTGCTCGTTTTTTACTTTTAGCTTTTATTTTCCTTACATCTTTTTTTCTGCTTCGTGATTTAAATAATTCTCTTTTAGTGATAACTTAACTGATTCATCGCCATTGTTGCAAGTCATACATAATGTGCATTGATCCGTTTTTGGACGATGAAAAGAGATATTTAATTATTTGAATATCTCCCTCTACAAGAGTTCTTCTGTAACCAATAGCTTTTTCATAATACCAACGTTTACGATGTAGCATCTTAATTTCTGCCTCATTATGTATAATTTCACCTTTTTTACACAAGTAAGTTCACTACATTTCGTTTTCCATATTTCCACTCCGCTACACATCCATATTTAATAATAAATACGTTTTTTCAAGAGCCAACGTGAATAGTGTTCATATTAAAACAATTAGTTTTCGGGTGAAAACTTGTTGGTTAACTTCACAATAGGGCGAATATGGCATATATGTGTATGCCACAAGATGGAGCCTTAATAAGCTTGAACACTTTAAGGAATAGGTGATTACACGGTATATTTCATAGTAGCCTGTTTGCTTCAAAATTTATTACTCATTTTATATATACACCTAAATGAAAAAACGTCATAACATCTAAACTATTAGAAATTGTGGAATGTCACTTTGTGAGCTGATAGAGCAACTCCAGTGCAACTTAAAATCCCAAAAATCTCATTTTTGCCATTTTCTGATATACGCCACTTTGTAAATTTAACGATGATATGTCCAAAAGTGTTTCTGAAATGTCACCATCTTTTTTTTATATCTTTGAAGTGGTTTAAGCCATGATTTCAATTTAGGAAACATTTTCTAACTTTTCTTATATTGACTTTTTATTTTATTTTTGATTACGTCATAAATTTCCATTACAAATGAATCCCTTGTAGGTTTTTATTTAATAATTCCCTGCCTTCCTCTGAAGATACTGGAAATAAAACTTTTACTTCATCTTCGGACACCTGATCCTTATCTGGATTATGTCCTGTTACTCCTGTTATGTTCGTGGTGGTTTGTGCCAATAATAAATCTAGAAGTTTATCAAGTTTAATATGGAGTCCAGAAATTTCTTTTTGAATCTCTAATTGTCGGAATAATTTTTGTGTTTGTTTTTTAATATGTAAGAAATAATGATTGAATCACATCTGCTTAATTAAAGCGTCAGTTAATTAAAGCGATAACTTATCTTCAATTTTATTCGAGTCTACAATAGTTTTAATAGTAGGTAAAATATCTTCTAATCCAAAACTTGGCAATGGTTTCAACCATGGAACAAGTTGGTATTATTGTTCCAACTGATATTGAAGACTGCTGCCTGATTTTATATTTATTTCTTGTTGTACTAGCACTAAGATCAAGAGACGAGTTGTGATTGCTGCTACGTGAACTTTTATGATCAGGATAACAAATTATCATCTTTAATAAATGTTTAAAGTGTATATTGTCATTATGCATGAGGGGATATTTGCACAGCTAAACAGATGTGATCTTTCTTAAATTTCAAGAAAACAGCTACAGGTATTGTAAATGGTTGAGGAAGTACTTTATGAGCCAAAAAATGTTGTACCATTTTAGCGTTGACAACTCTTCAATAGGCTGGGGCGAGAGTAGAAGCGACTTTAATGTGAATATCAGTCGATATTCCGTTGAAGCTACGTCGAGCGCGGTTAGTACTTGGATGGGTGACCCATCTTGGGAAATACAGCGTTCTCGTCCCACCTTCTAGCGGCTTGTATATCAGTGTATACGCAGAAGCTACGTAATTTCAGACGAGGATTACGTGGTTGATATACCATCCTTCGGAGGGGATGTAAAGCAGGCGATCCCTTGTCTATTAAATGTTAGGCAAGTAAAAGATCCCTACTCTTCTTAAGGGAAGAGGTTCGGCAAAAATTTCCAGGTTAGGGGTAGCTCGTCTCCTGGTGTCGGTGATGGGCCCTGGGAGCGGAAATAGGCCGACGTTAAATAAATAAATAAAAAAAAACTCTTCAATAAGTTTATTATACTGTCATGGTAGTAACCAAATAGTTGTGGTCTTAGCTGTTATAACGTAGTGGCAGCCGTTTTACAGCTTATTGTGTTACTTGGGAAACTATGAATGTTGCGTCACACCAGAAACAATACGTAGAGACTTCTTCTAATGAGATTATTATGTTTTGAAAAAGTCCGGGTCTATAATAAAGTTACAGACAAGGACGATCCAAAAAAACATACAGAATCTCCTTTTAGCATGTACAAAACATTTAAGGAATTATTTATGGCATGTTTCTTGACAGAAATAGGCTTAAAGACAACAAAATTAACAATTACAAAATTCAGTTATTTTATGCTTGACCTGTATAAATCGAAGGCCTAAACTACCACCGATTAGAATAGGACATCGAAAAAATGTGAAGTTGTTAAAAGCTTTCACCGTCTTATAGACCAAGTAAATGTCCCTTTGACCTTTTGTCTGATAACACAGAGATTCTGAAATTTACACAAATTTAAACAAGGCTTCTCTAAGTAACAGAGGCAACGTCGCGATGTAAATAGTTTGATCTAGGTAGCTAAAAAGATAAGTCTTTAGAAATTATTGGTGCAACATCTCGTATTGACTTATATATACACTACATTATTCAGAGATTTGACTTTTTTGTTTTTTTGTTTGGTGGGGGGAGGGGGAAATCCATCATGGACACCCAACGCTTTGGACCTATTACGATGGACCTCCGGAATAGTGGCCCCCTCCCAGTCTTCAGTGTTTCCTCATATCCTGGAACTCTCGCTTACCGTCAGAATATCAGGTCAATTTTAGTATTAGGTGTTAGAAATTATCTGTCTCCTCAGATATGTCCTCCCCTTACTTCCCTACTTCGTTGAAATGATTAAAGGTTCATGTTTCTTTCATCTACTTCCTTGATTTTCATGACTGATGTTATCATGTCCTCCAAGAGTTGCCAGTTTTCTTCTGATCTAGCATCCTCAACACCATGTCATTGGGTGTAACTGGGCCGCCTAGCCTATCTATAACTCGTAGCCTTTCTTCTCTCCACTCTCCACCTGCTACACCAGAACACGGTATGCTCCGCTTGTCTATCTCCCCACAGTACATGCATTCTCGATCTTCGATCTTCCCAATGTTGTAGACGACCTCTACAAAGCTTCCATGCCCTATTAAGGCCTTTTTAAGGTAGTATCCAACCTACCCGTATCCTCTCTCCACCCATCTTTTAATATCTGGAATGAGTTTCCTCGTCCATCTTCCCTTACTCGAGATATTCCATCTCTCCTGCCACCTCTATCATTGGCCTCCTTTCTGCCAATTCCCTCGTATATCTCCCACCTTTTCTTTGCTAGAAAGTCGATGCCACTATTAACACTGCCTCGTTTGAAACTGTCCTGTAGGCACTGCAGACTCTCAGTGCCGCACATCGCTGTACCCTGGCCAGTTTTCTTCGCGGTTCTTTCCACTGCCATCACACTTACCCATACTGGAGCCGCATATAAGAGAATGGAGTACACCACGCTGCACAGCACCCTCCTCTTGCTGGCCTTCGGTCCACTGGTGTTATGCATCAGCCTGCCTATGGCCGTTGCCACTCTCCCAGCTTCTTCATCCATTTTCTTCACATGTACCCCCTATAACAATTTCGAATCCAGCCATATGCCCAGGTACTTTATCGCCTAGCTTGGGCCGATTTCCAGCTCCCCTACCCTCATTTTCAAGGCAGGGAGATTCCTCTTTTTGCTCGGTTTTTCCAGCTTCTTGCCTCTTCTCTATTTTTTACAATGGCCGTGTTAGTCGCCTCCTCGATTTCCCTCCCCGTTCTGGCTGTAACTGCTATTGCCAGATCGTCGGCATATCCCATCACCTTAACGTTCTCCAGTTCGGGTAAGCGTAATGTATGGTCAAACATATTCCACAAAGTTGTGCCCAGCACCGATCCCTGTAGAACACCACAAGTCATCTTCCTCCACTGGGTAGCGCCCTCTATCTCCAACCCTATCCACCTATTCTCGAGGTAGCTCTTTACTATCCTTAGCAGGTACGGGGCTATTCTCAACTTCCGTAACTTCTTCTTAACTATCTCGCCCCAATCCGCAGTGTTGAAAGCGTTACTATCACAGAGATCTGAGATTTGACTTGATTTATACTTATTAATAAATTTAATACAGTTATGGAATGGTCTCTACGTATTTTCTCTGGTCATACTATTACCACAGAGTACAGTAACTACACAGAGGCAAAGGCTTTGGCGGTTCCTTTGAGTTTTGATGGCTCGTTTTCTGTGACCTTGCGTACCAGTTGCGTCTACACTGAGAGAAATATATTATTAATTTATTTCATTTAATAGGTTAGATTTCTAACTTGCAAAATGCATTTTATTTTATTGTGACAAACTATTTAAAACTTTATAAACATTACATTGAATTAGATTTTGGTCGAAAGTACGGGAACCAGGCAGAAATTTTAATAATAGTAATACTTGTAATACTTGTAAATTTTAAGAAATATATATTTTTGAGGTTAGCTATGACGTCACATGCAGATCCCCATTTAAGGATACTCTGAAAAAACAGTGTATTTCGAGTTGGATTGAAAAATATTACCATTTGAATCGTTTATAATCGGCGCCTATTTTCAATTGAGTTGTACACTAGGTTTTATTTATGAGAATTTTAATTCTCGGTTAATGTTTTCAACCTCCCAAAATGAGTGGAAATAAAATTCACAAATCCAAACTTAACATGATAAACGTCAACAGTGTCAACATAAAAGTGAGGTTGATTGATATACCATTTAAAAAATGGCGATGAGTATACAAATTTGGTTTTGGCGGGAAGGCTTGCCTTCGCCTCTGTATAGTCACTGTACTCTGTGCTATTACTAATGTAACTATGTTTGGTTCTTAGGTTTTGCGTGGTGTGTGCATTTGCAAGCAATCAACAATTACAGGATGGCATAGATAAATTTCCCGAAAATATACAGAATGGTAAGAGTGATGCTTACACTTTCTTAGGAAGTATTAAGCATGAGGCTACTCATTTGTTGGACACCAACTATAAGGAATTTTCAAATCTTTTCATTAGTACCATGAACAGTAAGTATTCGTTATTGCTTACATTTTTCTTGCCGTGATTTAAATAAAATAATAATAATAATAATAACTTTATTTTCATAGACTTACAACAAGATAAGGCTTATTAATATTAATAATATTGTCACAAAAGTAACAAAAGGTTTTACACATTAAAACTGCCAGGTAAAAGTACAATATAAATTAAATTAACATTCAAAAAAATACAATATAATAATAAAAAACAATATATACTTAAAACTCCCGGTGCCATTTTCTCGATATCCAAAAGTGATATTTGGAAAAGGTATCTACTAGAATATATAATTGACTTCAGTTTTGAGTAAAAATGGTTATTTTACACATTGAGGTATAGATGGTGTTGCGACGCAAAGAAATTTTTCATTATGTCAAAATGACATAGTTCACTGATAGAATAGAAACTATTTTTAGTTAGTATGGATCGTACTGCGCATTTGAAAGGTTTAATATTTTTTATCTTTTTAATTTCAATTGGAAGTTTATTATATAATTAATAGACATTATGTTAGGTCCCTTGGCAACAGTAGTTAGTCTATGTTTTGGAACAGTGATGTTTAAGTTTTCCCTTAGATAATATGTCGAACTATCGTTTTCTGGTATATATTTGTCCATATGAGATTTTACATAAGATACACTGTTAAAAATGTATAAAGATGGGACAGTTAGAATATATAATTCTTTGAATAAAGATCTGCAGGTCACGTGGAGATTTAAATGCCATCGTGCAAATGATTTTTTTCTGCATTAGGAGAAGTTCCCCTATCCCAGAACAATTTCCCCAGCAGATTGTACAATAGTTGAGACACGATTGTATATATGAAAAGTAATACATTTTCAAGATGTTTAAGGTGATATGCTGTCTCATTTGCCATAATACAAAACAATGGGTAGACAATTTTTTTAATAACGCATCTATTTGATCACTCCATGACAGGGAAGAGTCTATTTGGAGTCCAAGTTCCAAGATGAGTTCTAGATTTATTTTTCATTTTTATTAACTAGAGTCAAACTAGACTCCCATATAATTAAGACAAAACCTGTAGATTTATTATGTTACCATATAATTGGCACCAAAGATAATATTTTGTATTAAACATGTAGATACTTGTAATACCATTTTATACCTGTTATGGATCTTTGTATCTTTTTATTCACTAAATAAAAAAAAAAGTGTATTAGTGGAAAATGTTAGGAAATTGGTCTTATCAACAATATTTTCGCATTACAGATACGGTGTTATTTGTTTTAGT
Source organism: Rutpela maculata (assembly GCA_936432065.2). Taxonomy (NCBI): domain Eukaryota; kingdom Metazoa; phylum Arthropoda; class Insecta; order Coleoptera; family Cerambycidae; genus Rutpela; species Rutpela maculata. The sequence goes on from OW386290.2 coordinate 77,878,911, forward strand.
TGCAAGAATATTTAAGTCATTGTCTACGTTAACAGTAGCTGTGTCATTGGCAAAGACAAATATAAAACTTCCGATCATATGGAAATAAATGTCGTTGATAAATATTATAAATAATAATGGTACCAACACGCTTCCTTGGAACGTAGTCAAGACCAGAATTGTAAATCCTATTATCAAATATGTCTTAATCCAGTCAAGAGCAGGTCCTCTAATGTCGTATTTCTCCAATTTGTCTATTAGAAGGGTGTGATCTACGTGAATGCACATATCAAATCAAAGAATATACATGTGCATTTCTTTTTGTTTTCAAAGCTGTTAGTATAAAGTTGTATAATGATAAGATGGCATCTTGTGTTGAATAACCACTTCTAAATCCAAATTGGTTATTCATCAAAATTTTAAAAAAGTCATTATAGACTAAGAGCCAGCAACGGATTTACACAACAAAAATGCAATTATAACAATACCTAATTATCACGTCTTTAACAATATACAATAACCAGTAACTGAAATTAAACAATTCTCAAGTCGAACACCAAATCAAAATACGATATTACACAATTTGCATACAACTGAAGTCGAGATAGTCTTTTTGTAAAATGGGTAAGTTGAATACTTCGACATCGCCTCGATACTCTAACACTATAGATTGTCAGGCAAACTATTTAAACTATAAGTTGTGAAGCCAAAATTAGTAAAATATTAAACCTAAAAATTGGAAATTGCCATTGTTAAAATTGCTTTAGAGAATTTTAAAAAATCTACAAAAAAAACGCAAGTAGTTATGAAAATAGTAAAAAATAATCTATGACTATTGACACTTCATATTGGTATTGTTCCATTACATTCGGTTGTAAATAAATAAATAAATAAAAGTGTTCTTTATTGGAAGGATCCAAAGGGCTATCGACCGAAGTCCTTCTGCCCGTAGAGTAATACAATATTAATGAAAATTGATATTCTAGACTGTGTACAATTGTTATGTTCATATATTATATAGGATACATATATTAAAAAAAAAATCTATATTTTCGGGGTGCCGGAACTTCCGTTTCGTGTTTAGTGTGTTAAGAATTGAGGGTATGCATACCGATTCTTATGACTGTTGAAATAACGTGTAAATCCGTTGCTGGCTCTCCCTCTATTAAGTCGATTTATAGTACGGTTTTTCATATACTTTAGAAAAAACTGATAATAGTATAATACAAATTGATTTGTCAAATTTTTTATGTATAGGAACAACTACTGCTTGTTTTAATAATGAAGGAAAAATGCCTTCCTGGAAAGACAAATTTACTAAATGGGCAAGAAGAGGTTTTGTTATATAATCTGTGACGGCATTTAATAAAGAACATGATGGCATCTATATCTGATGAAGATTGTACTCATTTCGTCTATTGTGACTGGTGACAAAAAAATAGATCGATTGTTGAAATTTATTTTTGAATTTTCACCCACTGACATATTACTAGTAAGTTGTTTAATAGAATTAACAAATAAGGTATTAAATGCCTCAACCGTTGATTGCATATCAGACAATAAATCTCCATTAACATCAATAAATTCTTCAGGAAAGTTTTTTGATTGTAAATTTTGCTATTGGTTTTTAATTATTTGCCATGAAGTTTTGGATTTATTCTCTGAATTGAGCATTAGTGAATCATTATAAAGTTTTTTAGCTGTATTTATTTTCCTTACGATTCTTTTTTAATATATTATACCTTATGTGGACTTCTCTGTCACCAGTACATTTTATACGATTTATAGACATCTCTTAAAAATATGTCCTCATTGATCAAGTCTTTTGTTAGCCAAGATTTTTTTGGTTTTTGATGTTTTTTAATTTTGATTAATTCTGATGGAAAGGCAATTTTCAATATTTCTGTAATTTTATTGTGAAATTCTAAGAATTTATTATCACTATTCATGTTGTCTCAGAAAACAAATGGCCAGGATTCTAAGGACAATAAATATTTAAAATAATTCATGTTTTTGTTCTGAGTTAAGGATCTTCTAAGTATATAAGAACTGTCACTCGTTTTATCATATGTTTATGGGAAATATACAATTTGTAGAAAATGGTCTGATATATCACTCTGAATAACCTTCAGGTTTATCGGCACTCCTTGTTTCTTTTGTACATCAGGTTCTATGATGTTACTTCTAAAAAAGAATTTGGTCTAGCATCATTTGGGTTTAACTCCGGTAAATTTTACTTCTGCATTATTTAATTCTGATTGGCCAACATTTCTCTTAAATGATTTTTCTTTTCTATGAACTATTTGCCACTTTCCTATTTCACTTTCAGCATTGTTGTTGGGTAGCTTTTCATCAGCTAATGGTTTATCAGAGTTAATATTGATTACCTCATTCATTACTTTTTGTTGATGATGTTCCAGATATTGAAGAGTGGTAAGTTTGGGTAGTTGATCGTTTAGGTGACACTCTAATCATGTTCATTATTGCTGTGGTTGATTGCTACTTATCTGTAGCTGATAAATTATTGATGAACTTTTTTGTTCTTGTTAACTTGATATCATCATGTTTATTTCAGATTTAAATAATTTTAGAGTATTTTCTAGTTCGACTTTGATTTTTTCAGTAATGTGTTTGATTACGTTTTCCTGTGCTGTGGGTGCTACTTTTTCTTTTTTGTTTATAATTTCCTTAAGATTAAAATTTTCCGTTTCCAGGTCTGTAATTTTTTCTTTTAGTAGCTGTATGTTGTTCCTAAGATCATTATTCATTTCTTTTAAGATACGGTTTTCCCATGCAACTGATTTTTCAATTGGCTCGTTATTAAAAGTATCTAATTCTGTTAAATCAGTAAGTGATGTTTTATTTTCCTCCAGGTAGAACTGTTTATCACATTTCTTTGTTTTTTTTTGTAGAGCAAGTTGAATGAAAATTTTTTATGCAGTTTGTACATTTCACTTTTTTATATTGTAACATCCGAGGTTGAGCCGGATATAATAAAGTTCAACAATTGCCACTTATACGTTTATTAACAGTATTTATATTAATATCACAGACTAGATTATGCTTGATGTACATTTATAATTTCACGATATGAAGGTAGGATATGAACGTTGTGCCGCGACCATGACCACATGCAGAATCCCCTGCGATCTCTTCCGCTGCTCCCGGGAGGTCGTCGTCTTCGCGCTTGTGCGTAGTTCTCACTTCCGGCTGCTCCGCCGATATACACTCCTCTTTCAAGCTTCTTAATTTCTGTTAACTTCAACAAACATAAATTTCTTAGGATACATTCAAAGTTTCTGCGACAAACAATAAATGTGATAGTCCATAGGTTTACACACTTTCACGTGACATATTTAGTCTACAGATTTTACAATAAATTTTTCTTATGTAAGATATGGGGAATTATTTTAATAAACATGGGAAAGATACATGTATTTAATATATTTTTACCAGTCAAAATAACATTTATATTTAAGTTCATGTAAATCGGTTATAAACAATTTTACTCAAAATCTAAAACAAAATCTTTATACCTCGTGTTAGGCTTTTTAATTCTCTCAGACCTTTTCGACGATCCTACCTTACCTAACCACGAATTATCTACTTTATCCAAATTATCTTCTTTAGTCAACAATTTATCCGAATTATCTTCTTTAGTCAACAATAGCAGCATATTTTTTAAAAAGTTGTGCATTTGCTTTGTCTAGGCCATTGTGGATTCTGTTTAATAAATCAGTGTCCTCTGGAATATTTCCAGAAGTTTGGAAAAAATCTTATGTGGTTCCCATATATAAAAAAGCAGGTGATAAAAATTCAGTTCTGAATTATAGACCAATAACGAAAATTTCCCAGATTCCAAAGTTAATGATTGCTTAAAAATTCAATTGAAAAACGTTATCAGTACAAACCAACATGGTTTTTCTCAAGGACGTTCGATCAGTACAAGCTTCCAATCTGGTTTTCGTAGCAAACACAGTTGTGAAACAGCCGTACAATGTGTGTTGCATGAATGGAAATTAAGTCTGGAAAAAAATCAAGTTACCCTTGCAGTATTTCTAGACTTGCAACGTGCGTTTGAGACGATAGATAGGGCAAGGCTGTTAATGAAATTAGAAAATATAGGTATTGATGGTATTGCATTACTATGGTTGACTGACTATTTGGATAATAGATGGCAGAAATTAAAATTAAATAATATAACATCTTCTGAAATAAGTAATAATACTGGAATACCGCAAGGCAGCGTATTGGGGCCGCTATTATTTTTGGTGTATATAAATGACATAGTGGAGGTTATAGATAATTGTAAAATACATTTATTTGCTGATGACACCCTAATCTATGTTAGCAGTGTAAATAGTAGTGATTGTTTCACAATAATAAATAACGCACTAGAAAACGTTAACAGGTACTGCTGTATTAATCTACTCAAGGTTAATTCACAAAAAACTAAGTGGATGCTTATTGGAACGGGAGTAAATTTAATAAATAGACGCGTAATATTGGTACAGATGAAATTGAGAGAGTTACAAAAATTAAATATCTGGGAGTAATTATTGACAACCAATTATCATTTAAAGATCACACTAAATATATATGTAAGACGATAGGATTCAAAATAAATTTTTTAAGCAGATGCAGTGGTTATTTGAGCTACTGGACCAGACTTACAATATATAATACATGCATATTGCCCCATTTTAACTATTGTTCTTCAATTCTATACCTCTTAAATAAAAATGAAATGGGTAGACTTCAAAAGCTTCAAAACAGAAGTATGAGAATAATTTTAGGTTGCTGTAGACTGACACCTATTAGATTTATGTTAAATACACTAGGATGGCTTTCTGTAAAAAATTATGTAACATTTTTCACTATGGTGTTTATATATAAAATTAAAAATGACTTAACTCCCGAATATCTGCAGGATAAGTTAGTTTATAATACAGATATTCACTTGCAAACATACAGGAAAAAATCAACCCAAAATAGTTTATTCTATAAGGGATTAAGTGAATATAATAATCTGCCACTAAGTATTAGTAACAGTCCCACATTAAATATATTCAAAAGTCGACTTAAAAAGTATTTGTTGGATGAGTAGCTGCTTGTATAGTTTGTCAAACCTCCCAATTAAAAACTGAATTAACTGTCTTAATCTTGATGGGATATCGGTTGCTGTACTACTATTGTTATTCTAGATGCTCATTGTGAAATTTTATAGTGTGACGTGTAAAATTTGTCTGTCTGACGATTTGTTTTATATATATATTGTTTTATATCTATATGATGTTTCTGTGTATTCATGATGTATTAGTCTTTTGGCTAAATAAAGGATTTATATAATTTATTGCTATATAAAAACTATATTTTCAACGCCCTAGAAAGAGGAAACTGTGTAGATGCAATCTACACAGACTTCTCCAAGGCATTTGACAAGGTAGATCATTTGCTCCTAATAAATGTGCTTTCTCATTATATCAGTGGTAAGTTATTTTTATGGCTTCAATCATATCTTAATAATCGAACACAAACAGTAAAAATCAAAAGTTTTTTTTCCACTATAATAAAAGTAACTTCTGGAGTGCCGCAAGGGGCACATTTAGCTCCATTGTTGTTTAACCTCTTTATCAACGATGTTGAGAACTGTTTTGTGCATAGTATGGTATTACTGTATGCCGATGACTTAAAGATCGTATTTGAAAATAAAGGATAGTATATCATCCCTGGAACTTCAGGAAGACCTTGATCGGTTTGATGTCTGGTGTTCTCAGAAAAATATGGTGTTGAATACTGATAAATGCAAATATATACAATTTGGTAAAGGAAACTTTAATTCTCCCAATTCATACTTTATTAGAAATGCACCAATTGAAAATGTTAACTTAATAAAAGACTTGGGAATATATTTTGACTCTAAACTTAATTTCCATCACCATATAGATTACATATTCAACAAGGCGCTGAAGACTCTCGGTTTTATCAAGAGAAATACAAAAGACTTCACTAATATATGTGCAATTAAAGCACTATATATTAGTTATGTTAGATCATGCATAGAAAATTGTAGCAGTGTATGGGCACCTTATTTTCAAACACATGTAAAGTAGAAAGGGTCCAAAAACGTTTTTTACGTTTTATATCTTTTAGAATGGGTACACCAAGTGAAATGATGGCATACGACTTTATATTGTCTAAGTTAAATATCCAAAGTCTTGAAAAACGTAGATACAATGCCGATGTTGTCCTAGTCTATAAATTGTGTAATAATTGTATTGATTGCCCTGATTTGTTAGCATTAATAAACTTTCATACTCCACAAAGACAACTTCGCATGGTCTATAGCTTTGTTCTGGAACATCACAGAACACTTTATGGGATGAATAATCCTATTAATAGAATGATATGTAACTGTAATAAAATTAATTTGGATTTTTCTAATACTAGTCTTAATGTTCTTAAAAAATATTTGTGCAATAGTTAATGTGATGTAATCTTATATTTGTAGTATTGTTGTTATATTTAATTGTTTATACATTTTTGTATGTTTATTTCAGTATTTTTGTACTATTGGGGGCATCCCGTTAAATAAATAAATAAATAAATTTATCACAAACAATTTCAGTTAAAATATTAACTTCATCAGGATTACATACATACATTATCTACAACACTATCGCTACTACAATTTCCTAATTCACTAACAATATTTTCTGCTTGATCTGTAACATTTTCTGGTTCTTTAAAATTATTTTCTAATGGACAGGACTCTTGTACAGCATTATTACCATTTATATAAGACTCATTAGGGTCTTGCAACGAAATGTTACCAGTATTCTCAGGTACATAAACTATTTTGGGTTCTTCAAACCGCACCGTTCCTCGCGATTCGTACTTATTTTACTTTTTTCTGGTCCTCTCCCCTTTTTGTCTTTCTTGACACTTTATCATTTGATTTTTATGTCTTTTCCATTCTTGATTCTCAACTGTCTTGCATATAAATGTTGCTCGGCCTGTCTGCCTTATCACCGTTGCCTCTATCCATTTTTTTTTATTTGTTCTATAATCTCATTACATTTTCGTCTACAGCAAATTTCCTATTAATCCCTCCATAATATTGTTTTTGACGTTGTTGAGCTCGTCTAATATTCTCTCGAGTTTCGGTATTTTCCTCACGTCTGACATTTTCACAAAGTTTTGGCTTTTCTTTAAGTTGCGTGAGCCTGGATCTTAATTCTCTGTTGAACATGACTTCTGCTGGGCTCTTTTTTGTTGAGGAATGTTCTGTTGTCCTATACTGAAATAAAAATCTAGAGATTAACGTGTTTAAATGCTGACCTTTGTTTCTTTTGTCAATAAGTAGGGTCTTTACATTTTTTTGAAGATTTTTACGGCGCTCTCCGCTTGACCATTAGTCTGGCTATTCCATGGCGGAGACGTCACATGCTTGACACCATTTCCTTTCAAAAATACCGACATTTGGTGCGACACCAGCTGTCTTCCATTGTCGCTGCACAACGTACGAGGTAGTCCAAACCTGGCAAAGGTTTCGCTTAACTTTTCGATTGTCTCTTCCGTAGTAGTCGTGCGCATTTCAAATATTCATTTCGAACACGCATCCACTACTATAAAAAACATCTTACCATTTACAGGACCCAGGAAGTCCACATGAATCATCTCCCAACACTGATCTTCTATTGGCCATGGGGTTAATTCCGATCTGGGAGGTGATTGCTTGTTTAGGAGACAAGGTGTATAACTTCCTACCACATTTTTGATATCTTTTTCTATGTCGGGCCAGTATACCAGTGACCTAGCCTTAGTTTTCATTTTTACTACTCCAAAATATCCAGAGTGAAGTTCCTCTAGAATCTTCTGTCGTAGTTTCCTTGGAGTAATAACACGTAACCCCCCCACATTAAAATTCCATCGTCTATAAAAAGTTCTTTTTTCTACTCGCATAATGTTTTAATTCTGGACGTAGCTCTTTAGGCGCCATTTGCCTTCCCTTACATAACTTATGACTTCCTTTATCTCCTCGTCGGACTCTGATAATTTGCTTAATGTGTCGTTGTTTACGGGCCATTCATCTAGTGTGCTGGTTAAGTAAATAAAACTGTTTTTTTCTTCCTGATCTCGTTCTGTTGGTCTAGGCCCCTCCACAATGGCTTTTATTTTACCCTCCGTTTTCGCTAATCCTTCCTTGCTTATTTTATGGTCCAGGTACTCTATGGATTCTTGAAAAAATTGACATTTCTCCGGTTTCACTGTTAATCCAGCCTCCTTTAGCTTCATTAGAACTTTTTCTAGCGTGTCGTTATGATTTTGATGGTTTGAACCTGTAATTAATATGTCATCTGGATAAATTATTACATTGTCGATGCCCATGAACAACTGTTCTAAATATTTTTGAAATTTCCCGCTTGCTGGAGTGATGCTAAATGGCATTGTATTCATGGTAAACAAACCTTTGTGAGTACTCCATACTAACAATTTTTTTGTTTCATCGTCCAACAAGAATTGGTTGTACGCCTGACATAGATCTAATTTTGTAAAGTGTTGTCCGTTATGTAGTTTTGAGAAAATTTTTTCATTACGAGGCAAACTGTAAAATTTTTCTCTCAATTGACTATTTACTGTAGACTTATAGTCCCCACAAAGACGTAGCTTTCCATCACTTTTGATAATCAGGACCAGCGGTGTGGCCCACTCTGACGTTTCAGTCAGGGTTAGGATACCTTTCTTCACCATGGTCTCCATTTCCTTATGATATGCCAGGGGGATTGGCCTAGGTTTAAGAAAAATAGGTTTAGCATTGTCTTTTAAGCTTAAGAGCGGGAAATACCAAGCATATAGTTTCACCTGTGTGGAAGTGGGGCGAAGGGAGATAAGGATGATCGGCGTGGCCTATCAGACCATCTCGAGATATTTGTAGTGTTTGTCGACTATAAAACGAATTATTAGCCAAGCAACTGCATAATACACTGCTTGCCATGATATGAGATGTTACTTATTTATATTTATATTTTCGTAATAATTCATAATTGGTTTGTTTTAACAAATCTAACTAATATTTGCATGTTACGAACGATATATTTAAATAATATGTAACTGATTGCAGTAAAAAGTAGAAAATTAAAAAAAAAACTAAATATTAAGGATAGGATTTTGCAGAGTGAGAGGGAGATGTGCGGTTTTTTTTTTTCCGGTTTTTATAAATATTTAAAAAATCATGATTGGTATAATCTTTAAAATAGTTTCAGGTACTTCAGGTACTAAGAAATACAACCTTATACAGTTTTTATCATAAATTTTGTATATAGTTAAATGCCATACTCTAATAATGAAATTAGGAACTATTTTCATTGACAAACTACGATATTCAAGTACAACAGAAATTTGTAATAAAAAATATATATACTTGTATTCGTTAAGAGTGTGCAATGCCTATGCTTTTATATGGGAAACTTTGTGATTTTTTTCAAAGCTCCCTGTCCCACAAAAAAATAATTTAAAAAGGAATAAACATTTAGAAGTATGCGATGCACAAAATATGATTTTTGTTGTTTTAAATAAATCATGCATTTACCTAAAAACTACGGAAAACGAAATAAGTCAGTTCACTCATAGTTTCATAGATGGCGATACCATGACAATTCAGATCTGCGGATCTACGGGTTACAGATGTTGATTTAATTTAGACCCCCAACAAGTAAATATATCAAATATCTAATTCGTAACGACAAGCACAATATTTTTTTACATCATAAAATATGTTTTCTGTATTTTTTTATGCAACGCATTTAGTAATAAAAGGGATAATACGAAATATATAAATAACTCTCTAGCCACGCCTACTTCCTTACCGTTTGCGATTCGGCCAACATACACTGGCCAACAATTTCAAGGGACGTTTTATGTTTAGAAATTCAGCTGTTTAGAGAATATTATATAGCGGAGCGCATCTGGTTTTGAAATGAAACCAACTTTTTTTAATTTCTTTTTTTTTTTTTGACAATTCGGTTACACGGATTTTCATTTATCATGTTATCAAGTTAGTTCAGCTTAATCACACAGAGTTGGGGAGGAATTCGCATTTAAAATTCGCAAAAATACGTTTCCACGATAATTTTGTTATTATTGACTTGACGAAAAAAAAGTTAAATAAAAATTTGAAGATCTCGCGGAAGCCCTTAATGACTTGAAATTTGGTATACGTATGTGTTTTAACGAGATCTGAAACTAGATTATATTTTGATCTTACTTCGTTGAAGGGTTGAGGGATCAATTGGAGTAAATAGAGGTAAGTAGGTAAATCTGTAAAATTGGTATTTACTATATATAAACGAAGTTAAGGTCTCAAAAAATTTTTTGGGTATTACCACCCCCATTATTAAAGGGGGTGAAAAAAATAAAAATGTAATTTAGCGTGTATACAAGAACCTAAGGCCTCAAATTTTTTACTTCATCCATCCCCACCTTCACTACCAATATGGCATATCGTTTTATAGGTTTTTGGGGTAGATGATTTCAAATATTATGTTATTAAAGTTCCGTAAACAATAATTGTGAAGTGCAAATATAGTATCAAATTTTTTTTCGTTGTGAGAGACTTGGATAGAAGATCTAGGTGTGCAATTTTAAGATTTATAAACACCCTACAAGTTGCATTGTAATTCGAGTTCTATGAACAAACGAACATCAGCGCAGCGCGCCTGCCTGTCAAGATTATTTTAGCAGATTGCTAAATTGACCCCAATGTTTCAAGGATACATGAGGAAATAGCGTCAGAGACGCGTCATCGCGTGTGTGTCTAGCTTCTACGATTGCAAATTAGGATACCATACAACCTGTACGGTGTTTATAGATCTTCTATTATTTTCTTGATTCTATAATAACTGGGTTACCTCGAGTAGTGTGGATGCGCAGTAGGTTTCCCCAAGTATTATGGATGCACAGTGGCTTTCCTCGAGTACCATTGATGCGCAGTAGATTACTTCGAGTAGTATGGATGCGCAGTGGCTTTTCTCGATATTATAGATGTGCAGTAGGTTACCGCAAGTTGTATGGATGCGCAGTGGGTTTCCTCGAGTCAAATGGATGCGCAGTGGCTTTTCTCGAGCACTATAGATGCGCAGTAGGTTACCTCAAGTTGTATGTGGGTTACTTCGAGTAATATGGATGCGAAGAAATTGCTTGAAGTCGTGGAGTGCAAATATAGTATTTTCGTTGTAAGAGACTTGGATAGGAAGTCTGGATGTGGAAATAGTGATTCCTTAGGCAGAGCAAATACTTATGCGTTTTTTTGCCGTAACACTAATATACAAAAAAGTAATTACTTTATTTTTACGCATAAAAAAGGAGTTAGGGGGATGAGATTTTTTTGAGGTAGGCGAAATAGATAAGAACTGATGGAGCCGGAGGATGGGGTGGTGGGCCAATTGTGGGAGGGGAAGGGGGAGGTATGGAAAAGAAAATCATTAGACCTATAACTTTTTTCCCTGTTGTGCTATTTTGAAAAACCAAAATGGAGTTTTTTCGTTATTACTTCTAGTATTTGAGTGATTAATTTTTTTTATTTTTTCAAATAAACAAACTTGTGGAGGGGAAAAACCTTTTGCATTTTTTTTTAAATTCGTTTTCGAGTACGAAGGAAAGAGTTCAGAAGAGAATTTTTTACATGTGAGGATTTATCTTTAATTTTGAAGAGTATATCGCAATCCAAACAATAGGAGGGAAGGGAAGGGGCATAATGCGTTTGTGGGAATAAAGGGTTAAGTAAAAGGACCTTAATATTCGGCAATATAGATCTTTTTTCCACCTTAATATTTTATCAATCTACCCTTTATCAAATATTAAACTTATAAATAATGATTTAACATCATTACGAGTTTTTGTGTCTATTGGATTTATAAAACTATTATTTTCCGTTTAACTCGCTCTAACTCGAAAACGGAACAACGGATTACTCTTAAATGTTCATCATGCTATCACTATATATTTGTTAACAAAATATGTTAATATGTAGGTCAAATTTTAATAAGTGTAGAAAGCATTATTTTTACTTCCACATCCAGTGGAAGTATAGTAACGACAAAAATTTTTTTTTTAATTTTTATTGTTCAAATAGGCTTAGAATGTCATAAAACGTCGAGATTTTAAGTTTGAGCGAGAAAAAAATGTCTGTCTGTCTGTCGGTCTGTCTGTAACATTTTTTTGTGCGCACGTTTACTCTGGAACTGTTTGAGATATTAACTTGAAATTTGGTACACATATGTACTTTAATGAGATCTAGAACTAGATTATATTTTCATCTTGTTCCGTCGAAGGGTTGGGGGGTAAATTGGGGCAAATTTGGGGTAAATAGGTAGATCAAGCAGGTAAGAGTCCATATAATTGGTATTTAGTATATACGAGAGAAGCTGAGGTCTCAAAAAAAATTTTAGCATTAGCCACCCCCATTACCACCCCCACCCCATTAGTAAAGAGGATGAAAAAAATGTGATTTAGTGTGTGTACAAGAACCAAAAACCTCAAAATATTCTTTTACTTCATTCACCACCACTACCACCTCCATCACCACCCCCACCCCACTACCGATAAGGGGTATCGTTTTTGGGGTAGAGGATTTCAAATATTGTGTTATTAAAGTTCCATAAACAATTGTTTCCACATACAAAATTTTTTCGTTGTGGAAGTAGATGTGGAAGTAGTGATTCCTTGGGCAGCGGTTTTTTTCTAAGGCTACGTCGAAAATTTGCATTCTCAAATATATCATGCTGGAAACTTTTTTATCTTTCGAAATAGATACCAAGTGTATCGAGAAGAAACTAAGATAAAAGATGGATGTAACTTTTTTATTTGATACTTTTCTTTCTAAGATTAGCAGTTTTCGAGAAAATTACAAATAAATGATTGTTGTCCAGATGCTGCAATTAATTGCTATTAGATTTCCACGTTCTTTATGATTTCTTTGTTATTAAATAAGTTTTGCATATATTCCCTCTTCAATCTCTAAAAGTGTCATTTTTTCACGGTTGGTGAAAGTTGTTAAGAAAAATTGTTCCAAATTAAAATCTGAATAAAAAAGTTTAATACATCTTTTTACTTAAAGCTAAAAATAAAGGCGGTACATAAAAAATATAAAAAAGTTACTTTTTATTTATAATTTAAAAATTTTTCGACTAAATAATTACTGTTACAAAAAAGTGTTAAGAAATATATTCTACATTAAAATTTGAATAAAAACACTTTTTACAATATGTTTACCTAACATTAAAAATAAAGCCGCTACACGGAGAAATACTAGAAAATGATTTTATGTATATTTTACAATCTAAAGCAATAATTATAATGTTCTTGTTGAGTATTCCTTTACGAGAAACTAAAGGCACATTATTTTTCAACCTAAAAATAATTTAATAAAAATAGGTAAAGATTTTTTTAGTTAGACTTACATACCTTTTTTTTAAGTTAGTTGAATTCTCCTTTACAACCTTTACAATTTGTGCAAAAGAACGTGCATTACAAGTCGGCTTTTTTACAACCACATTTGGTTTCAGTGTATCCTTTTTTTGAACTACATTGAATTAATTGTCTAAGGGCTTTAGATACCTCAGGAAGTGTTGACCATTTTGGCACCGAAACATTTTCGGACAGGCACCATCCCCATTTTTCAAGATTAGGCAAAATCAAATTTGATGTCAGAGGCTGTCCCCAAATGTGCGCACTTTGGAAGCTAGCCCGTAAAATGTGTTGCTTTAAAGCATCCATAATTTTTACTTTTAGAAAAAAACTTATGGAAACTTTCTTTTTCAAAATTTCATGACGAACAATTTTTTTTAATAACTTTTTTTTATAAAATCAATAGTTTAGCAAGAAACGTCGATCTATTAATTTTTTTTAAAACATCCGCCATCTTAAAACTGGACGCCATTTTGATTTGGCGCAGCTCGGAAAAATAGTCGTTTTAATAACAGAACTCATCAGTACCAAATTACAAAATTGTTTCACTACCTAATAGCCGTTTTCTAAAGAGTTTTACTCTGTTTGCCGCCTTGCTAAAATGCTACTTTACTCTCATGTAATCTTTTCGGTAGATAGTAAAAAAAAATTGTAAACACTCTTGATGTTAAGTATAGAAAATTGGCACTATTTTAAAATTCATTAGTTCCAAGAAGCAGTATAGTAACTATATTTATTTTTAATAATTTATATTCCAGTAAAGAATACTTATGTTTTATAAGATTTCGCAAACAGCAGAAAGAACAATGTATGAAAAAACTAAATACAATCTATCTAAGAAAATATTAATTTCAATTTTCAATTCTTTGCATTATTTTGATCATCTACTTCTGGAGATGCTGAAATTAAGAAGACCTAAAATTTATTCATTTACAAAATAACTATCTATTCAATCAATAATGAAAATCTAATTAAAATATCAATTTTGAATCTTTGTAATTCTCTGACAACCTACATCTTTTTATGCTAGAGACAAAGACAAAAATCTATCTTAAAGTTTTTAATACAAGAGGACTTCAATTTTTATATATAAAAAAATTGAATTCCTGTTTGAAATATCTTGAGTGGCTTTATGTCTTTCTGATGAGGATCAAAACAAGGGCGAAAAATGGATTTTAAAGGCTATGCTGCGAAGAAGAATTTTAGAATAATATTTTAATTTTTCCAGGTAAGTTCTGTTCTATTCAAAACTAGAAGTAGATTATCAAAAAGATGTAAGGAATTGAAAATTGAAATTAATATTTTCTTAGATTGTATTTAGTATTTTCTGCTGTTTGCGAAGTCCCATAAAAAATGTTTTTTACTGCAACTATAAGCAAATTAAATTATTTATTTTAATACTTACATGTATTTTCTACTTTTTACTGCCTTAAAAAAATAAGTTTGTTTTATTTTTTATTTTACAGTTTCTATTTAAATCTAATTTTTCTTTTTTACCAAGTGCTTCAGTATGCCCTTTCACAATTGGTTACACAATTCTAATTCAGTTATATGTTATTTAAATATATCGTTTGTAATATATAAATATTTATAAATAGTTAGATTTGTTAAAACAAAGCAACTGTGAATTATTAAGAAAATATAAATACAAAGAAACATCTCAGATCATGCTATCATGGCGAGCAGTGTATTATGCAGTTGCTTGGCTAATAATTCGTTTTATGGTCTACAAATATCTCGAGATAGTCCGAAAGGCCACGCCCATCATCCGTATCTCCCTTCACCCCACTTCCACACAGGTGAAACTATATTACTGGCATTTCTCGATCTTAAGAGTAATAGCAATTATTTAAAAGTTTTAAAAATTGTACTATGTTTAATATCTTAATTATTTATAGTAAATCGAAAATATATATATTTCCCTCTCACTCTGCAAAATCCTATCCTTACTGTTAAATAATTACTTCCACATCCAGTATAGTAACGAAAAGAAAAAAAAAATTGAAAATTTTTATTGTTCAAATAGGCTTAGAATGTCATGAAACGTCGAGATTTTAAGTTTGAGTGAAAAAAATGTTCTGTCTGTCTGACGGTTTGTCTGTAACCTTTTTTTTGTACTCACGATTACTCTGGAACTGTTTAAGATATTGACTTGAAATTTGGTACACGTATGTATTTTAACGTGATCTGGAACTATATTATATTTTCATCTTATTCCGTTGAGGTAAATGGGGTGTAAATAGATAAATCAAGCAGATAAGAGTCATTGAAATTGGTATTTAGTATATAGTATTGGACAAGAACCAGAAACCTCAAAATATTTTTTTACTTCATCCACACCACCCCCACCCTACTACTGATGTGGGACATTATATTATTAAAGTTCCATAAGCAATTATTTCCACACACAAATATTTTTCGTTATGACAGTCTTGGATAGGGGAAAGAAAATTATTCAACCCTCTATAACTTTTTTCCCTGTTGTGCGATTTTGAAAAACCAAAGTGGAATTTATTATTTATTTGACTTTAATTTTTTTCAAATAAACAAACTTGTGGGAGGGGAGAAACTTTTTTTCAAATGCGTTTTTCTTGTACGAATGAAAGGGTTCAGAGGAGAATTTGTTTTACAGGTAAGTGAGGAGTTTTTAAATTTCTATTTAAAACAAAAAATATCGCAAGCAATAGGAGGGAGGGGTCATAATCCGTTTGCGGAATAAACGGTTAAAGATAAAGGATAGGGACTTCGGACTTTGAAATGCGGCAATATAAATCTTTTTTTTCCATATTGATATTTTATCAATCTACCCATTATCAAATACTAAACTGTCGAAGCGGCAGTTTATAAATAAGTTGCGCTATTACTATAGCGTACACATTGCACAAACCTTAGATTCGGACGAGTACTTTAATAACTAAGTTGGCATTATAACATTATAACTTTAAAAATGCTTAAAACAAACAATTTGTTTTTTAACAAAATCGATAGGTAAATAGAAACTTATTAATCATTTAAAATCTAAAAAATTGTTTTCCAATTTGTTTAGATTTGTAATTGAATAGAACTTTTGTTAAATGCTATTTCCTATATTCATATATTTAACTAATACATATATATTTCATAACAATATAATATTCAAAAGTAGACATGATTTTGAACTAATAGCAAATTGTTTCGAGTGAAGCGGTTTCACTGTAATGATTTCACTTCTAATCTGTCGATCTAATATTTTCTCCATTATCTTAAGGAGAAAAGAGGTTAAGCTGATGGGGCGATAAGATTTTGGCTCGTCTGGTGGACGTCTGCCTATCTTTGGGATAAACGCCACCTTAACTTCCCTCCAAGCTTGGGGAATATACCCAAGAGTGTAGCTTGCTATGAATATGCTTCTCAGGCATGGGATAAGTTCCTCAATTCCATGTTGAAGCAGGGCAGGAAAAATACCGTCCCTGCCCGGTGATTTAAAGGTCGATACCGCCCATTTAATTCTACTAGGGGTGAATATTTTTCCAGCTAGCCTTTTCCCTTCCCTGGTAGGACGATGTGCATCCTCTTCCAGGGAGGCCTGTGGAAGTTCACCTTCGATTACATGGGAGCCAGGGAAGTGAGTACCTAAAAGTACTCTTATGTTTTCCTGCTGACTCTCTGTATGTTGACCATCGGGCTTTTTGAGTAGCCCTATTCCATTTGAGTGGTCTTTTGCAAGGACTTTTTGGAGACGGACTGCTGAACTGTCTCCATGATCTTCTTTTAGACCTTCTCAATTCTTTGTTGTACTCCGTGAGGGCTTTTTTATAGTCCTCCCAGTTTTCAGACCTTTTGGTTCTATTGAAAGCTTTTCTGGTCTCAGCCTTAAGGCGGCTGAGATCCCTATTCCACCAAGGCACGTCTCTTTGGACCGCCTTTTGTTTCACAGGGCAGCTATTTTCATAACACGAGGTCATGAGGTTTTGTAATTGATATGACGTTATATCTAAATCCTCTATTGTGACGATGGAGTGTGCGACACCTTCAACTTCCGACTTTAAGAGCTCTTTATAAACACTCCAGTCGGTCAGTCTAGGTATTCTACACTCCTCGATGTTTGTTACAGACGCCTCCAAGTCGAACCGAATGTGCCTATGGTTCGACATTGAGGGCTCATCTGTAACATGCCAGTTTTTTATGGAGTCAGTTATAAATGGATCCGCCAGAGTTACGTCTAGAACCTTTCGTCTAACCGCATTTATAAAGGTGGTTCATTACCTTTATTGATAATGTCGATATTATTTGCAGACAAGTATTCAAAAAGGTACTCTAGTATTATTGTTTGTGCTGCCCCACATATGATGGTGCGCATTGGCGTCGCTACCGATGTTGTAGTGTTTGTTTCTCCTCTTGCACCAGTTGATGAGGCTCTTAACTTCCTCTGGAGGTGGACTTCGGTGTTCACCTGGAAAGTAGGCCGAGGCCACTATGATCTGCCTTTTTCCTCTTTCCGTAGGCACGTCCACCGCTGCTGCAACTAACTCTCTTGTTATAAACTCTGAAAGGAGAACAAAATTAGTGTTTTTATCGAACAGCAAAGCTGCTCTAGGGTTTTCATGCAATGTAGAATAAATTAACTTACATGATTGTGTGGGGAGTCCTTTGATATGTCCTCCAAATACCCAGGGCTCTTGGATTAGCCTTATGTTGATTTTCCCCCTAATAAAACTCCTGCTAAGCACGCTCGAGGCTGCTTTTGCATGGTGGAGATTTATTTGGAGGCACTTCAAATTGTTGGGGCTCATTTTGGCGGCTTGGGGCCCTTTTGGTGGCCCTTTTTGCCTGTCCCCTTGCCCTTACCTGTGTAAGGCTTGACATTAGACCCTGGTACACCTTCCGGCAAGGCACTGTTATTACCTTCATCCTCGGGCTTACCTGTGGGTCCGCTGGAATCTTCCCTAGGATCGTCCTGTTTTTCAGGTGTTTTCCTTTGGGAAGTGCCAGCTTGGTCTTGGGCTTTCTTAGGATTTTTGCTCCTCGTCTTCAGCTGTAGCTGACTGAACTTGTAGCTAATCCTATAGCCCTTCTTTTTTAGTTTCTCGACAGACTGTAAGTCTGCCGATAAAATTAATTCTACTGAGGAGGCCTTTGGTTTCCCTTCTGAGCACCCTCCAGTTGGAACAGTTGAGGCCTAAATTTTGTACCTCAAAAAGCTTCAGGATTTTCTCGTTCGAGTAGTCCTGACTGCCAGGTGGTAGATGCGCCACCAGGATTTCTGTGTGAGGCATTTCTGCCTCTTCAGCGATCCTCAGTGACGCATTTTCCCAAGGCTTTGGCTTACTTATTATGCTTTTTAGCCACTGAATTGTGGCTTTATCAGCACAAATGAGCGCCAGCCAACCTGGCCTGAAATGAGAGCTATAGAACTGAGGCGCTATGGTAGCCTCTTTGTTCAACTCTAGCATTTTGTCCAGGAGTGCTTCCTGGATTATATTCATCTGCTCCACATTCAACAGTTCTTCTGGGAAGTTGGTATAGAGAATTCCAACCCTGGTGCCCCCAGCAACTTGGTTGTAGGAGGGCCTTGTGGCAGGAGTAGAGGGCCCTGGTGTAGCCCTTTCTTTTGTTTTTGTCCGCTTGTGCGGATTTCCTTCTGGGGTGTTTTCCTCTGAACGGACCCTTTTCGGTCCTTTTCCAGAGCTTGTAGCCCCTGTATTTAAAGGCTTCGAAGCCTGTAGCCGGGCTTCGTCTTTAGGCACGCCTTTTGCCAACAGGTATTTGAACCTTTTCCTTGTGGCTTCGCCCAACTTTACCTTTGGCTCCTGAAGTTTTAGAGCCTGTAGGGTTTGGTCGAGTTCGTCACCACTGCTTTGGAGGAGAGCTTCCTCTGATTGGTCAGGGCCTAGAATGCCCTGTTCCGTAGGCTCTGCAGCCTTTGTTGGTACAATTGGGGGTGTACTAGCCCCTTGGTTTTGATTGTCACTGGTCTCCATATTAGTCCCACGAGTAGCGGAGGAAGAGTAGTTTACCTGAGGCAGTGCCCCGCATACCCCAGGCAGACATTTGTTTAAACCAGGGTACGTCAGGTGCCCTGGAGTCTGCATAATCTCGACTAAGCTTCCCCTTAACCATGCAGTCCTCGGCTTATGCTGTTGCACCTTGACTTGGGGGGGGGAGTTTTATTGTGGCTCCCATCCACTTGGTCGGCTGGTTAAAGCAGACCCCCACGTAGAGCAAGTATTCCTCAGCAACCACCCACTTGCTCTACACGGTTTATACCAGGTAGTTCCCGCGTGCCCGACCCATCAGATCCTGAAAGATCAGATGCCCCCGGCACCCAAGGACTGTGCCCCTGCCTCCACGCTCTTGGTCCTGGTATAGCTTCAGGACGTAGGGTTCGCTACCTCCCTTCCTGCAGGTTGTGCAGGCCTGAACGGAGCTTGTTGCGTCCTGTGATACCCATCTACAGTTGCAGACCAATATCACAGGGCGTCAGTACCGGTGCGTGAACCCCAAGCTCATGCCGGCATTTACTTCCCCCGTCACTTATCGTGAAGGGGAAAATAAGTCCGTTAGGTTCCTAGACTAGACTTAGTTTTAGTTGTTAGTTAAAAAAAAAACCATAGCCATGCTAACGTTGTTTTTGGTGGGCGGTATGTTTCGTGTTCGCGAACTAGATATTTAAAAAAAGGAAACTGCACCACTTTATTGAGCATGACAGGCGTATCGACCAATGGAATGCCTTGCTGCCAAAAACCCAGCGTCCTAGAGAGACTGCGAGTCTAAAGTTCAGTTCGTCTTGAAAACTCATGATGTGTGGTCATGTAGTCAACATTGTGTACTGCTAGTTCAGCAAGCTTAAGTCAATCGATCCAGATTTAGTTCCCTATAACTAAATCTGTGGTGTGGAACAATTATCCAGCCAATTACCGAAAACACAGCTCTAGAGCTCCTCGACCTGTGGACAATTTGTCGCCGACGGAACCCTTGGCGTCCGGGACACTTTCATACAAAAAGTAAGGGATTACAAGGTAGGTCACACATGCTTTCCTGTTAGCTCAAATAGGTGGTCTTCGTTATTGTTATACTTTAGAAATTGAGAAGATAATTCAATAAACCTGTACCTTGTTTTCTACCACAATGTTTTATTTACAAGCATTCATTTAATTCATTGCAAGCAAGCGAATATTTTAAAAAAACTCCTTCACAGCGGCCCGAGGGTCTTGACAATATTTGCTGCAAAAAACTTTGACCTTCAATATCTTGGGTAGCCATGTTGGGATTTTTGGGATTTTTGAGATTTTTGTGGATTTGGATTTGGGACACCTCAAAGAACGTCTGTGCAAAAATTCAGATTACTAGTTTTATCCAGGTTTCCTCATTTTTTTTGTCTAATTTCCCTGCAGTATTTATAAGATTTCATTTTCAACTTCTACATGTTTCTATGATTTTTTTTTATGAAGAAAGGTTGTTGTTTAACCAAAATTTGTAACAACCCGATTTATAAATTTTTGTTTTGTCTTTTTTCATAATTACTTCCACATCCAGTGGGAGTATGACAAAAAAATGTTTGAAAATTTTTATTGTTCAAATAGGCTTAGAATGTCATGAAACGTCGAAATTTTAAATTTGAGCGAAAAAAAATTTCTGTCTGTCGGTCTGTAACTTTTTTGTGCGCACGTTTACTCTGGAACCGTTTAAGATATTGACTTGAAATTTGGTACACGTATGTACTTTAACGGGATCTGGAACTAGATTATATTTTCATCTCATTCCGTCAAAGAGTTGTGGGGTAAATAGGTAAATCAAGCAGATAAGAGTCCATAAAATTGGTATTTAGTGTAAACCAGAGAAGCTAAGATTTCAAAAAATTTTTTGGCATTAGCCACCCCTGCCCCATTATTAAAGGTGATGAAAGAAAAATTGTGATTTAGTGTGTGTACAAGAACCAAAATCCTCAAAATATTTTTTTACTTCATCCACCCTCACTACCACCTCCCCTATCACCACCCCCACCCCACTACCGTGTGGGATATCATTTTATGGGTTTTTTTGGGGTAGACGATTTCAAATATATTATTATAGTTCTATAAACAATTAATTCCACATACGAAATTTTTTTGTTATGAGAAACTTGGATAGAAAATCTGGATGTGGAAGTAGTGATTCCTTGGGTAGCGGTTTTTTTTATCATATTCAAGTGGTTATAGTGGTTATAGAAGACTTTGTAATTAGGGTAAATTAACATGGTTGATCCCGTTTCAAAGAAAGCTGAATAAGCTTTATTTTGCAACAGAAATTTATTTAAAAAAAGTTTACAAGTTTTTTGCTACAATGCAATTTGAAGAAATAAATTCGCAATTTCTATTTTCATAAAAACACACTTTTCTATTAACAAATAACCATAAATTGGTCTAAAAAACAAATTGTAGGGAATTAAATTATCTTTCAATATTGTTAATCAACAAGAACTCGCGTTGAAATTTGACTTTTGGAGAGTAGTGAAAGAAACAGCAAACCTTAAAAAATTATATCTCGGCCAAACTTTGACCGAATTTGATGGGACTTGTTTCAAATTCAAGGTAATTTTACTTCCACATCCAGTGGACCTGTATAGTGATGCAAAAAAAATTGAAAATTTCTGTCTGTCGGTTGGTCTGTCTGTAACTTTTTTGTGCGCACGATTACTCTGGAACCGTTTAAGATGTTGACTTGAAATTTGGTACACGTATGTATTTTAACGAGATCTGGAACTAGATTATATTTTGATCCGTTGAGGTGTAAATTAGGGTAAATAGGTAAATCAAGCAAGTAAGGGTCCATAAAATTGGTATTCAGAATATATAAGAGAAGCTGTCTCAAAAAATTTGTTGGCATTAGCCACCCCCACCTCGTTATTAAAGAGGGTGAAAAAAGTAAAATTGTGATTTAGTGTGTGTACCAGAACCAAAGACCTCAAAAATTTACTTCATCCACCTCCACTATCACCCCCTTCCACCACCCCCACCTCCACTACCAATGTGGCATATCATTTTATCAAGGAATTTCACAAAGTGGCGAGAAAGCCAGGGAATTTCATTAATTATCTGGAAATTAGGTTCAAATACCACTTGCTGATTATTATTATCCGACACAACAATATAATATTAATTATTAGTAGTAGTAGTACAAAGCTTTATTGAAAATTCCAAGCCTGTATTCATTATATTATATTTACAATACTTATTAATTTAAAACAAATTACTACATCATATGTTTATAAGGTTTAAAAAAAAAAGAAACTAGTAATAAAATATAATATTATGAGTGTATTTTATACCATTGTTGATTACTTAATAACTTGAGGGATTCGTAGATTGTTTGGGTAGGGAATACTCTTTTGGGTGGGATGTTGGGATTTGTTGGGTAATTTAAAGGATTTATTAATTCGATGTTAGATGAATTGCTTGAGAATTTTTTTGAGTCTTTGGAATCGGGAGAGTATAGATTCAATTTTGGTTTTTTGGTAAAGAAGGTTATTAGAGAGATTGTGCAAGGGATTATTGGGATGCCTAATTTTCGTGATTTTCCTCAGACTACTTCTTTCCTATACTTTGATGTTATTTAAGGCTGGCTTTCGACATTTCCAAATAGAATGAAGCCATATTCCAGTATGGGTCGGCAAATCATTTTGTATATATTACATGCCTTCATTTTTAAATGTAAGGAATCTAAAGTGTTTAGTTCTTGATACAACACTTTGTTTACACCATTTTATGTGCGACTTAAAATTTAGCTTGCTGTCAATATTGATACCTAGGTATTTGCAAGATTGAGAAGGTCGGAGTATCTGTTGAAGTAGATTAATTGATGGAGAATTATCTGTAACTCTATGGTTAAATATAATCAGATGACATTTATTTGGATTTGGAATAGAGCGCCATTTCTTCATCCAGGATATTGTATTATCTGAGAGTTGCTGTAGTTTTTCAATGGTTTCTCTCAAAGATAGATAGATAGATAGATAGATAGATAGATAGATAATCTTTATTTCTCCATTGAAAAAAATATACATATATGCATACAAGAAACAATGCAGAAAAGGTAAAAAAAAAGTACATGTAAATATAATATAATAGGTAATAAGCTTAAAAGGTAATTATAAAAAAACAGAAAGTTAACTAAACAAAAAGTAATTAACTATTTAAAAATTCAGTTGTATGGCAGTTCTTATCTAGTAAAAATTTTTTTAATTTTGATTTAAAGATATGTATACTTGCAGAGACTTTAATATCTTCGGGTAAATTATTGTAAAATTTCAGCCTTGGTAAATAAAACTCTTTTGAAAAGAACTTGTTCTATGAGAATTGGGTAGTAAAAGATCTCTGTGTCTGGTTTCATATGAATGGTTGACTTGATTACTAATAAGTCTGAAGTTATTTTTGTATACATATGTACAAACTTCACAAATATATTGACCAGCAACAGTTAAAATTTTCAGAGATTTGAAGGCATTACGACATGATTCTTTATAATCCAAGTTTAATAAAATACGTATTGCATATTTTTGTAAAACGAATACCACGTTTACACTACTACTGTTCCCCCAATTTACAATTCCATACGTTAGATGTGAGTGAAAATTGGCATAATACAAAGTTTTGAGAACATCCTGACTACAGTGCTTAGACATAAATTTAAGAGCATAACAGCTGGTCCTTAATTTCATGCAAAGATTATCTACATGTTGATACCATTGCATATGCCGATCAAAAAGTAATACCAAGTATTTTGCTGGCATCATTTGTTTTTATTGGATGGTCAGTACCATCGAAAAGGGTAATGTCTTCAATATTACTTCTTAGTGAAAATTGGGTAGAGACAGTCTTTGATTTATTTAAGATTAAATTATTTTCTTTGGCCCAACATATTATTACTTCATACACTCTTTCGCATGTGACCTTTGTTTCATTTAAATTATTACCAGTGACTAGGATATTGGTATCGTCAGCATAGCAAATCACATGCACATTTGGAATTCTCTCTAGGTGGGTAATTAAGTCATTAGCAAATAATATATAAAGAAGGGGACCAAGAATTGAGCCTTGTGGAACTCCTTGCCTGACAATGCAAGTACTGCTTTCTACTCCACTAGGCAATTTGACAATTTGCATCCTATTCTCCAGATAAGAGGAAAAGATTTGCAGGGCAGTTCCACGGACGCCATATCTAGCTAGTTTAAATTCAAGCAATTGGTGATCAACCAAGTCAAAAGCTCTCGAAAAATCCACAAAAAGACCAACAACATATTTCTTTTTGTCAAGCGCATTGATAATTAAATTATGAAAGTTACATAGGGCCGTTTCAGTGCTCTTGTTTGCAGTAAAGCCATGTTGTGAAGGAGAAAGCAATGTATTAAATTTTAAAAAACTTAATAGTTGGTCCTGGAGATGGAGTTCCAGAAGTTTAGAAAAACTGCTAAGTAAACTAATGGCTCTATAGTTACTGTATTCATTTGGATCCCCCTTCTTATAAAGAGGATGTACTATTGCTAGTTTAAATCTGTCTGGAAAAGTGCCCTTTTCTGTGGATAAATTTATAATGTGAACTAGTGGTTTACAAATGACCTATTTACATTTTTTTATTAAATTGTTAGAGATGTTGTCATAGCTACTCTAGTTTGAAAGATTTCCCATAGGAGACCAGGCAATTATCGTCAGCAAATTGTAGCATATATGCATTATGGTCAACATTCCGTGGATGTTCCAGATTTTAATTATATATGTCATAGCAGAAAATATTGTAGAGTTGTGGAGAAAGGGGAGAACCCTGTGATAAACCTTGTTTAAGAGTAAATGGAGTGGACAATTTGTTTTTAACTTGGACTTGAAGAGAACGGTTTGAAAGATGGTGTTTTAAAATCCATATGGTAAAGTCTGGGCACCGAATTTGATGTAATTTATACAGAAGTCCGTGGTGCCAACCACTGTCGAAGGCTTTGTTTATATCAAGAAAGATGGCAGCCGACTTGTTTCCTAATTTATTGTTGGTTTGGACATTATTGGTTAATACTATCAGGGGGTGCATTGTGGATGTCTGAA
Source organism: Rutpela maculata (assembly GCA_936432065.2). Lineage (NCBI taxonomy): Eukaryota > Metazoa > Arthropoda > Insecta > Coleoptera > Cerambycidae > Rutpela > Rutpela maculata. The sequence continues at coordinate 77,904,404 of OW386290.2, forward strand.
ATCAAACTGATAGTTGGGTATGTAATTACCGACAGATGCTTCTATTCTTTTTTTAATGATCTTCAAAATTTTTCCCGATTACTGGTAACAAGATAATGGGTCGATAGTTGGCTATGTTAGAATGATCAAGATTTGTCTTTGGTATTGTAATCACATTACCCTTTTTCCATTCTGGAGAAAAAAATGAGTTCATTAAGCAATAGTTGTTTATTTATGCATTATTTCTTCGTGTATATCTGCGTTTAGTTTTTTTAATATACGGTATGATATATTGTCATATCCGGGTGTAGTGTTCTTTTTTGTTAAGGTTGCAGCGTAGTACTCATCTGCGTCTATAGGAGGAATATCTTCAAAATGCCTTTCTTCGAAATATGAGTTATACCAATCATCGACTTCAATCTGGTGATTTGCAAATGTGTCTGCAATTTCCCGATCTGCTATTGATGTTTTATTATTTTCTATTAGAAATTGACTATATGATATTTTGATAGTTTTTTTATTTGGTTCCAGTACTTTTTTCCTTTTGACACATTTATTTCATGACACACTTCTAAGTATTGGGAAGATCTGTATTGTAGTATCAGTTTGTGGATGTTGAAACACTCCATACCCCAGTTGTATATTTATCTCTCTCTTTTGAGTGAGACAGAAAAATATACAAAGTTGGCCATTTACGTGATCGTCTAGTTTTTTAAAGTTAGGACCCAAATTTACGTTGTGCTTGTATTTTTGTTTAACCATAGATTCTTTTTATAAAGTTTGATATTACTTGTTTCTATTTACTGATCAAATTTATTTATTAATTTTGGCAACACTCAGTTATTAGATGATTTTACCTTGGTACTGTTTTATTTGACTGTACTTTATTTAATACTGATTTCACTGTAATTACAAATTGCATTTGCAATTAATTTATTTTGTCTAAAGTATTATATTCTTATTTAAAATCTCACTTATTCCTGAAAAGTAGAATATTGAAGGAAAACACAGAAAACGTTTTAATACGTTTATTTTAGACAACTGTCATATTCATTTGAAACATTGTATTATATAATTGTTGGGGCAATTGCCACAGTTTACATGAAAAAAAAGGAAAGCATTCGTTGGGACAATTGTCACATTAATCCGTCGAATAATCAGGTCAGCTATGCAAACAATAAAATAAATTGTTTACAATGACAATAGTCATTTTCCTGAAATATTTATAATGGTCGTCGTCATACGTAAAATTTGATACAGCTCGGGAAATTTCCCAATCATGATAATAATATGGTGATAAAAAGGCAATCAACAAAATCTTATCAAATTACCACGACAACTGTCGTTTTCGAAGCGTAGTGTTGTTATTGTTGTGGCTAGTTACAATTGCACTTGGCCGAGATAAATTGGTCCCATTTCGTTGTATCGTTGTTATTTGTATCTAGATGAAGTGACAACCAACAAAATCTTGTGCTTGCCTTTCGAAAATCTTCAAATTTAAAACTGATAAAAAAAAAAGAGCTGTGTTCAAATCTTATCATATGTAAATGATAACTTGGTGAGGTTTAAACGCAGAGATGGCAATTAAGAATCCTTAAATGCAAATGCTGAAGACTAATAATTGCAAAGTCTGCAATAGACCATTCGCGACTGTACTAAATATTATTTACGTAGCTGAGCGGAATATTAAAACAACAATCATTGTAATAACATTTTAAAAACCCAAAGGAAAGTTTCCATTAATTAAACTACTAAAATAGTTGCAAATCACAATCGTGAGTTAATAATAATAATAATAATAATAATTAATTTATTCATCACATAAAATTTCACATACATGTAGTACAAAATTTATCGGACGAGTCAAATGATTTAAAAACAACATAAATACAGATATAGTATAGAGATAAACAGTATGAGTAATTAATTGTATAAAATAAGTCATTGTATAAGATATGTAATTGTATAAAACAGCCAATTATAAAATATGTAACAAACAAGAAACGTTGAACATCATTGCATTTCCAGATATTCGGCAAGGGAGTAAAATGCCATATTTAACAAATAGTTATGTAGTGTCACTTTAAATTTGTTGAAGTTATCAATTACTCCAAACAGAGATATGAACTTATTATAGCAGATAATACCTTGGTATACGTGGGAGTTTTGGCCAACAGAAAGTCTCGAAAATGGTAGATGTAAATTATTTTTATTGCGTGTGTCATGGGCATGTACTGACCTATTTCTAGTTAATAAATGTTCATGCTTCTTTGTATTTAAGATCAACAAATAAATGTACAGGGATGGAAGAGTGAGAATACCGAGATTTTTAAATATTTCTCTGCAGTGAGTTCGGGGATGTACTCCGACCATACAGCGTATAGTTTTTTTCTGCATTATAAATACCTTCTCAAAATGGGCCGATGATCCCCAGAATATAAGTCCATAGGACAGAATTGATTGAACAAGGCCAAAATAGGCCAATCTTAATATTTCTGCCGTAACAGTGTTACGTAGCTGTCTTATCAAAAAACAAGTTGAGCCCAATTTATAAATTGTGTGGTTAATGTGTTTTTCCCAGGTCATCTTTTGATCTAGGGTCACCCCCAAGAACTTTGTGAAATCAACATGCTCAACAGAGAGATGATTCATTTTTATGAGAACACTATAGTCGTGGTTTGCAGTTTTAGGTAAAAATGACATATATATGGTTTTACTTATATTAACTAACAGACCATGACTTACACAAAACTTATGAAATTCATCAGCACAGGTATTGGCCTTTTCAACAGCTAGATCGATAGAATCATCCGTTATACAAAAGTTACTGTCATCTGCATAGAGTACTTTCAGATTAGGACTAGTGCACGATTGGGATATGTCATTCATGAATATTATGAAAAATAAAGGACCTAATACCGAACCTTGTGGTACACCCACGGTTACGTCCTTTGGATCCGATTTAACATTATCAATAACTACAATCTGCTTTCTCTCACTTAGATAACTGGACACCCATTCATTTGCGACACCACGCACCCCAATTCTGGCTAGTTTTTCTAAAAGCAGTTTGTGATCCACTGTGTCAAATGCTCGACTTAAGTCGAAAAATAGCGTTATTGGGTATGTTTTATTATTTAGTGATTCATAAATAAAGTTGCAGACCTCCGAGATGGCAGTGTGGGTTGATTTGTGTTTTCTGAAGCCATTTTGAAATGATGCTAATAGGTTGTTTGACTCTAGGAAATTACTTAATCTATTATTATAACTGATATCAAAAATTTTTGCTAATTGGCTCTGTAGGCATATGTTTCTATAGTTACTCATTTCAATAATTGATCCTTTGTTTTTGAATACTGGTACAGACTTGGACAGTTTTAAGAAATCAGGATATTGACCAGATTTAAAGGATTCATTTACTAAATAAGATAGTGGAGAACAGATAATGTCAGATACTGCTGTTAGAATTTTCCCATTAATTTCATCTATACCTGGTGTTGGTTTAATAGTACTTTTGTCTAATATTGTTTTTATTTCCTGAGGGGTTGTCGGGTATAAGTAGAAAGATTTATCAACATATGGGGAGAGAATTATGTGATTATAGTTTGGCTTAGGACATGCAATATCTATAAAAAACTCATTGAAATTGTTACACATTTGTTGCCTATCTGAAATTATTTCGTTATTCTTAGTTATAATTTCTTGTGGGTGATTTTTATTGTTGGAATCATTTTTTATTTCATTAATTATACGCCAACTTTCTTTTGGTAAATTTGAGGTGTTGGCTAGTCTATCATTATTATAACTAATTTTTGATTGTTTGATTTTTTCATTATAGATCATTTTTAGTTCTTTATATCTTGTTCGTATAATTTCGTTATTGTTAGATTTATATAGTTTCGACATTTCACAGAGCGTTTGATGCAATTCCTTAAGTTCTTGTGTAAACCATTTTTTATTATTACCATTATTATTCCCATTTATCCTAATTTTCTTAAATGGGAAAGCATTGTTATAGTGGAAGATTAACGTTGAGAAAAACTCATTAAATTTACTGTTAAACTGATTAGCACCATACATCTCATTCCACTGCTCATTTTTTAATATGGTTTTAAAGGTATCTATATTGCTATTAGAGGTATCTCGCTTATATATAACCTTACTACTACACAAAGGCATCATTGGTAATTCGATTGTAAAATTACTTACTTGCATTGTGTGATCGGATAAATAAGTTTTAATTAATTTGAATACTAAAAATGCATACTTTTAAATAAATAAACTATTATCAAAGTACCACAATGAAAACCTAAACGCAAATTACTTTTGAGTTGACTTCGCAGATTATAGAGTCGTAAATTTTAATTAGGAGAAGAAAAAAAACGATTAACGTTGTCATTATGTTAAATTTAGTAAATTTAGAAAAATAGAAATTCGAGTTTAATATCATATTAAAGTGAATGGACAAACCAAAAATGACGTCTCGCATATGATAAAATAATTTTTTATACTTATTGTTTGATATACTGTGAGATCTCCAGTTAAATCTCCCCCAGCTCCCATAGTAGCGTCGGCCCATCTTAAGAGCGAACTTGAAAGTACACAGTGCTAATGAAGTTAACTAACATTTGCCTTCTCCCGTAGGACGGGCGAGTGATCCACGGTAGGCACCTCACGGTCTAGCCAAGAGCAACCCCAGAGGGTTATACTCTTACAGACAATGAATTACCCACTCAAAGCACTCGTCGTTCTGTGCGGAGATTGAAAAAGCCAGTAAACCTTTTTATTTCAACGGTCCCTGCCTCGTCGTTCAGCTTTCACAGATTCGTAAGAAAATCTGTATAAAAACGAAATCATATAGGATGACCCGCACTACGCAACCATCTAGTGACGGCCCGCAAATACGTACCATCTGACGATGGTCGCACTACGTACCACCTTTGGGGGTGGCCGCACGGCTGAACTCAAACAAAAGCAGATACCGGAGTAATTAATACTGCCAGCAAGTGTACTCTCGAAGAGCAGGTCAATAATAGACAAATTTGTTTCCCCGGAACCGCGCTTATATAGGATTTTAAAATAGGGACAAAAATTCTCAAACTGAAAGGGTGAGAAGGACAGTAAACCAAGCGAGCTTCGCGATCTACGTAATATTTGTCACGTATGCATCTAACGCTCGGCCAGCCCTTCGGTTATCTAAATTACCCATTAGTAAGAAATTTCGAACTTAAGTCTTTAATGAATATGGCTTTCTATCGTTTACGTTGATGATCTTTCTGTTTATGTAACACATTCTTTTAGCCTATACGTTTGTGAGAACCTCAACTTTTGCGTCGAAATAAACCCTGTTAAAACTGAACACAATATTATACAGAAAATAATATTTCTGTATTTAAGTAAATTATGCATGAAATTGATTTAATTGTTATCGTAAAATATTTAATTTTGATTGGAATTGTTTTAAAGTTCTGAAATATGTAAATTCTATTTAAAATTTAGAAAATTAATTTGCAAATACGGCCTAGATACGGGGCGTTTCAGTGTCTTTGTTAAGGTCATTACATTTTCTCTTTAGAACTGGTTCATTATTGTTTTTGATTTCACGGTATAGTTGTTTTTTAATCTTGATTAATTTAATTATGAATGGCGGTAGTCTATGTGAGAAGTATTTTTTTGTGAATTTTGGTGTGTTTTCACTGAGAGTTTGACTAATAGACTGTGGGATAGTGACAGATTTTTTTAAACGTTTGGTTCCTATCTGGCCTTTTGGGAGCCTTGTGTGCCTGACTTGTACTAACCATTTTCGTGTTTATCAAACGGTTATCCAGGGCCCCTCAGCGAAAAACAGAAAAGAAAATTTCATGAAAATGAGCAATTTCAAACGTTTTGTTCCTATCTGGCGTCAAGTTAGACTTACGTTTTAAAGAAAAACATCTGATGGAAGGTTATCGCCAGACAAATTCCGTGGGCCGGAAGGCCCGAAATTTCAATCCGTAGTTGTAAGAAAAATGGTCAAAATAGATAGAAGATAGATAGATAGACTTTATTAGCAGCTTCTGCTATACAAAAAACAATACAATGTAATATAAAATGTTGATACTAACTATAATGTAGATATACTAACTTACTAACTAACTTAATGTACTTATAGAATTACCAAATATACAACAAATTTGATACCATCAACCATTTACATTCCATAACAGTTACATTTTATACTATGGTTTAAACAAATCAGACAACATACTGTAATGTATTTCAACCCCTAGAATGTAGGCAACACAGAATTCGATTAATTGATTGAATGTCTGCCTAAATATAGAGATTTGCACCTACCAGAGAAAGAACATACTAGAAGGTCTAGAGTGATGACGTATCTGTTCTAGAACCATCTGGAGAATGTGACATCATCACAGAAACTTCGAGATCTGTCATCTGTAGGTATATAAGGCATGGAATAAACCAGAGGAGAGGTTAGTGCAGTACTAATTGTCAGTTGAAATGGTCAGAGAGTAAACACAGTGATAAAGTGACTGAATAACTGAATTGTAGTACACAGTGTATTATTAGTCAAGTAAATTATTGTTGTAATTAAGTAAGTTAATAAATTAGTGTTTAGTGTTACCCTGTTGTTATAATTTCTGAACCCACGATACAGGGTGTTTACAAAAAGGGTGTAAGCACGTGACAAATTGGTGTCAGAAGCGGAATTATAACAGAAGATTTCTGGACTGTTCGAGAAGGTTTCTACAGTGTTCTTCTCAGGAATTAGTGGTGACACGGAGGATTGACTTACGGGACATTATTTAAGGACTATTTTTGGACCCAAAACTGTGAAAAAGTGCGATTTCAGGAAAGTGACAGAGACACTGAAAAAAAAAAAGACTCATTTGTGTTAGTGCGTGAAAATTATTAGAACTTTTCTATTTGGACATTAGTGGAGATTATTAAATTCTCTAAACTGGATAGTGACAAAAGACTGGATAAGACTTTTTCGTGCTGTTTTGAGATTTTTCTGGAAAGTTCCATTGACGTGATAGTTTTATTTTGCAAAAAGAAAAAGAAGAGTATGAAAGAAAACGACAAGAGGAAGAAAAGCGTCATCAAAAAGAAAAAGAAGAGTATGAAAGAAAACGACAAGAGGAAGAAAAACGGCGTCAAGAAGAAAGAGAAGAGCAAGAAAGAAGACGACGAGGAAAAAAAGCGTCGTCAAGAAGAAAGAGAAGAGCAAGAAAGAAGACGACAAGAGGAAAAAAAGCGTCGTCAAGAAGAGCAAGAAAAAAGACGACAAGAGGAAGAGAAGCTTCGTCAAAAAGAAAAAGAAGAACAAGAGAGAAGACATCAAGAAGAAAAAGAAGAGAAAGAACGACAAGAAAGACAATGTCAAGAGGAAGAGAAGCGGCGTCGAGAAGAAAAAGAACAAGAAAGACGCCAGGAAGAACTGAGGAAAATCCTGAACGAACAAATGAAAATTCAACATGATGCTATGAATTCAATCATTAACAAAATCAAGGAGGATATAAAGGCTGAAGTCAGTCAAATCAAAGAAAGATGAGTGAGGTCGAAGGAGAAGTAGAGCGACTTAAGCGACAATTGGTTGAGAAAGGAGGCCAGCTAGTAACATCGCCAGGTCCTCGGTTAAAACCTCCCTCCTTTGACGGCCTAAGCTCATGGACAACCTACAAGAGACAATTTGAGGCGGCTGCAAGTGCAAATAACTGGGATAACGAGGAGAAGGCTATGGCATTAGTTCTGGCGCTAAGGGGCCAAGCCTCAGAGTTGCTTCAGACCATCCCGGTGGAGAAACAAAGAGACTTCAAAATTTTAGAAGCTGCATTGGACTTGAGATATGGCGACCAACATCTCGCCCAAGTATACCAGGCCCAGCTAAAATCATGGGCACAAAAGGCTGGAGAAAGTTTACAAGAATTCGAGGCTGCCATAGAGAGACTGGTACACCTGGCATATCCAAGTGCTCCAAGGGAATTCCAAGAACAATTAGCTGTCGGGGCCTTTTTGGATGGCATAAGAGACGAGGAAGTCAGGCGAGTACTAAGATTATCGCGGCACCAAAGTAGCAGTGAAGCTCTGGTCCGTGCCCTTGAAGTAGAGGCTGCCTATAATGACACCCCACGGTCAGAAGTAGAAAAAACACATTCAGACAAGAAGAACCCTGACATGGACATGCATGAAATGCTAAGTAAAGTATTGGCCAAATTGGATTCCCTGGGGAGACAAGACAAACAACAAGGTGAAGCGAAACCTAACGGACGTATCCGATGCTATCAGTGCGGCAAATTAGGGCATATTAAGAGAGATTGTCGACAGTGGAGCCCTGAGAGAGTGAAGGCCACTGGGGCGGTGCTGGCTGAAGAAAAAAATGCGCCCAGAGAAATAAAGGTTTGCCAGCTTCGAAGAATCTCGAGTAGTCTACCATTACCAGGACGTGTAAATGGAAGTAAAGAAATTCCAGAGAATTGGACAAAGGAAGTTTTAAGACAAGAGCAACTGGACGATACAGAAATTGGACCTATATTGCGAGCAAAGGAAAAAGGAACCCGACCAGACTGGAAGGATGTTTCAAACCAAGGAGTAGGAGTGAAGGCTTTGTGGTCGCAATGGGATTCACTGAGAGTCTTAGATGGGCTGTTGAGGAGAGCATGGGAAAGCCCGGATGGGATGCAGGTTGCCATGCGTCTAGTGATTCCCAGGTGTCGTGTAGCAGAAGTACTCCAGGAAGCGCATAGTGAAACGTCCGGCGAACACTTCGGCATAAACAAGACATTGAGTAAAGTACGAGAACGATTCTATTGGGTCAATAGTCGCCAGGATGTGGAGGCTTGGTGTCGCAAATGCAAGAATTGTGCTGCCAATAAGAAACCACTATCCGAGAGCAACTATGTGAATGAAAGTCGAAAACAGCCAAAGAATGACCGGGAACAGATTACCAAAACTGGTAACCGAATGAAGGCTCGTTATGATCGGAATGCCAGTACAGGAGGATTCAAGGTGGGAGATCGGGTCTGGCTATACAATCCACAGCGGAAAGAATGGAAGTCCCCGAAGCTTCAACCACCTTGGGAAGGACCGTATTTAGTCATTACCCGAATTAATGATGTCGTCTATCGGATTCAACGAAGTAAAAAGTCCAAGATGAAGATCGTACACTTGGATAGACTGGCGAAGTATGTGAAGGAAACTGAATTGCCTGACCGGGACGTTCAGGCTTAAGGAGGGGGCAGTGTAATGTATTTCAACCCCTAGAATGTAGGCAACACAGAATTCGATTAATTGATTGGATGTCTGCCTAAATATAGAGATTTGCACCTACCAGAGAAAGAACATACTAGAAGGTCTAGAGTGATGACGTATCTGTTCTGGAACCATCTGGAGAATGTGACATCATCACAGAAACTTCTAGATCTGTCATCTGTAGGTATATAAGGCATGGAATAAACCAGAGGAGAGGTTAGTGCAGTACTAATTATCAGTTGAAATGGTCAGAGAGTAAACACAGTGATAAAGTGACTGAATAACTGAATTGTAGTACACAGTGTATTATTAGTCAAGTAAATTATTGTTGTAATTAAGTAAGTTAATAATTTAGTGTTTAGTGTTACCCTGTTGTTATAATTTCCGAACCCACGATACAGGGTGTTTACAAAAAGGGTGTGAGCACGTGACAATACATTCATTTTTAACTTTATACATAAGTATTCAGTACGTGGTTTTTTAACTTTTCTTTAAATTTAAAGTAGTTCTCACAATTTTTTATTTCTGTTGGTAGAGTATTAAACATATTTAAACCTTTATATAATATAGTTTTATTTAATAGAGATGTTTTGGCTGTGTCTATAAAAAAGTCATTATTCTGTCTTGTGTTATATGAATGTACATTATTTACATATCTCACTTTATCACGTAAGTACATAGCAGTTTTTTTGTTCTTCAACTTATAAATAAAATTTAAAGTTTTAAATATTATTCTTTGCTTTACATTCATGAAATTTAGTACTTCTAGCATAGTTTTGATTGGTGTATATCTGTTACATTTAGGGATTGTTCTCATAGATTTATTTTGTAATTTTTGTAGTTTGTCTATTTCGTTTTGATTAAAATTGAAAAGAATACTTGAGCAGTATTCAATGTGTGGACCTATTATTGATTTGTATAATAAATTTTTTGTGTTCATTGTTAAGCTATTACCTATTCTTCTCATAAACGATTTGGTTCTTATCTGGGAACTGTATATATAGGTAAATAGATTATAATTATCGCGATATAACACAAGCCACACAAATTCCGAGGGCCCAACAGTGAAAAAATTATTGTTCAATTTGTCAACTATTCCGTGAAAATGATTTTTTTTGTAAAAATTAACCAAAACGAAAATGTATTGTATCATTCCCAGACATTTTTAGTGGGCCAAACATATTTGAAATCTTAAAAGAAGTGCACGAAAAATAGCCATTTTTTCAAACGATTTATTCCTGTCTGGCATTTGGATTTTAAAAAGATATGGTAATAAATAAACCATATTTCAAGTCCCAGACAAAAAGCTTGGGCCCAGCCCTAGATAACAAAAAGCTTGGGCCCAGCCCTAGATATGTTGAGTGAAAGTATCGAAAAATCAAAAAACAGTCGTGTAAAAATCGAGGCATTTTCACACTCGTCTGGCATTTCATTAGCTTGTCATTGTAAAAGAGTATTATACACATTTAAACAAATTTGTTTCGCGTCACTACTTAAATGCCGCAAGCGCGAATTTATGAGGTAATTCCCCCCAAGATTTCGTAAACAATCAACTTTCATTTTAAAATTTCATAATTTTTATTTTATTTTATATTTTTGAATATATATTCTATTTACCCAGTTCAAAGAAAGCACTCACAGAGTGAACAGTGTGTGAGTGAGTTGTCTTGAATTAAGTGAAGTAAACTCTCCAAATGACAGTATTGAGGTATTCACTGAAGCACTCAATACACTGAACACTGATATAAGAAGACAGGAAAAAAACAAAATCATCGCTGGAGACTTCAATGCTAAATCCCCGTATTGGGGTCCCCACAAACTCGATAAAAGAGGTGACCTGCTACTAGACTGGGCAGGAGAACTAAACCTATTCCTCTCAAATACATGGGGGGAAAGAACTTTTGAACGAGGAGAATCACACTCAGTGATAGACCTCACCTTCGCCACGGAGGGAATCGCGGGCAAAATAAGTGACTGGAAGGTTCTGGACAGGGAAACAATGTGCGACCACCGCTATATTTTATTTGGCATCGATGAAGAACAAAAGAGAAACCAGCACTACCTACCTCTCAAAACCAGAGGATGGGTGGTGAAAAAACTCAATGAGGATATCCTCCTGCAGAAGCTGAAAGAGGAGTTTGCCAGAGTGGAAGCGCTGACAGTGGAAGGCTTGATAGCAGCTGTCAGTAAAGCATGTGATGCTGCAATGCCAAAAAAGAAAAAACCTGGCAAACGACCTCAGGTTTATTGGTGGAGTCAAGAGATTGCCACGCTTAGAACAGAATGCGTCGCTGCAAGAAGGAGATATCTACGCGCAAGTGGCAGAGGGCAAGAACCAGGAAACCAACAAGATCTGAAACGAGCTTATAGTGATGCACGAAAGAAGCTGCGAAACGAGATTAAGATAACCAAAAAGGAGCACTGGAAACAATTATGCCAAAACATTGACCAAGATATATGGGGAGAGGCATATAAAATCGCCACAAAAAACCTTAAGATAGGGGCACCAAATGCCCAAATTACGATGGAAAAAACCCGAGAGGTTGTAGACAATCTGTTTCCGGTTCATGATGACCTGAGGTGGGACCAACCACACATTGGGGAAATACGCCCTTTCACTGAGGAAGAACTAAAACAGGCTAGCGCCCGTATAAAAAATGGCAAAGCACCAGGCCCAGATGGGATGCCGCCAGAAGTAATAAAGTCTGCAGTACAAGAGTATCCACAACTTATCCTTGGTGTTATGAACGCAATACTTGAAACAGGATCCATACCCGAAAAATGGAAACGAGCGAGACTAGTTCTTCTCAGAAAAGGGGGAAAATCTATAGAGGAGCCTACATCCTACAGGCCTCTGTGCCTTTTAGATGTGTTGGGGAAGTTGCTAGAACAGCTCATACTAAGAAGGCTCAAGGAAGAATTAGAAGAAAAAAATGGACTGTCAGACCGACAATACGGCTTCAGGGAGGGAAGATCCACTATGGGCGCAATTAAAGCAGTGATTGACATAGCTGAAAGTGCGAAAGCAGGCACCCGATACACAAGAAAGATCTGTGCATTGGTGACGTTAGATGTAAGAAACGCATTTAACACGGCGTCTTGGCAACACATAATGGAGGAGTTGTCCATAAAAGGAATATCGCCATACCTACTACGTCTGGCGCATAGCTACCTGAACGAAAGAAAGATACTATTGGAAGCCTGCAATGAAGAGGAAGAACGTCAGATAAATAGCGGGGTACCCCAGGACTCAGTACTAGGGCCCACATTGTGGAACGTCCTCTACGATGGAGTGCTTACCCTAGACGTACCAGAAGGAGTCACGCTGATAGCGTTCGCTGACGACCTAGCCCTAACAGTAGTTGGAAAAAATGAACAAGGCCTGATAAGAAGAGTAAATCTCGCTCTAGAGATGATAAACAGATGGATGACCAGCAAGTCCTTGAAGTTAGCACCGGAAAAGACGGAAGCAATCTTACTAACCGGGAAGAGACGGCTTCTTCCCATAAAATTCGAACTACAGGGGGTAGAGATCAAGCCGAGGGACAAAATCAGGTACCTAGGGGTAACAATTGACAAAAGACTCTCTTTTGCTGAACACATCACCAATGCAGCGGAAAAGGCTATGAAAACAGTGGCAGCACTGGAAAAACTGATGCCAAATGTCGGAGGGCCGAAAGCTAGTAAGCGACAACTCCTCAGCTCGGTAGCACACTCTACCATGCTATATGGAGCACCAATATGGCAGAAAGCACTGGAAGTCGCAAAAAATAGGCACAAGCTAGCAGTGGTACAGAGGAAGATGGCGTTGAGGACCTGTAGTGCATATAGGACGGTATCTACGGAGGCCGCGTTAGTAATAGCTGGAATACCTCCAATCGATCTCATGGCCCTTGAAAGGAGGGAACTCTATGAGGCGGGAAAAAACCCGGAAGCCAGTAGAATGATAAAACAAAAAATCATGGAGCTATGGCAAGAGAGGTGGTACGCGACGGAGAAGGGGCAGTGGACGAAGATCTTGATCCCAGACATCAAGAAATGGATTGATAGGACACATGGGGAGGTAAACTACTACCTGACGCAGGCGTTAACGGGCCATGGGTGCTATAGGGATTTTCTCCATAACATCGGAAAGGCAACAGACGACCTATGTGAATATTGTGAAGAGAGGGATAGTGTGGCACATACCATATTTGAATGCCCACAATGGCAAGAGATTAGAGAAAGAGCACTGGACGATGCAGAAGAACCACTAGGTCCAAGAAACATCATTGACCATATGATGAAGTCAGAAAATAACTGGAATGACATTACGGAAATGATCACTGAAATACTAAAAAAGAAAGAAAAGGACGAAAGAGATAGACAGACTAGAGAGAGAGTATAGCATAGAGCATAGAAGAAATGGAGGAAACAAGGAACTACTGGCATGGGTGAAGAAATGCGAGAGCGGTACCACGATGCCAGTACGTTAGAGGGGGGAGCACAATGACAGGAGGGGTTTTAGCCGGTAGGAGTCCGGCACTACCCAGCGTGATAGATCCAGAGCGCTGGGTGTCCATGATGGATTTCCCCTCCCCACCCCCCTCCATGGGGAAAAAAAAAAAAAGTGAAGTAAACTAATTGAAAATGAGTGAAAGTGAAACCAATGCACAGTGGTTCCAATTCAACTTCTAGCTGGACAAAAATCTGAAACTTCTTGATTCATCTAAAAATATTGCAGTCTATGTGGAAAAAATAGTAAAAAAATTCTTTGATGCCTAGGGGTAGTTTTTAAGGGGTGAAAATAAATTTTTACTTAGGAAAAATCTAAAACTAGGCATTCCAACTGAAAATATTGCAGTCAATTTGGGAAAAAATAGTAAAAAAATTCTATTATGCCTAGGGGTAGTTTTTAAGGGGTGAAAATAAATTTTTCCTTCGAAAAATCTGAAATTGGGCATTCCAACTGAAAATATTGCAGTCAATCTGGAAAAAATACTAAAAAAATTTTATTATGCCTAGGGGTAGTTTTTAAGGGATGAAAATAAATTTTATCTTCGAAAAATCTGAAATTGGGAATTCAAACTGAAAATATTGCAGTCAATCTGGGAAAAATAGTAAAAAAATTCTATTATGCCTAGGGGTAGTTTTTAAGGGGTGAAAATAAATTTTACCTTCAAAAATCTGAAATTGGGCATTCCAACTGAAAATATTGCAGTCAATCTGGGAAAAATAGTAAAAAAATTTCTTTGATGCATAGGGGTAGTTTCTAAGGGGTGAAAATAAATTTTTACTTAGGAAAAATTTAAAACTAGGCATTCCAAATGAAAGTATTGCAGTTAATCTGGGAAAAATAGTAAAAAATCTATTATGCCTAGGGGTAGTTTTTAAGGGGTGAAAATAAATTGTTCCTTCGAAAAATCTGAAATTGGGCATTCCAACTGAGAAAAATACGAAAAAAATTCTGTTTTGCAGGGGTATTTTTTGATTGGGTTAAATTGACTTATTATTTCCTTCCGAAACTTTTTTGTTGGTGATTGTTGGTTAAATCACTCTTTTTTTGTGCAGTTGCACCACATCTGAGGGTTATTAATCGTTGGATAAATCACTCGGTTATTAATTTGGAGTAAAATAGAAATAGGCTAGATCATTATTTCCACAATTATTATTTAATATTTACAAGCATATATACATAATCACAAATTTTTTATGTGTGTCTTGAGTTGAGTCTAAAATCTAACTTTTCTCCTTCAACAAATTTTCGACTATTTATAATGGTATTGCTACATTAATGAATTTACATAATAATAATATATACAATAAATTAAACTAACTGACCTAACTAACTTCTGCGTAGCAATAAAATTTCTAATATCTTATAATCTTATAAAATATATTTTTATTTTAAATATAAAAGTTATAAAATTAATATTTGAGGATAACAAGGGTATTGCTACATTAATGAATTTACATAATTATAATATATACAATAAATTAAACTAACTGATAGAGGCCCTTCTGCGTAGGTAGCAATAAAATTTCTAATATCTTATAATCCTATAAAATAGGTACCTATTTTTATTTTAAATATAAAAGTTAAAAAATTAATATTTGAGGAGAAGAAGGGCAAAATTATGAATAAATAAGACTATTTGGAAGTACTAGACCCCAATAAACTTAAATACAATTCACAGAAATTATATGGAATTATATTGTCTGCGATACAGGTCAGTACTAACAAAATTTTAGTTTTTTTTAAATATAAAAATAGAGCTTAAACATGAATATAAAAATAGAGCTTGAACAAGAGGAGTTTTTGGAAACTTTCCATGAATCGAAGTAAATAAAACATGCAAAATATATAAAAATATTTTAAAGTAAGAAAACAGGTAGGTACAAGTATTTAGTTATTAAATCCCGTCTAATTTGAAGACTCATTTGAATCAGAAGACAAATAGTCTTCTAAGGTTTCCGATCCCTCATCGTCATCCATACTTGTAGGTGTAGTATCACCAGGAATGCGAATGTGGCCTGCTCCTGCTGCTGCTGTTGGGGCAGTTGGAGTTTTCAGCAAACTTAATACCTCTTTAGGAAACTGTTTACTAAGTCGTGGACGCAATCTGCTAATGTTACTAATCACAGGATCGGATGTTATTAGTAACATATGGAGCAAATCCGTCATTGTTTGTTCTCTAGAAAATTTACGAGTATGCTCTTCCCTGTACCTTCTACAATCCTTATGGCGAGCTTCCTGGGCCTCTTCGGACAATTGCCCAATAGGTAATAGTGTAGACTTGATGATGTCACTAACGTGTATTAAAATTTTGTGTACACTGGGGGGCATATAATACCACTTATAGTACTCTAAATAAAGCTTGGCGGTACACATTGAATACACTGAAAAAGCTTCTACATTAATTTCATATCCGCTGGCAATTGTTCTTAAAATTGTTCCAAAGTGAGAAATCAATTCCTCATTGATACCAGTTATTTGTGAAGAAAGAGATGGGTTTGAAAAAAACCTACGAGCAGTATTTCCGTCGTTCGTGGTACCACTTCCACCCGACTTAGGAATATCAACTAATAGTCCCATCTGCTTACGAAATTGTTCCTGTATTTGTTTTTTCCTTGCATCTGTTCTTTCCTTGTTGGCTTTGGAAATTTTCCAAGAGCGGATTTCCAGCCTGTAGGAAATATGAAGCAAGCATTCAAAAAATCGAATCCATGCGTGCAGGCTAGATAGTCCGTAGGATAGTGATGGAGTATTTACAATCCTTTGCGATACGCCTTCTAAATCGTTCATTTGAGATGGAGTCGCACCACATAAATAGCAATTCGGACTTGCCTGGTCAGCTAAAGAATTGCAAATTTTGCCATCCACCATTGTCAAGAATAGCTTTTGCTCAACAAGCAGTTCCACCCCATTTAAACTAATTTTAGTTGGAACTAGTTTTTCTATTTCTTGTTGAATAGCATTAACTTTCTCTTTGACAAGTTCCGTAGTTTCTTTCTCAAATAGAAGCTGAATGGGTCGACAGTACCGCGTTGAAGAGTGTCTTGTATTTTGCCACAAAATTATTTCTTTTCCTTCTTCGCTCTTACTGTCAGTATTTATTTGCAGCGGGACAAGAGAAATTACAAACAGAGAAGAGTCATTTGCTGTTTTATCAGATCCTTCTACTTCCTTAAATTTTTGTTTGTAGGTACTTTGACTTGTTGCACCATCACATCCCCATTTAAAAAGAGCAGTTAATGATGAAGAAGTTGCCACTCCTACTTTTACATGTTTCAACACTTCGCTCTGAACCTTAAGTAGGCGTTTTATCGTATGATCCAGTAGAGATTGGATATCTATCAATGCTGATGACTCTGTGATTATTATATTGTCAGGATAATATTATTTTTTCGCTTGGATAATATGATGGTAGTTGGGGTATACATCAGCATTTTGCAATATTTCATCCTGACGAATTCCGATATATTGACTTTTAGTTAGCTTTTTATCAACGTAAGACGCTAAAGCTTGTTCAGGTGTAAATTTAATGGGTAGTTTTGTCTTTGGGGCGGTAAATGCCTTCTTGATTTTTGTTGCCCTCATTGGAGAAAATTCAGCAACTTGCTTTAAAATTTGCGCCGCATCTCTTCTTCCTCTAGACCGTAAGCTCATTTGAGTAGCCAATGTAAGTTCTTCATGCGTTGTGCCACTAATTAAAGATTGTATTTTTCTCTTCTTGCTTTTTTCGCTACTATCTCCAAAAAGTTTCCTCGGTCGACCACGTTGAGCACGAGTACCCGGATCATTACTTGATGGAACGTTGCTGTGGTCACTGGCACTCGTACTTTGAATACCCGTCACGTTTTTTACTATGTTGGGAAATAGTACATCCCCCTTGAGCCACGTTGAATTTTTTATTAAAAATTTATTTAAAATTCGGCGGCTTTTGATCCATTTTTCTTTCAGTTTCGCACAAAAATTGTCTGAAATTTTTTTTTATATACCGCCTATCACTTTCTGTAGACTCTTGTAAATCAAGAAACTCGAAAACATGGCTTAATACACGGCGAGGTTTAGTCGAGCCCTCATCTTCACTCCTCCATACATTAAACAGGACCATTCGAGGTACTGACATAGCTACAACAAATAAATGTATAACTAAAAAAGTTGTGCAAAGTAGCACCTAATTTTTCTTTTACATATTCCCAGATATCTACCCAATTGGCCAAATAAAAGATCACGTCGAATACGTGCAGATATTTTTTTGTATGGCAAGCCCAACACAGCAATATTATTAAAAGCGGCAGTGTTAATTTCACACAAGGTAAAACAAATGTTACATGGAATAAAACTAATTTTTTTCTATGGATTAGGCGAGTACATACCTTTAGAGGAAGTTTATATTACAACAAAATAAAAGGTGCACTTGTAAACACAAAACAGGACTGTTCACTTCACAGCGTATATAAGACGAATAATGTGCGCTCACGAATGAAGGTCAGTTTGGCTCCCGCTACCTGCGTACTGAGTTCGTCATCGGTCGTAGCATTTATGATTTATTACTCCCCTATTGTTCAGCTTGAGCTAGGCAGACGTTTGGCGATTTCTGAGAAGTTTCATATTTTGAATTTTGTCCTGCTAGAATTTGAATTGGAACCACTGTGCAATGATGACCTAATGGAATGGGAAATGAGTAAAAGATCAAGAAGAAAGAGAAAAGAGCCATCATTAGAAGATATACACAGAATTATTGGAACACAGCAAGGAGATGAAATTAACCAACCTACAAAAAAAACACCACCTGAACAAAACATCAACATTGATAAAGAAACACAAAAAGCCTACCCAACAAAAAACAAACATAAAAACTTCTCAGCTAAATTGCTAGAAATTGTAAACAAACAATACAACCATTTATTTTATATAAACACAAACCAAAATATTAACAACAGGATCCAAATGGCAGACATCTGGGAGAAAGAGCAACCCAATGCTAAAGACATAATAATACAAACAAAAAAAGGCTTCCTTTTAAAATCAAATTCTCCAAAAGTAATCATAACAAATCACCTTGAGTGACTTAAAACCCGCCAAACCATCATTAATTATACTGAAACCAATTTAAATACCCAGAAACCAAAAACAATACAACGGCAAGAATCATATTCGGCCATAATCTCTCAAGTCGAAACAGTGATACAAGACAACGATATTAGCAAACACCTAAGAAATCACAGAATTGAACAGCGTTTTTGCATACGAATCATCTCTAGAGCTACAGGAAAACCAACCTCATTCATCAGAATTATAACGGGCTGTTTTAAAAGCTACGAAAAACTCTTAAATGAAGGATTATTTTTTAAAAATAGACACTACCCAATATATGCCAGTGCACCGCCAGAACCAACCCCCATACCATGTAACAAGTGCCTACAATTCACACAAAACAGAAGACTGCAACACACCTATTAAATGTAATAAATGTGGTGAAAACCATGCCACCAACAAATGCTCAACAAACTTGCCTCCTAAATGTAACGCTTGTGGAGCAGAGGACCACCAAGCATGGGCTTTTAAATGCCCAAAGCGTCCAACTAAGCCCATTGAAGGGATACCCAACGCCACGATTAAATCTTTGAATAAAAAAACACAGGGAATTAAAGACGACTCGAAAAAAAACACCAAAATCCATTCAAAAATTACCATCCACGACCATATTATTAATACTTACATGAGAAAATTAAACAAACCCAAAAATACAAACAGAGAGGAATTAGTGCAGAAACTCAAAAAAAGATTTATAAGCGAATTCAACATCGACACAAGCATAGTGTTCACAGGAAACCGTGCATTGATATTTATGTTTGACCTGGACGACCCAAATTCAACTTCACCCACTGAACCCAAACAAGCCGACACTGCCTTAGTTCAAATTCACCGGCCTATTTAATATATTATATGCAAACGTTAACAGCTACATACCAAAAAAACATATAATTAACAACTTTGTCGAACAGAATAATATCAACTGTACTCTATTTATCGAAATAAAAACCAAAAAGGACAGTAATACAGGATATCGAAATTGGGATATAATTCAAAGAGATGGAAACATAATAAACAATGCCCGTGGGGGAAGTCTGGTGCAGTTATGTCCTACTCTAAGAATGACGAAAGAAAACGCACCTAGAATCAATAATGCCTTAAATGAAGTGACACACTTCTCTATACCATTCCAGGATGACAAGATACATGTATTCTTGGTGTACATACACCACTCATCTAATAATGTTGAGGACACAATATTCAACAAAGCGGCATTATGTAAATATGCACTGATAATAGGGGATTTTAACGTCAAGAAAAAGAGAGAAAAGCAAATAAAAACCTTCACAGATAACTCAACATTCAAAAAGGCACTAACACCACCTACATTCATTATGGAAAACAACCCAGACAGTACTCCCGATTTAATCCTATATACACACAATTTGGAAAAAAACAAAACAAATTGAAACCCACCCCGATATAGGCTCTGACCATCTAGCCATTCAGATAACATTGGATTTGAATCTGCCAAACATACAACTGGATGCAGAGTTCAAAATAAATTATAATAAATGTGATATGGAAAAAGTAAATATTGAAATGAAAAACTATATTAATAACCAACATGATCCCATCAATGAAGAAATAATTAATGAATTCAATGATAAGCTCACAGAGTGTGTGGCACAACACTCCCCGAAAGTCAAAATAAATCACTATTACATGAATTACCACCATTTATAATAAGGCTCTTAAAAAATAAAAGGAAAATGTACAGAGAGTACAAACAAAACCAAAATGCCAGCTTTAAAAGAAATTTAAACTCGTACAATAAAAACATACAAAAATTGATCCAACAGTATAAAGAAAATAAATGGATAGAAACGTGCAACGATATAAATAGACAACAGGGGAAGAATTATTGGCACCAAGTCAAAAAGCTCAGCAGATATAAAACAAAATCCCTTATGCCACAACTAGAAGACAATGGGCAAATCTTTACAAAAGGCTGAGCATTTCGCAAAACACTTTGAAACGCATTTCAAAAAGGTAACGACATACATTTCGTTCAAAACCAATACGAACAAGTAACAAACTGGTACACAAATTTTTTTGAAAATGAGAGGAGAACTGAAAACCACAAAATAGATGAAGACAACTATTATGAAATCATAAACGAAGGAAAAAGCACGACTCCAGGAGAAGACCACATAACGAAAAATTGTATAAGAAAACTAGATCAAGAAATTCACCTGTTTATAATAAAATGCTACGAATACTGCCTAAACACACATTATTTCCCAGATAAATGAAAACGAGGAACTATAATAGCTATTGCAAAACCTAACACAGACCATAGCAAAGCAAGTAATTATAGGCCAATAACCTTGCTGTCGGTGTTGGCCAAAAACTTGGAAAAAATAATAAAAAACATTCTCAATAAACATGTACAAAATAAAATACCAAACTACCAATTCGGGTTTCAAGAAAAACGTTCAACAGTGCATCCTCTCACAATTTTAGTTTCTAATGTACAAACAGCGAAACTCTCAGGTCAACACAGTGCTGCAATCTTTTTAGACATTAACAAGGCCTTCGACAGTGTGTGGCATGAAGGTATATTATACAAACTACATTTGTTAAACTGTCCAAAACATCTGATTTATTTAATAAAAGACTATCTGAATAATCGCAGCCTACAAGTTAAAATTAACGGCAAATACTCTAATAATTTCTCACCACAACAAGGAGTCCCCCAGGGCTCGCCACTTTCACCCCTCCTATACAATGTATACTGCTACGATATATATAACAAAAGCAGGGCAAACCAAAACACATTTAACAAGGACCTCTATACCCTCCAATATGCTGATGATACCGCGCTGGTATCTCATAACAGCTCGATTACCTGTACGGTAACTAAATTGCAACAACTTATGGACAGAACAACAACCTGGTTTAATGTATGGAGATTAAAAGCAAATCCAATTAAGTCACAGTTCATTATATACAATCACACCCAAACTGACAATTCACCAACAATTTCAATAAATGGACAAACATTAAAATATAAACCTGTTGCCAATTACTTGGGTATACACTTAGACCACAAGCTTAATTTCAACCACCACACAAACCTCGTAAAGAAAAAATGCATAACCAGAGGAAAACATTTCAGAAACTTGACATACAAAGATATGGGAATAAACAAGAAAACAGCGGCACGCATATATAAATCCATATGCAGACCAATTCTTGAATATGCACACCCATTATATATAAATTGCAGAAAACCAGCAATAAATAACCTTAAAGTAGCAGAAACATCCACCATACGCTCAATAACTAAAATTCGTCATTCAAAAAATGCCCTACATAACCCTCCAAATAATCTTCTCTACGAAGCAACAAATAAGCAAACCCATAGCCCAACGTCTTGTGCACCTCGCCACTAAATTTGAAAAAAACGAACACACTGACTACGATGCAACCATTTTGTAAAGAACTTAATGAAGAATAATTGCAAAGAAGAGTTTGCCTTTTTTTTTTTTTTTTTTTTTTAATAAATCAAGATGTTTATACTTTCTTATTATAACTTCCTATAAAATTATATGTAAAATAAAGTACTTTAATATTATTATTATATTCTATTTAGTTGTGTTTATAATTTTTTTTTTGAGATTTTCTCTCCCCCGCTCATCAATTTTAATTTTCGAGGAATTTTTTTTTTATTTTCAACACACGGCCATGTTACCCCCCGCTCAAGGTCCAGATCCGCTTTTGGAATGTCGTTTTTTTTCTCATTTGAAACTAATTTGGAATTTTTTTTTTATTAGCCTTTGATTTTCTTTATTACTGGAATCAATATAACTGTCACTTTCACATTCATAATCCCTCGATCGAATAATATTTACAATAAATAAGTTACATACTAGCAAAAAGACAAATATAAATTATTACATATTAATATATAATTTACAACTCTGCACTACACCATATCTGAAACTGAGAGTCCTCGTAAGTCTGTACCTGTTCCATTCGGTAGCGGTAGCTCAGTCGATTAAGGCGTATTGATTGGCGAATATGCTGATCGACTGTCTACCGCGCTCTAGGTTCGACCCCCAGCTCCGGTATTGACAACACCGGTGGGTGTGGATGTAACATGTCTGCGTTTTTTCAAATCTGTAACCCCCTTCCGCAGAGCCTTGGCTAGGGTGGGGGGTTGTCTACTATCTGTGGTGTGTTTATGTTATTCTCCCTTGGCATAGGTAGTCAACCACACAAAAGTGATTTCTTCTCTCATTTTAATGCACGCGACATAGGACACGTAAGATGCGATGTGGTAGAAACATATGTGGTATGCATTGCTTGCGAGCGACGCTGCTTTTTATACTCCCCGCTCGTCCCGGATTGGTTTTTATTTATCGTTTGCTAATGGGGAACTTGCCCATTTTTTTTTAAATTTCATTAAAGTGTGTGTTTATGTATAAAAACACGCCACACCGAATATCAGCTCTTAAATCGCAGTACTTACTTTGCAATAAATAATTAAAGTTGAAATCCTCGCTACTCCTCACGAAAAGCATGTGATATCAGATCGAGAAACTAGTCTCGCATGAGGTCCCACAGATGGTGTACTTTAGCTGAGCGGTACGTCTTTACCCTAATTAATAGTCTGGGTGGCGGTTGGCTTTGAGACGTCCACATATTTGGTCTTTTGCTCTTTATGTTAGAGAAAAAATAAAAAAAAGTGTCGGGTAACCTCAATCAATTCTCTTTACATAAGCTATTTACAAATTTTTCGAAAAAAACAATAATTATCAAGATATTTTAGGAAATATAGGAAATTACATGTTTTCCTATAGTGTATGTAAATCTAAAAAAAAATAATTTTTCTCAGAAACCTTTGTTCCGAAGAACCGAGATTAACGGAGTGTCAAAGTAGTACATGATATTAAGTGAACATCATATATGAGATTGATTTCAATTAATTACCGATTAATTACGGTGACAAAATGGAGAAATTTTACCGAAAAAAAAAGTCCCAAATGCCGCCCCCCCTCTAATTCCTTCATTTTTGTCGGAATTCAAAAAATTAAAAAAGGAGTTTTAGCAAATTTTATACTATTTAAATTAGCTAGAGTAGTCTTTTGGCGTAGGAGCCAAGATTAAAAAGTTGCCAACTGTAGAACCTCAAAATTTGCGATATATCTACAGCTGCGCCCCAGATTTTTGTCTGGCACTTGAAATATGGTTTGTTTATTAACATATCTTTTTAAAAAAACAAATCCCAGACTAGTGTAAATCATTTGAAAAAATCCACCGATTTTTACACGACTGTTTTTTGATTTTTCGATAATTTCGCTTAACATACATACGTCTGGGCCCAAGCTTTTTATCTGGGACTAGAAATATGGCTTATTTATTAACATATCTTTTTAAAATCCAAATGCCAGACAAGAATAAATCGTTTGAAAAATGGCATTTTTTTCGCGCTTTTCTTTTTGTCTGGCTATCCAGGGGACCCAGCCAATTCGTCTGGGAATCTTAAATTGAAACTACTTATTGCCTAATATTAACAAAAAAAAACAAATGCCAGACGAATGTAAATCGTTTGATTTTCGCGGAATAATTGACAACTTGAACAATAATTTTTTCACTGTTGGGTCCTCAGAATTTGTCTCATTTGTTATATCGCGATAATTATAATCTATTTACCTATATATACAATTCCCAGATAAGAACCAAATCGTGATTTTGACCATTTTTCTTACAACTTCGGAATGAAATTTCGGGCCTTCCGGCCCACGGAATTTGTCTGGCGATAAGCTTCCGTCAGATGTTTTTCTTTAAAACGTAAGTCTAACTTAACGCCAGATAGGAACAAAATGTTTGAAATTGCTCATTTTCATGAAATTTTCTTTTCTGTTTTCTGCTGAGGGGCCCTGGATAACCGTTTGATAGACACGAAAATGGTTAGTACAAATCAGGCACAAAAGGCTCCCAAAAGGCCAGATAAGAACCAAACGTTTAAAAAAATCTGTCACTATCCCACGGTCTATAAGTTTCTCTAGAAAGAATGTAATATATTGAGGGGATATTGGAGTTGCATGATTTATATACTGTAATATTTCATTTGTGCATTTACACGTTCGGTATTACATTTGTTAAAATTATATTTTATTTCTTCATCATAGTTCATAGGAGGTTGATCAAGGTCGAGAAAGAATTCTATGGCTAAGTGATCAGAGCACAGGTCTGGTATTAGGTGAACGTCGGAAATATTTTGCCTACTATTTTTTGTACAGAAAAACAAGTCGGGAGTAGAATTTTCATTGTTTGCCATAATGATTTTTTTTTTCTTTTCCTTATGGGTTGCGGTGCCAGAGGCCCCGCCGTACTGAAGCTTAACCTCATTCTCTATTTCATAGTCTCGTTAACCCATTAATCCCGTTCCTCTCCAAAAGGAGAGTATACGGTCAATGGGAGCTCTGGCTATTTCTTCCGGGATCGCGGTTGGTCCCCCGAGTATGAAAACCTCCCAGCCGCCAAGGCTGGGCATTCACATAGGTGGTGAGAAGTTTCCTCATCCTCACCACACATCCTGCATTCTGGATTATTCTTCACAACTATGTTGGTCAGACGTCTATTCAGTGTGCAGTGTCCTTTTAAGATTCCCACTGCACATCTCAGCTATTTTCTGGTCACCTTTAGCAATTCGTTAGTCTTTGTCTTGGATGGCCCACCAATGATGAACATACGTGGCTGTCTCATCCTAGGCGCCTCTCTCGGGATATTGTATGATATCCCGCAGGATGGCTCGGGTCCCATCAAGGCTGTTTTTGCGCCTTTTTTAGCCAGCTTATCTGCTTTTTCGTTATGGTATCCTATTCTTGGAATGGTCCCATGTCTGTTTGTTTTCAGCCTGTATGCCGCTAACAGTTCCTCACTTTCCACAACTAAAAACTTTTCATTTAATGAACATATTATAAAGTTAACTGCTGATTGTTACAGAAAACTGGGTTTCATTCTTAGAGCCAGTCAGGATCTTAATTATAATACATCCATTATTCTCTTCAATTCATATGTCCGATCTAAATTAGAATACTGTTGTGTTATTTGGCATCCTAGAACTCTGACATACACTGATATGTTGGAAAAAATCCAAAAAAAATTTTTAAGATCCATGTACCTAAAAAAACATGGGACATATCCTGTTTTAATATCATATGAACACCAAAGAATTGAATTTAATGTAACTCTCTTAAGTAAGCGCTGTGAAAATGTTCATATTTTGTTCATTTTTAATGTGTTACATGGCCATATTGTTGCACCTGATATATTATCGGCTATAAATATTAACGTACCTGATGTTAGATTAAGAGTAAGAGATAATGTATTCAAAATATTTAATGTAAATTCCCCTATTGAGAATTGTTTAATTACTGTCAATAATTTTTTAAAAACCTGTGATATAGATATTTTTGATACTAATAAAAATAGGCTACACTCCCATCTGTGACAAAATATTCTTTTGTCGTTAGGTTGATATATTTTTGTGATATTGTATATATACATATATTTGTTTTAAATTTTTTTCTCTTTATTCTATAGCACATGTATGTCAAATTTTTACCTAACACTGTATACATGTAAGTGGACTCTGTCTGTTTGTATGCTGTATAAATAAATAAATAAATGTAGTGGAGGCAGGTAGTGCTTAAATGGCTGAGGTAGGCGTTGTTGACATTGCTCCTGTTATGCCTAGACATGCCAGTTTTTGTACTTTTCGTATTTTTCTCATTGCCTTCCCTTTCCGGCTTTATGCCACCAGATCAGAGAGGCATAGGGTAATGAATGTTGGCGGAGTTGATATTTGCACAAAGTCTGAATTATTTAGAAAATGCTGTATTTGTTTTTTCTTTCTATTGTTGACGTTGAAATCACCGATTATAATGGCATATTCATATTGTGAGGCTTTCACGAACAAATTGTCTTCAATAGTTGCACTATTTGGATGGATGTAAGTTAAAAATATGTGAATTTTGTTGTTCTTAAAGGGCATTGTGCAATGTTTCGTTTAATGGGTCCTTTAAATGGGGTGGTTTTGCTTTTCCAATTTTGGGATGTTTATCACTTTAAATTAAACTACCTCCTCTTATATTTGTGTTCACAACGTTGCCATTTTTTTGAATTGTAATCCAGTCTTTATAATTAGTCGATGTACTTTTTCCAGTTTTGGTTTCCCCAAACATGTTGCATTTGATATCATTATGATCTACATATTGATTTATTAAATGTTTTTTAGTGTTGATGTTAGCATAAAGTATTTTAATTTTAGACATCCCGGTGAATGGGCCTTTTCAGTGATTTTTTGTATTGCTTTATGTGATAGTGTTTTATAAAAAAATTTCGCCGTATTTTTTTTAGCATGATTTCTATTGAAAAAAAAAAAATCAAAAGTGTGGAAATACAGAGCCCGCTTTGAACGTAACGTCACGCACTCACCTTAGTGACGTCGATGAGCCTACGACCTTCATACCGGTGTATCATAAAGTTGGTTCCCTGCTTTTTGACAGTTGACGTTGAAATTGACACTCTGACAGTCGTTTCTCTTTAGTTTGCATTTTTGTGGTTAGAAAATGTTTAAAGGGTGCTTTGTACGAACATGTACAAATAACAACATAAATTGTCCAATCAACTTTCAGCTGATTTTCTGCACTTCCTTTAGAAAATCCTGACTCCATTTTCTTTCACTATTATACAGAAACAAAGCAAAACACAATTTGTAAAGGAGCACACAGAACATAACCCCAAAACAAAGTGTAAACAATAAACATGTGTCAGTTGTGGTGTGATGTTGGTGGCTATTAGGGGTTCTGGCAACATATGTCCGGGATGTTTATTTTTTTTATTAAACACTGTGAGATTTATATTTGAAACAGAGTGGCACAAGGTGAATATCTATCAGTTAGCTTTCAAATGAACATACTTGTTTTGAGATTTAAGAATCTAGTGAAAAGGCCCATTTGAATACCTTCACTTGGCTCTGTGGGTGTATCGTTGTTTTCAGAATTCAGATCAAACATGAGTATGTAAAGACGATTTCCTACAAATGTGGGAATGGTGTTGTGTTAATGTTGTACTGGTCAATAAACTTCTTTTGTAGCTTAGCCAATCGTTCCTGTTTTCAACAAAGAAATAGTTTCTGCAAAAACATGGGCACATTTATTTATTGACCAAACTTGTATATCTGTTGCTCTAACATTAGTATCATCTTCATCTCCTAGGGGTGGCAGAGGGAAACTGATACGGTAGAATTTTTTTTTAGTTAGAGAAGAGCATTCCTACTAGAGAATTTAAGAAGTTTAGTTTTAAAAATATATTCTAAATGTTTTGTATTATAACCTAAACCAGTTAATAAAATTTTATTTACAATCCCAATGGACAATTTTTGTTTTGTAAAGGTATTCTCCATATCACCATCACCAAATTATAAAGCCTTTAGTAATGTAGATTGTTGATGACCACTTTTCAATTACCACTTTATATTACTTAGAGAGTTTAAATGGCGCACCCTATAAGGGTTACCGTTACCGTTGTTTAGTAACCTCTAAGCCTTATAGCAAAAAGTAATAGAAATATAACTATTACTCGTATATAACTTCCTTATGTACTTTTCAAAACCTTCATAAAGTAATCGAAATATTTTCGCAACCATTATAAACAATCTTAGGAGACCTTAATACTTTATTGGACTCCTGCTTGCTCTTTCTTTCAGCACAAATCTCTTTTTTTTTATTTTAAGTGATGGAGTTGAGTTTATTATATCTTCTCTTCTGACAGTATGGAAGCTTTTCTTTTGCATATGTAGTAAATATGAACATTAATTAAACATATGTATGTGTGGTGACAAATTTATCTGTTGAAATTTTACTGCCACAGTCTCTGGACTGTAAAGTTGAAATCTGTACCTCGAGAAAATAGACGTGCCACCGAAATAACAGATATTAAACATTTTTAACTAATAATTATACTTTTTTAAATTTTTGACAAAATTTAGTTCTTCGTAAAAAACATTGCACTTTTTAATTTGTATTACATATTTACATTTACCTATTTTTAAAAAGGTATTATTTGCTGGGCATATTGAATTTTATACTGATTTTTCATTAGTTCTCTCAAGAGTCTTAATATATCAATATGGCGTCTAATGAAGGCATAAAAATATGGCGTCCTAATTGGAAATACTAAAAGGCTGTTATACAATTGATAAGTAACTCCTGGTATTCTTATAAATAGTTTAGTCAGAGGTTGAAATCCCACGGGCATTCCAGGATTAGGTTTCGTATACTATTGCTTTTAAATTAAATTAAATTTTGAAGGAAATTTAATTATCGATATAAAGTGTAAGGATGGAATATGCATATAACAAAAATCAATAATATCTAAAATAAATTGTAGCATATCTGATGGCATACTTCAAGTTTCTTGATTTTCTCCACCATATACAACTTAAAATTTCCGAGGCTATATTTTTGACAACTAACACAACTTCAAAAACTAACAGATATTTACATTCTGTAAAAAGTGTATTCACTAGAATATACAGGATGTCCAAAAAGTCTGGAAACGTTTTTTTCGATTCGTGACAGATGGCGGTGTAATTGCAAAAATATTTCTTTTCGTAATTTCTAAAAAATTCTACGGAAAAGTGAAAAATAATAAATTACGAGTTCATTTTCTTGAAAAAGCCATTAATTGTGTTAAATTTAATAATCCCCCTCTTCCCCCTCCACCACCACCATGAGGGGGGAAGTGGTGGGCAACCTTAAAATCTTAAACCGTACCCCATATTTTTTATTGGCGGATGTAGAGTCTGGTGAACAAACAATTCAATTTCATTAAAAAAAAAAAATATATATATATATATATATATATATATATATATAAAAGTATATATTTCTTAAAAATTAAAAATTTTTCACGAATAATAAAAAATGGCATTTGAAAATTGCTCTCCACTTTCCGTCCCCCACAATTGGGGGGGGATTAAATTTAACACCATTGAATCACTTTTTCAAGAAAATGAACTCGTACTTTATTATTTTACATTCTTCCGTAGAATTTTTTAGAAATTACGAAAAAAAATATTTTTGCGATTACATCGCCATCTGTCACGAATCGAAAAAAACATTTCAGACAAACTTGACGTAATTTTTACCGTAGAATCCGATTCTGCAATAAAAAGATTTTAAAGTTGCCCCCCGCCCCACCCCAAGGGGTAGGGGTGGGGGGTCGCGTTTGGTATCACTAGATAGTGCTTTTAAAGGTATTAAAGATGTGTTTTTTCTTTTTTGGGTACAATGTGTATTTCTCAAGATATTTGACAATTTCCAGACTTTTTGGACATCCTGTATAAAAATGACTTCAGTTTTGAGTAAAAGCGATTTCTCCACGAATTGAGACATAAATGGCGTTGTGACGCAAAGAAATTTTTCATTGTAGGAGCTTTGAGAAGTGCGGCATATGTTGTGGTATTACATAAATATGTATTTATTATACAAGAAATTTTCAAAATCTCATTAGTACGAGAAAATGGCCCCGGGAGAATTAAGTGGAACACCCTGCATATATATTTTTGAACACCTGTGGAAATCTTGAATCATCTGCTTTATTTACACACTTTTTAGTTATTAGTTATTTTCTAATCATAATATGTTCAAAGCACTTTGATTGTCTTCTCCATATAAAGGTTTTCAATTACCTGTGTCCTAGTTTTAAAAACAAAGGCTGCCAGAGTTGATTATTTTTTGTAGAATTTTCCATATATTTTATTAAGTAATAATAAAATTAATCAAGTCCGCCCCTGAAATTCTGTGATCATCGTCACTACTGGTCACTACTGGTGATGACCTTTAAATTTTCCCGAGTTTGCGCGATACCGCCGATGTCAGAATCATAACCTCAAAATTTCGTTTTATTTGGAGCGTAAATATTCTAAATTCTGGTGTTTCCATTTAAAGTTATTAAAACAATGTCTTTTAAAATAGTACAAACCCAAGAGCCAGGGACGGAAAGTGCCACTGGATTTAACTTTTTTCCAGTTTAATTGTTCCATTGTACACAGAAAGCAATAAAGCTCAGTACCAAATAATAATATAGTGTTTCTGAAAATGTAAAATGGTTTTGTAGAAGCAACTGTAGTTACAAGTTACGGACAAAATTAAAATTAATGTTTTATTGTAGAGTTTTTAAGTTCTATTTCTCCTCAAGTTATATAAAAGTTTCTGCCGTGATTGTAGGATCAGGAAGTTTTTATAATCATTGTAGCAATTGCCTATATAGGAACTGAACTCTATTCTTCTTCTTCTTCTTTTAGCGGGGCGACGAAGGGTCGCCGCACTCAGGCCTTGTGGCCCATTGTGCTACCGCTACGTATTTACTGGATGCCCCCATTCAGGCCGGATTCTAACCCAAAGGCTAAAATCCTCCCTATAGGGGCGTTCCTTATTTCCTCCAGCACCGGAAAACCAATGCCAAAGTGCTTGTGCCGCAAGTTCATGAGACTAGGGCAGGAAGTGAGGACGTGGATGGAGGTTTCCTCCTCATCCCCGCAGAACCTGCAGTCGGGGTTGTCGACCACCCCTATGGTATGCAGGTGTTTTCTGAAAGAGCCGTGTCCAGTCAAAAGACCTGCCACGATTCTGACCTGTTTCCTGCTTAGTTGCAGGATTTGTTCTGCTCGCTTCGGCAAGGGCCCTGTAAGCAGGAGCTTCGCTTGCCGGAGTCCTGGGTAAGAGGCCCAGAAGTCAAGGAACTGGGACTGTGTCCAGTTCTCTATTAACTTCTTGGCATTTGATCTAGGGTAGCCGAGAGCCGGCTCCGGACCCAGTAGGGCCTTTGAGAACCCTCTCTGGCCAGAGCGTCTGCCCGCTCGTTGCCTCAATGTTGCTGTGTCCAGGCACCCAGAGAAGCTTGACCCAGTTCGATGAGCCAAGTTCACAGAGAGCCTGTTTACAGTTTTGAACCAGGATTGACTTGGTCCGGACTGATGCAAGGGCCTTGAGGGCCGCTTGACTGTCGCTACATATATATATGTGCTTGTTAGAATATTTCCTTTGGATATTCTCCTGTGCGCAGACCAAAATAGCAAAGATCTCGGTCTGGAATACCGTGGCAAATTTGCCCAGGGCATAAGAAAGTTCAGCCCTGGGCCTTTCACCGTATATCCCCGCTCCAGCACTTTCCTCAAACCTCGATCCGTCTGTGAACCAGACGATATCGGCAGGTCTGAGTTTGTCCTCGAGTGGGTTCCAGTCTTCCCTTTTGGGGATGACAACCTCAAAGGGTTCTGAGAAGGAGAAGAAAGGCACTATATCATCACTCCTGGCCTCCAGAAGTGAGTGAGTCCCTATCGCTTGGGAAAGGGCCCTTGTGTGCCCTAATTGTTCTCCTCCTATTTTCCACTGACCACCACACCTCAGCCTGTAGGCCGCTTTCCGAGCCTCGGCCTCAATCACCAAATGAAGGGGCACGAGGCCCAGAAGGACCTCCAGGGTTGCTGTGGGGGTCGTGCGTATCGCTCCTGTGACTCCCAAATAGGCGAGTCTTTGGAGTTGAGTTAGCTTCTGCTGAATGTATAGCCTGGTTGTAGCAGGCCACCACACAACAGAAGCATAAGTAATCATTGGTCTTACTATCACAGTATAGTACCACATTGTTACCCTGGGGTTTAAGCCCCATGTTTTACCAAAGGTCCTTCTACATACCCAGAGGGTTGTAGTGGCCCTTTTTATTTGTCTCTCTATATGATCTTTCCAGGTCAGCTTACAGTCCAGGATGACGCCAGATACTTCACTGTCCTGGAGATCGTTAGAGTCGTGTCATAGAGTACTGGTTCGACGAAACCGTCTAGCCTGCGCCTTCTAGTGAAAATTACCAGTTCTGTCTTAGAGGGGTTAACTCTAAGGCCCTGGTCGTTACACCATCTCTGTACGATCTGCAAGGCCCTTTGCAAGAGCCCGCTAACCGTATTTGGGAATTTTCCCGAGATGATAATTGCTAGGTCATCTGCGTAACCTTGAGCAAAGAGATCCTCGTTCTCGAGTTCCTGGAGTAGACCATCGAGAACGAGGTTCCATAGCAGAGGGGAGAGGACGCCTCCTTGTGGGCAGCCTCTCCTTACTGAAACATTTACTGCCGTTTCCTCATTGGCAGCTGTAATATGCCTTCCCGCCAACATGGCCCTCAACCATCTGATATGGTATCATCGATGCCATGATAGGCAGCCGCGGCGCAGATTGAGTCGAAGGAGGTATTGTCAAATGCTCGCTCGATGTCAAGAAAAGCACCAGCCGCAAGTTCTTTGTGGTGCAGCACCTTCTCGATCCTGGAAACGATTGGATGAAGGGCCGTCTCCACTGACTTCCCGGCCTGGTAAGCATGTTGCGACGGATGCAGAGGCACTAAGGTCAGTGCTCCGTCTTTAACAAACCTTTCAACCAACCTCTCTAATGTTTTGAGCAGGAAGGAAGTAAGGCTGATTGCTCTGTAAGAATTAGCAGTATCGTACGATGTGCGTCCTGCTTTGGGTATGAAAACCACTTTGACGGCTCTCCAGGGTATGGGAATATACCCCATGGCCAGACAGGTTCTCAGCAAGTGATAGACCGGACGTATGAGTGTCTCCGACGTGAAGAAGTGCCGGGAACACTCCATCTGGTCCTGGGCTTTTGAACGGGTCAAGGGTGGAAATAGCCCACTTGACTCTTTCACTGTAACCACCCTTGAGGCCGTCCTCCAATCCGCTGCCGTGACAGCAGCGCGGGGAGGCCGAGGGGCTGGCATTTCCTCCGTCTCCACTACGGATTCGGGGAAATGAGTTTCTAGTAGATGCTTGAGACACTCCTCA
Organism: Rutpela maculata; assembly: GCA_936432065.2. Lineage (NCBI taxonomy): Eukaryota > Metazoa > Arthropoda > Insecta > Coleoptera > Cerambycidae > Rutpela > Rutpela maculata. Next base: position 77,938,075 of record OW386290.2, read on the forward strand.
GTGGTAGACGTTAGTCTACCCGAGGGAAGCCTCAAATTCTCTACTCGTGACGGGCTGTCTTTTTTGAGGGCTTTGCAGAGCCTTGCGGCTTCTGGGAGATCTTCTATGCTTTCGCAGAAGTCCTTCCAGGCTGCCCTCTTGCTGTTACGAATGTAACTTTTGTAGAGGCGTTGGGACTTTTTGTAGCCGTCCCAATCCTCTGGGAGCTGAGTTCGCATTGCCCTATTGAAGAGCCTGCGTGTCTCCTTGCGTAACTTTTGGAGTTCCCTGTTCCACCAGGGAACCTTTTTCCTTCCCTTTCTTCTCTTAAGAGGACAGCTGCTCTCATATGAGGCAGTGATCGCTCCATTGAGAAGCTTGGTGGAGGATTCTATATCCTCTATGTTCCTGGGTATAATAACCCTCGTTATTTTGCTCGAAAGGGCTCACCTGTAGGCATCCCAGTCGGTGTCCTTGGGATTCCTGTGCCAGCTCTCCTCTGAGGAGGGAGCCAGGTCCAGTTTGAATCTAATGTGACGGTGGTCCGATAAGGAGGGTTCCGTCGATACATTCCAATTTTTAATCAGTGGGACCGCAAGTCTGGATCCCAGCGTGATATCAATAACCTCCTGCCTCCGTTGAGTGACGAAGGTGGGAGCATTACCTCGATTTATAATTTCTAAATCGGTAGTGTACAGGTACTGTAGTAGACTGCCGCCTCTAGGATTGACCCCTGTGCTGCCCCAGCAGGTGTGGTGAGCATTGGCGTCACATCCTATAATGAGAGGCAGCTGTCTATCAGTACAAAATTGAACCAGCTCCTCAAGCTCAGTTGAGGGTGGTGGTGTCGGCGAGTCGTAAGGGAGGTAGACAGAGCCGAAAACGATCTCTACTCTATCAGTTTCCCCCTTAAAACTCACCTTAATCACAGCAACATCCCTGGAACAGAGATCGGGAATTGCTGTTGCTTGTATCTCTTTCGAGACATAAATACATGCCCTAGGTATGTTATGAGTGGAGGAGTAAATAACCCCATTCCGTTTATCTAAACCCCGAATGGAGCCTTGGCGAACCCAAGGCTCCTGTATAAGGGCTATTTGTGTCTGTCCCACAGCGGCCTGCCGACTCACGATTGCGCAGGGTGGCTCACTGTGTTGCAGATTAATTTGGAGTATTTCCATTTTTTTTTTTTTTTTCCTACTCTACTGTTCTGAGCTCGACAGCCCCTCCATCGCTGTTGCTGCCGTGCCCGGAACACTGTTGCCGCCACTTGGGCCGGCCTCCTCTTCCCGGGGGTGCTTGGGATCCCAAAAGATCACCTTCACCATCCCAGCTTGGGCGCGGTAACCCAGGTCCTCGATCTTCGCTGCGGAGGCCTCATCGACACCCAGGATTAGCCGAAGCCCTTTGGCCTCAACCACCTGGACGTCACGGACCTTCCACAACTCCGTTCGGAGCTCTGGGTTGTGCCGCTTTAATCTGTTGAAGATGGTGGCCTGATCCGTAGGCTTGCCCGGGACCGTTGCCACCATCTTCCTGTACTTGGGGAGGTTGTCCCCCTCCGTGTTTCTTCTTCTTTTGCCTTCATGATGCTGCAGCACATGGTGTTGATAGCCCCCCACTTCTCAGCGGCGGTGAACATGTTTACCATAAAATTTTGTGGCGTGATTATAAGGCCAACGTCTCTGTTTGCCGTGCTCCTCTCGTCATTCCACCTAGGGCAGTGGAACATGGTGTGCTTCGGAGTATCGGGTGCTGGGCAGTAAATGCACGTGTCTGCTTCCCGCTTGCCGATTCTATATAAATAGCTGCCGAAGTTGCCGTGGCCACTTAACGTTTGGGTTAGATGGTAATTTAGGTCTCCATGTTTTCGGGCAGTCCAGGCTCTTACGTCCGGGATAAGGCGATACGTCCATCTGCCGTCTTCAGAGGTGTCCCATCGCTCCTGCCAGCGTTCCATCAGATGGTTCCTGTAGACAATCTTCGCAGCTTTGTCTGCGCCGTGGCCGTATGCACGCTCTTTAGTGTGTCTTCAGTAACCGGTTGCGGTTACGCGCGGTCTTTAACGCGTCGACCCACGCCGGAACGGCATACAATAAGATGGAGTTTGCCACGGAGCTCAAGAGTTTCCTGGCATAGGTCTTGGGCCCTCCAATTCGTGGCATGATCTTGCGGAGGGCCATGCCAAATTGGCTGTCAGAGAGGCCCCCTCTCGCGTCGAGTTCCGCGGTGAGGCGAGTCGCAATGACGCGTTCCAGGACTTTCGCCGTAGTGTCGATCAAGCAGATAGGCCTGGGTGCCGTACCTGGCGGCTTGCCCGGTTTGGGAACAAGCACTAATACTGATCTTTTCCACCTGTGGGGGATTTCTCCGTTTACAAAGATGCCATTAAAGACGTTCTCGAAGTAGGCTGTGTGGTGGGTGACCGCTAGTTTAACCACCTCGGGGGGTATTCCATCAGGCCCCGGGGCCTTATTGGATTTTAGCTTAACAGCCGCGTTGCTAATTTCCTCCGCTGTAACTGGGGGTGGTGGGGGGGCCTCGATTGCCCTTATCCAGTTCGTTGTTGGGCGTACTGGGAAGAGCTCACTCGCTAGTTCCAATTTACGGTCCGTACTGAGTACTAGTTTTTCACGGACGCCAGTTCTTTTGCATGCAATTCTGTAGCCGTCTCCCCAGATATCGTTATCGACGCTCTCGATGATTTCATTCCAGCATCTGCGCTTGGACGCTTTGATGCTGGCACGTAGGTCGTTTCTGGCCTCTCGGTAGGCCGTATAGTTCCTGGCGGTTACATCGACGAAACGCGCTGTTTTGGATCTAGTCCAGATCCTTTTTAGTTTGAGACATTTTTGGCGTAGTTGCGCAATTTCGCGGTTCCACCAGTATGCTGGTTTACCGCGTGGATGGCCCACGGCCGGCAACGCGGCCTTGCAGGCCCTAGTTAGGGCCTCGATTACGTTGTCGGCGTTTGGGTCGTGGGGTTGACCCAGCTCGTGCCGTAGTTTCTCAGTGACCGCCTCCTCCTTGTCGGGCTTATAGCGCCACCTAGTTCCCTTGGTGGGGGGTTCCCGTGTTGGGGCGTTTAGCGGATGCTCCTCAAGGAGTCGAAAGGTGATAAGTTGGTGGTCACTGAGAGTTTCATCTTCCAGTACGCGCCAATCGCGAATTTTTCCCGCCAGCTCGGCGTTGGCGAGCGTGATGTCGATTACGCTCTCGCTATCACCCCTTCTGAATGTGGCCTCGTTGCCTACGTTTGCCACAATGAGGTCGTGGCCCGCCAACCATTCGGCCAGCATTTGACCTCTTGCATCTTGTATGACAGAACCCCACAACGGATTTTTTGCATTGAAATCACCCGTGATAATGACTCCCCGTGTGTGCCCAAGGGCCCTGACGCACGTCGTGAGTTCATCTAGGAAGTTCGCGAATTCCTCGATGGTACAGTTCGGGGTCTTATAGCAGGAGAAAATCCCAACACCGTCGACGATGCACCAAGAGATGCCGTCGGCGCCGCCGGGATTGCAGACGCTCCTGTTGTAGACTCGTATTGCCGTATCCACTCTGTTGTCTTTAATCCATCTGCCATCGTCGCTAACGTGCCTTTTATTGGGCTCGGTAGTCAGTAGGACATCTGCCTTATGGACCTCCTCAGCATGGTAGAGGAGGTCCTGAGCTTCACGGCTCCTATTCAAGTTGACCTGCAGGAAGCAGGTCGGCTTTCTCACTATTGCGGTTTTCTGCGGGGGTTCTACCGCTTGTGGTCCCTCCGGCGTTCCGAAAGGGCTTAACTTTCCTTCGTGCCAGTGTTAGCGCTTGCCTGAATGCAGGGCATTTACCGTCTCCGGCTTTATGCCCCTCTTCGGAGCACGTGGGGCAACGTTCAGGGTTGGGACAGTTTTTAGAGAGGTGTCCATCTGAGCCGCATTTGTAGCACATGCCAGACCTGTCTGGGCCCTTGCAGTCCGCGACTGCATGGTCATAGGCCCAGCATTTATGGCACCTGGTTAGCGCCACCCTCTTCTCGACTGAGCATTTGACGTACCCGATCCTTATATGTTTGCTGGCAAGTAGTTTTGCCGCGTCGCTCTTATTGATTCGGAGAGTCACTGAATGGGTGTCATGCGCGTTGGCTCTAAGCTCGCTAAGTTTGTTCCTTATTTTGTCCAGGCTACCGACCTTACACTCGATCGCGTTAATAACTTCGTCCCTCGCGGTGGCCGCGTCGATGCCCCTTATATGGAGTGTCTCCATGTCCTCATCCAGCCCCATGGTGTGTAGGCTAACCTCTTCGTTCGGAGTCTTGATTGCTTTCTGGATCTCGTTGAGAGCTTCCTCATTTTTGTCCAGTGTTATCACAAGCTTACCATCTTTGGTACTCTTGATGCCTCTGATGCTGTTAGTAGCAGCGTTTCCTTTTATGCAGTCCTTGACGTTGCTTAGGACCTCTTTGTATTCTTTTCCTTTTTGTTCTACGATGAGCGCATACGTGCTCCGATTCCTCTTTTGGTCTTTGCTACCTCTTTGCGATTTTTTAGTCGCATAGATTTCTGCTTTGGTGTCTGTTATGAAATGTCGCTTCTACAAGTTTTCGGAAGCTCTTTGGGCCTATCGCGTTAATATGGTGTAATGCCACCCATTCGTCTCTGTTAGTTTCTGCCTTGATCAGTTGTAACTTCTCCCAGGTGTCCTCGATTGTGCCATCGAGGGCTACCCTGATCACTTTCCTATTAGCGCATTGCGTTTGGGACCGTACTTTAGTGTGTTGCTCGATCACCTCGAACTTCTCCTCTATTCCGACTAGGTCCGGGAATCTATCTCTATATTCCCTTTGTACGCCTTTGTCCATTGTGGTGTCGTCTGGTTCGACCAGAACCACTTTAACTACATTGTCCTTGGTGTCCAGTGGGCTGCCTGATTTCTCCTCGGTGTTGGTAAACACTTCTTCGCTCCAGTCCTTCTTATCAGCCTCTTTCCATGCTTCTAGTGTGTCGATCCCTTCAAGGGATGACAACACCGATTTTGCACCATGCCATGGTGTCGTCTGTGTCCCGGCCTCTTTGGTTGAAGGCTTTGTTGGCAGCCTCGTGTCTGTCATGAATGCCTCAGTGGCAATCACTTTATGTTTGTCAATCCATGCCTTGATAACGGTACCCCCTAGCGTGGCTGTTCCATTTCTCAGTTTTGCTGCAATGTCCTTGATCTCCCTTTTAGTGTTGGGGTTCTCCGTTATTTTCTGGTCGAGGTATTGACTGCAGCTCCTTACCGACTTGATTACTTCTTCGAGGATGGTTGCCACAGGGTCCACTGTGCCCACATCATGTTCGACGGTCTTGTCGAATTTCCTCTTTTTATAACTGGCAGAGTTGGATCTTTGTAATTGGCCGAATACGTTAATCCTACTATGGCGGGGGGCCACTTTCGCGCTGTTGTCGTCATTGGTTCCATCCGTTGCAATCACCTCTGGTCTGTCTGCCGTACCTGTTGAGGAGCATCTGCTCCTCGTCGGGCTATGTTGGAGTGAGCTCCTTCTCGCGAAGACCTCGTTCTCGTCCATGCTAACAAAGTCAATAAGAATATCATTGTTCGTGCCTGTATCCGTCGTGGTGTTTCCGTCCGTTTTAGGTATATTGGTAGATTCCATATATATCCCACGAGTAGGGTCGAACTAAAGGTCGACTCCCGGGTGACGCCAATCCCGAAAGCAAGGCATTTATACTGTGGGGTGCGCCAGGTGCCCCACAGGTTTTTACGACTTCGCTGTCGGTTGTTTTATAGAGGTTGCCTCCTCGCAAGCCGGCCGGTTAAGGCAAGCTCCCCAGTCTCAGTTACCACGCGACATTTCCCTGCGGTGCCATTTTTTTCTTTTCCGCAGAGGTCGTTGAAGCGTGGGCTGAGATTACGGTATTCAGCGAATGAGTGGCACGGCTCACTCGGAGCTCGGATACCTCGGGTGCGCCAGTTCCCGAAGCCACGCCTACGGCGTGGATCCTGAGGGTTGAGCTGTCCTTAGTTTCCGTCACAGTGCCGAGGTCGAGCCGGCGGGGAGCCCCGCGGGACCCCAAAGAGACCTGCGGGACCCCAAAGAGACCTACGAGACCCTACAACCTGCTACCCTACGAGAGCAGGGCTCCCACCAGCATGTCACTCGAAAATGTGACGGATTAAGCCCCTCCACCTGCGTCAAGGTCCCCCTCCAAAAGCTGGAGTGCCACACCGTCCACGGGAGAGACATCCCCAATGGCTGACCTCGGCCATGTTAGGGACATCTCATTCCCGCAGAACAATTGCATCACTCCTTGCTCTGTTAGCTTGAAGCCGTCGAATTCGGGGAGGGGTCCCCCTGCGGGGAGCCCATCCGTCCGGATGTCGAGGGCCTCTTGCAGATTGAGGGCCAATTCAGCAGTTAGCCGCATATCTGGAAAACCAGTTGCAGCCACCGCCACCTTGACCCCTTTACCAGCTGCCTGACTATAAGAAAGGTCAGGCCTAGCTCTTTTTGTGGGTTTCGAGGTGCTGGGGGGGGGTCTCTCCTTCAGGACGGCCCCGTTTGGGACCAGATTCCTGAGGTGTTCCCCCCTCAGCTGGCTTCTCCACCCGTGCCTTCCTGGCTCTTTTACGAGCCGCAACCCAAGCGACGGTTCCGTCGCTTGGGTTGCCCATCTATAAAGTTGAGCCCTCCAGCGACGGCTGAATTTTGGGGAGCCCCAAGAGCGGAGCCCCCTTCTTGAGTGGGGGGATTGGATTTGGGGAAGGCTCCTTGTGAGGATCCTTCTCTGGTACCATGGGAATAGGACTCCCCATCTTTGGAGCTTCCCTTTCTAAGGAGTGGGGAGGTCCCTGAATCGGAACTCTCCCCGGAAGAGGTGGGTGAGGAGGCTCTGTGGTCAGAGCACTCCTCGAAGGGGTTTTTGTTTTTTTTCGGGTCATTCGTTCTGTTCCCACGAGTGTACAGGAAATAAGGTCTACCCCCGCAGAGCCTGTTACGGGGGCAAGGCTAGATACTATGGGAGATCGCCCGGTATCCCATAGGCATCGTTTGAGATATCATTACCCCGATACCATACAGCCCTCGGCACGATTGCTTACACCTTAGCTTGGAGAATGATTATTGACCTCCCGGTCTAGATCCGCCGCCTTCTGTTAAAACAGTGCCACCTCCTGTAGGTTGTAATTGATCATCACGGGCGGACGGTCCTGAACGGTGAGAGGCTAGAGGCTGAACCCACATACCACGGCTCGCACCCAGCATGCACCCGCACACACCAAGCACAAGAACTTGCACTCAGTGTGCACAAGCACACACCATGCACAGAGCGTGCCACGCAGGAAGCGCTAAAACGCATCAACCGCTCCTGGCGCGTTCCGACCCACCCCGGTGATCTCAGTTAAGAGGCCGAGTGGGACGTCACATGCCTTGGCACCAACTGAACACTATTAGTTTTATAAATTTGTTACTGCAACTTTTATAAAACCTCTTTATATAAACAATAGTAACAGTTACTAAAAGTTATATAAATCTGTGGTGGAAATATTTTTGTTGCTATTTTATAAAACCTAAGGTCCTAACATATTTTAGTAATTTTAAATAACTCTTATAGAACTTGGCAACCATTTAGTAATCTTATAAACCACAAATATAAACTCACAACCTTAATAAACCACTTATGAAAATAGTCCGTTACTTTAGGCGATGAAAATTGTTTATTGGGATATGAACGAATTTATTATATTATGTGATTAATCATGGAAAAAATGAAACGTGTGGTAATCTACTAATTTATTTTCAAATTAATATTAAAAGTAATTATGTATTTACGTACTAAAAAATAAATTAAAATTGTCTGGAAAACTGCAATTTAAAGTCATGGAAAACCTGGAAAAGTCAGTAAATTTCACCTCTTTATCAAAATATGAACCCTGTTTATGGGTTTTTGGGGTCACAATTTCAAATATTATATTATTAAAGTTCCATAAACAATTATTTCCACATACAAATTTTTTTCGTTGTGAGAGACTTTGATAGAAAATCTAGATGGGAAAGTAGTGATTCCTTGGGCAGCAGTTTTATATTCTTCAAGTGAATTGTTGTATCACTTTTTGATAAAATGCGTAGTTTTCAAGATATTTGCAAAAAAAAGTGTTTTAACTCCTTCGCCCCCACCCCAAAAGTTTAGCTTGCAGCGACGCGACTTTTTTAAAATGTTTATGAGATCCTATGCAACAGTTTTCTGCAAACAAATTTCAAGTCGCATCAGTTTCCAAGTCAAGACCTAAGTGCAATCCACTAATAGTGACGAGGAGTATTGGGATTGGGATTACTATTCCCCAAAATACAATGTCAGAATAGTTTCTGTTAGATCTGGATGTAATACTAGACTCATCATTAATTCTAACATCTCAAACTGTTACCAAATCACTGAAAATGTTGGGTTTCTTTAACCGAACTTCATGCGACTTTACTGATATTACCTCCATTAAGCTACTCACTTGTAAGGCCACATTCTGAATATATGCTTTATGTGTTTGGAGTCCATAACAACTATAAATTTTATATTTTTATATGCACTATTTTTATATTTTTGTATGTTCTACTTTCATATTTTTGTATTTGTTGTAAATTTTAAATTGTATTTTGAAATGGGCTTATACACATAAATAAATAAATAAATCCTCTGGTGGTATCTGGTGTTTAGTGCTTGGTCCTGTGCTGCTATTATTAAACTTTCCATTTCCCCCTTCAAGTCGGAGCCGTTCAACCACTACATATACGCCTTTTTGTCTACTGCTAGTTGATCGAAACCGTGGAAGAAAATTATTATTATTATTATTATTATTATTATTATTATTATTATTATTATTATTATTATTATTATTATTATTATTTTTTTTTTTTTTTTTTTTTTTTTTTTTTTTTTTTTTTTTTTTTTTTCGTAAAAGCCAGTCACCCTTTATACTCTGTGGCTCCGACACTCACAGAGGGGAGCTGGTAGTACCGGCAGCCACTCCCCACGTCCGTGGGGTGAGTGACTACTGGGTCCGAGAATCGTGTGCCCTGAGTAGACGTAATGAGCCGAGGATAATGGCCTTCTGCATCCTGCCGGCTAAGATCTCTGCCGAATTTCGGCATGCCGGTATGATCTTTAGGTCTGAAAGCAGCGTGTGTCTCGTTCCACCGAGGGCTCCTATGATCAGGACCACTAGCTTAACAGTATGGCCAGGGTAAAGCCTGCGGAGCTCGAAGAGCAAATCTCGATATTTCGTCCGTTTTTCCTCCTCCTTCAAGACAATGTTATTCTCCGCGGGAGCCGAGAACTCCACGACAAACATTGTCTTGAGTTGGTGGTCGAGGAGGACCATGTCAGGCTTATTAGCTTGTATTTGCCTGACGGTGGGAAACGAGTAGTTCCAATAAATTAGACACTTCTCATTCCCCACAACGGACTCAATATCCCCCGGAGCGTAAGGCAGCACTGGTGTCTCGTCTATCCCATACGAGTGCCTTAAGTGATAATAAAGCACTCGTAATGCTGCGTCGTGCCTCTGGATATAGGCCGAGACTGCATATACTGGACAAGCCGACAGCAAATGCATTAATGTCTCCGGCGCCCTGTGGCAGGTCCTGCAGCTGACATCAGGGACCTCTATACCCATGACACGACTTCGATAGACGAGTGTGTTGAATACACCATCCTGGCACGCCATTATGAATCCCTCGGTCTCAGACTTTAGCCCGGCTGACCTTAAGAAAGCAAAGGTCAGCCTTTCGGATAAGCCGCGGTCTTCTATATTTTTATAGAAGACTCCGTGCAATGGCTTATCCGAGTGTAGCTGCAGAAATAAACCAATTTCAGCAGCTTTGACTTGGGCTTTTTGCCGAGCAGGTTCCAACTCGGTGACAGAGTCGTGATTAACCCGCTCAGCGTCGAAGACCAAACCGAGTTCATCGGCGGCTCTGCGTGCTGCCTTAAACAAAAAGGCTCCTACTCCTGCACTTTCATGGTCTCGGACCATGCAGAGGAGGGGATCCGAACTCCTTATGACCTTACAGGCTCCATCCAGAACCATCCTGTTATGGAGACTCTCCAAACTCAAGAGTCCACGGCCTCCCCGATGTCGTGGGAGATATAACCGTGAAACGGACGATTTAGGATGCAAACTCCTATAGAGATGCATCTTTTTTCGGGTTCCTACATCGAGTTGTCGCAGCTCCTCTTGATTCCATTTAATTACTCCAAAGGAGTAGAGTTATTATTATTATTATTATTATTATTATTATTATTATTATTATTATTATTATTATTTATGTACTCAATACTTATTACTGATATTTCCATACCTTATGCCTACCTGCGTTTATTTTTAGAAAGTAGCGAATATGTGATGCAGCAACTAGAAATTTGGAGTAATGCTACAGCCATGATGGATTTGTACTCGTTTGTAGATAATATGCCGAAACTGAATGGTTCCTTACAAATACTGAAGACTGACACAAATAGTTTGCGAGCCTCGGCTTCTCAATTAAATGACGGTAAGTGACTAATTGCATTGAATTACTGATATTATGTTTTATGGTATTTTTCAGCGATGCGAAAAGTAAAGAAGGACCTTCTTAATACGTTACAGAAATGCGCCACTCCTGAATGTGACAGCATTAAAAATAACATCAGTCAACTTCAAACCAACATTGACTTTAATAAGGTACACAATTTTTACTAACCGCAGCTGGAAATTTTTTTTATATGATCATTTAGACTGCAGTGATCTACACAATATAAATTTGGTTTTATCAATTTCTCCAAATATATCTTTATTGTACACTATTTCACATTTAAATTGCAATACCCAGTAATAGAGAAATAATTTTTTTTTTGTATTTTAAATTAGCATATATTTTACCTCAGAATGTTAGCTCTGAGCAGTGCTACCATACCATAATAATCTCTTAGTGAATTACAATCGAAAATTGAATCACTGCCTTCGATAGTCGGTTTACATCTCTCGTGGTTATGCGTTATTATAGTAAAGATTATGCATTTTCAATCTCACAATAATCCAGAATAATCTATAGAAATTTTTAATGTGACATAAACTTATTTATCTTGTCATTGTGTACATTTTTATTCTTGATTTCAAAAAGTCTAAATTTGATTATTTTCTTACATGCAGTACGTTGATCGATATTTTCCAAGGGTAAGTTGCTCATAAATGATTAAAACTGTATTGAATTTGTTGTGTATAGAAAACCATATGTTTTAATGCGTTCTTCCTTATCTGTATGTAAAAGTACGGTATACCTAATGACTGCTGTATTGATGAGCATATTACTAGTTGCAGTCTGGGTCCAATGTTATAAATATGAACAGGTAAAAGGTTCAGCCGGATAAGTAAGGTAAAATGGTCCCAAAGCTTTTGGAACAAATTCGGCGACAGTAGATTGATAACACAGATCTGCGAATAAAGGAATGAATGTTGTTGGGCAGCTGAGGGTGATTTCTGAAGAAATTTTTCGTTCTGAATCCGAATCTGGCCTCAGAATGGGGTCGTTGCACGTATTTTTTTTATTGCATATTCTGAAAACAATGAAAAATATTAGACATGTGTTTTTTGTTTATTTTTGTTGCATGCGTTTTAAGGGTGTAAATTGGCATCAAAGTTCGGTCTGTGGCTCTTAAAACCCTTGAAATGATGACGTAGAGCGGGCAACGCCGAATGCCTCCGAAAATAGTCGGAACTTGATCTATCCGTGCCCGTCATTTAAAAACCTGTTCATTCATAACAGAACAAAATGTCTGTGTTGGTTTGACAGTTTGACATTTTTAACAATAACAATAAAAAATGATGTTGTCTTTCTTAAAAATTAATAAAATAAACAATAAACACAGCACACACTCGCAAAACGAAAACGGCAGACGCATGGAACACCACAAAACACAAAATACGCACACAAACAGAAATGGCGGCCGAACGTGGACCATGACCTAAGCCTACATGTCTATCAATAATCCGACCCAAGCGCATCAGCGTTTTCAATTTATGACATAGCAGGGGCAAAGGAATTCTGCTGACGGCGCTCTTTATTTTAAAGTGGTGTAGTTTAAATTTTGGACAATAGTTTGGTCAATTCATGTAACACAGGGCATTAACAAAGCCACAGTTACATTTTCCATACAAAATCAGGCTCAATTTCGATATAGTGCAACGACCCTATAGGCCCATCACGTCAAGATTTTGAAATGTTTGAGGTTAAGTACTTAAAAAACGGCTTTTTTGGCAACTTTTGAGATTATGTATAGAATTCAAAAATTTTTTCAGCTTATTTATAATAAATACATCATTTAGTACCATCCTTCTTCTTTAAAATAAGCTTTCGAATGGTCATCTACGATGTTTCCTCGCAAAGTTATAGCCATTTTAAGGTAATACTAATTTGAAACCATGATCCCATACAACCCAATAATCTTAACCAAGCGACTCTTAATGAATCAAGATTTAACCCAACAGAAGGGATAATCAACAATCTTAAACAAACGACTCAAGACGAATCAAGATTGTTGAGTTGTAGGGGACCATGGTGTGCAATTCATGTCACCTTAAAATGACTATAACTTTGCGTGGAAACATCGTAGATGACCCTTCGAAAGCTTATTTTAAAGAGGAAGGATGGTACTAAATGATGTATTTATTAGAAATAAGCTGAAAAAAAATTTTGAGTTCTATACATAATCTCAAAAGTTCCCAAAATAGCCATTTTTTAAGTACTTAACCTCAAATATTTCAAAATCCTGACGTGATGGGTCAATTCTGAGGCCAGATTCGGATTCAGCGCGAAAAAGTACTTCGGAAATGACTCACATCTGCCCAAAACCAAAACCTCGCAAACCTGTGTAATCAGAGCTCTGGAATTTTATCTCTGTGACGTCAAAATCGGGGTTGGCTCTAGATCAGCGTGGAAAGATTTTTATGCAAGTATGACACAATATATCTTACCTTGTACTTTTTTCGGGGAATCCCGTAATATCCAAAGTTAATATAATAATAATATATTTATTTTAGACTATAGTCGGTACAGGAATTTATACAAAAACATTTGAACATGCACCTAAGTTCATATAGAACTTGTTTTGTGCAATTTATGGTTTAGCGATAACATATATTATTTGTAACACATGCAGTATTAATAATTTATTTAAGTTAATCTTAGACACCTGCTTAAAAAATAAATATATAAATAAAGGACCCCGCACACCATATAGGGGATTTCTGCCTCTCCTCAAATTTAATCTAACCCACGTAAAAATGTTCTTTTGAACCCCCTGCATAAAATGTTCAAATGCAGCCAGGTCCGAAAAGGTCTTCGTTTTGAGATATGGAGCCCTAAAGATCGTTCCAAATACGTTTTAAAATTGAAAAAAATTAAATTAAAGTTGGCTTTGATTTTATGGAAATTCAGAACTGCATAATTAATTCTTAAATAATACCATATTTCTTATTCGTGTTAATGACACCCGTGGGTCTTCAAGGGCTTCGCTGCAGTTTTTTCAATTCATGAATGATGTTTAAAGATTACAACTTACAATCAGGTTTTCAGGAAACGCTTTATTTAACAATCTGAATACATACATGAACATGAAGTTATCTACGACTGACTTGCTTACAGCCAACTATTACTAAAAGCTGTTTCACATACTCGGTTAAATCTAAAGGGCCGCACACACTAAAGCCATATGTCACACCCCCCTTTTTCTGTTTTTTTAGCTAACACTGCACTACTCACAAACATAGTCCTTAAATCTAGTAGGTCTAATAGCATCTTTTCCTGACCTTGTCTTACTAACATTATTACTACTTACAGAGGGTAATGTAACATTAAAATTGTCACTTGTCTGAGATTGATCTGAGATAGGTAAACTTTCAAAATCAAGTTTAGTTTTCTGTTCAGGTACAGGATTAGGTGATTTTTTAATAAATGAGGAATTTCTACGTTTAACTGATCCATACTCATCCCTTATTTCATATGATCTGGGTGTGTTGCACGTACCTACTATTTCCCCAGGTACCCAATATTTATTATATTTATTGCCTGCCCTAACCATGACACTATCCTCTATTTTAAAATCTTGTCTTTTCCTAGCATTCTCATCATAATATATTTTTGATCTATTCCACTTTTGTTTTAATTGATTGTACACATTGTCATTTAGTTTAGGTGCTAAAATTTTATTAGAAACAGGTAAATTAGTTTTTAATAGTCTAGAGTTTAACAATTATTATTATTACTATTATTATTATTATTATTATTATTATTATTATTATTATTATTATTATTATTATCATCATCATAAGTTAGGCAGCGAAGCTGTTTAAACTTTTAATTAGCTTAGAGTATTAATGGGAAGAGTCATAGCAGTTCTTAAATGATTTCGTTGACACTGCACAAACACAGTCATTTGATAGAGAGTTCCAGTCCCTATTTACTCTGTTAGAGAGGAAGTGCCGGCGGCATAGTTTATGAAATTTGTTCCTAACTAGTTTGTAGTTATGTCCCCTTAGTCTTCTATCCGTGTTTAGTGAGAAAATTTGAAGATCAATTGAATAATGCCCATAAAGTATTTTGTAGGTTTCTATTAGGTCACCACGGAGCCTCCTATCTATTAGTGTTGTCAAGTGTAGTTTTTGAGGCGCTGTTCGTAAGTTAGGTGACAAATTGCAGGAGAGAGTTTGGTAATTCGTCTTTGGGTTTGTTCTAGTGCATGAATGTCTTTTACGAAATATGGTGCTGCGTATTTCAAGCATTGGCCTAATACAGATTTTATATATTTTTTCAAGGAGTTCCGGTGAGATGTTCCTAAAAGCTCGAGAGACCATATAGGTGACTGAGTTTGCCTTTTTTATGATTTTTCCTATATGAGGTGCCCATTTTAGATCTTGACTTATGGTGACTCCTAGGTCTTCTTGTAGCTCTACATTTTTATTTGGTGTGTTATTTAGTAAAAACTGATGACGGGGGTTTTTTGAGCCCACATGAATAACCGAGCACTTATTTTCGTTAAGAGCCAGCATCCAAAGAGTACACCATTCTTCGATTCTCTGTAAGTCAACAACTATC
Organism: Rutpela maculata; assembly: GCA_936432065.2. NCBI lineage: Eukaryota > Metazoa > Arthropoda > Insecta > Coleoptera > Cerambycidae > Rutpela > Rutpela maculata. The sequence goes on from OW386290.2 coordinate 77,953,163, forward strand.
TCCTGGTAGTGAGTTAGTGGATTGTTGTATATTTTAGTATCATCGGCAAACAGATTTTAGCCCTACTATAAGGTCACTAATGTAAACATTAAATAGGACGGGGCCCAGCACAGAACCTTGCGGGACTCCACTTGTCATTTGGTAGCTATCTGATAATTCTCCCTCAATTCTCACTCTACCGCTCCTGCCAGATAAAAAATCCTCGATCCAACTTAATAAATTTCCTCGTATGCCATAAAATTCCAACTTTTGAATCAGTCTATTGTGTGGAACCCGGTCAAAGGCTTTCTTGAAGTCGAGATAGATTATGTCTACTGGTTCATTTCTATCCACTGACAAAGTCCAGGAATTAACGCACTCCAGCAGATTTGATACTGTTGATCTACCGGGAAGAAACCCATGTTGTTTCTTAGATATCACTTTGTTTTCAAGGAAAAATGTAGTAAGTTCCTCTACCAAAATTTTTTCCATAATCTTGCAAGGTATGGAGGTTAGGCTTACTTGCCTGTAGTTTCCGGGATCGAATTTGCTGCCTTTTTTATATACTAGGATGATAGTGGACGTTTTCCATTGGTTTGGTATTTTTCCTTCCTCTAATGACATTCTCATAAGACTTGTTAAATGGCCTACTACTGAAGGGGTGTTCGCAAGGAATGCTGGATGTATATCATCTGGTCCTGGGCTACAGTCCAGTTTAATGCCCTTGAGAGCACTTATTACCTTGTTTTCTGTTATGTCTACCATAGTAAGAGAGTTTGCTACTTTTGGGCTGTGAAGAATATCTGGAAGATTGTTCATGTTCATGTTCCACACCAAAGCTTTTCGTGAATTCCTTTGCAAACATGTTAGCTACTGCTTCAGGATTGCTTACTAAATCCCCGTTGCCATCACATAAGACAGGCATGCTGACTCTAGATTGCAGAGTACTTTTGACGTATCTGTAGAAACGCTTATTATTTTTATGATCAACTAGCTCATGTTCATATCTTGACTTGGCATTTTTTATTTCAGTTGAGACTTTATTGCAGCTGAGTCTATATGCATAATAATCCTCTTGTGAATTCGAAAACCGGTACTTATGCCAACATTTCCTTTTTTTGTTAATCAAATTTCTTAGCTCAGAAGTGATCCATGGTTTTGATTTGGACTTTTTAATATTATATTCTGGGATAAACTGATCCATGCAGTAATTTACTTCCCCGAGAAATGTAATCCAGCTCTCATTTATATTTGTCAATGGCACAGACGTATTGTGGAAGTGTTGGTCGATTTCATTGTAATTTCCTAACCTGAAGTTCTTCTTTGGAAATGATCTATCTAAGTTTATATTGCACATAACTTGAGAGGTTACAACAATGACTAGGTGGCCACTCAGACCAATTGGAGCATGATACTCCATGGTAGAGACAAGTTCTTCATCCCAGGTAAACAGCAAGTCTAGGGTCGAGGGTCTGTTGTTGTACATGAAGTGTGTGGGTTGTTTTATATGTTGAACGAGGCTGTTTGACAGGAATGCATTCATAAATATGTCAGCCGCTGAGTTATTTTCTGAGAGCGTAGGGTTGTTCCAATCCAGCGTAGGATAGTTGAAGTCTCCGAATATAAATAGGTTTTCTAGGTTCGAGCCCGTTTCTGTTAGTACGATCAATAATGGTTCATCGTCTGCTTTTGATAGGCTTGGAGGTCTATAGATACAAGCTTTGTTGAAAACCAAATCCCTGAGCCTTATTTCTACCCAGATTGATTCGACCGGAGTTGTATAATTCTCAAACACTTTCATCCGTAAAATGTCGCTGCCAAGAGATTCCTTAACATATATACAGACACCTCCGCCTCTTCCCGTTTGCCGGTCGCATATGAAAATATTGTAATTTGGTATGCTCACTAAGGTGTCCGGGATGCTTTGTGACAGCCACGTTTCCGCAACTAATATCACCGTTGGATCTGTGTCGGTAACTACAGTTAGAAATTCTTGAAGTTTAGCTGGTAGTGATGCTATGTTAGTGTAAAGGAATTTTAATACCAAGGCTGATTTGTTTTGTGACTGTTTTGTAGCATCCTGGTTTGGGACCGTGTTTGTTAAACTTTGGGTAAAAAATTTTCCTCTGTTGTGAAATTAGTATAGTGTCTATGTTTTTCTAACCTTTGGAGGTAAGCAGGACATTTTCGGTCTCTGGCTGAGTGTCTTCTATCAATCAATCTTAATCTTTTACAATTTGGACAGTCTAGTTCATTGCTTTCGCATTGCCCCCCTTCATGGTCATTACCACATTTGTGACAGCAACTCTTACTATTGCAATATTTGGCAACATGACCAAAGTTGCAGCACTTGAAACAAAGTGCTAAGTTTGTATACTCTTGTATATAAGCTTTTGTTAGATCAAAACTCATTCTGTCATTTCTTATAATCCATTTGAATATTTCCAGTTTAGTTTGTAATACCCAATTTTCCTTCCTTTTATTTTGGCAGTCTTTCTTTGTTACATATTTTAATGATAGTTTTACTTCTCCAAAAACATTAATGATTTCAGGATTCTGTGCTATTAATTCGTCAATGAAGTCTTCCGGTTCATAGCCCTTTTCGATACCCGTTACTAGGAACATGGGGTCTGTATTCTGGGTTTCTTTTAACTGAAAATCGACCTTGTCAGCTAATGCTTCGTTTAATTTCTTCTGTTGATTTTCATTTTGGCATTCTATAACTACTCCTTCTCTTTGTAACTTTCTCACACTTTTAAATGCTCCATCCACTTGGTTTACATTGATTGACTGCTTTAATTCGCTAAGCACCTTATTTGAGTCAGTTTGGTCCCTGATTCTTATTACAGTTTCATGTTTTTTTATCTGAGGAGGTGTTTTCCATTCTTTTGTTTTGTCTTGGTTGCCCTTGTTGGAATTTATTGTAATGGCAGCAATATCGCTATAGGCTTTTTGTTTTATTCTTTCTTGCGGTTGGTGACTTACTGGTACTATATCTGAACGTTTTTATTTCTATCTAATCCAGTAATTAATTTATTTCCCTCTGAAGGTTGATCGATTTTAAAATTTTCTCTCTCCATTTGTCCCATATTTTAAGCCATGATGGTCACTATTTTACCGATGTTAAAAGTTGCTAGCCTTATCTTTTTTAACTCTTCCTTAGTAATTGATTCTGGTTCATTAATAGTGGATTCCTGTATTTCCTCCAGGGACTTTAAAATGCTGTTCAACAGTGCCTCTGCCCCTGGTTTTCTATAGTTTTCCTCTATAATTCTAGGTTGATTCGATTTACCCTGTGACTCACCCAACCTATGGATGTCGTGACGGTGAGAGGTAAACTCTCATATGGTCAGATGCTACTATACGTCGGACAAATGTCACTGACGTATAGCGACTTGCTATTTTGCAAGTACCAAGAGCGGCGACCTCTAGCCTTAGTGGGCTATACTCACTGTTTATGAAATCGGATTTGAAGGAAACAACTACTCAGCGGGCAAATACCCCGACCTGCATTGAATTACACCTTCAAATCGTGATCAGTAACCAACTATCATTTGTCTGTTCCTAACCAGACATAGACCGGTTTCGAACTTATTATGTTCTCATCAGTATGCCATAGGTCATGGAACAGACAAATGATAGTGGTCAACTTGCTAGTCTTATACAAACTGAATCAAATGGAGTGACGGTGAGAGGTAAACTCTCATATGGTCAGATGCTACTATACGTCGGACAAATGTCACTGACGTATAGCGACTTGCTATTTTGCAAGTACCAAGAGCGGCGACCTCTAGCCTTAGTGGGCTATACTCACTGTTTATGAAATCGGATTTGAAGGAAACAACTACTCAGCGGGCAAATACCCCGACCTGCATTGAATTACACCTTCAAATCGTGATCAGTAACCAACTATCATTTGTCTGTTCCTAACCAGACATAGACCGGTTTCGAACTTATTATGTTCTCATCAGTATGCCATAGGTCATGGAACATAATAAGTTCGAAACCGGTCTATGTCTGGTTAGGAACAGACAAATGATAGTTGGTTACTGATCACGATTTGAAGGTGTAATTCAATGCAGGTCGGGGTATTTGCCCGCTGAGTAGTTGTTTCCTTCAAATCCGATTTCATAAACAGTGAGTATAGCCCACTAAGGCTAGAGGTCGCCGCTCTTGGTACTTGCAAAATAGCAAGTCGCTATACGTCAGTGACATTTGTCCGACGTATAGTAGCATCTGACCATATGAGAGTTTACCTCTCACCGTCACTCCATTTGATTCAGTTTGTATAAGACTAGCAAGTTGACCACTATCATTTGTCTGTTCCATGACCTATGGCATACTGATGAGAACATAATAAGTTCGAAACCGGTCTATGTCTGGTTAGGAACAGACAAATGATAGTTGGTTACTGATCACGATTTGAAGGTGTAATTCAATGCAGGTCGGGGTATTTGCCCGCTGAGTAGTTGTTTCCTTCAAATCCGATTTCATAAACAGTGAGTATAGCCCACTAAGGCTAGAGGTCGCCGCTCTTGGTACTTGCAAAATAGCAAGTCGCTATACGTCAGTGACATTTGTCCGACGTATAGTAGCATCTGACCATATGAGAGTTTACCTCTCACCGTCACTCCATTTGATTCAGTTTGTATAAGACTAGCAAGTTGACCACTATCATTTGTCTGTTCCATGACCTATGGCATACTGATGAGAACATAATAAGTTCGAAACCGGTCTATGTCTGGTTAGGAACAGACAAATGATAGTTGGTTACTGATCACGATTTGAAGGTGTAATTCAATGCAGGTCGGGGTATTTGCCCGCTGAGTAGTTGTTTCCTTCAAATCCGATTTCACTATGGATGTCATTTTCTGCAATCTTTATACAACCCTGGCCTTTGTCTTCGACTAAGCTTTGTTTTCTAATTTTTTGACGTTCAAGTATCCCAGGACTAGAATCCGATCTTGGTCTCTTTTGGGTATTTGCTGCAGTGAAATTACACTCTATTTTATTTGATCCTTGGTTCTCAGTTGTACTATCTGTCTTCGTAGAAGTTCGAGAAACAGATTTCTTGGGTTTAAAAATATCATCTGGGCTAACCAACACATCATCAGATGATTCTGGAACAAATTCAGTGTTATTCTGAGTCTTTATACTATTAGTTATTGTTTCAGATTTTTCTAGGCCCCCCTGTAACATCAGATCCTTGCTGTTTATATTTATATTCAAGTCCCTTTTTTCTTTAGTTTCGTTCTCAGTGTGTGTTTTTGCTTGTGCTACCTTTTTTGTGCCCTCAGAGCCTGTGATAATTTTATTTATATCTTGCTTTGTTAGGTTAATAGCTCCCAGAGAAAAAGTCCTTGTTTTTATTTGTTTATTGCCTAATGGTTCTTTCTTACGTGTCCCAGGATTGATGCCATCACTTTTATCACCCATATTTGTTCTTTTATTAAATTAAAACCCTATTTAACTTGATAGAATTTGAAAAGTTTTGCAGGATACACACTACACTTCTACACTCTCAATATATTTGGTCACTAATTCTAAGGGAGAAATATTTAAACCAGATATTGGAGTTACTCTGAATTCTAATAATGCACTGTGTACGTCCGTATCAGAGTCTCTACATTTTTAAAGTATGGATTTACAAATACCAACCGACTTTTCAGCTAATCCATTTGACTGAGGATATCGTGGACTAGAGGTTATTAAATTAAAACTCCACTCTTATGCAAACTGCTTGAATTGTCTGCTATTAAACGGAACATTATCTGATACAAAATCGCAAGGACTACCATGAGTTGAAAAAATAATTTTTAATTTCTTAGTTACTTCTTCTGCACTTTTGTGTTTCAAAGGTATTAACTCAATCCAATTACTGTAATAATCAACTACAGTTAAATATGATTTACCCGCAAAATCTAATATATCTGCAGCAATTTTAGAAAATGGTAAATTTGGTCTTTCATGGTTTATCATAGGTTCTTTAGTAACCGCTCTATTATATTTTAGACAAATTTTACATTTTGAGATATAGTTTTCGATTTCAACTGACATACCAGGCCAATAGAATATTTTACGAGCTCTGGCTTTAGTTTTTTCTATGCCAAAATGTGCTTTATGTAATTTTGATATCATGGCTGATCTCATGCTTTGTGGTATAACTAGCTTATCATTAAAAAACAATATTTCGTCTGACTACTAAATGGTCTTTTTAGGAAATGAAATTTAAAGATAATAAGTGTAATAAACCTTGGTATACCCCTACTTTAAAGACGATCTTTAGACTAAAACAAAAGGCCTGGCTAAGATTTAAAAAGTCAAAACAAACAGCACACCGGCAATACTTCTGCCAAATTAGAAATTATTACAATTTTGCTATAAAAGAGGAGAAGAAGCAATTTTTTGCTTACTTTATCAATACAAATGCTAACAATAGTAAAAAACTGTGGTTAAACCTAAAAAGGTAGGGAGCATTAGGTAACTCTAACCATATAGAAATTCCGCAACACTTGAATAATGCCAACCTATTTAATGATTATTTTGCAAGATCAGTACAGGCATGTAATGAAATAAATTTAGTTGAATCTTTAGAATTTACTCCTCAACTCGGCACGGGATTTAGCTACTCTCCGGTTGGTGTTGATACTATAAAACTGTTACTGTCACGACAAAAATCGAACTACTCAGGAATTGACAATGTCACCCCCAAAATGTTATGTCTCGCTAGTGATTTCTGTCTTGAACCATTAACGCACATAATAAACTATTCCTTTGAAATTGGCACTGTACCATATTTATGGAAAACATCAATTGGCAGACCTATACCCAAGAAACCTAATCCGAATGAATTATCTGATTTCAGAAATATAAGCCTCCTAAATTCCCCTCTAAAATTAGCTGAAGCAGCATTGTCATTTCAACTTATGGAATATCTTAATGTAAATAGCATTTTACCTAGCAATCAGTCGGGTTTTCGCAAAAACTTCAGCACTACAACCACTCTTCTTTCTGTTACTGATGATATCTTAAAAAATCAAGATAGAGGTGAAGCCACACTACTAGTTTCAGTTAAACGAGTCTTGCTTTAAACAAAAATTAAAAAATTGTCTTCTTACAGGTTGTTTGGAAAATATTAATGTACAAAAATTTTAATGCACTGCTATTTTATTCTCACAGAAAATGTTGTATAAATATTAGTATATTCATTAATGATGTAGAACATATTTAGTTCTTACACGTTGTAGTGTTATTAGTCAGTAAGTAATTATTTTTAACTTGAGAACTTTGGATACAGTATCGTAGGAATTATTTTAAAATGTGTTAGAGTAGAGTGAGAATCACTGTTTGTGTCTTTTATCCTTTTGTATTGTTCGTTTTATACAATAAATGGTATTATTATTATTATTTTATTTTGTGATATCGCTTTACTTCCGATGTTAAAACTTTTGACTTTTCATTTGGCCAACCTGTTAGACAATAATTTTTTATTTCATTTAGAACAACATCTTTTAATGTAGCATTTTTTAACTCAGCTAATCGTTCATTAGAAATAGGTAACTGTAACTCGACACAATGAACCATATCAGACATTTCTGGATCTTCTAATACTTTATTTTTAATGTACGATCTGGACAGAAGATCTGCTATGTACAGAAATTTTCCTGGAACATATTCAACTTTAAAATCATACTTAAATAGCTTTAATTTCATTCTTTGTAACCTAATACTCACTTTACAAATATCTTTTTCATGTATCACAACCAATGGTTTGTGATCACTATTAACAACAACTTTACGTCCATAAACAGATTGATGAAATTTTTGGAACGTGAAGCAAATGGCCAAATATTCTTTCTCTATCTGGGCATATCTTACTTCTGTTGGAGTTAAGCTCCTTGAACAGAATGCTACTGGTTGTCCATTTTGTAATAGGCATCCGCCAAGGCCATTTTGGCTCGAATCAGTCTGTAAAACTATCGGTAACTTAGGGTCGAATATTTTTATTGTTGGAACTTTAGTAATTAACGTCTTTATTTCTGAAAAAACTTTTGAGTGATCAGGTGTCCACATCCACTCAACATTATTTTTAATTAAATTTCTCAATGGAGATAATTTTTCAGACAAATTTGTTAAGTATTTTATTAAATAGTTTATCATACCCAATATTTTTAATAAATCTTTTTTATTTTTAGGTTCACTTAACTCTGTGATCGCTTGTATTTATTGAGGATCTGGTCTGACACCTTCACTCGAAAATACTTGTCCCAAATAGCTTACTTTGTTTACTTTGTTATTGTATTTTACTAATATTAAATTTTATTCCAAACTTTTTTGCTCTATTCATTACCTTTGCTAGTAACTCATTGTGCTGAGCTTCAGTCTCGGTACCTATTATGAAATCATCAAAATAAATCCCTATATCAAGATCACCAAATATTTTTTCATTTGCTCTTTGAAATACTTCAGGGCTTACATTAAGACCAAAGGGTAATCTTTTAAATCTATACTTCCCAAATGATGTGATGAATGTACATAATTTACTGCTTTTCTCATCTAATGGTACATGATAGAACCCTTCTTTAAGGTCCAAAACGGTACATATTCTTTTGTTTTTTAATTTTAATCCTAATTCTTCTAGTGTGGGTATCGGAAACTGATCCGCACAGACATATTTATTTAGAAAAACTGGGTCTGAACAAATTCGAATGCTTTTATTAGGTTTTTCAATTATTACGATATTGTTAACCCATTCGCTAGGTTCATCAACCTTAGCTATTATGTCTCTGTTTACTAAATCTGTTAAAGCTTCTTTTAACTTAGGCTTTATTACATCCGGAACCCTTCTACATGAACTTACAACTGGATTTGCATTTTTATTTAATACGATTTATAAGGAATTTTGCCTGTTCCTTCAAATGCTGTTTTATTTTTATTTATGAAATCTTTTATCTCGAGTTTTCCTCTATAGCGTCAACTTTTTTAATTAAATTTAATTTATTACACGCATTTAATCCTAAAATTGGGTGTCCCTTCACCTCAACGATTACAAATTTAATGTTACATTTTTGATTTTTTACAATGCAACTAATTATTACAGATCCTACAGTTTTTATTTTATTGTTACCATACGTAACTACAGATAGGTGGTTATCTTTTACAATACCATTATTCTTTAAATTTAAATTTTCAAAATATTTTAATAATACATTACACTGTGCACCCGTGTCAAGTTTTACTAAAATTTCTTTATTATTAATCATCATTTTTTCTACCCATACATTTGCATTGTTTTTATTAATATTATCCAAGTGTAGTTCATCAATGTATACATCATCGCTTTCTACATCTTGTACATTTTTATACTTATTTTTATTTTTACATCCTACGGCATAATGATTTAATTTGTTACAAATATTACATTTTTTTCCAAAGGCTGGGCATTCAGCTCTACCATGCTTCTTACCACATTTAAGGCAATCATACATATTATTACTTGACGTACCGGGCTTACTCTGTTTATTATTATCTCGATTTTTATTAAAGTTTTTATGTACCTTAACTGTATCCACTTCTTTATCTTCAGAGTTTCTTAACGATTTTACCTGTATTTTCGATGCTTCCGCTGCTCGACACTGGTTTTCAGCCACCGCTAGGGTTAGATCTGGTACACGCAGAAGTCTTTCTTGTAAATTTATGCCAATGACTATTTTGTCTTTTATTAAGGATTCTTCAAGATCTCCAAAGTTACAGGGTTTTGCCAAACCTTTGATTTCTGTCAAAAAATGATCAAAGTCCTCACCTTCTTTCTGCATTCATTCAAAAAATTTGAAACGATCATATGTTTCGTTTCTTAGAGGTTTACAGTAGTCGGTGAATTTTTTAACTATCGCTTCATAAGATTTCTTTTCAGCGTCCGTGAGTTTAAAGGTATTAAAAACATTTTGCGCCTCTTCACCAGCTAAATTCAGAAATATAGCAATTTTGGTTTCATCATCCTTTTTCTTTAAGTCAGATGTTGTCATAAATATTTCTAAGCTACTCTTGAATTTCTCAAAATTCTTATTAATGTCTTGATCAAATACCAATGATTTGGGCGTTTTAAAACATGAGGTTGCCATTATTAGGTTAGGTTTTACTTTCTTGTTTTTTCATAAACATTACTTATCTTAGTTATTTTTAATCTTACTTATTATTAATTATTGTTATTTTTCACCTGACACCATGTAATGTTCTTGATGTTTAAAGATTACAACTTACAATCAGGTTTTCAGGAAACGCTTTATTTAACAATCTGAATACATACACGAACATGAAGTTATCTACGACTGACTTGCTTACAGCCAACTATTACTAAAAGCTGTTTCACACACTTAGTTAAATCTAAAGGGCCGCACACACTAAAGCCATATGTCACAAAGAATACTTGATACTTTTTTTCTAAATAAAAAACTTCTGTTAAAATCGTTTTTATTTTAGTTCTGGCCCTTGAGATACGGCCAAAATCGAGGGCGATTCGGCGTGGTTCACATTTTTTCAAAGATACAATGTATTTCTGAAAGAAAGCCGTATTACCTGTCATTTATTACGGTCTACTGGGAGCAACTACACGATTCTTTTTATGTGAAATGAAAAGTTTTGTGACTCAAAATCTTATGATGAATTATAGTTTTTCGAGCTTCCTGGGATTAGAATTGTTCTTTTTTTTTATGTGAACTTTCAGAGTGTATCATTCTCTTTATTTTAAGTACCCATTAAATGGGAAATTTATTCAGGTCAATTGATTTTTGTTTGAACTATGATTATGGAATTTTCTGTGGTAATCTTACCTAGACAATTTCGATCAGTAATTCCTCATTCTGTTTGACCGTTTATTATTTCAAACAATGCACCACGACCCACTTTTTTGAAAAACTTTCTGTTCCATGTACTCAAGAAAATGACAATATTTTTTAAAAAATAACACACTCGTTCTTGGATAGAAGGAAATGCTTTTTCACTGCGAACCGACCTCAAACTGTGAATTCATCGCGACTTTCTTTCTAAGAGTGTCCAGGATGAACTGTTTTGTGTTATTGATAATTAGCTAATGAAAATAACGAAAACCCCCTACTGTATGTGTTAATACTAGTTTCTCAAAAAGTATTTGACACAGCTCGTTTTTTGTAACCTTAAATAATTTTTTGTAACACCATATCCTAAAATGACATTTATCTGACAGTTTCAATGAATCAAAACAATGTCATTATTGACAAGTGAAAAATAAATAAAAAGTGTAAAATAAAACTTAATATTTCGTTGTTTTACTATTTCTATGAATTTCTATGGAAACAGCAATAGAATTTAGTCATTATGACAAGGTAACTTTGGGCGCTTCACGCGATTTCATGGTTTGGAATGATCTTTAGCGCTCCATATCTCAAAACAAAGACCTTTTCGGACCTGGCTGCATTTGAACATTTGTTCAGGGGGTTCAAAAGAACATTTTTACGTGGACTAGATTAAATTTGACGGGAGGCAAAATCCCCTATATGGTGTGCGGGATCCTTGATAAATAAATAAATAAATATAACAATAATATTTCTGTTTTGATACATTTTGTTTTATTACAAGAGGATCTATGTTTTGACGTGCGAATAGTTATTTTTTTTTTTTTGTATTTTTTAAAACTATGATTTTGTTTAATAATATTAGGTAGAACATTGAATAATTTAATACCAGTATAATCTATATATTTCAAAAATGATGTGTTCTTTGGTTTTGGTATATTAAAGTTTTCGTTTACTACTGAGCGAGTCATATAGGGTTCAACCGATGGCAGAATTTTGCCGATGGGCCAATGCAGATGCCGATGTTTTTAATTGAGCATCGGCCGATGCTGATGGCGAATGTTTGAATTTTGAAGTTAGACAATAGACATCAATCAACATGTTCAAAAATAAATATTAATATTTATTACACAAAAACAGAAACAAAGGTATACATTATAAAAAAAAACATAAAACAGCTTTCTAAAATAATCTAAACAACAAACATTTCATACCCAACAGAGATTTTAAGTATGCAACCCATAAGAAAATCCATCGGCATTATATTTTGCAAATGGCTAATGCAGATGGGTGAAAGTTTGTACCATCGGCGCCGATGCCGATACATCGGTCGAGCCCTAGTCTTATATGTGTGGTTAATTGTGTCTCTAATTTTAGTATTCTTTTTTACGAATCCAAGCACAGAGATGATGTATAGTCCTGTTATATTCAATATATTTGATTCCGTAAAGAGTAAAGTTGTGGAATACAATTTTGGTCTTTTAAGTATTATTTTTATTATGTATTTCTGAATGATCTTTAAGCAATGTAAAGGACTCCGGAACAAAATCGATGAAAATGGTGTTTCAGTGGAATCGTCTAAAACTTTGCTGTTTTGTAGTTCAAGTCATGCTGATCAAAAGTTTTCATCACATCAAGCCGATCTTATGGACAGTTTTTGAGATACAGCTTGTCAAACTTAGGTAATTTGTTCATTTTTGACATTCAAGAATTTTTTACTCTTAAAGTATTAATTTTAGCAAAAAATTGCAAGGGTCGACATATTTTTGTTAAAGTTCATTAAAGCTCGAGAATTTTTTTCAGAATAGGGTGTTTTCACTTTTTTTTTTAAGTCGAAAAATACAAAATACTTATGGTAAATATTACAGCTGAAACAATTTTTCGGCAAAAAATTTTTTTTTTACAATTTTAAAAGAAATATAAATTCAAGTTAAATATTTCCCGCCAAAAAAGACAAATCTAGTATTACTGGTCATCTGTGACGTCACTGCCTATATATGTCAATGATTATAAAATCTAACCTTACTTAATGATATTTGTTGTTATTGTAAATTGTAAGTCAAAAACATGAGTAGTGCACCAAATAAGTGGTGTTTTGTGCCAAGGTGCAGAAATACTTCAGTAAATGCTCAAAATAAAAAGTTCCCACGTGTTCCTATAGCGAATTATTCACGGAAAGTGAAATGGTTTAAAAAAGCAAGGCGCGATTTTCCCAAATCGAAATCGACATATTATTGTTGTGAAGATTATTTTAATGTAAGTATAATTTATCTTTTCTCATCATGGTAAAAGTTAACCGATGATAGCTAGATGGATGGATTATTACCTTCAATATTATAAATAGATCATATATACTTACCGTAGAATTATGCTTGTAATGGTATGAGATTTATTTTGAATTGAAAGTAATATATTATAGCTTCAAGTATTATTGAACATTTGTAATGAAATTTTGCTAGGTTATGATTATTAATTAAAATGACCAAAATATCAAGCGATGCATGTCATGGCTAGTGATATTCGACGTCACAAATATATAAAAATACTTGTTTATTTTATTTTATTTTATTTTCAGCTTGAGGAAGTCATGGAAAATTACATCCGATACAAAATTTTGGGAGGAAAAATGTTTCTGAAGGAAGATATAGTTCCACATGTATTTAACTGCCAACCAGACAGAAAAGGAGCAGTGTCTGCACCAAAACGATCTCTTAAATATTTAGAATCTCACTCTGTAATAGATCATAATTTGATTGCCCACACAGACAGTGTTATTGTGTTAAATATTATTGTATTAAATAAAGTAGTTTGTGTAGTAAATATGAAACTGTAGTTTTCCCCTATAAAGAAAAAAATCAATATACTAAAAATACAAATGTTGGTTTTTATTATTCAGATAGACATATTTTCAATATATATAATTTTAATTGTCAACAACAGTTATTTATAGTTATCATAATCCATGTTTAAAATGTTCACAATTTTGGTTTTTTCAAAATTTTATTTTGCAACACAGAAAAGTCCTTTTTGTTGATTTGCACATAACATTTGTAAATATACTTGCGCTTTAAAGTCTGTAATTTGATCATTTTTTATATAGTTCTCCACATACTCCGAAATAATAGGTAAAGCTGCAAAAACGAGATGGCGACAAGAAAAGTCCACAATCTTTCACTTTTTAAGTTTCAATTTTTCCTCCACAACGGCCACCCACCTTCTCTAAATTGCGGCCCCTTTCCATATATGTATTATTATCTCTTATTTTGTATGCATCAACTATAGACTCGACAGCTAGCGAACGATTAACTTCTCAGTTTCCTCACACAATTTCTCTGACATTTTATTTTTAACAAATTATAAAAATCACTGCACTTTTTACTACTATCAGAAGCAAATTTCAACAAAAATTTATAAACTGACAAATTTGCAAATTTGTCTTGAACCATACATCGGAATATATTTTTCATTATTTGTAGGTGAAGATTTTGTATCCCAATAACTTTTGTCTACCAGTGCTCTGGGCAAATTCTTCCTTTTACAGTCAAAATGAGTCTTCTGGTTTCAACTCCACATACCCAAAAGCACTATTCATGTTGTTCTCGAGATGAGCTGCAAATAAACATTTAATTATATCTCTAGCACAGACTATTAATTCTACTTTCTTTTAAGGTTATGTTGTTAATATAAATAATCGTAAATAAACCAAATTAAATATAACATAGTAATGTGCAATAATACAAAAACTAAATCATAAATTTAATAACTCTATTAGGCTCAAGTTGCAAACAACTAATTCATTAATTTATTTTAAATACTTACGCTGCTGTTTTTACGTCCTTCAACTCGGTTGAATGAAATCGATCATCATTTTTAATACATAAAAATATTTTAACTAGGTCAGTTGTTTGTAGAAGCTTTCACAAAATTGTCAGTAACCATCATTGTTCAGGATTGTTAGGAACAGGTTTCAAATATCCAAGCCAAATATGGTAAACATGTAAACAATAATAGGTCCGTTCGGACTCTACATTAGCTGCACTAGTGCAAATATTAGAAGGAGATAGATTGTGACTCTACATAAGTTGAAGAGAGACAGATTTGCACTGGTGCAGATAGTGGAGAATTTTTGAACAGAAAACGAACAAAGCTATTTTGTCTTCTGACAGATATATGAAGCGACGTCACCAGTATCATTACCCAATAAGGTGACGTTCTCGAAATTATTCAAATATTTGAATTTTAAGTCGATTTGTTTATTAAATATTTATTTTAATCTGATGATATAATTAATATGAATGCGTTTAGGCTTTCATATTTATGTATTACTTCATATTAATGCATCATTTGAAGTGAATTGTTATATATAGAAAACACCCCATTTTTTGTCAACTTTTAGGTTAAGTAAAATATATGTATGTCATATTTTGGCATGCTTAGGTGGAATTGACTGAAACTTTGCTATTTCGTAGTTAAAATCATGCTGATCAAAAACTTCTTTTGCACTGAGTCGATCTATGTGTGGTTTTCACTCCAGGAGTGCATGAAGGTACTAACAGCAAGGTAACAAGTATTCTATGTACGTGTTTATGAATGAATTTCAGTGTGTTTGTGTACGTGCATGCGTGCGTGATTATTTTTATCAAGTAATGTAAAAATAAGCTTGTATCATTATCAATATGCGTATAAAGTTGCGCCCCTGTAAATCAAAAGGTTTCTGAAATATAAAATAATAGTCAGTCTTTCGGTGCCATTTTCTAAAGGCCGTAACTCAAGGTATTTGCGGATATATTTTTCAATGTAGAATCTGCACCTGCACCTGAAGTTTGTCATCGATATTTCGAGAAAACCCTGTATACACTGGCACGTACATACACAAAAACATACGCACGCATGTATACAAACACTCTGGAAGCCATTCATAAACACGTACATAGATTACCCGTTACCTCGTTAGGGCCTTCAAGCACTCCTGGAGCGAAAACCACTCATAGGATCGACTCGGTGCAATAGGAATTTTTGATCAGTATGACTTTAACTATAAAATAGCTAAGTTTCAGCCAATTCCACCGAAGCATGCCCATATATGACATATGTATCTTTTACTTAACCTAAAAGTCAATAAAAAATTCTGAAAAAAATTCTTGAGCTTTATTGGACTTGAACAAAAATATTTCTACCCTTGCAAATTTTTGCTAAAGTTAATAGTTTAAGAGTAAAAAATTCTTGAATATCTAAAATGACACAAATTACCTAACTTTGACAAGCCGTATCTCAAGATCGGCTCGATGTGATGAGAACTTTTGATCAGCATGACTTGAATTACAAAATAGCAAAGTTTCAGCCGATTCCACCGAAACACCATTTTCATCGATTTTTATCCGGGGTCCTTTGTTTTATATGCGCCTCCCCAAACTTCAATTCCGTAATTAATCATTGATTCAACAAGTGATTTATAGATGTTAACAAGAGTTTTTGTATTTAAAATATTCTGAAGTATATAAAATTTATGAAGCAATGCTCTTAATTTACCTGTGATTTTTTCGATGTGCACATTCCATTTCATAAACTGATCGATGTATAGACCTAAATATTTTATGTACTGAAGGTACCGGGTAGTTGTGTAGATTTTGACATTCGTGATATATTAATTTGTCTATGTTGGATTTATTAGTTTTGTTTAGCGAAAAGGTTACAAATTTGGTTTTATTTTTGTTTAAAGTTAATAAATTTAAGTTATGGCATTTTTTAGATATAATCCCATTTCAACCTTTTTTCTGACATCATTTCAATTTTCGCTAGAGAAGAATAGTGCTGTGTCGTCCGCGTAAGCAACAAATTTAATTTCAGCATATCGTTTATATATATTTGAAATAATATTGGACCTATAACTGTCCCTTGGGGAATTCCATATTTTATATGTTTTTCTCCGCTATTTTGACCATTATTTGAGAAAATTTGATACCTATCTGTCAAGTAATTCCTGAATAATTCATTGGTTACGCCTCAAATGCCATATTTTTCCAGATTCTCTAACAATTTTGAGTGAGATACGATGTCAAAAGCCTTTGCGAGATCTAAAAAGATTACCAAAGGCTGCTGTTTGTTGAGGTGTTGTAGAAGTCTATTTTTTATACATTTTTCTATTATTTTAGAAATATTACTTATAAGAGAGATAGGACGATAATTTGTTGCTTCTAGAATACCGCCATGTTTATATATTGGTTTGATTTTGCTCTTTTTCAGTATATTGGGAATTTTTCCACATTGAAATATTAGATTGATGAAATGTTGTGGAGGTTTAATTAGAAAGCGGCCGGTTTTTTAAATATCATTGACTGTAATATTATCGAGTCCAGCAGTACTGCGACTTTTTAAGCTATTGATACTAGTGACTATTTCATTCTCTGAAATCAGATATAAAAACAAGGAGTTAGGAACTGCCTACATTTTCTCTCCGAATTGGTCATTTCTTATTTCTGTATATTTATTTGTATTTATAATTTTCCCCGCCATTTTATGTCCAATTTCGGAAAAATTATTATTAAAAATATTACATATTTAGGTATCATTAGCTATTAGCTCACCACTTTCATTTTTTATCTGTGTTATATTTTTCTGTGAAATTGTTTCATTGGTGGATTCTCTTACTATATTCCACATTTTTTTCACATCATTTTTTGCCTCAAAAATTTTTTGTTTATAGTAGTTATTTTTTGTTTATTTTATTAATTTTGTGATTGTATTTCTGTAAGTCTTGTACTTATTTTTTAATTGATTTGGTTGTTTAATTACTTGCTGTTTTAACATATCTCTTGCTTTCATAGATGTTAAAATGCCTTCGGTTATCATGGTTTTAGTTTTACAATATTATTTTTGGTTCTATAACGACTTGATGTACAACACTTTATAAGATGTTTAAATTTTGCAATAAATTTATTTGTTGCTATCTCAATTTCATTTTCATTTGTAATATTTTGCCAATTTTCTTTCTCCATCAATTTCAACAATTTATCATAATTGACTACTTCAAACTGTACTGATTCTTAGTTTTTATGGACATTTTTTCTTTCTACCAAACTTATTATTGCATAATGATCTGTAATAGTAGTCTTTAAAATAACAGGCAGATTGTAGAGATCTATTTTATTGAATTTTAAAAATATATGATCTATACATGAACATGATTCATTTTCTACCCTTGTTGATTTATTAATTTGAGGAAATAACCCCCTTTCGCTTAATCAATTAACGTAATTTTATATTTCTTTTTTCTTTTCCAATAGATTTATGTTTGTGTCCCCTACTAAAAGTTTAATGTCTGAGATTCTACTGTAATTTTTTGAAACATATTCTAGGTCCTCTATAACAATATCGACATTGGTTGAGGGGGAGCGATAAATTGCTATAATAATAATAATATCTTTATTGGTGCATGATACAGATTATTTACACATGTCAAAAAAGTGATACAATTTTCTACATAATGTAGTGTATAAAATAAGAGAATGGAAAAAAAAACAAATGGTGTTTGAAGTTAAAAATAACACCGTAAAAACAAATAAATTAAAAACCTTATTTATCAGACATAGTGGAAAAGTCAGCATCTAAGAATTCTTTAAAATTATAAAAGGCATGGTCTATTAAAAATTTTTTTATCACAGATTTGAAACGTCTACAGTCCAGTTCCTTGATGCGATGGGGTAAAGCATTGAAAAACTTTATTGCGTGATACCTTATTCCATCGCGAGTTTTAGAGAGTCGTAAAAAGTCATGATTCAAATTACGGGTAGAGTATGAGTGGATCTGATCACATGGTGTATACATTGTTTGATTTCCTTTGTTGTAAAGGAGACACTGCAATATATATGTACTAATCAGGGTTAGGATATTTAGTTTATTAAAAAAATCTCTGCAATCATCTCTGTATCCTAACCCGGCAATTATTCTAACTGCTTTTCTTTGCATAGCAAAAACAGCAGCAGAATGGGAAGAGTGACCCCAGGCCAAAATTGCATAGCTGATTGCAGAGTGGATTAGTCCATGGTATGCTGCTAATAATGTTGCCCGGGACACGCAGTTCACTAGGTGTCTTAAAAGAAATAAATTTTTAGCCATCTTATCACACAGAAAATTGGCATGTTTTTCCCAAGTTAACTTGTTGTCCCCGTGAACTCCTAAGAATTTAATACAATCCACGGATACTATATTTATGTCATCTAGTATGTACTGTCTTAAATTGAAAAACATTGTTTGTGTCTTTTTCTCGTTTAACATTAATTTATTTGATAGACACCAGTCCTGAATAGTTGACTGAGTTACGCGCACATTGGACAGCAATGCATTGATATCCTGGTTTGTGTTTAATAAAGTGGTGTCATCAGCAAATAAAACAGATTTTGCCGAAACAGTATTGTTGGGTAAGTCATTTATGAAAATGAGAAAAAGAGTTGGACCCAATACGGAGCCTTGAGGTACTCCAAATTTAATATTTATGAAACCAGAATTCATATTTTGGTAATTCACATACTGACACCTTTTTTCAAGGTACGA
This sequence comes from Rutpela maculata, assembly GCA_936432065.2. Taxonomy (NCBI): domain Eukaryota; kingdom Metazoa; phylum Arthropoda; class Insecta; order Coleoptera; family Cerambycidae; genus Rutpela; species Rutpela maculata. Next base: position 77,972,521 of record OW386290.2, read on the forward strand.
TGCGAGTAGCTTTTGACTGTCAGCAGAGAATTTATAAAATTGAAGTTTTTTCAATAATATATCATGGGATCCACAGTCAAATGCTTTGCTTAGATCCAAAAATTGGGCGTGTAATATTTCGTTTTGTTCAAAGCCTCGGTTGATTGAGTCTGTCAAAGAGTTAATAGCATGGGTAGTCGACAATTTACTTCTAAAACCAAACTGACAGTTATTGAACAAGTTGAACTTCTCAAAGTAATTTGTTATTTACAATCTTCAAAAATTTTTGCAAATAAGGATATGACGGAAATCGGTCTGTAATTAGCAGGATCTTCCACATCTCCCTGTTTATGAATGGGTATAACTTTTGATACTTTAAGAATTTTGGGGAAAATATTACTTTTAATATATTGATTTATAAGTTTAGTTAGTGGAATAAAAATTTGGTGTTTGAATTTAGAATTTGTAAGTTTATGTTGTATGCATCTTTACTATTTGTGTTTTTTAGGTTATTAATTATGTCTAAAATTTGTAAGTAAGATACTTCCGAAAAATTAAAAGTACTGTCTAGCTCCTTTAGATCAGTGTTGCTTAAATAAAGTTCAAAATTGTTGTTGGATGGAGGTAATGAATTAATTGTTCGACCAGCAACTGTACCGAAGTAATTATTAAAATCATTTGAAGTAATATCAGAAGCTATGTGTGGATTACGAAACTGTTTTTCGTTAATAATGATGTTCCACATTGCTTTATTCGGATTCTTGCTTTGTGAAATATATTTATCATGTGCAATCTTTTTTGCTTTTTTCAATTCTGATTTGTAGATGGATTTTTTATCAGTTATTAAATATTTTAAGTGAGGAGTAGGATTTGCTTTGTACATGTCTTGTAACAGGTTTAAAGTATCTCGCATCTGGCGCAGGTTATCTGTGAACCATTTAATTTTGCTTCTTTTATTAGATGAGAGAAGTTTTGACTTTTCAGGAAATACAGATTCCACTGTAGAAGTAATTATATTTAGGAATGTTTCAAATTTGTACTCAACTGTTGAAGTGGCATCATTAACAAAACTCCAGTCTGTATTTTTTAGGCGGTCATTTAATTCGAATAAACCTGCGTCAGTGATTGGTCTAAAATTAACTCTTTTGTAGGAGTTTTTTTGTTTACAATTTTGTATCAATAAACTTAAACCTAGATGATCTGACAATCTAGGGTTCATCATACTTATTTTACAATACTCCTGGGGAAAATTTACATATATGTTATCAAGACAACTAGAGTTACGGGTGGGAGATTTGTTTAATGCAAAAAGTCCGAAGGATGTTAATAAATTAGTCAATGAGATAGTATTTTTATCCGGATTGTGATAGGGTACATTGAAGTCACCAGTTACAATGATTTTTTTAATTTTTATGTGATAAAATGTCCAATGCAACAGACAGTTTTTCCAAAAATATATTAAAATCACCATTAGGTGATCTGTAGCACGTTAATATTTGAAAATTATCGTCACAGACAACAGCAGCTAATTCACAATGAATTTCGACCGACAGATTATTGATTTGTGAAATGGACGAACATTTGTACTTTTTTAGACAGTATATTGCAGTGCCTCCATGAATAGCAATAGTCCTAGAAAACCAAGAAACTAGATTATAGTCGTTGATACTTACATATTTTATCTCATCATTTAGAAGCCAATGTTCATTTATACATAGAATGTCAAAATTATATGGGATAGCGCAAGGCTCCATACTGGGTCCTTTGATATTTTTATTATTTGTTAATGATCTGCCACAATGTATTAGCAAGGGGCATGTTACTACTTATGCAGATGACACCTCGATTGCTATAGCAGAACCATCACTGGAACAACTGCAGAGATCAATAGGTACTATCGTGGATGAAATGGCAGGATGGTGCCAAAAAAATAGCCTTATGTTAAATTCAGAGAAAACAAAATGCATTTACTTTAACAGAAACATACAATTTCCTGCGGAGCTATGTAACATGTCTCTTGTTAAGAGCACAAAATTTCTTGGTGTCAGTGTTGACCACAAAATGTGCTGGGAAATACATATTGATGTAGTTGCAAAGAAATTGAGTAGTGCTTTTTTTGCTATCATGCAACTCAGATATGATCTGCACTCTGAAATAATGATGCAGGTTTATTATGCGCTAGCATATTCAGCTATGTCATATCATGTCATACTATGGGGAAGCGCAGTGGGCGTAAACAGAGTATTCCTAGCCCAAAAAAGAATTGTACGTCTTATCTATAATAAGAAAAGACGTGAATCTTGCCGGGACTTATTTATAAACAACGGAATTCTCACATTCTATTGCATATACATTCTCAAGTGTTCACTCTATGTCAAAAATAATCTTAACCTTTTTGCGGAAAATGGCTCAAACCATAATTACTCAACCAGGTTTCGAAATGCTCTTCAAAATGAAATGCATAGGACAGCAGCTTATGAAAGATCTGCACACTACAAGTGTATACAAATTTACAATCATCTACCAAATGAATTTAAAATCTGTCCATCTGCAAGTAAATTTAAAAATGACATTAAAAAATTCCTTGTATCTAAGTGTTATTATTCAATGCATGAATTTTTTAATGACAGGTTTTAACTATTACATATACATCTAAACATTTTATATCTAATTCTAGGTAAACCTATTGTAAAGTATATTCTTTTTAATTATTTTAACTATTTTATCTGTACTGTGTAAGTGTTCCTGACCACCAGTTTATTAACTTAAACTCGGACTCGTAATCTGACATATCCTATATATCATGTGTATTTGAAATGATCTGTAATAAGGATGAATAAATATATTATTATTATTATTATTATTATCCTGATAAAAAAACATTAAATTCGTTAATTATGTTTCTCAGACACTGTATATTAAAATGAAAAATATTAAAACTATTATGTACATGCTTGCCGTACAGATCTCTTGGACACGTATCCACCAATTTGGGGCTGTCAACGCCGTTTAATCCGGGAGTATCACTTGCGATAGGCGCGGGTACAAAATAGATGACGATGCTGCATTTTGATCCTCAATCATGAGCTCAGAGGTTGGTACCGAAACCTGGGTATTTGGAGATTGCGTAGGCAGAGAAAGTAATTCACTGTTCAGATATAAATTAATAAATTTTAAGTTTGAGTTTATATATTTTTTTGACATTAAAACTTTAACTACCTTTGACGCCACTGCTTGACAATTCAATTTTGAAAAGTTTTTAGCATTTATTTCCACATATCCGATGTGTCCCTCCGTATATTTATTAAATCTTTGTAGGAAATCGTTAAGTTTTGTATTAAATTTAAAAACATGTTTGTTTTTGAACGTGTCACTATAATAATAAGGAACCGAGAGAAACACAACATTAGTATGTGTGATTAGCTTGAGTTTATTACATATAAAGCGGAATGAGGGCGTTTCACCTACATTTATGTCAGTAGATCCTCCTATGATAATAACATAGTCGTTGAAATTAAAATTTCTTGACAGATTTTCGACGTTCTCTATTACTTGGTAGAGAAGTGCTCCAGGTTTCTTCACCGAGGTAATTTCGTATAGCATCAAATCTAACAAATTCCTCAAATGCCATAGAATATCAGTTTCATCAGTTAGCAGAAGAAGTTTCTTCTTAATGGTATGTTTACTGTTATAGGTGAATACATTTCTAGCGTGCCCTGAGGTGTCTTTTAAATTTTTGTTGCCACCGTGTAAAGAATCATGTTCTGGAGTTGTATTGTTTTTAAGTTCGCTATCAGTTGCAGTGTTTATTTGATTATTATCGGTTATTTTTTCATCAATCATGTTTTGTGGAATGTCAGTGGATGTGGCAGCATTTTTATTAATTTTTAGCTGGGTTTGAGTAAAAACTGTAGTTTTTTTTATACTGTCTTTGGTTTCTAGACTTTTTTAAGTGAGTTTATGTATTCATTCAGTTCTTGAATATTTTTTTCTTGCTGTTTTATTAATTCAGACATTTCATCTTCACGTTTTAATGCTTCCTGTACATGCTAAAAAAAATTTGTTTAGAACAAACAAAAATTTTGTTGCGTATATACAAAGCAATTTTTTGGTTGATGTTAATACATTTTTGTTGCCTCAAATAATTTTGTTTGGAGCAACAAAAATTTATTAACATCAACCAAGAAATTGCTTTGTATATACGCAACAAAATTTTTGTTTGCTCTAAACAAATTTTTTTTAGTGTGTAGAAATGCCTCATAGTCCGATTTTATTTTTATTATGTACTTATCTTTCATTTCACCATCATTTGAGAGTTCGTTAATTGTTTTTTCTAACATTTCTTTTTCATCATCAAGGTCACTTGCAACGCTATCTTCTTCCCAGCAGACCAGTTGATTGTCCTTAATAAACCTAATTTGACTTTTGCGTTTGAGTATACAGGATTTGTGATAAATAGCAAAGCACTTAACACACACATAATGTAAAAATTGTTTAGTTTTACAACATTTAAAGGTCAGTTTGTAGGAGCTCTCGGAAATAATGTGTCTACTAGACGACATATCGACTACTACTATATCATATGTTTTATTAAATTTTTGGAGATATATTTTTGTAAATGTAAGTTCATTTATTTTTGTATGTTCAATATTAACAGATTATTAACAGCATTGTTGATATATACTATGACTCCATCATTTTTGTTGAAGCAAGCTTGATTATAATAAAAGGTTTAATTAGGAATTTCCAACTTTGATGAAACCTGACCCGTTTCAGTTAATATTACATCACTAATTTGGAATTGTTTAATAAAACCAAGAGTTCTTCAAAATCGGTTCGAATACCTCGGATATTGATATGAAAAATATTAAATGGGTCTGAACCACTGAACTCTACTATATAAATGGAAGGTCAATATCTATACCAATTTTTACGCCAAATTGAACCTCGCGCAAGTATGGAGACCATAAGGAGGAGTGCAATCGCACTACAAAATACGTCAGAGCCGGTCTTATTGTTACTGCAACTGTTTAAAACCCGGGACTTTGCCCCGATTCTTGCAACACAGTACCATACAAGATTGCACCATATTGTCTTAATTAACTTTGTTTATAACAGTCACAAAATATTACACAAAATAATCAATTTATAACAACTTTACACAAACGACAGAATAAACAAAGAATAAAATGGTGATACCGACTCTGGAAATTGCATCTAATCCAAGACTTACGCTACAGAATCTATGGAATCAATTCCTATTATGAATTAAAATCGAGTGTGTATGTTTTGTGTGTTCTCCTCAATAAATTCAAATTTTACTAGTGAACCAAATTGAATTTATAAACTTACTCTACATAGACTTGTTCATAAAACTTTGAATAACATTTCTGATTATTTAAAGGTTTAAATCATAAGCAAGTTTTAAAGTTACATCACTTAATAGTTTCATACTTTATTAGAAAATTCAACAAAAAACTTTGCTTGTGCCAATAAAAACCTGCTGTGGAATAAAAACTATTGTGAATAAAACTGAACAAAAACTAATCTAAACTAACGACTGTACACACAGTACAGGGCAGGACTGAGAAACTCTTACCTTTATTTATTTTTAAACAACTTGATCTGATAAACTCAACTTATAATGCCTAAGCTTATAGAATGTGACAAATGCAATATAACATTTGATGTGGACAAGGACCCAATGGTTGTATGTGATAAGTGCTCAAAGGAGAGTTGCCAGGGCTGCTCTAAACTCTCTACAACGGAGCTTAGAGCTGTTTTTTTAAAAAAACGTATCATAACATATGCATGTGCTGATTGTATAACCTTGGACGTGCCTGCTTCAACCTCTACATCAACCTCTTCACTTGCCGCAATAAATGACCTGAAAAATGAAATCCTAGATGCTGTCAATGAAAATCTTAAAGGACTTGTCGATGATTTGACCTATAAAATGGAAACTCTCGCAACTAATATAAGGCTCTCAAATGTTGATCTTGTTAAGTTATTTTCGGAAAACGCTCCCGTTCCAAACACTAATCCTAGAGGGTGTCCTAAGAAAACTGCTGAAACTTATGAAAAAAATGAGAAACTTACTCAGAATACCTTACAGAAAATTACTTCTCTGGAAAAGGAACTTAATGCACTAAAGAACTCAGTCAATAATAATCAAATATCAACATCTAAGCGTTCTGAACCTAACATACATTCTCTCATTAAAACCAGTAGTTTGGACATTACTAACAAAAACGCTGTTAAAAGAGCTGTGTCGTCTGGAAACCACAAAGGCACGAAGAATGCCTCTGAATGTAAAATCAAAGCTGCCATAACTATCCCCAAAACTTCCATCTTTGTTAGTAAATTGGCCCTAGAAGTCACTGAGGCGGATCTGCTCGAATACCTAAAGGAAACGTTTGGCAACAAAGAACAGTATAAAATAATAAAACAGACACCAAAATCAGGGGACTACAACTGCTACCGAGTGGAAACTAATGCTGAACTGGAGAAAGAATTACTTGACACTTCTAACTGGCCAGAAGAGATTCTAGTAAAAGAGTTTACTTTTTTTCGACCCAGAACCTTCATATCAAAAAGAGCAATTAGCGGGAGATTTACAAGAAATCTCCATCGAAACTAAGTCGTATAACGGTTCCTATGCCAATGCTAAATTCTGCCACATGAATAATAAAACAAATAAATTGTCTTATAATTTCAGAATACTGCACTTGAACATACAAAGCATTCGTAACAAAACTAGTGAATTGGAGTTATTTCTAAACGAGCATAAATATAACTTTTTATTAATCAACGAACACTGGTGTAATAACGATGAGCTGAATTATGTACGTATTGGCAATTATTCCCTTATCTCAAATTACTGTAGAACTAGCACAGTCCATGGTGGGGTGGCTGTATATGCATTTAAAGACCTCAATAACTGTATACATTTGGAAGATGTAAATAAATTTTCTGTTGAATCGCATTGCGAGATTGCTGCTATGGAATCTGGTAATATAAGATTGATGACTATTTACAGACCTCCAAATGGTAATTTTGACTTATTCTTAGAGACACTGACTCTTGCCCTTGATACTTTTTCCAAATGTGACAAAATAATGTTTGTATCTGGTGACTTTAATGTCTATTTTCATAAACTAAATGATCAGCGCACAACACTAATCTTAAATACATTTAAATCATTTGGGTTTTCTCATACCTTCACAGGACTTACCAGAATAAATCACTGTCTGGATAATATTTTTACGAACATTAATATTAGCAACTTACGTACCCAGTCAATAGATACCAAGCTGTCTGATCATTTGGCCATACATCTTGAAACAAATATTGAGTTTAAAATTCCCACTAGGAGAATATCGTATAGACCCATTCATGATCACAGGCTATCAGTACTAAATAATTATCTGGACACACTTAACTGGAATTTTATTTTCGATTCCAATGTAAACATTAATAATCGTTTTATGCAATTTATCAGTGCAATTACAGATGCTATAGATACCATATTTCCATTAAAGTCCCGTGTTGTGAATAGCCCCAATGAATTAAACATTACTTGGTTTAATGATGACCTTAAGCGTATGCGTGAACACTTAAATTTTTTATACGAATTTTACGAAAGAAGTCCTACCGATAATAACAAGGCTATTTTAAACAATTTCAGGCTCAACTACCGCCGTGAAATAAATAAAGCTAAAAAGTCATCCCACGACAACTTTATAAAAAATCACAATAACCCACAACAAGCAATATGGAAAATTGTTAACAGCTACAGAAAAACATCTAGTACTCGGCCAAATAATATTTCTAGTGATCAGTTTAACAACTATTTTACGAATGTAACTGATACTATCATAAACGAACTACCTCCTTGTAATTCTCACTATACCGATTATTTACATGACTTTACCCTGTCCAATCAATTTTACTTTAATCAGGTAACTTATTTTGAAGTATCCGAGATAATTAACAATCTCAAAAATAAAAAAAGCAAAGATGCTTATGGTATATCTGTTGGAATCATTAAGGGTATCACAGAATCCATTTTAATTCCTCTTACCCATTTAATTAATGCATGTATATATAATAATATATTTCCAGAATGTTTGAAAATCTCAAAAGTAGTACCAGTCTATAAGAAGAATGATTTCGATGACCCTTCTAATCACAGACCAATATCTGTAATACCATGTCTCGCCAAAATTTATGAAGTGATATTAAAAAATCAATTGACATTATATTTAGAACATAATAAGCTTCTCAGTCCCTATCAGTACGGTTTCCGAAACAAATTATCAACAACTCTTGCCATTGATAAATTAACTGATTTAATAAACGCTGGTTTTGAAGATGGCAAATATGTATGCTCTCTCTTCCTAGATCTCACTAAGGCATTTGATTGCGTGTCCCACGAAATACTTATCAATAAATTAAGTTTCTACGGCTTTACTGAAGAAAGCAAATCACTTTTACAGTCATATTTGACTGACAGACAGCAATTTGTTCTCAATAATGGGCTCATATCGAGTACTTTGAAACTACGGCATGGTGTACCACAAGGGTCCGTGCTGGGTCCCATACTTTTTTTACTTTATATCAATGACTTTCCTCAGTCAATTAAAGATAATGTTAGTGCTATATTATTTGCCGATGATACAAATTTGACAATGTCTAATGGTAACCTCGATCTGTTGGTAAACGAGGTTCCGCATACTGAGTTAAATTCACAGAACTGGTTTTTATCTAACAAGCTAAGTCTAAATGTGTCTAAGACAGAAACAATGATATTTAGTTTGCGCAGTTTGGAAGAGGTTAATAATCCAGAGACTGTTAAATTCCTAGGAGTCAACTTAGACTCCAAGTTATCCTGGGAAAGTCATACCATCTGCATCTGCAGCAAAATCTCCAAATATACTTACCTGCTACGAAACCTTGTTGATAAAGTCTCACTGAATACTCTAACCATGACTTACCATAGTCTCATCCACTCCACTTTATCATATGCGATTTTAGTCTGGGGACATGCCCCATCTTGTGCTACTGTATTTTCTGCTCAGCGTAAAGCAATACGAGTCATTTCTGGATTAAAATTTAGAGATGATTGCAGACAACACTTTATTACTTTGAAAATTATGACTGTGCCTTGTACCTATATCTACCAGTGTCTTACTTATGTAAAGAGAAATGTGGAATCATTCAAAACCAGAAGCCAAGTACATTGTCATAAAACCAGAAATAACGATAAGCTAAATATAAATTTCCATAGATTAAATAAAACCAGGGATGGCACTGGATACTTGGGTTTGCAGTTTTATAATGTCCTACCACCAGAAATAAAATCGTTAAATGAAACCCAGTTCAAAAATAAGATAAAAACATATTTACTTAATAATGCTTTCTATAGTACTAACGAATTTTTAGCCAGTAACTTTGCCTCGATTAAAATCTAATGTGTGTATCATTGTGCAGTGTTCTGTAAATAAGCAATGACAAATCACCATACCATACCGACTATATATTTTTTGCTTATAAATTTTTTTTTTTCTATTAGTTTGTCATTTGTATTCTGTGCCGTTAGTCTTATACCTTATATCTATATTTTATACATTAATATCATGTACTTTGTATTTTATCTTCCTTATTGTATTTTATCTTTCTTATTGTATGTTGACGTGTGTAAACACTCTGTGTATTTTACCACCAATAAAGAATTGAATTGAATTGAATTGAATTGAATAAAACACAGAATTGCGTCAGCCTGGCATCGGCGCGTAACTCCCGTAGACAGCCGTTTGGTTCAAGCACAGACATTAATTTCTCTACTGCGTCGACGCATGGCTTATAGTTTTTGAATTCGTTACCACTTAATCTGTGCCGTAATTGCCGCATTTTGTTCACGCGCATATACCTATACTGGCCTTCCATTTATATACTAGAGTTCAGTGGTCTGAACCATTTTTGTTTATATTTGATTTACACTCACTATTATAGTCCAGTCGAATTAGACATCATAAAAAAATTTTGCGTACTGCGGACTTTTTTGTGGAAGTTGTTTAAGAGGGCATAATAAGCAAGCACAGAAAACTACACCCTGCTACACCATGTGCGTCCCCTATTTTTAGAGGTTGAAACTTTGAAACTTTACTTATGTGTCCATATCTGTTTCCCTATTGCCCGTAGGGCTCTTTACCGAGTTACACTTTTTGAAGATTCATCCCTCCTCTACATAATATATATATAAACGGCTATTATTTCCAATCTACAATACTACACATACTAATGCCCTTAAGGAGGGATGATGATTTGTGAAAAAACTTTCATCGAATACCGCGCGGTTTTCATGATAGGGATGTTGAAATTTTGAAAACTCCTTTTTTAAAAAAAAAAGTGAACCTACTTTTTTTCGCCCATTTTTTTTTCATGTATGTGCGACCCTAATATAAGAAAATTTACGTTGGTTTCATTTTAATACATTCGTTGGTTTAGGAGCTAGACAGCAAAATATGTCAAAAATGGCTATTTTGGTATTGTTGCATTAAAAAAGCCAAAACCAGTATAATTCTGGTAAGTGTTTTTGTTTATCCTAAAAGTCCAATTCATTGCGCATAGAAAATGTGTTTGTGTATTTAAGTAGGATCAACGCCTATTGTGTAATAACGATTTATGTCATGTGTTCTCCAGTCTCCTTTTTCACAATTTTTTTTTTGCGGCCTTATGGTTCATAGTATGGCAGAAAGCATTATACACGTGGATAGGGCACATAATAGGGTGTTAAACTGGGTCTCTTGTTAAAATGCGATAGGACGTACCGTTTTCGAGTAAAACGCACTTGTTTGGTTATGTTTGCTTTGAGTTTTTATTGTGTTCTGAATTGTGATCTGATAAATAAATTCTACATTTTGGTGTTTTCTTTCTTAGGAGTTTGTTTTTTTAAATCATTTTTCGATGAAATGGACATATAATAACTGTTTCTCGAGGAAGGTAAAATTACTGTGGATTTTGTTATAGACACAAAATAAGTTGCAATGGTGATTTCAAACAAGCGTGAACACTCAACTATTCCGTCCGAGTCCCTTCATTTTTTCATTAGCAATGTCCCTCATAAACAGAAAAAGCAAGAAACGACACATAGTTGTATTTTTTCGTAGTCAGCGGTGAGTATTTACTAGTCAGTCGATGAAAAGTGTAATCTGAAGTAATTTTTTGCAAAAAAGTGCGTTTTACTCGAAAACGGTACGTCCTATCGCATTTTAACAAGAGACCCATTTTAACACCCTATTATGTGCCCTGTCCACGTGTATATTACTTTCTGCTCTACTATGAACCATAAGACGGCAAAAAAAAAATTGTGGAAAGGGAGACTGGAGAACACATAACATAAATCGTTATTACACAATAAGTGTTGATCCTATTTAAATACAAAAACACATTTTCTATGCTCAGTGAATTGGACTTTTAGGATAAACAAAAACATTTATCAGAATTATACTGGTTTTGGTTTTTTTAATGCAAAAATACCAAAATAGCCATTTTTTGCATATTTTGCTGTCTAGCTCCTAAACCAATGAATGTATTAAAATGAAACCAACGTAAATTTTCTTATATTAGGATCGTACATACATGAAAAAAAAAATGAGCGAAAAAAAGTAGGTTCACTTTTTTTTTAAAAATTCAACATCCTGTATCATGAAAACCGCGCGGTATTCGATGAAAGTTTTTTCACAAATCATCATCCCTCCTTAAGGGCATTAGTATGTGTAGTATTGTAGATTGTAAATAATAGCCGTTTGTCCTGTACAGAAGACCCCCCCATTCGGACAGCGCGACCTTTCCAGCCTCGTACAGCCAAAACCGTTTGTCCCACGGTAAATGTGTAATATATATATTATGTAGAGGAGGGATTAATTTTCAAAAAGTGTAACTTGGTAAAGAGCCCTACGGGCAATAGGGAAACAGATATGGACACATAAGTAAAATTTCAAAGTTTCAACCCCTAAAAATAGGGGACGCACATGGTGTAGCAGGGTGTAGTTTTCTGTGCTTGCTTATTATGCCTTCTTAAACAACTTCAACAAAAAAAGTCCGCAGTACGCAAAATTTTTTAATATGTCTAATTCGACTGGAGTACTAAACTAATTAATATATTGTGTCAACAAAATCATAAGATCCTATATTACCTATTACTCTCTCTGTAGTATTCATTTCATTTAATTGTTATTCTGTTGCTCCTAAAAAATAACTCTTAAAAACAGTAGTGACAAAAAAAAAACGTAAACACATTATAGCGATAAGCACTGCCATTGCAAAATAATATTTTGTGAATGATTTCAAACTATATTTTATTAACAAGTTATTGCTCGAATTATAATATAAAATAATATCTGTAGAAATAATTACTTTTTACAAATTTAAGACTTTTAAATATATAAAACGTTTAAATAAAATATAAGGCTGATTAAGTGAGTCATTGTACTCTATAACAAAGACAAGCAAATAATAGAAATATATTTCATTTATTACATAATAATTATTCAATTAAGTACATTAGTTTTTCCGAATTATTAATAAAATATTTTGAACTATTATAAAAGACGTAAATGTTACCGTTTTGAGTCCAGACATTTTTCTGACTGAATTCTTCAACTGCTGTCTTCACAATGTTAATGCGGTATTTTGTAAGGTCTTCTCTGATTGTGATTTTGGTCCCTTTCAACTTCTTTTCCATATAATAAACTTGATTCTTTGCTTTATTGGATAGAAATTTTTTATTATGGTCAGTTTATTATAAACACTCACTCAAAGAGGAGGTATTGGGGGATGTAACATTGAACTAACATACACACATGTATTTTTCACGACCTATAACGAATATAAAAGTATATTATTATTTGTTCTAAAGTCACGCCTGATGTAGAAAAGTCTACTTCCTTGCCGTTTAAAAGGTCTATTGCAGATGACATTGTTACAATGGGGTATTTTCCTAATTTTTTTTATTGAGTAATCTAGAATATGTATAAACAAGCCTTCCAATACAGATTTCCGCAAAAATAATCAATTTTTTGAGAAAACCAAAGTTAAAATAAGTGGCGCGTTAAAATAATTGGTGATGTAAGTAATCTGCAAGCAGCTCTCAAAGCTCTTGGCTCGCATCGCTGCAATTCTAAATTGGTCTGGAACTGCCAAACGGCTCTAGCCCGATTGGGCAGATACAACAAATTAACTCTGGTCTGGATACCGGGCCACTCTGGCATGGAGGGCAACGAAATAGCCGACTCCTTAGCCAGGGACGGTGCGGTATCAAAATTTATCGGACCGGAACCAGTGCTTGGCATATCAGCAAGCACTGCGAAAACAACCATCTTAGCCTGGACTGAGGGGTCCGCGAAATGTCACTGAGATATTCAGTTGTTTTGTTTTGAATTGTACTTGTATTAAACTTGTGTTAACAAATTTCATTTTCATATATATGAACAGTTTCCACCTTTAAGTAAATTAGTTTAGTAAGTAATTTATGGTAGATTCTACATAATCTTCATTTTAAGAATTTAAGCTTTTAAGGGGTCCTTGTCAGTACGATGAGGGGGTCCTTGAAAAACTCTTCTTGGGAACCACTGACGTAGATAGTCTATGTAAATTTATTTATTTATTCAATATATTTGTCCAACAGTACAAAAGAACCAATTACAGGACAAGAAAGCGACAAAGAAAATATAAAAATACATAACTACATACATACATGAGTGACAAACAATATAAAAAACCGCTGCCCAAGGAATCACTACTTCCACATCCAGATTCTCTATTCAAGTCACTCACAATGAAAAAAACATTGTATGTGGAAATAATTGTTCATGGAACTTTAATAATATAATATTTGAAATCCTCTATCCCAAAAACCCATAAAACCATACCCCACATCGGCAGTGGGGTGGGGATAGTGATAGGGGGGTGGTAGTGGGGGTGGATGAAGTAAAAAAATATTTTGAGGTTTCTGGTTCGTGTACATAAACTAAATCACAATTTTTTTCATCCCCTTTAAAAAAGTGGTGGGGATGGTAATGGGGGTGGCTTATGCCAAAAATTTTTTGGAAACCTTAGCTTCTCTTGTATATACTAAATACCAATTTTATGGACTCTTACCTGCTTGATTTACCCATTTACCCCAAATTTACCCCCCAACCCTTCGACGGAACAAGATGTAAATATAATCTAGTTCCAGATCTCGTTAAAGTACATATGTGTACCAAATTTCAAGTCAATATCTTAAGCGGTTCCAGAGTAAGCGACAAAAAAAAAATTCTGTTCCAAGGACTAAACCTACCATGCCATAAGTATTTTTGTGTACTGAATCCGAATTTTCAATCAAAAAAATTTTCTACCGCTTAGATTTCGAGTAAACATCAAAAATTGTCAAAAAATCGTATTTTGACGATAAAAACCGGGATTTACTCGAAATCTACGTGGTAAAAAAATTTTTAAATTGAAAATTCGGATTCAGCACACAAAAATACATAAGGAATGATAGGTTTAGTCCTTGGAACAGAAATTTTTTTCTTGTAGATCTATGCACAGGTGCACTTTGTGCACAGGTCTACAAAAAAAGAAATTCTGTTCCATTTACTAAATCTATCATTCCTTTTGTATTTTTGTGTGCTGAATCCGAATTTTCAATAAAAAAAATTTTTTACCGCGTGTAGATTTCGAGTAAATCCCGGTTTTTATCGTCAAAATACTGTTTTTTGACAATAAAAAACCGGGATTTACTCGAAATCTACGCGGTAGAAAATTTTTTTAATTGAAAATTCGGATTCAGCACACAAAAATACTTAAGGCATGATAGGTTTAGTCCTTGGAGCAGAAATGTTTTTTTTTTTTTGTAGACCTGTGTAATTGAGTAAGCGTGTTATTTTAGTGTTAAATTAGGTAACAAAAAAGAAAAAAACATCCTAAATTAAGTTTTTTTGTTTCCGCAGCCCTAATTATAGTCTCTAAACCCCGTTTCCACGGCTTGTGCACAAGTTTATCGTTTTCCTCTATTACTACGCCACATAAAATTCACTTCATTTTACTGAAACTTGGATTGCTTTTTTATCTTAATTACTTTTTAGCATATAATCCACGCACAATTCGCATAATGACCATACGTTCTACAATATAATACAAGTGGCTTAGAAAAGGGGGGTAAATGGAGGTAAATAGGCAAATCAAGCAAGTAAGAGTCCATAAAACTGGTATTTAGAATATATAAGAGAAGCTAAGGTCTCAAAATTTTTTTGGCATTAACCACCCCCATTACCAACTCCCATCCCATTATTCAAGGGGGCGAAAAAAATAAAATTGTCATTTACAAGTGTATCAGTGAACAAGAACTAAAGGCCTCAAATTTTTTTTTACTTTATCCACAACTACTACTACCTCCCTTGGGCATATTGTTCTATGGGTTTTTGGGGTAGACGATTTCAAATATTAAAGTTCTATAAACAATTATTTCCGCATTCAAATTTTTTTCGTTCTGAGAGACTTGGATAGAAGATCTAGATCTGGAAGTAGTGATTCCTTGGGCAGCGGTTTTATAATTTGACTTTCGATGAAAACGAATAACGTTGATAGTACACCGCCCTGAGACTATAGTTAGTTTTAGTGGACGCGGGCGTATTAATACTCAATTTCTGCAATTCGCGTGCTCTAAAAAAATCACTGTACCTAAACTATAAATGACACAATAAAAATTATGCTATCAAAAACTTTTTTGGTCTTTTGGCTTTATTTTCTTCGCAAGCATGTTATACAAAATTTCCAAAAACAAAAAAGTTTGTAGCTTAGTGAAAATTTGACTGCGTATTTTCTGAACTTTCAAGGTTATCTAAGTTTTTAACAAGCTTAAAAATGTTTTAATTAACAATACTATACACAGATAGAAGCGCTTAAGTGTGTTTTATAACAGAAAAAAGTTCATGTGGATAGCTCCATTCGTTTTTGAGTTATGGCATTAGATGTTCAAAAAAACATGATTAAAAAAAAAAATTTCACACCTTTTTAGATTAGATTAGGTTAGTCTTTAAAAATAACAATGTCCGTGACCACTAAAAAATGCCATATTTCATGATTTCTAATGAACATTGACCTACTTAACGAAATGGTATATATCTCAGTTTGTTCTAAGATTAAAAAAAAAAAAACTCGAGAAGGAAGCGACTTTTCCCCTGTTTTTTACTCCACTACTTGTATTTCTAAAGCACATAAAAAAGCCGCACCTACAAATCGGGCTGGTGGCATCTTTATCGATTCAAGGGGACCGTCACGTCACGTAGATCCTTTAATGGGAATTTTCTATGTGCCTTAGAAATACTCTTCCGATTTAATTGGAAATTTTTTTTATATTCCAACTTCATAAATTATGTACTATTCCTACATATATTCATTTTAATATTTGAAAATATATAATAATCCCATAATGGTTTTTCTTCGATTTAAGCTATGTTAAGCTCAATTTCATTAATTAGTTCAAAAAAGTTACAATAAATATAGTGTAGCGCGTCCGAGGCTGCCCACGCTTAGCACGCGTAATTCCGTGTCGCAGCGTTTCGTTTTCGTGTGTTAAAAAAAAAACTTGAGCCTACATTTTTTTGTCGTACCAAAAAACTCCATATCCATTTTTGATGTGAAATTTCTCATACTTTCAAAAGCCGTAATTAGTTTTTTTTAAGAAGAAAATATTTTAAGAGATATTTGACAAAAACTGATATTTAACTAATTTGTTTAACAAATGACGCTCAAAGATTATTGTTGGTAACTTTTATGTTGTTTCTGGTATGTTCAGAGATGTATTCTGAAAAGTAACCGCTGCTGCCCAAATTTTTCCGAAGTGAAAAACCTCATCTATTGGCTCTACTAGTTCTTGCCCTAGGTATCGCATCACTATTGGCAGTTACTATTCTAATTATAATTATTTTTAACTCTGTAAAAGAACAAAAAAATATTTCCATGTAAAGATTAAAATATTTTTTGGTTGACCCAATTTAATCACTTAAAAATTATTTTACTCAAAGGCAGCTTTTTCCTGTAAATATAGATGTTTTGACATAATATGCCATCGTCTGATTGTATATACCCTACCTATGTATTTACATGTTTGAATTTATACACAGAAACTGAGAAAACAATAAATTTTAAATTATTTTAATTACCATTAATCAATACAGAATAATGATTATACTTACTCCCTAATTGCATTGATATAATGTAAGTAGGCTGTTTTTAGTAATAAAAACTTAAAATATATTACACTTATTTGTTACTATTTGATGAATGTGTAAAAAATTGCTTAATGTGAATACCTATTAGCAGAACCTCAAAAAATTTTACAAAATTAAATGAAATATACATGGAGGCATCGAGGCATTGATTAATTAGAAACAATGATGGAAGTAAGTATATAAGTATATCAACTCTATTTTTGCTGCTAAATTGATTGATATAAGAAATTACCTTTAATAAGCAAGTACAAGTTTTATAAACCATTTGTAGATTTGTAAAAATCGCTGAACAGTGAACACTTGACGCTAAGAAGACAGACGTCTCTCTCTTCCTCAGGTACACTATAAGAGATATAATATAAAACTTCTTGGACTTATATGATATTTAACTCTCTGTGATGGGCGTAGAGATGAGTTGCTATTTAACAACCTGTTATTTTATAACTGTTATTTGTAAATAGCATTAACAGACTGTTATTTCTGTTCAAAAATAACAGGTGGGAAAATAACAGATAGGCAGCTGCGGCAGCAGCATGATGTATAAAATAATGTCTGTGAAATAACATTTGCAAACTGCGCGCTGCGGTATGCGCATGCCAGTAGATAGATAGATAGATAGATAGATAGATTTATTTTCATCAGATACATATATACATCAAAAAGATAATACAACATATTTGATGAGCCACGTCACAACAAGATTTAAAAGTGAACTTCATAAAGTAATAAACCTAGTAACTAACAAGTAAAATAACAATACAAAGTAAAATATAAATACAAACAGATAAATATAAATACAATGTAAAAAAACTATGTAGAACAATTTTTAAACAACCATGTATTTAAACAGTATGTAAAAAAAATTCATTCAGTGTGTAACAATTTTTGTCTATTAAGTACTTTTTGAGTGATTTTTTGAAAATATATTGATTTCCAGACTCCTTAATTTCCAGAGGTAAAAAATTAAATAGTTTACAGCCAATGTATATAATGCTTCTTTGGTATAAAGAGGTCGAGTGAGAATCAGGTTGAAGTTCAAACTTATGACGAGTGTTATGGTCGTGCGGAGTTATATTTTGGGTGAATATAGCTTATAGCAGTACTTCTCAGCAATCTGTTATTTTTAAACTGTTATTTCAAAATAGCAGTAGCAGCTTAAACTGTTATTAAAAAATAACTGCTTTTACCCATCACTAGATGGTCGTCCACTAGCTTCAATAATGGTACCATATACTACCGCGTACTACGGTAGACGGAGCTTACCCGAGATCAGCGCTCAGACGTTATCGAGAGAGTTGGCGAAAGTCGGCTGTTTAGCCAAGTTCCACATCATTATAGTTTTACCCTTGCTTCGACTATTTATCGCTAGGGACCACCTCTCTGCAGCAATGTCGAGATTGATTATCTATTTCTATTTAATCAATGGTAATATGTAATGAAATGTATAGAGATACATAAAATAAATGGTTTCCATGTTTTAAAATCATTTTTGAAAATAATTTTTATTTGCCGTAAGTTATCGTAAATGAAAGAAAATTCCACAAACAGACACGCACGGTCACCATACAGAAAATACATTTTTTGCATTTTGTATGCCCATTCAATTATTCACATCTTATGTTATTTATGTGTTCAAATTTTAAATTGGTTGATGATAGAATGCTGTTTAAATGCTGGGAAGTGCTTTGGTGTATCAAGTATTTCGTTTTAATAATATCAAAAAAGCAAATTTCCATATATATATACTACAGTAACTTTATATAAAAATATTGTGCCTTATGTCAAATCAAGTATATATCCTTTTTTAATATGTTGTAGCCCTACTTTGCACAAAACAATTTAGTATCTTTTAAAAGTGGACTAAATTTGCTACAAATTGATACCAGAGCGGACTCTGTAGATCAAATAGTATCCGAGAAACAGCTGTTCAACGTTTTGAAAAGTTTTCATATTTTGACATTTTTAACAATTTTTAACTTAAAAATCTGTGAAATGCGTACTACTACTACTATAACTAGGTTCAGAAAATTCATTTTACACCGAGTTCAAGCCCCAAATGGGGTCAGAGGGGGGGGCCAAAATATGAACCCCTCCTCCCAATATATAGTACTATTATATTGAATGGATCGGAAAAGGGGAAAGAATATTATTAAAAAAAAAAAAAAAAAATTAAAATCGGTTATAAACAGATCTTATATTTTTTAAACAACTATAGCTCTTTTGGACAGTCTGGGAGTGTCGTCTGTGTCTCTGTTCTCTCTTATCTCCTTTTCTTCTTCTTGAGCCCAGAAGAGGTTATCCAAGGCCTCACTGCTGATATTAATGAGTGGGAGTGCTACGCATTTCTTACGCCATTTATCCAGACAGACTCGTTTATTTCTTAGGATTACTGTATCCATGAAAAGCTGCAAAGACTCAGGAATTACAGAACTTACATTTTGCAAAAATTCATCGAAAATTCTTAAGCATAAAAAACAGTGTTCTTTAAAGTTAAAGGATTCAGAGGAAGCTCTTGTAGCTCTCACTGACCTGTCTCTCCACTTCGAATAGCTGCTGTAATTAATTTTTGATAATAATATAATAATAATAAAGCATTTATTGTGCATATATACATATAAATTAACATACACACAAAAGGACTAGGCACATTTAAATGATTTTAACCTAACCCTAAAAAATATAGTCAATAGTACAATAAAATACGATAAGGAATAATAAAATACAGCAAATACACAGAAACTTGTTTTAAAAAATATAAATATAAAATATTACTTAAAATTTTGTAAAGTCCATATTATTTAAACTATTATCACATATAGCTTGCTTTAGTTTGGACTTCAGTGAAGCAACAGAGATGTTGTGGAATTCAGTAGGTAAATTATTTAGGATATAAGATGAAATATAAGAAAAGCTTCCCGAAAAAATAGCACTATGATGTACAGGTACTGTGACTCGGTTAGTAATGTTTCGTAAGTGTCTGTCATGAACTTGATCACGTCTTATAATTTTGTTAGATAAGTACTCAGGTAATCCTGTTTGTAAAATCTTGTTAAGAAAGCATGAGTAGTGCACGAATCTAGCTTCGTTTTGTTTAAGTAGGCCCAAGTCTCGAATGTAAGGTGTAATATGAGCATAACGTGGTATATCAGTTAAAAACCGAATACAATGATTTTGCATTCTTTGAATACGTATTTTATTTTCAACCGACAAACACGGGCCATATACAATATCACCATAGTTCATTTGTGATGTAACTAAATTATTAATTAGCATCTTTTTTGTCTCAACATCCAAATATTCTTTGAATGGGAAAAGCTGTTTTAAACTTAAATATGCTTTACGGCATATTAGATCAACATGCTTGGTAAATTTAAGCTGATTGTCAAAGGTCACTCCTAAGTTTCTTACATGCTCAACAGTTGGTATGTGTTCATTATTAATCGTAAGTGAAAAATCTCTGACTTTATTAATATTTTGGTTAGAACCAATTAGAATGTGTTGACATTTATTTGGATTTAGCAGCAAGGTATTATCATAAGACCATTGCTTTATTTTATCTAAATCAGAGTTAATTTCATAAACTGCATTTTGTGCATTGTCAGGTGAGAAACTACTACTAAGCGAAATGTCGTCCGCAAACATATAAATATTACAATATTCAACAACATGTTGTAAATCAGAAATAAAAATAGAGAATAGCAAAGGGCCTAAAACAGATCCTTGCGGTACACCTGAAGTAATAGAACGAGAAGCTGACATATCAATTTTTTCTGAAGTTTGAAGAATAGTACATTGATTTCTATTAAATAAATAATTGTTTAGCCATTGTAAGCAGTTATCTCTAATACCGTAGTAATGAAGTTTTGCTTAAAGGCAGTTTAAATCAATTGAATCAAAAGCCTTGGTCATATCAAGAAGTGTTAAAGAATTAAGTTTATGGTTATCGATAGCCGTGATGAAATCGTCTGTCATTGAACAAAGAGAAGTTATTGTACTGAATCCTTTTCTATACCCCGACTGTTTAAGTGGTAAAATGTTTAAAGCCTCAACGTACCCAGTTAAGTGAATATGTAGGGAAGCCTCAGCGATTTTGAGAGGTACAGGCAATAAGCTGATAGGTCTTAAATCAGATAAGTTTTCAATGATGGAATTAGGTTTTTTGGGAATTGGTTTAACAATTGCCGTTTTCCACAAATCAGGTACATTGCCGATTTCGAATGAATAATTAATAATATGAGTAAGTGGCTCAACTACCCAAGTGAGAGCTAGCTGCAACATTCTAGCAGAAATCTTATCATAACCCATTGTATAAGGTTTTTGTTTTAATATCAATAGTTTGATAAAATCTGGTTCAACAGGAACATACTCAAATTGGTTTTCAGAAAACACTTCAGAATAAAATCTGCTTAAAGAGTTGAGTTGGGTAGATAAATTAGGTATTGAATTTGGATTGTTTTACTTCTTTTGGCATGCAAGATGTATGGATATCTCACTTGAGTTGATAACTTTGAAGTTTTCAATAAACGTTCGTTTTCCTGATTTTTCAATGAAACACTAGACGTCAAAAGAGTTTTTATTCCTCTTTGTTTCACTACCACAACTTCACCTTCACTCAAACTCATCTTACATACAGAGTTGTTGAGCTTTTTTTAGATCTGTCAAAAGCTTTTGACAGCGTTGATCACACAATACTTCTGGAAAAAATAGAAATAATGGGTTTCCGAGGAAATATATATAATATCATAAAATCATACTTAGCAAATAGAGACCAGTGTGTTATGGTAATGTTTTCTGGTAAATATGTAAGCTCAGATTGGGAATTAGTCAAGAAAGGAGTGCCTCAAGGATCGATTTTGGGCCCAATTTTATTCCTGCTTTATATAAACGATCTACCAAACATCAGTAAACATCTAATAAATTTATTTGCAGATGACAATTCCCTGGTAATTAGGGCTAAAACGAATGAAGAATTAGTAACCGAAGTTGCAACCTCACTTGACATTTTAAATGAATGGTATACCTGGAATAATTTGAAACTAAATATTGATAAAACCCATTTACTAAAATTTAGCTTAAAAAAGGAGTCACCACTACTAATTAATTATAATGATCAAACATTGACAACAACGGATCACATAAAATTTCTTGGCATCGTAATTGATCCACAATTAAATTGGAAACATCACGTGCAATACCTTGCTACAAAAATTAGTTCATTTGCATATGCGTTACGTATCATAAGTAATTCCATAAGCTCTAGCCTCTTATTACGCCTATGTCAACTCCAGAATTAAATATGGAATCATCTTTTGGGGCAACTCAGTAGAAGCAAACAGAATATTCAGACTGCAAAAAACTTGTATTAGAAGTATTTACCATCTAAAACGAACTGACACATGCAGCATATTGTTTAAACAAAAATGTATACTTACTCTTCCGTGTCTCTATATATATGAATGTGTATGTTTTGTGAAGAGAAACTACGAAGAACTATTCAGCAGATATGAAGCAGACCATTGATCATTTATAATACACGTGATTATATAAATGTAATACTCCGTTTACCACAGACACCGTACAGTCAAGTGCAACGAAATGTTGTGACACAACTTATAAAAATATATAATCGCTTACCCAATGATTACAAGGACTTACCTTTTAAACTATTCAAAAAATAAATAAATAATTTTTTAATCAATGAGACATTTTACTCTGTATCTGACTTTTTTAATTATACATTTTAAGTTTTTTTTTAACATATTTATTGTATTGTCTTATTTTATATTTATATACTTATTATATGTTTATCCTTTTCATAATTATTTATCTCATGTACTACTATTGTAAGCTGTGACTTGTTCCACACCGGTTTGGTATTAAGGAATAAAGTGATTATTATTACATATATGAAACACATCGAACTTGCTTAAGATCCGGGATTCGACATTCTATAATTTTTGGATTTTAACGAGACGAGAAACTATGAATACCTCACTCAACCGGCGTCGGCTAACAACATTACAGAATATTATATCTATATATAGTAATAATAATAATAATATATTTTATTTCTCTCATTCAAATGTATAAAATACACTATATATATATATATATATATATATATATATATATATATATATATATATATATATATATATATTTAAAACTGAACGTTCAGGCACCAAATTCACATATATATGGACGGAGTGGCACCTATATATACGTTCTGGCACCAGATCGAGGTGCCAGAACGTTTTATTGCATATTTGAACGTCTAAACATCATAACATCCTTCCCACAAAATTTCAAGATGGAGCTACTTGGTCGATTTTTCTATAAAAACTGGATTTTGGTTCAACCGTATAATCTGCAGAGGGCGCGCCAACCACTGATGTCTAACCGTACTTAGTGGCACCATGCATTTGCGCTCGATTCCCGATATTTAAAATGACTTTCTGGCACCTCAGGGTTTCTACGGCTAGTGAATTTTAAATCATATTATAGATGGAACAAAATCCGATAAATTTTTCGGGTACCTAAGTAGTTTAAATTAAATTTAATTTGAAAGAAATTAAGAAAACATTCAATTACTTACGGAACTACATCTCGACGTCGTTCTAAGGATTTGATGTCCAGGACAGGAGATATAGTATAAAAAAGTTACGTTTCGTTACAACTTTGCAACTATTTTTTAAACAATAAAACTATCATTAAAATCGGTCAAACGGTTTAGAAATAAATTAACTTCAAATCATGACAAATTTTGAATGATGCGATCATTTTGTTCGTGGGTATATTATATAAGACATTACACAGAATATTAAAAATTATAAAGAAATCACAGTACATTACATTTGTGGTACATGCGACAATGCCCCCTAATCATCGTTTTCTTAATGCCTTTGTGGACAAAGTAACCGTAGTTTACATTATTTCTCGCTTTGAAATCTACAAACCCTTTTATCGTATTATAACTCTGTGAACTGCCTACTAAGTTCAAATTCCTGGGCAGGTAAAAAATATGTGATGACTTCCCTTAATATATATCAATATTTGCTGATTTATTTACTTATTGTTTTTAATATAACTAAAAATCTTTAGCTGTACTTTCTTCATATTCTATACAGGGTGTCCGAAAATATCGTTGACAAATTTCTGGTACAGATCATGTCCGCAAAAATTTGAAGAAAAGTGCCGCAATGCCCACAAATGCTACCTAATTGAGCTACAGCACTAATTAAAAATATTAAAAAAGGTCCTCTTTCATTTTAATCGAAAAACTAACCGTTTGTGAGAAAAATCGTGTAAATGAGAAAAGACGATGTGCTTCAAGTTTTCACGTAACAATTAAGTCAAGTAGAGTAAGAATAAGCTCATTGTTAATTAATTTTCGTTGCCATTATTTAATTGAAAAAAAAAATGAAAATAGCAGAATACCAGTTTTTGGCTTCAATCTTCAAAGGGCTGTAGGTCCATAAGGAAGCATTAGCTGACATATTTATATAAATTTTCTTTCATATTTTTGCATGTAGAATCGGCACCAGACCGGTATTAACGGACACCCTGTATAGCCGAAAACGAGACCACTGAATTCGACACATGCAAACACACAAAAATAGACAGTTAATTCTTATATAAAGACACACCACATTACATATTTTTGAGGTCGTGCTTTGAATGGGAATTGGCAAATTTTCGCATTTTTTATGTTGAAACTCCTCTATATCTTTCATTCATAATAGTAAAAACTTGATATTTTAGTATTACTATTTAATATTATTTTAGGATTACCTTTCTTTTCCCCACGGTGTATGCAAACAGTATATTTGTCTTGAAGATATGACTGAATAATAAATTAATATTAATGAAAGCGTTATTACTTTGTGTAGTTTACAGCGCAAAATGTGATCGAATTAACTTTTTTATTTTTCAAAATAACTGCATACTGTAACCGAGTATCTATAATGGAATGAGTAAATATTTTATTTGTAGTATTTTTATATATACTGTGTATAAAATTGTATTTTTTCGCAGTTTTTAAACATCTCTAGTTAGAATAATAACTAAAATAAATAAAAACTAGAATGTCCGTTATGAAATTGCGAAGAAAACTCGATGAGCCCGAACTTTTTTGTCAATATGTTAAGTTGCAAAAAATTTAAACAAGATAATTTTTTAACAATTGATGATAACTTACGTAATAATGCATATATTTTTACTCTCTCCTACTCCATTATATTTCTCACCTAAATAAATCATCCTGTCAAAATTTAAGTCCAAAAAATAACTCCGGCACACACAAAAAAAGTCGAGTGCGAGAAGACAGGCCCTATGTATTCCCATGAATTTTGACCTGCTGAACACGAATTCGATGACCGTTTTGCCCGATTGGCTCTTGTATTTTTCCTAACCTCAAAAAAACCATAATATCTGAACATATAATTTCCGACGTGTTTTCACGTGCTAAACACAATACAGTAGTCAGAATTAAAGCGCAATCTGCAAACTTCATAGAGAAATATCATTTCAGCATATACTCTCATCAACCCTAGTGAGCGGAGATGGGTAGCTTTTAAATTTTCAAGTATCCTAAGGAAAATATTACTGAACAGTGAAATTTTTCAAAGTTTGCTCCGTTGAGAGAGAGGAATATCGTTTGGACTTAACATTTACCTACACCCTCCCTTGATGATTTTTTACTTTTTTTTCTTAGAGCTGTTTAGAATTGTATAGTTTTCTTTATTCTGTTTGATTGTCATATGCCATTTGTTTCTTTTTCTATTTTTGCGACTAGGACACCTCCACGTGGTGACGGCGGGCAACGACTTATTTGGGCTAAGTTCCTAGGTAAAAAAAAATGCCGTCATGGTAAAAGTAGAGACAGAGTTTACGATGTAGGGGAGAGAAACCCCAGTATCGGCGGCAGGTCAGGTTGGGAAAGCGGGACTGCGGGCGTCATCATGCAACCGCAGCTCTAGTGAAGTAAGAAACTTGCCTTCCTATGAGTATAGGGCTACAAGAAATTTGCACAACTGTGTAAATAATGTGAATTCCTTCTGTTTTGTTTGTAGTAAAATCGAGGGTCCGAAAAATCGAAAAAAGGTCAGCGATAAAATAAAAAATATTTATCTAAAATCTATATATGATATGTTTAAGTATATTCATCAAGAGTTCTTTTCCTTGTGTAAAATATTTTCCAAAGTCTTTTTCTCTTTTTCTGTATGAGCTAGAACGAACATCACTTGATACTAAATTGTCTTTTTCCATAATCGCCGCTAAATATTCTTCCCTACCATTAGTTAGACCAAGATTTCTAATAACATTATTAAGTTTATCATTTCACCAAATATTGTGAGTTTTAGTTCTTATACTCATATTCACTGTCATCTTCTTGACTTTCGGAACAATCAGTTTCCTTTTTTAGCATTAATTCCGGAAACATTTGTATTGCTAAAAGATAACACTCTTCACGGATTCCAGGCTCCTTCGATATCATTGGATTTTTATATTTTACTTTTTAACGTTCTTTCCATCTTATAACATATGATGCAAGGCACCATGGAAAACCTTTATCCACTATTTCCATACTATAACATTTTGGATAAATATTTTTTATTTTGTCGTTGATTTTCTTTCGAATTCGAATTTACTAAAAACAAGGCAAGAATTTTACACAAAGAACTTTAAACCGAGAACTCTAGATGTAACATATTCTAAGACAGGAACTTTACACAAAGAACTCTGAACCAAGAACTCTGAACCTTAATAGTTCTTGCCTTAGGAACTTAACAGTCTTGTCTTAATTTATAATAGGTTTAAGTTTTTGGTTTATTTAAAGTTCTTGTCTCAGGTTATGTTGGGTTAAGAATTCTTAGTTTAAAGTTCTTGGTTTAAAGCTCTTAGCTCTTGCCTTAGGTTATGTTAGTTTTTAAAGTTCTTGGTTTAAGCTTTCAATTTATTTGTTTTGGATTTTTAGGCATTTTTTGAGGTTATGTTAAAATTCTCAACTGATCTGCTAATTCCGACCTCATATTCAGTTTCAGAGCCCCAAATTATGTATAGATATAGTGATCAGCTCATTTAAGCTTTTTATTTACTTGTTTTGGGCATTTTTAAGGTGTTTTTTGAGGTCAGCAAAAATGCAAAAGCCAATCGGGCAAAACGGACATCAGATTCGTGTTCAGCGGGTCAAAATGCATGGGAATACATAGGTCTTCTCGCATTCGACTTTTTTTGTGTGTGCCTGTGGAATGAACAAAAGAATAACAAAGTAGTAAATTAAATCGTCAATTGTTCAAGTAGTCCATGTAAAACGCGGGGTTTGACGCTCGGAATGCCCCCCTCATCGGGACTACTTTTAATTATATTTTTTGGGTCGCTGATCACGAAAATCTGGGTCCCGCGGTTCTAAAAATAGTGCGTCACCCCTAAAAATGCCAAAAACCACCCCTTTTGGGAATAATACTGTAAAATAATGTTATGAATGTGCTAATTGTAATGATATTTTGCCAGTTCAGTATGTTCATCTAATGTAAGGATAAATTTTATGCTGAGGGCTAACCAGAGGGGGTGAAAATACCCCTAAATTGACGTAAAATGGAAAAATGATGGAATTTTTTTTTATTCACTTTTTGATTCAAATTTAGATAAATGGGGATTTTATAATGAAGAAAATTTGTTTCCAACTCTTCAGGGGTGAAAACTGGAAAAATGATTGAATTTTTTTTTATTCACATTTTGATTTAAATTTAGGAGAATGGGGATTGTATAATGAAGAAAATTTTTTCCAACCCATCAGGGTGAAAACTACCCCTGTATCGCCTTTAAATTGAACTAACGCTTAGAAATTAAGTAGAGATGTATACTTTTTAGTTTGCTTGTAATTTCTGATAAACTTCCGTCGAAAAAAATACCACAAAATTTTTTCACCCCTAAACGTTAGTTCAATTTAAAGGCGATACAGAGGTAGTTTTCACCCCTGAAGGGTTGGAAAAATTTTTCTTCATTATAAAATCCCCATTCATCTAAATTTAAATCAAAAAGTGAATAAAAAAAAAATTCAATCATTTTTCCATTTTACGTCAATTTAGGGGAAGTTTCACCCCCTCTATAAAATTTGTCCATAATTTAGATGAACATACTGAACTGGCAAAATATCATTACAATTAGCACATTCATAACATTATTTTACAGTATTATTCCCAAAAGGGGTGGTTTTTGGCCTCTTTGGGGGTGACGCACTATTTTCAGAGCCGCGGGACTCCGATTTTCGTGATCGGCGACCCAAAAAACATGGGATAAAAGTAGTCCCGATGAGGGGGGCATTCCGAGCGTCAAACTCCGCGTTTTACATGGACTAAAGTGGACGAGTCGTAGAAAAACAACATATATTTCTTTCAGAATGTAAGTTTTTTCATGTAATGAATGAAAAACTATATTTTAAACAAATGCATATTTTCGCGCAAACAAAATCTTTTATCTCTGTTCCCAATGGGCATAGAAAAAAATAACAGATTTTTAAATTGTTTCTATTTTGGTATATTTTTGATGCATAATAATAACTTTAATTTTCGAATAGAGTTTTGATTTGTTTAAAAAAGATAATTTAAAAAAAAGCAAGAAATGATTTTAAATATTTCAAAAAACAATGTAGGTTATTAAGCCTAATAAAAAGTACATGAAAAAACCTTCATTGTAACAAAAAAGATGTTGTACGACTTGATGCATTTACAATCGACTATTCAATTTTCGACAGCTATTTTTTCTAGGCGTTCGCCTTAATATTATGCCATGATGATTTAGCTCAACTAGAAGCGTTACTTCCTGAAATTTCGTTGAAATGTATGCATTATTACTTAAGTCACCGTCAATTGTTTAAAGGCTATTGATTTTAATTGTCTTAATTTTTTCGACAAATCGACGGGAAGGGTTCGGCACATATCTAGTTTTCGTCGCAATAGGCTCATTTAACAATTTTTTATTATTACGTATTCTGAAAGAGCTTGGTGAGTATAGTAAGTATGCCAAAAATTAGAATTTACTGACGCCGCCTTCATGTATAAAAAAATTATTAAAGTTGGCGCGCTTAAAAACGCTCGGGATAACCATGTAGTCGAGCTGTGGTCAGATGGCTGAACCGCCCAGTGAACACGACTGTGAATGCAAGTTAGTAGAGTAAAATCTGGAAATAAAGTCGCTTAGTTTTCGAGAAAAACCGGCGTAGAACCAAACCAGACTTTGTGGGATTCTTTAGTAAGATAATCGTGTACACGAAATCATTTTTTACGACATTTTTTGGTGGTCGAGAACTTTTTTATTTCGGAAAAACGCAAAAAAAAAGATTTTTAATGAAATATGTTTTTTAACGTCTCCACCGCTATATAGGCCAGGCTAGATAAGGGTTGAACAACAAAATAATTCGTTACAGCAAACTGATAGCAGAATATTTTAGAACATATCACAACTAAAGAAGAAAAAATAATCCGAACCACCTGAGGTTATCTGGGGTGAAATGGGGTGGGTTTTTAGGGGTGAAAAACGGTTTTTTGCGATTTCTGGGTTAATTGCGCATTCTATCGAAAAAAGTTGATTATAAAAGCTGTAGGTAATAAAGAAATTTACAACTTGTGTGGAGAGCATTTTTATCCTAACCTCAAAAGTTTTCGAGATACACGCAAAAAAACCCCTTTTCGGTTTTTTATTTTTTTCTTCCACAAAAATAATTCTATTTAACTCAAACTTGGTGAAAGTATACCTTTTGGTGTCCCACATACGCATTATTTTTTTGAAACAAAATATTTAACGGTTGTTGTTTAATTCAATTTAAAAAAGAAAAAAGTGAAATTTTCAACTGCGATTCCTCATAAAAGTACTTGTCCGATAGAGTTCGGACAGGGCTCATTTTTTTTGTTTTTATGTCTACTTTCAATAAATAAAAAAAATATATATAGTGCAATGGAAAAAATTGCCGGAAAATCGAAATTTCCGAAAAAATGCCTTTTTTCGT